>CM061538.1:189006126-190206126 GCA_030864215.1 Capsicum pubescens | reverse complement strand
CTAAATAAATAAGCATAAGAAGAAGAAATCAGAATCATACCTCAAATCTCAGTACCAATCCATAATCATCCTACCATGAATTAATCATGATTATAATAATAAAGTAACTAGCTAGTTTGGACCAAGAATACCTAAATCGGGCCCCATAACCTAGAAGGATCAAGAAGCACCCATCACACAGCTAGAAAAACTCTAACCTATACCTATGCAACCCCTCATAAGGCTGATAGATATAGGGACCAAACAACATACAGGTGATAGGAAATGTGCATGCATGAATGAAAACAACAACAACAACAACAACAAACCTAGTGTATTCCCACAACATGGGGTCTGAGAAAAGTAAGATGTACGCAATCCATACCACTATATTCGAAGAGGTAGAGAGGTTATTTCTGATAGACCCCTTGCTCAAGATAAAGGATAGTAAACAAGGGGATAGATGACATAACCGAAATAAAGAATAAGAGATAATAAAATAAAAATCAGTGAAATATAACCAGTCCAAGTGCCATAATGTAACCTAGTGTATAGACCTCCTCTAGTTCAATGGATTGTAAAAGTATGACCTACAACGGCCTCTTTTCTTTAGCACGATGACTTATAAACAAAAGGGCTCCTTGGGGGTTTAGGAGTAACCGAATACACCGACCTAGGCTGAATCTGGATATCTAATCATCATAATCATCAATCTACTCTATCTATACCGGATAGATATATACATATAATAAATGCATGGGCTCGAACTTTGGCTAAAAGAGTGTAAAAGGGTCATAATTTCTCTCGACCGATGTAACTAGTAGTAGTAAAATTATGGATCAAAGACTACCTTGGGAAAATCTATAAAACATCATTTTTGGTGTCAAAACTCATAAATCATCCATTAAGGTCCTACGATTCCTATTATGAAAGATTTCATTTTAAAATTAAAAAGTGGGAATAAATCCTTTTATGGAAACAGTAGTAAAAATGTGTTTTCAATTGGAATCATACTGCTACATAAGCATGAATGTGCCGAACATATGCATGTCAGCACCAATATCTAAATAATACCATTATAAGCATCTAAATGTCCATAGACTATGGCTACATCCTTAAGAAAGATAAATCACTCACCCAGAATCTAACTAATAACATATCACGACCTTGGTCCCTATAATATTTTTATACAACATAACCATAATACCATAATCTGAGAAACCATGTCAACCCACCGAGTCAAGTAGTAAATCTTATACTAAAAAGGTTATCAGCCTCAACTATATCTAACATGCAAGTAACCTAGGATAATAGGATTCTAGAAGCATAATAAGTATTTCATCTTAAGGGTTGATCCATTCTATTCCCTAAACTCATAATTTAGGTTAAGTTATGGTAATCTACCTATAATTATATCTTAACATTCTTACCTAACGTGAAATATATATAATACACTATCTCATGAAGAATAGTAGATAGAAGCCTGCCTTAATATTGAACCACAAGTCTCGAGTCATCCACAACCTTCTTTGCTCAATGATCCCGAAATGCCACCACACTATCAAAATAGTAACCTACATGTCCTAAGGAGAAAAAAATGGCCATATTTCTATATAAAGGGTGGGTGAAAATTTGGGTTAAGAGTAGGCCCAAAGGGCCCACAAGCAGAATCCAAAATTGAATTTGTCACAAGGTCCCTTAAAGGACAAAGAATGTGTGCTCAAAAGTTGAGCACAAATGGTGCAAAATTCAGTCCTAAATTAGCTCCTAAAGTTTAAGAATTTTAAGACCTAATTTATGAGAATTTACCATAAAATAAGATAGAAATTGACGTGAAAATGAATCAAAAATGACAAAGGAGTGTTAGGCTGGCTTACCTTATCTTCAATGGATGATTCACTACATTTTCCTCTCTTTAAGCTCTCAAAATGGTGAAAAATTGAGGGAAGAAAGGGATTTAAGATCCCCCTAGGTGTTGCTAAAGTGATTAGCCAGCTGCTAAAGTGGCTACAGCTAAAGAGGAATCTTCACATTTAAAGCGGTCACCTTGGCACTAAAGCAGTGCCCACTTTAGCAGCCCTTGACAGCTAAAATGAACCCCAGCTTATAAAAAAGGTTGCTTATGCGGCTCATGGGCACTAAAGTGGCTCCATGAGCGCTAAAATGGTCGTATCAGATAACAAATTTTGCTATGTCCAAAAATGGACTTCAACCGGGTGCTTGAGATTTGTTCAAAACCCCATGTGCACAAATGAAATATGCTACCATACCAAATTTGATGTTTAGGACTCAATAAAAACATTAAAACTTTCATCCTATAATGTTTTAACTAAATAAGGGGTCTACATATTTAGTTCTATTTTTAATATAATCTACCCAATAGCGTAAAATGAGTTCGGAAACCTCAGGATGTGAACACAGGTTCCTCTTAGTCTAAAATCAATGTTTTGGAGCTAATGACACTGTTAGAATTCTCATCTGAGGTCATGTACTTGGATTTTGGTCTGAGACTAATTCTTTAACAATAAAAGCTCTAAAATAGAGAAATGAGCCTATAACACAAATGAACTTTCCAATAATCAAACCAATAGTTTTTGAAAGTCATAAATGACCTGTATCCATTGTTAGAAGGATCTAAACACTGGAAATGCATGTAAATTTACAAAATGACCTAGAGGGTCAGTACAAAAATTGAATGAGCACGACTAGAAAATGCATCTCCTAAGAGTTAAAATGAGGGATTTTGACTAAAAAGTGCATCTTCTAAGAGTAAAAGTTCTAATTAGGAACTCCATCTCCTACCTTTGAAACATGAAAGGCCCAAATTAGAAAGTGTGTATCCTAAGGTTAAAAGATTTGGACTGGAAAGAGTGTTTTCTAGGAGTAAAGATTCAAACTAGGAAACTAAACTAAAAGTGTTTAGGACCTCTATATCACATTATCTATGAACTAAACTAAACACCAATAAGACTTCCTCATTTTTGTTTTTTTATCAACTCATAATCGTCTTATTGTACTCACAAGAGTTTTCACCAACAAGACTCTCTCATTTTCATTTCTCTCCTATTTCTTATGTTGATGATGACAAGTAGTGCCTAAAATAAAATTTCATATACCCATTGCATTCTTAACCTTGACATTCTAAAAGACTGATCTGATGGTATTTCTTTGGTTGTAATGAGGCTTTTGAATAGGGTTAGAATGAAAGGACGGTATGAGGTTTAAATGAAACTTAAAATGAGGTATGACTTACAACTTTTGAAATTGTCTCAATCAGTGGAAAAAAAACTCTTGCCCCAGTTTTATTAAGAACAGGGTAATTTACATTTTTATTTAGTTGAACCGAACCCCAGAGTAGGGTTGCCTATGTATCTAGTCATGGCAAATCAGGTCAAACATAGTTCAGGAATTTTATTATTTTGCTTGATTTTTTTTTTTTTAAGTTTAACTTTGACTCTCTATTTTATCTTTGACTTTGTTTCTCTTTAGGAGTTTTTTTAACTCTATTTTTCTTGACACTTATCTTTTTTTGGACTTTTTTTTACTCTATTTCTTTTTCATGACCTTTTCTTTAACTTTTTCAGACTCTATTTTGATTCCAAAAGAGGGTACGAAATAAAGAGAATTAAATCTCAAAAAGGGTAAACAAAGAATGACACAATATTTGGATAGTAAAATGAAGTTCCTTCATCATATCAATTCTTAACAATGCAAGTACATAACATGCAATATTAGAGTGGAAAATAAATATCATTTATGATATCTTTTCCATATTTCACTTAACTGAGCACATGTGTGCTTGTCATTTCTTTTATGCTTGTGAAATATATAGATCCATTTGTGTTGTACATTCCTCTCAATGAGTGACTCATACCTTTTTGGAGCTAATTTTCTTTTGCTTCTCTAGAAAAATAAGATTCTTCATCCTTTGATTGATAATTCATTAGGCTTGAGATACACCTTGTCATTGATAACCAAGTCATTTTGTGATTCTAAAAGTGATTTCCTCAATCCATTCAGGTGAGGCTTCAATTCGGTCACCAATGACTCACACTTTATCTATTACCTCATAATGCTCTTTTTCTAATTTTCAAATTCTTGATTCAATATTTCCAGATTATATTGGATTTTAAGATCTAGCTGAATATTTCACAAACCTGTCATATAACTAGAATAAACATAAAAAGAACTGTGTAACGAAAATAAAATCAAACAAATAAAATATATTAAATAAAAATAAAAAGGGACACTAAATTTTGTTGAGTAAAAGATAAAAGGGTTTGAACATAAATAATAACAAAACAAGACAAGCTAAATCCCGAACTACAAAACTGAAATAATTTGGATAGAAGAAAAAACCCACCAAAACTCCAGGAGTGGAGTGAATTCCCAATTGCTAAACTTGAAATATTAACCACTGGTTATCACATCAGCATGACTAGATATTTCACCACTATTAAATACAATCCACTCAATATAAATGTTATAGGTCCGCAATAACTAACTCAGCATTTCCCACAAACTGTGTATATCGTGTGTTGGAAAAGAATTTTGTGCAACACCTGTAGTGTCAATATCCTACCCCACAATCAATTTATCTTTAATTATCCATTATATTTCTCTTTTAAAAGCACAACAATGATTGCACATCATATATTAGGATCTAAATTTCTTAAATATGGGCCAGGAGTATATTGAAGGGGAAGAATAATCATGCCCCATTATCTAAATTTCTAGAACAAATTAATATAGGATTCCCAAATTGGTGTGAAACTATCCCTTGACTTCTTCCTCTTTGCAAATTCTAGCCAGGGCTAAAAATTAGATTTGGGGGTACCTTGGTAAATATGTGAGGGTAGAGGATGATTTTGAGGGATCAGTGGACACAATTACTGATAAGAAGATAGATGAGCATATGATTGTGCATTTTACAAAGGATACTGAGGAAAAGGAATGGAATATTTTGGATTTTGGAGAGATAAACCTTATTGCAGGTGAGTTGGTAAATCTGGTGTATCGGCTTGGGGTTAAGGTTGACGGTATTGGTGAGTTGGACCTCTCGGGGTTTGTTGAGTCTGCGACATGGTAGAAACTATAGGTATTTGTAGCATCAACAGAGGGGAATGGAGGATGAGGTAACCCATTAGCCCAGGCTTGGTGTATTTCTATCATTTGTGGCCTTAGTTTCGAAAGCTCTTTTTTAAGCCTTAAACCCTTATTTTCCCGACTACATATCTGATCAATGATGTCTTATTTTCTATGAGGGTCCTGAATAGAAAATAAATTCCCAAGTAGAAGGGTGTAAACAAAACATAAAGTTAAATTTTCTAGGAGGATCCTAATGTCACGACCCAAACTAAGGCCTGGATATGACTTGTATCTCAAGTTTGTCGTGAAGCAGAGACCACCCCCTTTTACTTAGCCAACAAAACACTAAATAGCTAACAACAGATAATTTCCAAACATATAACAAGATAGAGAAATATATAACTCAGAATGAAATCTATGAATCCAATAACAGCTCCCAAGTCCACAGTAAACCACAAAGCCTCTATACAAAACCAAATCAATATAAGTCGGGACATGCCCTTGACGATAGCCAAAACTAGACCAAAGAAAAGTATATCACATAAGGAACCAAATCATGAATGAGGGTTTGGAAATAAGTAAGCTCACCACTTCAAGATGACTCATGAGCTATCCCACAATCACCTAGTCACCGCGTAGAAAAAGTAAAATTATTTTCGGTTCCTGCATCATGTGGGGATACAGTATTTAGAGATGATTAGCGGATTGAGTGCTAGCATTTAATCAGGTAAGGGATAAAATATGCCATGATCAATAGTTCAAAAATCAGTCAAATCCAATTCATATAATCTGATACATATACATTAAGATGGATTGTGTAGCTTAACCGTCATAATAGTACCCACGGGCTATATGGGCCCCAGTTCTCACCCCCTAGTCTGGCCCCAGTGCGTGTAGCTGCACGAAATAGAGACTAATCATAATATATATGCATGGGAGACTCAAACCTCCTAATCATATACTAAGGGTGACTTGAACACCCAATCATGTAATAAGGGGGACTTGAATAACTTGGTCATTTAGACCTCCGTGCCAGCAAATGCAGTTTCTATTATTGATCCCTTTGGGACCTCCACTATCACGGCCTTGTTACACAATTTCCTTTAATCTTAATTAAGGCATTTATCACATAACCCATTCAATCATTCAAGGAGTCATTTATCTAGGCATACCATAGGTATGTCATACCCTTACACATACAAGCTTATTATTTTTCCAAACTAAACTACTTAGACAATGGGGGCTCTAACCTCTCAGCGCATAGCCTATGAGACTCCAACCTATTTAGCCTTTTGGGACCTAACCCAACAGCCCACAGGACTCTGACCCATTTATCTAAATGGGACTCTAACCCATCAGCCAACAAGACTTCAAAATATTTAACCAATTGGGACTCAAAACACATTTAGTCAATTGGGACTCAAACCCATTTAGTCAATTGGGACTTAAACCCATTTATGTTTCTTTGGGCCTCTTATGTCATGCAATAGTTCAAGAATAGTTCAATGTGCATAATTTTATGTTTAAAACCAACTTCACAATATTGGTTGAGGTTATTACTTATTCAATTGTCAACACTCACAAAATTAAAGGAATTCACAACCCCGTAGTTTATTCACCATGATAATGCACCCCACAAGTTCAAAACCATCGATAAAGCATGAAAATTTACATATAAACCATGGGAACATCGTTTAAGAAACTAATCATTCAAAACCCTCAACCCATGTTCCAAAACTAACATCAAACCGCATGAATAACAATTTAAAAACACCTTCTTTTCAAAAATAATACATGGGGAAGAGTAACATGCTTGAGATTTCAAGAATTATGGAGAAAAATCAATCCATGAGCCCTTAGATGAACAACTGCGAGAAACACTAGCTTGATTTTGCCTTAGAGTTTTAAGAGAGTTTGAGAGAGTGTTTTGGTTGATAAGTGTTGAAATAATTCCCCAAAGGTGTTGTATGGTCGTGCATCTTAAGTGGGTAAATAGGGAAATGTCCAAAGTTCCCTTCATACTAAAAAATTATCGCTAGTGACTACAGGTCACTATATGATTCGTAAGGACTCATTTCGACTCGTCACCCTGAGTCGTAGTCTGGACAGTAGCTAAGGGACCCCTCTATGGTGACCCTACGACTAATATCATATGACTCTTCAAGAGACCCTATGACTCATAGGGCTCTAGTCATAACCAAGACAGAAGCATTTGGGTAATACATTGGTCACCCGACGATTGGTACATTACAACTTGCATAGAGTCATTACAACTCTTTTAGTCTATTCATGATCAATGCTACAACTTTGGAAAACTTTACTGGTCAGGCTACGGTTTGGTATTATACTAATCTATAGAGTCTTTACAACTGGTGAACCCTATTTTTAGTCACAATAGAAACTTTAAGCTAGCACACTGGTCTGGCTACGATTAGGGTCTTTAAGACCCGTATAGAGACCTTACGACTCGTATAGTGAGTCATAGGTTGGGCAGTGAGCTCAAAGCTGAGGGATTTTTCAGGACCAAAAATCTGGGGTGTTACATTTTCCCCACCTCGGATCATTCGTCCCTAAATGATTAGACAAGGTATCCATTAGCATGATTTAATACAAAATGTAACCACACTTTTTTTTAACAAAGACATAAAACATAGATATTAAGGAATACACATACCTTAAGCACGATTTTCCGAAGCGGAAAATAAGAATAAATATTTGGACTTCATGTCCTCTTCAGCTTCCCAAGTAGCTTCTTCAACCTTCTGATTCCTCCATAGGACTTTCACCGAAGCCACATCCTAAATTTATAACCGACAGACTTGTCGATCCAAAATTTCCACTTGGAATTCCTCATAATAAAAGGAGTCTGAAACGCCAACACACTCTAAGGGAACAACCAAAGAAGTATCACCAATGCACTTATTCAACATCGAAACATGGATGACATGAAAAGACCTGGGGCCTTGTCGTAATGGGCATCCCAAGTCCGATCGGGACCGGAGACCACCCCCGCTACCCAACCTAACCTCCAGTTGCCTGCCTTGAGTTGGCTGAATTTTGAGCATATAACAAAATAGCATAATAGATCACATTAAGACTCTGGGATAGGTTCATGACTGTGACTGACCTAACGGAGTCCAACCATCCCATACAAATGGTCCAACCATACCAAGCCAAACCAAAACCATAAATCTAACCATAACCAAATAAATTCCATTACTAATTAGATATATAATCCTAAAATAAAATATGATGAAACAGTGAGAAATTTTGTCCAATTATGTTAGCCCCAATACCAATACCAATACTAAGTCTGACCCCAATACCGATCCCGCCCATGCCAACCTGGAGTAGTTCCAAAAAAACCTCTAAGCAAAAGAATACAAATATCTGGTTAGTACATGCCCCCAACCATAGCCAAAACCAATATCCATAAATAATCCAGTGTATGAAATAACTCCATGAAAGAGAGCCTTTCGAATAGTTGGAAGCTCACTACTTCAATCCAAAATCTGACCCCCGAATGTTCAAATGCTAAGCAGGAGGAGTAGAACGGTCAGTTCCTGCATCGCGTTGGGATATAGCCACTCGAATATGGGTTAGCGAGTGAACGCTAGCATGAAATCATGATAAGGATCAAATAATGCCAATTGTAAAACCAAGTAAAACTATCCATATTCACACAAACCATACGTATATATATAACTATGCCAGGAAAGGAAACCAGGTTTAGCATGCCATTTAAAACCTTTACCTGGTCTATGTAGCTTTGCCATTCTAAAACTACCCATGGGCTATATGGATTCATCTCCCCCTGCTAAAAGGGCCCCAGTGTGTGAAGCCGCACAACCAGAGAAAAGAACCTAGGATGACTAGTACATCCCCAAAAATATAAAGTGTGACATCATGCACACGGTCACTAGGACCAAACCTCACATCGAAAAATATGAGTTTCCAGTTTTGATCCCCCCAGGACCTCCACCTTCCATGGCTTAGCTACACCCATCCCTCTTTAAGACCAATTATAACCATTACCAAACAACAAAACCATTATCCATTTATTATTAACCAAGGCCATTAGTAGAGGTATCGTCATACCGACTATAACTTGCAAGTATTGTCCTTAGCCAAACCTTTTTGAGATCAAGGGATTCCCCTGTATCCATGGATCATGTTATTCAATTAACTTGGGGGATTACGATGTACCCTACAAGCATTCTTATTAAGTCAAACTATTACAAAACCATTTAAACAATTCATATCATTTAGGGTTCCATTACCAAGTTTAAACCATGCATAAGTTCCATTGAAAAACCTATATTATAGTTAAAACATTGTTATAGGAATTTTATCAAACACATTAGGGGCATAGTATTTCCAAAGCCAAAGGCATTACCAAATAACCGCTCTCATGCAAACAATTATCCAAAACCACTAATAAAGCATATAAAAGTATAATTAAAGCATATGAAAACCATAACCAAGCATTTATAACCAAAACCCCCAAATTATATTTGGAAACCCAAAATCATACAACATTCAAATCATGAAAACATTGTATAAAACCATGACATTAGTTGGAAGTAACAATGAGGGAAAAGAACATACCTTAAACCAAGATGATGTTGGAGATAAATCACCAAGACAAGACCCAATCTTCTCCTTTAGATGAAACCCTAGCTTTCTTTGCCCAAAACTTTAGAGAGGATTTAAGAGTGTTTTCTAAGTGTTTAAGAATAGAATAATAGGGAAAATTACCTCAGCAATATAAGTCGTAGGGACTTATTAGGATATGTGGGGAAGTATCTAGATTGACCTTAATTAAACTACATTTAATTCCCATCATAGGGTACAATAGACCATTTCGAGTCACATCCATCCTGTATGAGATGTACCCAACTCTCATACCCTAGGATTTCCCCTTGAACCCAACACTGACTAAGTTACGACACACCCAAACCCAAGTCGTCTCCAAGTATACGATGAGTACCAATAAACAATACCCCTGGAAGAATAGAATCCCAAAAGGTTTCTACACTGACTAGCATACGAGTCCTGGGCACGACTCAAACCCTTGCTCAAAGCTCATGGTGAACCACTCGTACTCAGATCCCACCTAAGTCACAAAGTATAAGGTTAAGTGAAGTAACCAAACAACCCATACCCAACTATACGATAAGTACCACCCAAATCATACCCATTTCCATTAACTACATCCATCCCACTAACCAACACTAGTCAGCATACGACTATACCTACTATTCGTTCCAAAGTGCACGACTAATTCCATAAATCATCTCGTGCCTAGAATCTAGAAATCAAGGAAATTTTCTAAGGTCTAGAAACCAGGGTGTTTTAGTCTTCCCCACTAGGAACATTCTTCCTCGAATAACAGATAAGGTAGGGGTAACCACACACATAAGTCATTTGCATTATCAAATATATTACCAATCTTTAACAAAGTATGAAAACAAAGATGCAAATATATTAATCTTTATTTTGACAAACTCAAAAAATAAAGATATGTTGAAGAACTCATACTTTTCGCACGAATCCCAGGAGCACAAAACAGGTTTGGATACTTGGACTTCATGTCCTTCTCTACTTCCCATGTAACTTTTTCCACCTTATGGTTTTGCTAAAGAACCTTAATCAAGCAACATCCTTGGTTCTCAACCTACAAACCTACCTATCTAAGACCTCAACCGGGACCTCTTCATAAGACAGAGAGTCTGAGATACCCAAACCCTCTATAAGAATACTTGATGAAGGATCACTAATGCATTTCCTCAATATGGAAACATGAAATGCCAGATAAACGAAGATCAAGGGAAACTCTAATTGATAAGCCACATTACTAACCCTTTGCATTACCACATAAGGACCAACATATAGGGACTAAGCTTCCCCTTTTTACCAAACTGCATTACTCCCTTCATGGTAGATACCTTCCGGAACACCCTATCCCCAACATCAAACTCCAAGTATCTATGCCTAACATCAGTGTAGGACTTTGGGCGACTTTGGGCAGCCTTAAGCCAATCCTGAATCACGTACACCTTTTCCATAATCTGATAGACCAAATTCGAATTGAACATATCCATCTCACTGAGCTTGAACCAACCAATAGGAGATCTACACCTCCTACTATACAATGCCTCAAAATGGGCCATACTAATACTAGAATGATAGCTATTATTGTAAGAAAGTTCTACCAAAGGTAGATGCTCAACCCAACTGCCACTATAATTAATCACACACACCCGAAGTATATCCTCCAATGTCTGAATAGTTTCTTCTACTTGCCCATCCATCTGAGAATGAAAAGTAGTACTCAAACTCACGTTAGTACCCAATCCCTTCTAAAAAGGCCACCAGAAATAAGATAAAAATCGTGTATCATGATCAGAGATAATCGAAACAGGTACCTCATGAAACTTCACAATCTTCTGAAGATATAACTTTGCATAGCCCTCTGTCAAAAAAGTATCCCTCACTAGCAAGAGGTGAGCAGACTTTGTCATCCTATCCACTATGACCCAAATCAAATAAAATTGATTTCGCGATCGAGGAAGACTGGTAACAAAATTCATCTTGATTACCTCCCCTTTTCATTCGAGCAAATCAATTTCTTGATACAACCTACCAGGTCTCATGTGCTAAACTTTTACTTATTGACACACTATGCATTTGGCCATAAAATCAGCCACGTCCTTTTTCATTCCATTCCACCAATACATCTCCTTGAGATCATGATACATATACATCGAGCCAGGATATAAACATAGCGCAATTCAAGTGCCTCAGCCAAGATCCTTTTTTGCAAAACGTCGACATCTGGAATGCACAACCTCTTTTGGTACCATAAATTACTGTCACTGCAGATCTCAAAGCCTATTACCTTTTGCTCATCGACATCCCTCTTGATTTTCATCAAGAAAGAATCTAGCACTTGTTTCTCCTTAATCTTTGCACCAAGAGACGATCAAACCACTCCCTATACCATTACACTAACATCCTTGAAGTCCAAAAGTCGAACTTCAAGATTAGCCAAGCAATGAATATCCTCACCAATTCTCGCTTTCCTTTCTCCACATGAGCCAAACTCCCTATGGATAACCTGTTAAGAGCATCATCAACCACATTAGCTTTACCTGTTGATAGTGAAGACTCATATCATAGTCCTTAAGAAGCTCCAACTATCTCCTATGCCTGAGATTTAGCTCCTTTTGAGTAAACACATACTGTAGACTCTTATGATCAGAAAAGATGTCTATGTTCACTCCATATAAATAATATCGCCAGATTTTTAAAGAAGAAAACACCGCCAAAAGCTCCAAATCATGAGTAGGATAATTCCTCTCATGCACCTTCAATTGCCTAAAAGGATAGGCAATTACCTACCCATGCTTCATCAAGAGACAACCGAACCCTACTCGAGATGCATCGCAATAAACACAAGCCCCCATTGCCCTCAGGTAATATCAAAAAATGGAGCAGAAGTTAGCTTATCTTTCAACTTCTAAAAACTCCCCTCACAAGCATCTGACCAAGAAAACTTCATCTTTTTCTGAGGCAGCTTAGTCAAAGGAGCAACTATCATAAAAAAGCTGTCAACAAACCACTGATAATACCCAGCCAAACCCAAGAAGCTCTGAATGTTGATTGGAGTTATGAGTTTAGGCCACCTTTTAACCATGGCCACCTTTTGTGGATCCACCATTATCCTTTCGCTAGAAATAATATGACCAAGAAAAGTCACAACGTTTAACCAAAACTCACACTTATAGAACTTTGTATACAACTACTGTTTCTTTAAGGTCTATAATATCACACGAAAGTGATTAGCATGATCCATCTCACTCTTTGAATAAACCAAAATGTAATCAATAAACACAATGACAAAGATATCCAAGAACTGCATGAAAACCCTTTTCATCAAGTCCATAAATGCCCTGAGCATTAGTCAAACAAAATGACATCACTATGAATTCAAAGTGCTAATTCCAAGTATGAAAATTCTTCTTAGGGATATCCTTCTCCCTAATCTTAAGATGATGACACCAAGACTGGAGATCTATGTTAGAGAGGAACTTGGAACCTTGCAACTGATCAAACAAGTCATCTATCCTTGGAGGAGGATACTTGTTCTTGATAGTTACTTTATTTAACTGTCGATAGTCAATGCACATCCAAAGGGAACCATCTTTCTTGTGCACGAACAACACCGGTGCACCCCACAACAATACACTAGGAAGAATAAACCCCTTATCCAGAAAATCCTTAAGCTGCTCCTTGAGTTCCCTCAACTCAGACGGAGCCATTCTATAAGAAGGAATAGATATTGTACGAGTGTCCGAAACCAAATCAATACTAAACTCTATTTCCATATCAGGAGGACCACCCAAAAGAATTCGTAAAGACCTCAGAAAACTCATTTACTAATAGAACCAAATAAAAAAAGGACCCTCCGACTTAGAATCCTTAACCCAGACCAAGGGATAGAGACAACCCTTAGTGATTAACCCTTGAGATCTAAGATAAGAAGTAAACCTCCTCGTAAAATCTAGGGAACCACCCTCCCACTCTATAATCGGTTTACTAGGGAAACTAAAGACAACTTTATAGGTCCAAAAATCCAAGAACGCATAACAAGAGTGTAACCAATCCATCCCCAGAATGACATCAATGTCTATAATATCCAGTTCAAATAGAACTACCAAGTTCTTCTTACCACCAAAAGATACCATAACCCCCATATAGACTCTCTTAGATAACCAAGTTACCTACTAAAGTAGAAATAGAAAAAGGATCTGAAACAACCTCAGGATCAAAACCAATACATACAACCACATATGGGGTCACATAGGAAAGAGTGGACATTGGATCAAGCAAAAATACATGTCACAAGAAAAGTGTTGTAACGTACCAACAACAATATCAGGGGATGCCTCAGATTCCTATCGAGATGTAGGAGAATACAACCTATTCCGGTCTGTGTCGGTACCAAAAAAAAGAGCAGGCAGGGAAACTGGTCCACTAGGTGTAGGAGAGGAAGATGAAGCAGCTGGAGCTTTGACCGCTCCTGAAGCTCCCTTACCAACCAAAAAATTCTTGGGCATATGTCCTGGCTGGGAACATTTAAAACACTTTTCCCTGCCTTCGTCATATTATCCCCAATCAAGACGACTACAGAATCGGCAAGAAGGGCATGAAGAAGTCGACTGACCCCCACTTGCCTAAGATTGGTCACCCTTTGCCTAGAAATTATCACCACCTTATGAACGCCTATCACCCGATTGCCTTGGGTAAGGAGCGCTAGCAGTAGAGAAGGAATAAGAACTCCCCTACTTCTTTTTGGGCTATTTACCTCCATCCCGACCACCCTAATGCTAAGCACCACTATGTTTAGAGAACCTACTCCTCTCACCCATCCCTTTTCCAAACTCTATCTGTTTTCTAATTTCCTCATCCACCTACTCCATGTGGATAACCAACCTCAAAATATCCATATCATTCATCAACAAAGCAATTTTACTTTCAAGGTACAGATCCTGAGACAACCCAAAAGTGAAATTTCTCATCCTCCCCTCTTGTAATAGCCCAGAAATGAAAATTTTCATCCTCGCCCTTTTGTCATCCACGAAATTAGGAGCATACCTTGATAGCTAAGAAAACTTCAAGAAATATTCCTTGACAGACATATTACCTTGCTTGAAATTCACAAACTCCTCCATCTTTACTTCCCTCAGCTTTTGAGGAAATAAACAATTTAAAAAAGCATTATAAAAAGTATCCCACAAGGACAACTCCTCCACATCACTTGTATCCCTATTCCACTCCGTGTATCATTTGTACGCAACATCCTTGAGCTGATAAACTGCAAATTTACACCCTCCACATCTGTGGCCTGCATCACCCTAAATATCTTCTCCATTTTATCTAAGAAACCCTGAGGATCCTCCTCCACCTTCACACCAATAAAAGTAGGAAGAGTTCAGCTTATGAACTTGCCAACCCTGTTGCCTCAGCAGACAAACCACCAGATACATCCAGCTCAGCCTGAGAAGCAACCAACTGAGCAATTGTATGAATAGACTGGTGAAATTCTGCATTAGTCACCTCACCTTTAAAAGGACTAGTAGCAATCGAAAGAATGCCAACTCCAAGTGTACGATGTGCCACATCAACATCATCCCCAAATAGGACAAAAGAATTTCCTTGTGTTTCAAATTGCCGAGGCATTATCTAAAAAATAAACAACCAAGGATTAGAGAAGAATTGCAGGACTTAGACTCCAAGCTTGAAAATAAAATACCAAGAGGGTGAAACATTCCTAAATGCCCTGTAGCCTATATCTTATGAGTGTGGCATGCTACACACCCCCAAAATAGACTCTACCATACACGACTTTGTGTACTCCCAATTGACCATGAACCTAAAGCTCTGATACCAACTTGACATGACACGACCCAGAGCCTTGTTGTAATGGGCGTCCTATGTCCGATCGAGACTGGAGACTACCCCCGCTAACCAACCCAACCTCCAGCCGCCTGCCCAGAGTTGGCTGAATTTCAAGCATATAACATGATAAAGTAATAACTCACATTAATACTCTAGGATAGAATAATGACCGTGACCGACCCAACCGAGTCCAACCGTCCCATACCAACCATCCAAAAATACCAAGCTAAATCAAAACCATAAATACGACCATAACCAATTAAGTTCCATTAATAATTAGATATATAATCCCAAAATAAAATATGATGGAACAGTGATAAATTTTGTCCAATGATGTCAGCGCCAAAAAATACAAATACTAAGGCTGACCCCAATACCGATACCGCCCATATCAACCCATAGTAGATCCACAAAAGCCTCTAACCAAAAGAATACAAATATATGATTGGGACATGCCCCCAACCATATCCAAAACCAATATCCATAAATAATCCAGAGTATGAAATAACATCTATTTAATGGAGCCTTCCGAATAGATGGAAGATTACCACTTCAATCCAAAAGTTAATCCCCAAATGTTCGAATGCTAAGCAGGAGGAATAGAATGGTCGATTCCTCTAACACATAGGGATACAGCCGCTCGAAGATGGGTTAGTGAGTGAGCGCTAGCATGAAATTATGATAAGGATAAAATAATGCCAATTATAAAACCATATAAATCCATCCATATACACACAAATCGTACATATATAAATAACTATGTCGGGAAAGAAAACTGGGTTTAGTATGCCATTTAAAACCTTTACCTATTCTGTGTGGCTTTGCCATCCTAAGACTAACCATGGGCTATATGGGTCAGCTCCTACTGCTGCAAGGTCCCTAGTGCGTGAAGCCACACAACCAGAGAAAAGAACTTGGGATGACTAGTACACCCCCTAAAATATAAAGTGTGACATCATGTACCTGGTCACTAGGACCAAACCTCAAATTGGAAAATATGAGTTTCTAGTTTCGATTCCCCCATGACCTTCACCTTCCATGGCTTTGCTACACCCTTCCCCCTTTAAGCCCAATTAAAACCATTACCAAACAACCAAACCATTATCCATTTATTATTAACCAAGGCCATTAGTAGAGGTATCGTCATACCGACTATAACTTGCAAGTATTGTCCTTAGCAAAACCTTTTTGAGATCAAGGGATTCCCATGTACCCATGGATCATGTTATTCAATTAACTTAGCGGATTATGATGTACCTTACAGCATGTTTATTAAGCCAAACCATTTAAACCATTCATATCATTTAGGGTTCCATATAGAATAATAGGGTAAATAACCTCCTAGTGCAATATAAGTTGTGGGACCTTATTAGGATAAGTAGGGAAATGTCCAGATTGCCCTCACTTAAACTGCATTAAATTCCCATCATAGGGTACGACTGACCCTTATGAGTCGTATCCATCCTATACGAGTGGTACCCACCACTCGTACTCAAGGTTTTCCCCCTTAGACCCTACACTTTCTAAGGTATGACATACCTAAACCCAAGTCATATTCAAGTTTATGAATGGTACCAATAAAACGTACCCCTGGCATAATAGAATCCAGGATGTTTTAACACTGACCACCATACGAGTTTTGGGTATGACTCATACCTTGGGTTAAGGCTCATAGAGAGCCACTCATACTCAAATCCCACCTAAGTCACAAAGTCTAAGGTTAAGTGAAGTAACCAAACAACCTGTACCAACCTATACAATGAGTACCACCCAAATCATACCCATTGCATTAACTACATCCATCCCACAAACCAACACTGGTCAGCATACGACTATACCATACTATTTATACCCAAGCATACAACTCGTTCCATAAGTCGTCTTGTTCTTATAAACTAGAAATCAAGGAAATTTTCTAAGGTCTAGAAACCAGGGTGTTTTAGTCTTCCCTACTAGGAACATTCTTCCCCAAATGACGGACAAGGTAGGGGTAAACACACACACGAGTCATTTGCATTATCAAATATATTCCCAATCTTTAACAGAGTTTGAAAACAAAGATGCAAAGCTATTAATCTTTCCTTTGACAAACTCAGAAATAAAAATGTATTAAAGAACACATACCTTCCGCACGAAACCCAAAAGCACAAAATAGGTGCGGATATTTGGAATTCATATCCTTCTCCGTTTCCCATGTAACTTCTTCCACCTTATGGTTTTGCTAAAGAACCTTAATCGAGCCACATCATTTGTTCGCAACCCACGAACCTGCCTAGCCAAGATCTAAACTAGGACCTCTTCATAAGACAGAGAGTCCGAGATACCCAACCTCCCTAAAGGAACATTCAAAGAAGGATCACCAATGCACTTCCTCAATATAGAAACATGAAATACCCGATAAATAGAGCTTAAAATAGAGGGAAACTCTAATTCATAAGCCACATGAACAACCCTTTGAAGAACCACATAATAACCAACATACATGGGACTAATCTTCCCTTTTATTTACCAAATTGCATTACTCCCTTCATTGGAGATACTGTCAGGAACACCATATCCCCAATATCAAACTCCAAGTCTATATGCCTTACATCTGTATAGGACTTTTAGCAACTTTGGGAAGCCTTAAGCCTATCCTGAATCATGTTCACCTTTTCCACAGTTTGATAGACCAAATTTGAACTGAACATATCCGTCTCACTAAACTCAAACTAACCAGTAGGAGATCTACACTCCTACCATACAATGCCTTAAAAGGGGCCATACCAATACTAGAATGATAGCTATTGTCGTAAGCAAACTCTACCAAAGGTAGATGCTCAACCCAACTGCCACCATAATCAATCATACATGGCCGAAGTATATCCTTCCATGTCTGAATAGTTCTTTCCGCTTGCCCATCTGTCTGAGGATGAAAAGTAGTGCTCAAACTCACCTTAGTACATAATACCTTCTAAAAAAACCACCAAAAATAAGATGAAAATTGTGTACTACGATTAGAGATAATTGAAACAGGTACCCCATGCAACTTCACAATCTCCTGAAGATACAACTTTGCATAGCCCTCCACCAAAAAGGTAGTCCTTACTAGCAAGAGGTGCGTAGACTTTTTTATCCTATCCACTTTGACCCAAATTGAATCAAATTGATTTCGCAATCGAGGAAGACCGATAACAAATCCATATTGAATACGTCCCATTTTCATTCAAGCAAATTAATTTCTTGATACAACCTACCAGGTCTCAGGTGCTCAATTTTTACTCATTAATACACTATGTATTTGGCCACAAAATCAGCCACGTCTCTTTTTATGCCATTCCACCAATATATCTCCTTGAGATCATGATACATATATATCGAGCTAGGATATAAATATAGCGCAATTTATATGCCTCATCCAAGATCTTTTTTCGCAAACTGTCGATATCAAGAATGCACAACATATCTTGGTACAATAAAGTACTGTCACCATAGATCTTAAAGGTTATTACCTTTTGCTCACCGACATCCCTCTTGACTTATATCAAGATAGGATCTAGCACTTTCTTCTCCTTAATCTCTGCACCAAGAGACGACAGAACCACTTCCTATACCATCATACTATCATTCTTTGAGTCTAAAGCATGAACTCTAAGATTAGGAAATGGTGAATATCCTTCAGCAATTCCCGCTTTCCTTTCTCCATTTGAGCTAAACTCTATATGGATAACCTGTAAAGAGCATCAGCAACCACATTAGCTTTACCTGGTTATAGTGAAGACTCATATCATAGTCCTTGATAAGCTCTAATCATCTCCTATGCCTGATATTTAGCTCATTTTGAGTGCACATATATTGTAGACTCTTATTATCAGAAAAGATGTCTATGTGCAGTCTATACAAATAATGCCGCCAAATTTTTAAAGCAAAAACCACCGTCAACAGCTCTAAATCATGAGTAGGATAATTCATCTCATGCACCTCCAGCTACCTAGAAGGATAGGCAATCACCTTCCCATGCTGCATCAAGACACAATCCAGCCCTACTCGAGATGCATCATAATAAACCACAAGCCCCTCACTGCCCTCATGAAATGTCAAAACTAGAGCCAAAGTAAGCTTATCTTTCAACTTCTCAAAACTCCCCTCACAAACATCTGACCAAGAAATCTTTATCTTTTTCTGAGCCAACTTAATCAAAGGAGTAGCTATCATAAAAAAGCATTCCACAAACCATCGATGATACCCAACCAAACCTAAGAAGCTCTGAATGTCGATGGGAGTTGTTGGTATAGGCCACCTTTTAACCACATCCACCTTATACGGATCCACCATGATCCTTTTGCAAGAAAAAATATAACCAAGAAAAGTCACAACGGTCAACCAAAACTCAGATTTGGAGAACTTGGCATACAACTACTGTTCCTTTAAGGTCTACAATATCACACGGAGGTGGTTAGCATTATCCACCTCACTTTTGGAATAAACCAAAATGTCATCAATAAACACAATGACAAAGAGATCCGAGAACTGCACGAAAACCCTGTTCATCAAGCCCATAAATGTCATCGGGGCATTAGTAAAACCAAATGACATCACCATGAATTGAAAGTTCCTATACTGAGTATGAAAAGCCATCTTAGGGATATCCTCCTCCCTAATCATAAGATGATGATACCTAGACCAGAGATCTATCTTAGAGAAGAACTTGGAACCTTGCAATTGATCAAATAAGTCATCAATCCTTGGAAGAGGATACTTGTTCTTAACTGCTACCTTATTTAACTGTCGATAGTAAATGCACATCCAAATGGAACCATCCTTCTTGTGCATGAACAACACCAGTGCATCCCACAGAAATACACAAGGATGAATAAACTCCTTATCCAGAAGATCCTTAAGTTTCTCCTTAAATTCCCTCAACTTAGTCAGAGCCATTCTATAAGGAGGAATAGATATTGTACGAGTGTCCGAAACCAAATCAATACGAAACTCTATTTCCCTATTTGGAGGAACACCCTAAAGATCATCTTAAAGACCTCAGGAAACTAATTTACTAATGGAACCGAATGAAAAAAAGGACCCTCTGAGTTAGATTCTTTAACCCAGACTAAGTGATAGAGACAATCCTTAGAGATTAACCTCGGAGGTCTAAGATGAGAAGTAAACCTCCCCCTAAGATCTAGGGAACCACCCTCTCACTCAATAATTGGTTCACCATGGAACCTAAACACAACCTTATAGGTCCGACAATCCAAGAATGTATAGCGAGAGTGTAACCAATCCATCCCCAAAATGACATCAATGTCTACAATATCTAGTTCAAATAGAACTACCAAGGTCTTCTTACCACCAAAAGATGCCACACCCTTCATATAAACTCTCTTAGTAATAAGCAAGTCACCTATTAAGATAGAAATAAAAAAAATCTGAAACAACATCAGGATCAAAACCAATACATACAACCATATATGAGGTCACATAGAAAAGAGTGGACCTCAGATCGAGCAGAAAACACACATCACGAGAAAAGTGTTGTAATGTACCAGCAACAACATCAGCTGATGCCTCTGATTCCTATCAAGATATAAGAGAATTAACCTATTTTGATCTGTGTTGGTACCAGAAGAAGGAGCAGGCAGGGAAATCACCCCACTAGGCGCAGGAGCAGAAGATGAAGCAACTGAAGCTTTGACTGCTCCCAAAGCTTCCTTACCAATTGAACAATTCTTGAGCATATGTCCTGGATAGCCATATTTAAAACACTTATCCCTGCCTTTGTCATAATCGCCCCGATGAAGACGACTACTGAACCAGTATAGAGGGCATGAAGAAGTGGACTGACCCCCACTAGCCCAAGATTGGTCACCCTGTGCCCAGAAATTATCACCACCTTGTGGACGCCTATTACCCAACTGCCTTAGGTAAGAAGTTCTAGCAGTAGAGAAGGAACCAGAACTCCCCTACTTCTTCTTTAGCTATTTACCTCCATCCCGACCACCCTAATGCTAAGCACTACTATGCTAACAGAACTTACTCCTCTTACCCATCCCTTTCCTAAACTCTATTTTTTTTTCTTTTCTCCCTCCACCTGCTGCTTATTTATAACCAACCTCAAAATGTCCATATCATTGATCAGCAAAGCAGTTTACTTTTAAGGAGCAGATCCTGAGATAACCCAAAAGTGAACTTTCTCATCCTCGCCCTCTTGTAATAGCCCAAAAATAAACTTTATCATTCTCACTCTCTTGTCAGCTAGGAAATTAGGAGCATTAGCTAAGGAAACTTTAAGGCATATTCCTCGACAGATATGTTACCTTGCTTGAGATTCACAAACTCTTCAATCGTTACTTCTGTCAGCTCTTTAGGAAAGAAACAATCCTGAAAAGCATTAGAAAAAGCATCCCACAAGGACAACTCCTCCACATCACCTATATCCCCATCCCACTCCTCGTACCATTGGTACGCAAAATCCTTGAGCTGATAAGCTACAAAATTTACACCTTCTATATTTATGGTCTGCATCACCCTAAATATTTTCTCCATTTCAACTAAGAAACCCTGAGGATCCTCCTACACCTTCACACCAGCAAAAGTAAGAGGATTCATCTTCATGAACTGGCCAACCCTTATAGCCTCAGTAGACAACCCACCAAATGCATCCCGCTCAGCCTGAGAAGTAACCAACTGAGCAATAGTATGAATAGACTGGCAAAATTCTGCTTAAGTTACCTCACCTTCAGAAGGACTTGTAGCAATTGAGGGAACCCTAGAAAAATAAGGGATAGGACCCTGAGAACAAGTGCGAACTCCAAGTGTACGAACTACCCCATCAATATCAACCCCAGATGGAACAAAAGAATTTCCTTTTGTTCCTAATGGATAAGGCATTGTCTAAAAAGTGAACAACCAACGATTAGAGAAGAATTCCTGGACGTAGACTCCAAGCTTGAAAATAAAATACCAAGAAGTTGAAACATTCCTAAATTCCCTGTAGCCTATATCTTATGAGTATGGCATGCTACAAACCCCTAAAAGAGATTCTACCAGAAACGTCTTTGTGGACTTCCAATTGACCATGAACCTAAAGCTCTAATACCAACTTAACACGGCCTGACCCGGGGCTTTATTGTAATGGGTGTCCCATGTCCGATCGAGACCGAAGACTACCCCCACAAACCAACCCAACCTACATCCATCTGCCCTGCGTTGGTTGAATTTTGAGCATATAAAAAGATAGCATAACAACTCACATTAAGACTCTAGGATAGGATCAAGACCATGACTAACCCAACCGAGTCCAACCATACCATACCAACCATCCAATAATACCAAGCCAAACCAAAACCATAAATCTGACCATAACTAATTAAGTTCCTTCAATAATTTGATATATAATCCCAAAATAAAAGATGATGGAACAGTGATAAATTTTTTCCAATGATGTCAGCCCCAATACCAATACAAATACTAAGGCTGACCCCAATACCGATCCCACCCATACCAACCCATAGTAAATCCACAAAAGCCTCTAACCAAAAGATTACAAATATCTAGCTAGGACATGCCTCCAACCATAGCCAAAACCAATATCCATAAATAATCTAGAGTATGAAATAACATCCCTGAAATGGAGACTTCCAAATAGATGAAAGGTCACCACTTCAATCCAAAAGTTAATCCCTAAATATTCGAATGCTAAGTAGGGGGAGTGGAATGGTTGGTTGTTTCAATACGTGGGAATACAACCACTCAAAGGTGGGTTAGTGAGTGAACGCTAGCATCAAATCATTATAAGGATCAAATAATGCCAATTATAAAACCATGTAAATCCATATATATGCACACAAACCGTACGTATATATATAACTATGCTGGGAAAGGAAACTAGGTTGAGCATGTCATTTAAAACCTTTACCTAGTCTTTGTAGCTTTGCCATTCTAAAACTACCTATGGGCTATATGGGTTCATCTCCCCCTACTGAAAGGCCCCAGTACATGAAGCCACACAACCAGAGAAAAGAACCTGGGATGACTAGTACATCCCCCAAAATATAAAGTGTGACATCATGC
Organism: Capsicum pubescens; assembly: GCA_030864215.1. Taxonomy (NCBI): domain Eukaryota; kingdom Viridiplantae; phylum Streptophyta; class Magnoliopsida; order Solanales; family Solanaceae; genus Capsicum; species Capsicum pubescens. The sequence continues at coordinate 190,182,543 of CM061538.1, read as the reverse complement.
ATATGGTTACTAGGACCAAACCTTACATCGGAAATATGAGTTTCCAGTTTTGATCCCCCCAGGACCTCTACCTTCCACGGCTTTGCTACACTTCTCCCCCTTCCCCCATTTAAGCGCAATTACAACCATTACCAAACAACTAAACTATCATCCATTTATTATTAACCAGGGCCATTAGTAGTGGTATCATCACACCAACTACAACTTGCAAGTGTTGTCCTTAGCCAAACCTTTTTTAGATCAAAGGATTCCCATGTACCATGGATCATGTTATCCAATTAACTTGGGGGATTCTCGTGTACACCACTAGCATGTTTATTAAGCCAAAACATTCCAAAACCATTTAAGCCATTCATATCATTTAGGGTTCCATTACCAAGTGTAAACCATGTATAAGTTCCATTAAAAAAATAATATGATAGTGAGAGCATTGTTATAAGCATTTTATAAAACACAATGGGGGCATAGTATTTCAAAAACCAAAGTCCATCACCAAATAACAACTCCCTTGCAAACAATTATCCAAAACCACCATTAAAGCATAGAAAAGCATAATTAAAGCATGTGAAAACCGTAACCAAGCATTTATAACCAAAACCCCAAAATTATACTTGAAAACCCAAAATCATACAACATTCAAATCATGACAACATTGTATAAAACCATGCCTTTAGTTGTAACTAACAATGAGGGAAGAGAACGTGCCTTAAACCAAGATGATGATAGAGAGAAATCACTAGGATAAGCCCCAATCTACTAATTTAGATGAAACACTAGCTTCTTTTGCCCAAAACTCTAGAGAGGAATTAAGTGTGTTTTCTAAGTGTTTAAGAATAGAATAATAGGAAAAACAAACTCTTGATAGGAATATAAGTTGTGGGGACTTATTAGGATAAGTGGGAAAATATCTAGATTTCCCTCTCTTAAACTGCATTTAATTTCTGTCATAGGGTAGGACTGACCCTTACGAGTCATACCCATTCTGTAAGAGTGGTACCAACATCTCATACCCTAGGTTTTCTCCCTTGGACCCATACGACACACCCAAACCCAAGTCGTATCCAAGTGTACAAATAGTACCCATAAACCGTACCACTAACAGAATAGAATCCCAAAAGGTTTGAACACTGACCACTATACGAGTCTTGGGTATGACTCGTACCCTGGATTACTGCTCATGGTGAGCCACTCATACTCAAATCCCACCTAAGTCACAAAGTCTTAAGGTTAAGTGAAGTAACCAAAAAATCTGTACCCAACTATACGACTCGTACCGCCAAAATCTTACCCATTCCAGTAACTACATCCATCCCACTAACCAACACTGATCAGAATACGACTAGACCATACCATCCTTACCGAAGCATACGTCTTGTTCCCTAAGTTGTATCATTCCTAGAAACCAGAAATCCAGGAATTTTTTTAAGGTCCAGAAACCAGGGTGTTTCAAAAGAAGATCGGATGAATGGAATCCAAACTAGAAGGCAGCTCCAACTCATAATTGACACTACCCACTCACCATAAAATCAATTAAGGGCCAACATAATGAGGACTTAGCTTCTTTTTCCTTCCAAACCACATCACTCCTTTCATGGGAGACACCTTCAAGAATACCTAATCACTAACATCAAACTTTGACTCCCTTCACCTCATAATGCATAGGACTTTTGGCAACTTTAGGCAGTCTTAAGCCTATGCTTAATCACCTTCATTTTTTCCATGGTCTGATGGACTATGTCAGGACCAAACAATATAGTTTAACCAACTTCGAACCACCCAATAGGAGTGCAACATCTCTTAATATATAGAGCATAAAATGGATCTATATAAATACTAGAATGATAGTTGTTATTATCGCACAGTCTATAAGAGGAAAATAATCAGCCCAACTACCTCTAAAATCAATCACACAAGCCCTTAGCATATCATCTAGAGTTTAAATAGTCCTCTCCATTTTTCCCACCATCTGAGGGTGGAAAACGGTGCGAAGTTCACGCTTGTCCCCAAATCTCTCTGAAATGAATGCCAAAAGTGAGATGAGAATTTTGTACCTCAATCTGAGAAGATAGAAACTAACGCACCGTGCAACTTGATGATCACCTGAATGAACAACCTCGCATAATCCTCTACATCATACTTAGTCCTCACAGGCAAGACATGAGTAGACTTGGTCATTCTATCCATAATAACCCAAATTGAATTGAACTGACTATGAGATTGCGGAAAACCAATAACAAAATCTATATTAATCACTTCCTATTTCCACACAGGCAACTCATTCTCTTAAAACAGACCACCAAGCCTCAAGTACTCCACTTTCATCTATTAACAAACCATACACTTAGACATAAAATTGGCCACATGTCACTTCATTTGGTTCCACCAATACATATCCTTCAAATCATGATACATCTTTATCGAGCTAGGATAAACCATAAACCGAGACTCATAAGCCTTAACCACAATCTTTTCTCATAACCCATCAATATTGGGAACACACAATATACCTTGGTACCTCAGGGTACCATTACTACCAATCTCAAAAGCCATCACCTTCTACTGACCCATATCATCCCTGATTTGTATTAAAATAGAATCCAAAATCTAATTGTCCTTCACTTTAGTACTAACAGAGACTTAACCACCTCTTGAACAATCACACTTCTATCTTCAGAGTCCAAAAGATGAATATCCTTCACCAAGCATTGCTTCTCCTCATCCACATAAGATAATCTCCCCATGGATAACTTACTAGGTGAATCAACAACCAGATTTGCTTTACCTGGGTGATAATAAAGACTCATGTCATAATCCTTAAGTAACTCAAGCTATCTCCTTTGTTGGAGATTAAAATTTTTCTAGGTGAACACATATTGCAGGCAATTGTGATCTGACAAGATGTCCATACAAACTCCATACAAATAATGATGCAAGATCTTTAATGCAAAAACCATGGCCAACAACTCCAAATAATGAGTTGGATAATTTCTCTCATAAACCTCCAGCTTCCTAGAAGCATACGCCACCACCTAGCCATGTTGCATCAAAATATAGCTAAGTCCCACATGAGATGCATCACAATAGACAAAAAAACTGTCAGTACCCTCAGGTAGGGTCAAAACTGGAGTAGAAGTCAACTTATCTTTCAACTTCTCAAAACTACCCTCACAAGCGTCAAACAATAAAAACTTTACCATTTCTGAATCAACTTAGTCAATGGAGTAGTAATCAATGAGAAACTCCCCACAAACCTTCTATAGTTCCTAGATAAACCCAAGGAGTACTAAATATCGATTAGATTTGTGGGTCTAGTCCATTTCTTCACCACCATAACTTTGTGGGTCTACTATGATTCCTTCATTAGTAATGACATGACCCAGTGAAGTAACAATATTCAACTAGAACTCATACTTAGAAATCTTAGCATATAAACATTAATCCTAAAGGGTCTGTAACACTATATGATGGTGATTGACATAATCCACCTCACTTTTTGAATACACTAGGATATCATCAATAAACATAATGACGAACAAGTCAAGAAATTGATAGAATACTCGATTCATAAGATCCATAAATACTGTCAGGGTATTAGTCAAACTAAATAACTTGACCAAAATCAACTTTTAGGCTATAAAATATGAAATAAACCTTCCCTTAGGCACTAGCGAACTACCTTTCCACTTATTCATTGATTCATTCGAGAATTAGAAACTGAACTTTTGGGTCCTACAATCAAGAGAGGCATAGCACAAGTGAAGTCAATCCATCCCCAAGATAATATCAAAGTCTAACATATCTAACTTTATATGATCCGCTAATGATTCCCTACCACAGATAGACACCACACAACCCCTATAGACTCTTCTAGCCATAATAGAGTCACCCAATGGGGTAGACATAAACAAAGGATTAGGTATACACTCAAGATCAAAACCAAATGAATAACAATATATGGGGTCACATAAGAAAGAGTAGGCCATGGATTACCCAAGGAATACACATCACGAGAAAAGAGTTTTAGCATACCAGTGACAACATCAAGAGAAGCCTTAAATTCTTGATGGGTGGCAAAAGCATACAAATGATTTTGGACTATGCCAACATAAAAAGTTGCACTCTTTGGTTTCAGGGCTAAAGTAGTAGTAATAGGCACCTTATTCTCCCCAATAGAAACCTTAGCTGAAGGATAATCCCGCTATATGTGACCATGCTAACTATACCTAAAACACTAATTTCTTCCCTCATCACAAACTCCATGATACACCTGCCCACAGAAATGACAAGGGGGATAAGATAAAGCCAACTGATCCTCACTAGCCTAGGACTGGGCACCTGGTTCCCTAAGTCCACTATTATTCTGGAAACATCGATCACCCAACGGTTTTAGATAAGGAGCACTAGCCATAGAGTAGAAACCAAAAATTTCTGCATTTTTTCTTAGTCCATTGCCTGCCATCCCTACCACTATCTAATAGCCTCTTCCCTTCTTAGAATACCTAAATTTCTTACTTTGCCTTTCTTCCATTTTGGCTTGTTTCATCTTCTCCTCTTTAACCTACTGCGTGTACAGAACCATCCTAGAGATATCTATATTCTTGTTCAACAAGGTAGTTTTGTACTCCAACACAGTCTCAAGATAAGCCTAAATCAAACTTTCTCATCCTCACTATCATAGATGAAACCAAATCTTGAGCATAACGAGATAACTGATGAAACTTCAAGGCATATTTTTTCACGGTCATTCTTCTTTATTTAAAATTCACAAACTCCTCAGCTTTCAACTCTATTAACTCCTAAGGAAAGAAATGCTTAAGAAAGGCACTAGAGAAGTCATCCCACATAGCTGGCTCAATATCTTTACCCCTCAACTGTTCCAACTCCTCATACCATTAAAATGACATATCCTTTAGTTGATACTTCTAAATAGAACCAAATCATTCTAAGTCAAACATATCGCCAATGATAGCCAAAACTAGACCAAAGAAAAACATATGACATAAGGAACCAAATCATGAAATAAGGTCTTTCGAAATATGGAAGCTCACTACTTCAAGTTGACTAATGAGTTATCCTATGATCACCTAGTCACTGGAAAAAAAAATAGAAGTGTTTTTGGCTCTTGCATCGCATGGGGATACAATATCTGAAGATGGTTAGAAGGTTGCGAACTAGAATATAACTTAGGTAAGGGATAAAATACTATCATGATCATCTGTTATATATATATAATATATATATATATCCCATGTTGGGATAAGGAACAAAGCTTAGTATGAAGTAAAACATAAACCTAGATTATGTAGGTTAACCATCATAATATTACCCATGGGCTATATGGGCCCTAGTTCTCACCCCTTAGTTGGGCCTCAGTGCGTGTAGCCACACAAATCAGAGAATAATCATAATATATGTGCACGGGGGACTGAAACCTCTTAATCATATACTAAGGGTGACTTGAACACCTAATCATGTAATAAGGGGTACTCAAAACTCCCGGTCATTTAGATCCCCGCACCAGAAAATGCAATTTGTAGTATTGATCCCTTCGAGAACTCCACCTTCACGGCCTTGCTACACAATCTCCTTTAAGCCCAAGTAAAGCATTTAGCACATAACCTATTCAATCATTCAAGGAGTCATTCATTTAGGCAAACCATAGGTATCATCATACCCTTACACTTCCAAGCTTATCAATTTGCCAAACTAAACTACTTAGCCAATAGGGACTCCAACCCATTTATCCATTTAGGACTCTAACCCAACATCCCACATGACTCCGACCCATTAAGAAAAATAGGACTCTAATCCATTAGACAATAGGACTTTAAAATATTTAACCAATTAGGACTCAAACTCGTTTAGTCAATTAGGACTCAAAACTATTTAGTCAATTAGGCCTTAAACCATTTATGATTCAATAGGCCTCTTATGCCATGCAATAGTTTAAGAATAGTTCAGTGTGCAAAATTTAATGTTCAAAACTAATTTCACGATATTGGGTTGAGGTTATTACCAATTCAATTGTCAATACTCATAAAATTAGGAGAATTCACAACCCCATAGTTTATTCACCATGCCTGTGCATCCCACAAGTTCTAAACCATCAATAAAGCATGAAAAGTTACATATAAACCATGGGACATCATTTAAGAAAACAATCATTCTAATCCCTCAACCAATGTTCCAAAACCAAAATCAAAACCATATTAATGACAATTTAAAAACACATGCTTTAATAAAATAATACTTGGAGAAGAGTAAAATGCCTTAGATATCAAGAATTACAGAGAGAAATTAATCCTCGAGCCCTTAGATGACCAACTTAGAGAAACCCTAGCTTGTTATTTCCTTAGGGATTTGAGAAAAATTGAAAGAGTGTTTATGGTTAATAAGTATCAAAAATAACTCACCAAAGGTGTTCTATGGTTGTGGGTCTTAAGTGGGTAAAGAGGGAAATATCCAAAGTTGCCTTCATTAGTGACTACGTGCACTATACGTTACGTAAGTACTCACTAATACTAGTCACCATGATTCGCAGTCTAGATAATAGCAAAAGCACCCCTCTCTGGTTACCCAACGACTCACACCATATGACTCATCAAGAGACCCTATGGCTCATAGGGTCCTCATTGTAACCAAGACAAAAGTATTTGGGTAAAATACTGGTCCCCTATGATTAGTACCTTACGACTCATATAGAATCATTATGACTCATTGAGTCTATTCGTAATCAAGGTAGCAACTTAGTTAACTTTACTGGTCAGGCTACGGTTTGGGACTATACAACTCGTAAAGAGTCTTTACGACTCGTATAGAGTCTTTACGACTTGTATAGAGTCTTTACGACTCGTATAGAGTCTTTAAGACTCATGACCCATAGTCATAGTCACAATAGAAACATCAGGGTAGCACACTGGTCTAGCTACTATTGGGATCTTTAAGAACTGTATAGATACCTTATGATTCATATGGTGATTCATAGGTTGGGTAGTGATCTCAAAACTCAAGGATTTTTCAAGACCAAAATCTGGGGTGTTACACCTGAACAGAAAATAAAATACCATTTTCCAGGAGGGTTGTGAACATGAAGTAAAGTCTCAAATAACACTAAGAAATTTGTTTCCCTAGTTTATTATCAAAAGAATTTTGTCAGTATCAAACCAAATCATAACCACTTGCAAAATGCATAATTTAAAGGTGAATCAAGATTCTGGCCAATAAATGTATCTCTTGGGGGTAAATTTGAATGACTAAGAATAAGAAGGGAATATCCTAAGAGTTAACTAAATGACTCTAACTAGAAAGTGCCTCTTCTAGGAGAAAAGGTTTAAATTAGGAAGTGCATATTCTATAAATGAAATATGAAAGACCCAAACTAGGAAGTGTATCTCTTAGGGGTTAAATTAAAGTATTCAATTAGTAAGTGCATCTTCTAAGGGTTGAATTAATAGATTACAACTATAAAGTGAATCTTCTAAGGATTAAGATGATGTCTGATTAGAAAGTATGTATTCTAGGAGTAAAGATTCAAACTGCGAAGTGTGTATCCTATGAATGAAATCTAAAAGACCCTAAATAGGAAATGTGTCTCTTAGGGGTGCAGGATGATGAATTTTACCAAGATTGTGATTATCTAACTTGTGTAGCAATATTGCCTCTTGCATTTGCAGAAGTAAGAAATTACACCTTTTGATATGTAGGCTTTAAATCCCTTGATTTGAAGGTAACATATGATTTTGTTTTATACAAAGAAATCTTGTAAGCTCAAAAACATGGTGGTTGGTTTGTATCTTTAGCTTTGAGACAATTGTTCTTGCACTTGTCATATTTAACTTTCTTCAAACTATTGGCATGTGACATTGACTTTCTACACCATAGACCCAAACTCATACTATTAAGAGTGTCTCTGATGTTAACACATATTATTTCATTGACCTAAACTCAGGCTATTAAGAGTGATTCTGATGTATAAACTCTACCTCTATCTCATGTGTATCCAAACTAACCGCTATTAAAACTTTGTATTATCACAACTCACAACCCATTAATTGTTGAAAATTCTTTGGATAATTTGATGGACTTTGTATCATGATATCTTTACGTGATAGCCTTTTGTCTTGCTTTGTGTAATTGAAAAAGTTGGTAGGAAGTTTGAAGTCCTTTCTTACTTGCCTTGTGGGGGTATGGGGCATAATCGAGGCTTTTACAGTATTGTGAAGTGTGATTATTTCTTTGTCATTCATTCATAGTTTATGGGGGTTCTGGTGCTAATATTGTCCTTTGTTTATCTTCTAAAGTTGAACATTAGTACCAAAAGAATCCAACCCAACAATGTATGTGTTTGAGTTTTTGACGAAGCAAAAATAAGAGAAAGTAAAATACAAGTGAAAGGTAAAAGTGGTAAGAGTAAACAATAAGTCAAGATGATGCCAAAATGATTTTAGTACCCTTAAAGTCATATACAAATACAAATGGAACTAGGTTCATAGCATACAATGTGATTACCATGTCTGTTGAAAGACCTAATCATAATGGTTTTTTTTTCTTTGATAAGAATGTTGTTTCAGATTAGAGTTATTGGTTTGTGGCATTTTGGCTAATAATTCTTAATTTATCAGAACTAAAAAAGATTGTTATGGCTAACAAAGAGAAAGAAATCTTTCTCATTGAATCAAACAAGAGTCCCAACAAAGAGGGTTCAGAGTCAAATGAGGAGATCTTGAGACTCAAATAGCAACTAGCAGAAATGCACCAGGTGTCGGCTAGTTGTATGCCACCTCCTCCATTCCCCACTGATGATATTGAAAACACATATAACTATAACCCAATTTCTTAAGTAGAGTACCCTATTTCTATTAATACACCACAACATGCACCGGGATTCTCCCCACATCAACAATCCTAGCACTTCTAATGTACTATTTCCAACTTCTCAATATAGGCATACCATCCATCCAACACCACTTAATACCCCTATTTTTATGGCTCTACTACCTCCTTAATATCCTACTTTTATTGCTCATCCAATAGTTGTGCTCCCTCGATATGCTAGTGAGCAGGTATTTAAAATTCTTAATAATTGCATTATGTTCTAGACGTTTAAGTGGAATGATTTGTATTGTTACACCCAACTACTTGCATTTTATTTCATATAAGGACTTGTACTCAAGTATTAACCTCCCTTCTATCTTTAAGATGTCAAAATTTGAGGAGTATGATGGGCAAAAGGATTATGTGGAATACTTAGGAGGATATTATAATTAATTAAGAGAAATCAAAAGGAAAAAAGAGAAGGAAGATGTCACAATTATTATATGGAGGCCAAAACAGAACTCAAGAGGTCCGACTCATTAGTACTGATAGCCTCAACCCCGATCATATACACCATATCCACATACTCACCCACAATAAAGTTTCTCTATTCAAAATCTAAAATATTCCATTCCTCTTCCTTAGTATCCTTTGAACAATGCATAAACGTATGCTCATTCATCTTCGTATCCATAATGGCATGCACTAATTCCTCAAAATTGTCCTCCACCAGAATATACAAAGAGAAATATTCCAAGGGATAATTTCACACTAATTGGGAAATCTTATACCAATTTATTCCAAAAATTGAGATAGTAGGGCATGATCGCTCCTCTCCTCGAGTATACTCTTGACAGCTTTGATTATTCTGTAGATATGCATATCATTCTAATTTCAAGGCCATAGTACTAAAGATTGTCACATATTGAAAAGAGACATAAAAATGATGATTCAAGGAAAATTGACTATGGTGTAATAAATTAACACAACAAATGTCACACACAATCCTTTATCAACATGCGGTAATGCACAATACATGGGAAATTATGAATTAAATATGGGGACCCAGAACTTATTTGCTGAGGGAAATATATTTGATAATTTTAAAAGTTCTAGTCATATTGAAGTGCAACCTTGTGACTAAGGTTTGTTATGACCCAAGACTACCCCCTAAGATAGTCTAAGATAACCCATGGCTCAAAAAACACTAAGAAATATAGATAATAATTGATAAAACAACATGATGCGGAAACTAAACTAAATAATATGTTAAATAGTCAAAGGAAATCAAATTATCACTAAACAAGTCTGAGATCAAAACTTAACATCTAATTGTATGTCTAAAAATCTCTACTAAGACAAGTTGCTAGGATAAGCCCCCAACTAACTCTAACCGTATAAAACTAGGAACAATAAAGACAAAATAAAATAAAAAATTGTCTCCAGTCCTTGCAGGATAAAGACTCACCAAAACTATTATTGCTGATACTAGATGAGATCATATTAGGTCCGGTCAAGATATTAAGCATTCAAACCTATATTATAAGACAATACGCTGTAAGAAAGAATATAATTAGTACTTTGAATGTACCGAGTATATGAGATAGGGAAATAACTTATATAATCTGAACATAGAACATGTAACATGATAACTAGTGCAAGACCAAATAATGAATACATGTTGTAAAATGAATTACATGATCAAGTAATGAATACATGTTGTAAACTGAATTGAATAACTGAAAATAAGGTCATGCAAGAATATGAAATCTAAGCAGTAAATTATGGATTATTGGAGCTAATACTAATGGACATACCCAAATATGAGCTAACCGAAGTCCACCTATAACCCCATCTAGAAGGATGTTTAGTACCTTAACAAAGGTATGAACACTGACTGTTATGGATCTAATAAATTGGAGTCCAAAAGGATTAATGTGCCAAGCCTGATTTGAGGGGTAACCTTTATAACCTATGATGGCACTGTAGTTCAGGTACTTAGGGACTTATACTAAATTTCTTAGCCTAACTAATGGATGAGTCTTCATTCTTGTGTTCGCTCGGTGCTAAGTACTACTTTAAACTGAATGATGATGTGCTATACAAGTATAGCAGTTTTGACTCTTAAAACTACGAAGATAAGCATGATTCTTAGGTTGTTTTGTTAAATATGATGTGTTTTGTTGGAGGCTAAGTTTGAAGAAAAACTAAAAAATAGAGCTCTTGGCTAATTCTGTAAGCATTTTTAGGCATTTATGGTATTTACCAAGCGTATGTGACCAAAGTATATACAAAAATTGAAGTCCAGAAGATTGGTTGCCGGAATTTAAGGACTTGGAACTTACCTATGTCCACTTGTGGACCGTATGTAGCACTTACAGTCTATATGTGGCTAAGGTAAGTGCTAGAGTTGAAGATCTAGGGAGTGTAAAAGCTGAAGGAAAATTTTTGGCACTTATCCGCGCCTACTTATGGACCATATGTAGTACTTGCGAACTGCAAGTGGGTAAGGTATGTACCAACAGTCCAAAATCAAAAGAGTGAACAGTGTAGGAAAATTTTACGGCACTTACCTGGGTCCACATGCGGATCTTATGTGGTACATATGGGTCACATGTGGCCCAAGTAACTGGCCAGCGACTCCGTTTGTACTTTTTTGTCTAGGCTTTGATATTTAGGGTTTCTTCATGTACTATAAATACCCTTTATGTATTTTTTGGTAGAAGTTATGCATTCTTTATACTCACAAACATATATTATGATTTTGATATCTGAATTTGGTCGTGGAATTATTTTGTATTAATTTTGGTTGTTAATTCAGTTGAAGTTTTGGGTTTACAGTTGTGATTATTTTTATTTCATCTAATGCTTTCAGTTATGAATATTGTTGATTATTTCACAAGCATGAGCGGCTGAAACTCTTAGCTAGGGTTGTGGAAACCCTGGAGAATTGATGAAGTAGGGGAAATGCTATGTTGTTCTAAATATATACCCATGCATTTATTGTATTATATTCAGTTTAAAAGATGTCTTAGAAGTTGCATATGTTAGGATCTCACATAGATTATTGCTACTTATTCCAAAAGAGGAGTAGTGACCAGTAAAAGATAATTACAATACTAATTTAGATAATAATCATCGATCAATGATAAATATATTATATAAGTAATATCGTTAACTATCTTCTAATAACTAGAGACCGAAATGGTAATAGTTAACTATGATCAAGGATAATGGTTAGCAAGGCGACATCTTGATACTCAAAAGGTAAAGGGTGAAATCTATTAACTAGTCCAAAAGACAATTGATGGTACATAACTTATCAAATTCTGCATACTAGGTATTGGATTGGTTCAATAAAGCACGATAAGTCTACTGAATTAAGAAGCCAGGGGAACACGATCCTAGTATTTATTTTCGACTAATTATAACCAAAGTTGATATTTGGTACTTGTTTTATATTTCCACTACAATCCCACCATTTACCTTTCTGGTTTAACCCGTTGATTACAGTAGTTAAGAACTACAATAATATGTATTCCCTTGGGTTTTGACACTAACTTTTGTTGGGTTACTATATTTGATAGCGAATACATTATCATCAGATTAAAGGTGTATCTTGGGCATTATAAAATTTTGGCATCATTGCCAGGGAATACGGTATTGAGTTATGAATCAAAGTTGTTATAGTTTTCAAGTTTTAATATTCTTATTCTTAGTTGGGTATCCGCCGGTGTATGCCTAGAACACAAAGTAAGGAAATCTCTTACTCCCATTGAATCCAAATCCAGAGAGGATCCTACAAACACCGAGTAGGATAACACAGCTGAAAAGAGATGATATTCCTAAAGGGGTTCAGAAGGATACACATCAAGTGCCTCTCCCTCCTCCTAAAGGAGTGCAAGAAATTATTGACTAGCAGATAGAGGTGTTATTAGCACAAGATACTAATTAGATGAGGGAATAAGATGCTCAGCACATAGCTCAGGAGGCAAAGCTAGTTATGTATAGACCAGAAACAGACCGACAAGCAGCACTCAGTAGTAATCAGAACAAAGTTAGAGGTGGTTGTACTCAAGTTATCCTAGCATACCAGTATTTGTAGCCAATGAGGATGATGAAGAGGATCTAGTGTACGTTGAGCCGACAGAGGCTGGAGCTATCATTCCTCCTATTTTGCCCCGAGGTATTAAGTTTGGAATAATGAGTGTAACAATTCTTCTCTTGAACCTGAAGGGTGTATTTGCGGGTTTGCCTACTGATGATTCAAATATGCACCATGCAAATTTCATTGGGATCTAAAATTGTACTCAAACCTAGGGGTGAATCAGGAAGTGCTTAGATTGAGATTATTACCTTTCTCACTAATAGTAGAAGAATCTTTAGGGTTAAAGGAACTTCCAAGAGGATCTATCACTATATAAAATGAGTTGCGCAGGCAATTCTTGAATCGGTTTTTTTCTTTATAAAGAATGTTGCAACTTAAGGATGCAATTTATAATTTTAGGTAGCTACAGTCTAAGTCTATGAATGAGGCTTGGTTCAGGTTCAAGAAGAATCTAAGTATTGTGCTCAACCATCGGATTTTAGGGACAAGCTCATTGGAAATATTCTATAGAGCCCTGACCATCAGTTTTAGAGCTGTGAAAGACACTATCTCAGGAGGAGATTTCATAAGACTACATTGAGAGGTAGCTTTAGATATTCTAGACCAAATTTCTCTCACTAACCGAGGGTGGCAAACTCGAGAAGCTGAGAGGGGTTCTGGAACTGATGCTATTGGTGACTCCAGCAACCAAAGAGTAGCTGATGATTCAATAGCTTAAGAAATTACACTGTTGAGGACTGATCTTGGGATACTGGCGAAGTAGTTTACGACAGCAAATTTCAAAAAAGTGAATGCAGCAAGAGCACATGGTTCAGCTTTTAGATCTATTAGTCTAATTTAGAGAAGGAAGGCAAGTATCTTGATTATGAGTTGGCAAGTTTTCGAGCCCAAGGGCAAGAAAATCAAGGTCGAAAATGTTATGTTGATAGATACAAGGGACCACAGTTGGGAGTGACATAGAGACTAGAGGAAAAATGATTACTATAGAAAGAAAGAAGACAGGTATATTTCACCAGGAAGCAGGGATATAGAGTCTAGAACTGAGGCAAGGCTGACAAATATGGTCAAGGGTCAAGAAAATCAAGAGACAACCTTAAAGAGATTAATGCTGACATTTCAGGGTTGACCCAAAAGATTGAATCTCATGCCACTGCTACAAGCAATAAGAGCACCAGTTTGGGAAAATATCATCTACACTGAACCAGAGGCATCTAGGTACCTTTCTGAGCAACACTGTCCAAAATCCAAAAAATGATAATCATGTTCTTGCTATTACCACACAAAGTAGTATAACTACTGTAAATCCTCTTTTACCTGTTATGAAACTGTCAAGGAATGATGGAATTATTGTTGATAAAATACCTATTATGGAGTCATAAAAGGCAACAGGTGGTAATGATAAAGCTGGTAAGGAAAAAGGTATGTGTCAGGTCATTGAGCTAGAAGTAAGACAAATTCCATAACCACCTCCAACTTTTCCTCAGAGACTAAAATAGAAGCAACAAGAAGGGAAGTTCAAGAAGTTTATTAAAATTCTAAAATACTTGAGGCTGAACATCCCTCTCCTTGAGGTGCTGAAGGAGATGTCTGGGTATTCTAGGTTTATGAAAGAGTTAGTAACCAAGAAGTGAATTGCAAGTTTTGAGGACGTAGGTGGATTGCACCATTGTAGTGCAGTTTTTTTAGATCTTTGCCCAAAAAAAAGGTGATCCCGGTGCATTTACAATTCCATATATAATTGGGACCTCCTAATTTGCTAGAGCTCTCTATGATCTAGAAGCCAACATAAATCTGATATCGTTGGCCATGTTTTGATAATTAGGGTTGAGCCCTTCTGAGCTAACTACACAGTGGCTATTGATGGCTGATCACACTATCAAGAAGCCTATTGGTATTTCAAATTATATAATGGTAAGAGTATATTACCTCATCTTTTCAATTGACTTTCTAATTTTAGATTGTGAGTTCGATTTTGAAATGCCCATAGTTTTGGGAAGATTATTTATGGCTACGGGTAGAGCAATTGTTGACCTGGAAAAGGGAGAGCTCAAGTTAAAAATCAACAAGGAAGAAGTCATATTCAATGTCTGAAAACAAATAAAGCAGCTGACCGACATGAGAGTGGTGTAGGTTATTAATTGCATTGATGACCCGGGAGGGTACTCTTTTGGGTATCTTGATGAATTCTGAGTATTCAAGATACCCACGACGTGCCGCAATATTAAATCAAGCACTTAATGGGAGGAAACCCATGGGATGTTTTGTGAAGTTTGAGTAACCATCATATCCACACCGTGCCATGATGTTATATCAAGCGATGGGTGGGAGAAAACCCACTATGTAGTGTTCACTTTTGTTTGTTTTATTTTTGTAGTTTTAAAGCTTATGGAAAGACCTGGAATGCAGTAAGGTTGCTAAATTTATAATCTTCTAGGTAACGTGATTGTGTGACCAACTCGCAAGGTCACAGGTCCCATTCGGGCCCGGTAATGTTGTACGATAATTAAAAAGATGAAATTTTGAGAATATTAATGGAAATTCTGAACTTTGTCATATAATCCTACTTAAGAAGCTATAAGTACAAGTTATGAAACCATAAGTAGTAGGGTAATCATTGAAATGCAAATTCCAGAGAGAAGGAGATTTGGCCAAAAATTGTGGCCCACTTATGGTCAGCACATGCAAACCGTATGTACCACATATGGGCCGCATGTGGTAGATGCAAGTGGCTAAGTTATGGGACCAAATTTTATTTAAAATTTTTGTCCCACCTATGCTTAAGTAGGACATAAACCATCCCCCCTGTTATTTAAGCCTTATTTAACTCATTTTAACTTATTCAAATCCTTAAAATTTCACTCTTTCTCTTATAATCTAAATTTCTTTCACAAAGTATAAAATTTTTCCACAATTATAAAAAGTCTAAATTGGAACTTGTTTATGGTACCAACTTGATAAAAAGTATTATACACGTGTTCCAACTTCAAATTTACTTCAATTCTTTATAGTGCATTTCCTTTTTTTATTCTAAAAGGTAATGTTTTTGGCTCCTACTCATATTACGATATATTGAAATTGAAAACAAGTAGTTGGTATGTTTATTTTTATGCAATATATGTTGTAACCAAACTAGTTGTTAGTTAGGAGCCTCGAACAATACTAAAATATTAATGTAGGGCATAATTCTTGTATTAAACTCTAAAATTATGCCCTACTCGAAAGTGGTACTTGAAGAAGCCGAGGAATACTAAGAGTTTTGCATGATAGTTGATAGTGAAAAATATAATTATCTATAAGTGTATGCATATTGGACTTATTGGGACTGCATTCAAGTATAGGGATGTGAAACTTGAAGGAAAATTCGAAGCTGTCAAATTTTGAGTTTTTCTTCGAATTTTGCAATCCCATATTTCCTATGAGAAACTAACCCTTGGTTTTTCATCTACTCATGGCACCCAAAGTTAAAAATAAGAAGGTTGTTGGATCAAGGAGATGGGATAAGTCCTCCAAGCCTAGTGGCTCGGTAGAGGAGTACCTTATTTCACAGATTAGAGTAGTTACGGCTGGGAAGACACACTGAGTGACTAGAGGCTAGGTACAAGAGGCAGCTGAGATAGTTATTTTAGGCATTATGGGAGTACAACTACTAGAGAACTCCAACCTTACTCAACCTAGGTCTCGTACTGAGGCCATTCAGGTTGTGCAGGTTGCTCAGGCAACTCTAGCTCGATCGAGGATAAAGTCAGCTCAGATATCACCCTTGCAATCTCTTATGCCAAATGATGATGATTCTTAGAATGAGGTATAGTCCCATCCAGTTCCATATGTTGTTGCTTAGGATCCCTAATCTGAGGAGGGGTCTTAGGATATATCTGAGGCTGTAGTTCATTAGGAGTCATCAGTAGTACCCCAATTTAAAGAGGGTACCATAGCTCATGTACATCCATCAAGTGTACCTCAATCTAAGAATGGTACAAAAAAGGCTTCCCATAAGGTGTTAGTTCTAGATATAAAGGCACCAGCATAGCAGAAATAAAGTTTTTCCCTACACATGTCTCGGAGGTACCTCTTAAGGAGGAAAACCTGAGATAATATGTGGAGGGGATTCAAACAATATTTGATAGAGACAACCATGTTTCAAAGATCGATCGACCCAAGAAGGTCATTTTTTAGGAGCATCAAATTAAGCTATTTGGGCTAAGAAGAGCATCACAGTTGCAGAAAGCTTTTCATCATTATCAGTTGGAGTAGATGACTAAACCACTTAATTCTTAAAACCCGACTTTGGTGCGAGAGTTCTATGCATTATATTATGACACAATAGTTCTTCCTATACATAGATCTACGGGTTTTTTGAGACATACAGAGTATCCACATCTTGAGCAGAGTGTTGTGAGAGGGGTAGAGGTTGATATATCAGCAACAACCATCCACTGAGTTCTTTTTGGTTAAAACTATATTAACCCAGCATCTACTATAGAGTGTGACTACAGATTGAGAGTCATAGGTGACAAACATATTATAATGAAGGATGAGCATAGATATGAGAGAGTTGAAATAGCTAGGTGGATCAATGGTATAATTCACCTTTGGGTGATGAAACCCCTTGGATCGAGGGAAAGGGCATGATAAAGAAGGCAGTATTTACTTTTTCTGCTAAGTTTTGATGGTTGCACATCAGATATAGATTGTTCTCGATTTCTTCAGATAATGTATTGAATTAGGAGGGAGCCTCTCTATTTGATAGTATGATGGTTGGGTATGGCAGCCATCATTCAGCATGAAATTCATGAGAGAGTCTTTGGGGAGACGATAAATTTCCATTTCCTTGTCTTATTTTAAGATGTGTGATTATGTCAGTTTACTAGAGATACCAGGAGTTGATGAAAGAATACAGGTGACAACCACTACATAGACAAAGATACGGTAAAGGAGGAGACCTAGTGTGCCTATTGTAGTACCTCAGGCCTAAACTGAGGGATTTTTAGCTTCCATAGAGCCTAGTGATTTACAAAGAGAGTACCTAGGAGCTAGTCTAGATTTTGAGTTGGTGGAATAAAGAGAGGCCCATGAGGTGAGTAAATAGGGTAAGGGGACCCCAGTGATATCTATATCAGCCTCGACTTCTACTTCAGAGCCAGTTGGTGTATCTTTAAGGCCCACTCACCTATTGACTTTAGTTGCTACATCAGGTATGATGTTAGTTTCTCCTACATTCTTTCAAAGCTTAGTGGATAGTCAGAGTGACACCATCATATGAATAAAAAATATAGAGATAGAGGTGGTGACTTTGTATGAGTAGATTCAGCCATAGGTTTAAAATAGACTAGAGACAATAGAAGCTAGATGGGAGTATGCACACACAACTGCTATGTCACAGTTGTGTGTTGATCTATAGTCATGTGTTGATACTTTTAAAAGATGTGTGGTAGACAAATTTATAGCGATTGAGACACTGACTCTAAGAGGTATTAGAGAGGAGATGGACTCTTTGAAAGAAGAGGTATGCTCTCTCATAGAGAACTATATAAATGTCATCCCTCATATTATACCCCCTATTATTCAGTCGTCACCTCCATCTAGACCTAGATATTTTTACCTTTTTAGAGGATGATGAGGTGGTTCCCATTGTTAGTACCAAGAGTGGTCGAAAGGGGGACTTGTAGGATCCAGATATGTTATATGAGCAGGCCCTGAAAAGGGACACCTATGATTCTCATGAGACTACATTTGGTGAGATACGAAGATGTAATGAGATTGCATTGGGCGCCTCCTCTAGTAGTACACCACTACCACCTCCACCTTCACCAGTAGATATACCCCATCTTGGGATGTCAATGACACAAACACTTTATTTTTGTGCAATGGGGATAGTGCACAGTCTTTTAGTTGGTGGCGAAGCAAACCATTAACACCATGAGATTTTTTTTCCATGCTTATTTTCCAAATAGTCTTGGTATGGTTGTAGATCTGGCATGTCTAGGTTTAAACTTTTTTTGTGATGTATTTTTATTTCATGTTTTGATGTGTTTTGTTGTGTAACTAGGTGAATTTTGAGTGTTTAGGGCAGTTGATATGTTTTGATTTTGATTTTTTAGAAAAATGATACGCCTCCAAACTTTTTTTTTACTGTGTGTGATATATGTGTGTGACTTTTGTGGATCTTGTTATGGCATTAGAATTAGGGGCATGATAACTGTAACTAATAATTGCATGAACATGAACGGTGTTGTAACTTTGTGATATTGTCTTATACTGTGTGGGTGTGAGATGCTACTTAGTTCTCTTTGTGTATTAAATCCAAAACATTCCCTATTGGTCTTGCATAGGTTGTAGGATAGTTGGTTAGGAAAGGATCATAGGCCATTTTTTATTATAGTCCACTTCTAACCTAAATGACCTTCCCAATATGAATGACTAATTCCTTGATCCCTATTTTGAGCCTTATAGCCTATTTTTCTTTGTTTTTTATCTTTCACCTTCCCATGTATGCTACAATGAACCTGTTCTGGCCCTAGTCTTCCTTGGATATTGTGCACCTCAACTCAAGTAAATTGCCTAAGTTGAGGGTGCCTATTGATAACGCCCAAACTACAGCTCTCGTAAGAGTGTAAGCGGTCGCTGTCAAATATAGAACCCAATTGGGTTTGGTGTCGAATCCCACAGGGAATACTCGGTCACTAAGTGTTGTAACTATTAGTAGACTGTTGGTCGAAAATTCTACGGAAGGGGGGATTTTGGGTTTGGCGTGAATTAATAATAGCAAAGTAAAAAACTGAATGCTTTGTTTAGTAAGATTTAATCACAGAGAATTATAAGTTAGGGTTATGTCCACCTTATGAGTTCTACGTATCTATTAACTATGAGTAATGCGGAATTCAGACATGCATGCACTTATAGAGATTCGTATTCTAATGGTAAATCCTAGTTTTTCTCAACCATCAAGGATTATTTCACTTTAACTCTCTCGAGCTTAAAGTGTATAACTAACAGTACAAACTCTCCAAGAAGTTAATCCGGTTAAGGCATTAACGTGTAAACAGGGGTTTGTAGCCCTATTTCCTTATCACACTCTCTTTTCCAAACATGTAACTTTTCTCTCGAACAAGTTAATGCTATAATGGTGTATTCTATATGTTTGCAACCACAAGAATTTAATTAAGACGAAGAGAGTAATGATATAAGTAGCATACGTATCAAGAATTCACAAACTCATAGTAATAGATAGTATATCAAAAGGCTTCCATAACCCTAACAGAGAAGTTTAGCTACTCATGATTACAACGGAGATCACAATAAACATCAACATCGTACCAAAGCTCGAATGATCTCACGTTGAGGATGAGATTGGCGTCAAAAGGGAGATTGACGATTTTGCCCTTGACCATTTTTCTCAAGAGTAGCGTTGTTCCCTGTTGTACTTACAGAATCTGTAAACTGAATCAAACTAAAAGTGTCGAATGAATTATGAAAAGCAATAATGAATAGAATAATGAAAAAAACATGAATGCTGAAAAATTCAGCAAAATAGGGTTTTTATAACATCCATGTCCTAGTCCTACTAGGTTACTGCTGCACCCCTAAGTATTAAGAAATACTGATTTAGCCCGGGACAAGTTCTCCATGCATCACATTTAGTCCACAAGCTTCCAAAAGATGCCTTCCCTCTTATGCGAAGTTTCCCTTGCTACCGAAAGGTCCACAAAGTGCTGAAATCTTCATCATTAATACCTGAAAACATGCTTATCACGTTGGTTAGCTCACTTACAGGAAAATGGACTAAAAGTGCAGGAATTATATATTTTGTCCTTAAAACTTAGCTAAAATATGGGTAAATTATGGTGCTTTAGGCATGTAAATACGCCTAACATCAACACCCCACACTTAAAGCTTTGTTCGTCCTCGAACAAAATATTACGTCCATGCAAACATCTAGACACGACATGGGTTGCCTCCCATGTAGCGCTTGATTTATTGTCGCGGCATGACATAGTTATCTCGATTACTTAGACTTCATCGAGATAGATGGTACATCATTTTCTGAATGGATTCAGACGATGCTGATGCTTAATTGTGGGCATACAATCTTCTTCGAGATGAATCTTGTACATCCCTATCCCAAGAGGGATACCAATTATATCATCAATAGTCCAACCCATAGCTCTCTTGTACCTCTTCAGAGCAGAGATGAGAGCCTCTACGTGATCTTCACCTAAATCAGTCGCAACACTCACCGGAAGTGTATTTCCACTTCCCAAGAACGCATACCTTAGGTGACTGGGGAGCTCTTTCAATTCTAGCACTGGTGGCTCTTCAATGGAAGTCTTCGCTGTTGGTGAAGGTTGATTCCGAAGATCAAGGTCCAGATTCTTAGTAGCATGAGAATAGGACTTTATTCCTATTAGAGCACAAACAGTTTCTTCATATTCTTCAACATCCTCATGCTCAAAATTCAACAGCACAGCAGACAATGGCTCAACAGTAAGCTGCTTCTCTACAGATAATCTTTTCTCATCCTCATAGTAAACATCAGCTATAGAGAACACATCCATATCTCTAGGCTGCTTCATTAATTTATATACATCAAAACGGACCACTTCGTCATTCAGCCGAAATAAAAGCTCATTAGCTCTTAAATCAATAAGCACACTTCCAGTTGCGAGGAAAGGGCGTCCCAAGATTATGGGAGCTTCAGAATCCACCTCGCAATCCAAAATAACAAAGTCTGCAGGAAAAATAAATGTAGAAACCTTCACCAATACATCATATAAGATACCAACAGGTCATTTTACCGACCTATCTGCCATCACAAGTCGCATATTGGTTGGTGTAGGATCGCCCAACCCCAACTTTCTATAAACGAATAACGACATCAAATTGATGCTAGCCCCCAGATCGCATAATGCCTTAGAAAAATTCATAGATCCAACCGTGTAAGGAATAGTGAAAGCATCGGGATCTGCCTTTTTCTGTACTAAAGACCTCGTAGCTATTGCACTATAATGATGAACATTATTTTCTAGCTCATAGCTTGCTGCCCGCTTCTTTGTCAAAAGGTCTTTCATGAATTTTACGTACCCAGGCATCTGTTGCAGCGCCTCCACCAAAGGAACATTAATAGTAAGCTGCTTCAACATAGTCATGAATTTAATGAATTTGGTGTCTTCAGCTTTCTTCTTCAGTCTCTGAGGAAAATGTGGTGGTGGAAGGGGAATCATTTTCTCCACCACTTCCTCTTTATCTTGCTTACGATTATCAACCTTTTCAGGAGTGTCATCAGCCTTCTTCTTCAGTCTCTAAGGAAAAGGTGGTGGTGGAAGAGGAATCATTTTCTCCACCACTTTCTTTTTATCTTGCTTCCGATTATCACTCTTTTCAGGCTGATGACGTCTAGGTGTAACATCATGAGCACTCACTTCAGCTTCTACGGCATCTTCAAACTCTGCTTCATCAACATTCTCTGCTATATCATCAACCACTTGCTTGCCTTTGGATGGATTTTCCAACACTTTACCACTCCGGGTAGTAATAGCCATACACGATCCGTCATTCCTTGGGTTTTGCATAGTGTCACTGGGTAGCGTGCCAGCCTTTCTTTGGTTGAATGCCGCTGATAATTGACTCAATTGTTTCTCCAGCTGTTTTATTGCAGTAGAATGCGAGTCAACCAATTGATTTATTGATGACAAATCATTCTTTACCTCAGTAACGCCCATGTTGGTTGCCTCCACCCCTTTCAACAACTTAGCCATCATATCATCCATGGACATCTTTCCAGAGCCAGACGCCACAGCCTCACGATTTCTAGGAGGAACATACAAACCACTCCTGTCAGTCTTATTCTTCCAACCACCTTGATCGCGGTCCTTGTATCCAGATTTATCATAATAGTTCCGACCTTGGTTTCCTTGGGCATTGCCTCGGAAACCCCCCTGATTATTCAAGTAGTTTGCTTCTTCCTCAGAGTCTGATTCATCTCTTTCCTGTGATACAATGGCCTTAACCTTTTCGGTCTTCCCTGATAGTAAGTGCTTGGTAAGAAGATCCATCTGCGTTTTCATGTGAGCCATAACTTGGTCACGTTCCTCTTGTCTATGCCTCTGCTCTGCAGTCATGCCAATGGATATAGTAGAGCTTGCTACCTCAAAATCCCTAGTATGCCAAGCTCTACTCTGCTTTGTCATACGGTCCAGCATATCGCTTGCCTCAATAAAAGTAAGGTCCATGAATGACCCTCCTGCAGCATTATGAACCACTGGCTTCGTCACCGAATTCAAAGACCTGTATAATATCTCCATCAAGTGGACATTGGTCATATGATGATTTGGGTACCTCATAAGCTTCTTCTTGAACCTCTCCCATGTTTCGTGGAGAGCTTCAGTTGGAAGCTGTCGAAAATTGCTTATCTCATCTCTTAATTGGGCTCTTTTGGATGGCGGAAAGAATCTTTCTAGGAAAGCATCTTTCAGTTGCCTCCAATTAGTAATAGAATCAGGAGTTAGCCCGTTCAGCCATAGAGTTGCCTCCCCAGACAGAGACAATGGAAATAAGCGCAACGGAATTGCATTCTGCCCAACTCCTGGATTGTCAAACGACTTGCATGTTGAAATAAAATTGACCAGATGCGAATTCGGATCATCGCCTGCAAGTCCACCAAATAAACCCTTGAGCTGTAATAACTGAATCATGGTGCTGGTGATATTGAACTTGGCTCTAGGTGCCAAGGGCGGAGGAATAATAGCCCCTGTGGCACCAGCTCCATCCAGATCGTCATCATCATTATCAAAAGGATCCTGCACAGCTCGGCGTTCAGGTCTCATTCTAGCTTGACGATCTCTCCTATTCACAGGTGCTGCCACCTCATCTGCACGCCGTGGGTTAAGTAACTCATCATCACCCAGGTCCTTTTCATCAGGATTTGTTGCCCGACCTGGGTTGTCAATATTCTGTTGATGCACTTGAGCAGCTGCGAACGCAGCTAATCTAGCCTGCTCCTGTTGAGCATCCATCCTTTCAAGGTTTTGTTGCGCATCCATTCTGCCAATAAGTTGTGGTTCAAGATTTATGGGTAATAATGGCTGACCAGAACTTCGTGTA
Source organism: Capsicum pubescens (assembly GCA_030864215.1). Lineage (NCBI taxonomy): Eukaryota > Viridiplantae > Streptophyta > Magnoliopsida > Solanales > Solanaceae > Capsicum > Capsicum pubescens. The sequence continues at coordinate 190,158,524 of CM061538.1, read as the reverse complement.
GTTGGCATGCACTCTACCAAACCTGAACAAAACAAAAACGACAAACAAAAAGTAAAATTCAAGAATTTTAGACCAAAGGGTCTAGTAACTATCACAAACTTAGTTGACAACCGTATTCCCCGACAACGGCGCCAAAATTTGATAACGCCCAAACTATAGATCTCGTAAGAGTGTAAGCGGTCGCTGTCAAATATAGAACCCAACTGGGTTGGGTGTCGAATCCCACAGGGAATACTCGGTCACTAAGTGTTGTAACTATTAGTAGACTGTTGGTCGAAAATTCTACGGAAGGGGGGATTTTGGGTTTGGCGTGAATTAATAATAGCAAAGTAAAAAACGGAATGCTTTGTTTAGTAAGATTTAATCACAGAGAATTATAAGTTAGGGTTATGTCCACCTTATGAGTTCTACGTATCTATTAACTATGAGTAATGCGGAATTCAGACATGTATGCCCTTATAGAGATTCGTATTCTAATGGTAAATCCTAGTGTTTCTCAACCATCACGGATTATTTCACTTTAACTCTCTCGAGCTTAAAGTGTATAACTAACGGTACAAACTCTCCAAGAAGTTAATCCGGTTAAGGCATTAACGTGTAAACAGGGGTTTGTAGCCCTATTTCCTTGTCACACTCTCTTTTCCAAACATGTAACTTTTCTCTCGAACAAGTTAATGCTATAATGGCGTATTCTATATGTTTGCAACCACAAGAATTTAATTAAGACGAAGAGAGTAATGATATAAGTAGCATACGTATCAAGAATTCACAAACTCATAGTAATAGATAGTATATCAAAAGGCTTCCATAACCCTAACAGAGAAGTTTAGCTACTCATGATTACAATGGAGATCACAATAAACATCAACATCATACCAAAGCTCGAATGATCTCACGTTGAGGATGAGATTGGCGTCAAAAGGGAGATTAACGATTTTGCCCTTGACCGTTTTTCTCAAGAGTAGCGTTGTTCCCTGTTGTACTTACAGAATCTGTAAACTGAATCAAAGTAAAAGTGTCGAATGAAATATGAAAAGCAATAATGAATAGAATAATGAAAAAAACATGAATGCTGAAAAATTCAGCAAAATAGGGTTTTTATAACATCCATGTCCTAGTCCTACTAGGTTACTGCTGCACCCCTAAGTATTAAGAAATACTGATTTAGCCCGGGACAAGTTCTCCATGCATCACATTTAGTCCACAAGCTTCCAAAAGCTGCCTTCCCTCTTATGCGAAGTTTCCCTTGCTACCGAAAGGTCCACAAAGTGCTGAAATCTTCATCATTAATACCTGAAAATATGCTAATCACGTTGGTTAGCTCACTTACAGGAAAATAGACTAAAAGTGCAGGAATTATATATTTTGTCCTTAAAACTTAGCTAAAATATGGGTAAATTATGGTGCTTTAGGCGTGTAAATACGCCTAACATCACCTATCATAGGGGTGAGTAATGTATAGTAGGTATAAAGAAGGGGAAAATAAAAGAAAAAGAAAGTAGGGTTGGGTGTGGTGTCAAAATATAAGCAAAAAAAAGAAAAAGTTGAAAAAGAAAGAATAAAAAAACCACGCCCAACCTGAATGTTCTTTAAAATAACAAGGGAGAAATAAGGGCGGAAATAAAATAAAAAAATAGTTAATAAGTGAGACCCCAAAGTTAGTGTAGTGCCAAGGAGACTTAGTCACTTGATATCCATATGCACCATACCATCCCCTCAAGCCTACATTAAAAGTCGATAAACGTCCTATAGTGATCCTGACATGACTGTTTGGAATCTTAGGTGTAGATAATAAGGGAAAGCCTATGGTATTTGATATGCATTGATTGGAACTTTGTTTTGAGTGTGAGCGTATCTATATATGAATGAGTGGGACTTCATTTGATGTGAGAGAACATGGACTGTATTACTAAGGTGCATAACTGTTTGGGTAAGTGTGACTTGTATATATGCATGGTTGTCTATTGCTAATGTAATTGCCATAACTTAATTTCTTTTTGTTATATTCTTGTGCTTCATATAGACACACAGCTGGTTTTCACTTATTGTATAGGAGGAGATAATGAATTTGAATGTAAGATGATGTTTGAATGCCTTGGAAATCTTAGATTCTCATAGTTAAGCGTCTTATTTTGTCTTTGATTTTGTTTTGTTTCTTGAGAACATGAAATATTATAAGATGAGGGTATTGATGTGCTATAGAAATATAGCGCTTTTGATGATTAAAACTATGAAAATATGCATGATTCTTAGGTTGTTTTGTTAGATATGATGTGTTTTGGGTATGTGTTGAAGGAAACTAGGATTTGGAGGCTAAGTTCAAGAAAGAATATGAAAAATAGAGTTCTTGGCTACTTACTTGAGCATTTTTAGGCATTTATTAGGCGTATGTGACCAAAGCATGTACTAGAACTTGAAGTCCAGAAGCTTGGTTGTGGGATTTTAAGGACCTGGTACTTACCTATGTCCACTTGAGGACTGTATATAGCACTTGTAGTCTGTATGTGGCTAAGGTAAGTGCCAAAGTTTTAATCTAGAGAGTACAAAAGCTGAAGGAAAATTTCTGGAACTTACCTGTACCTACTTACGAATTGTATGTAGTACTTGTGGAATGCAAGTGGGTAAGGTAAGTTCCAGAAGTCCACAATCCAGAGAGTGAATAGTGCAGGAAAATTTTCTAGTACTTATCTGGGTCCACATGTAGACCATATGTGGCCCAAGTAAGTGGACACTGACTCCGTTTGTCCTTTCTCATCCGAGCTTTGATTTTTACGGTTTCCTCATGTAATATTAATATCCTTTATGTGTTTTTTAGTAGAATTTTTGCATTTTATATACTTGTAAACATATATTGTGATTCTGAGATCTGAACTTGGTCTTGGAATTGTTTTGTATTAATTTTGGTTTTTAATTCAGCTAAATATTTAGGTTTTCAGTTATGATTATTATGATTTGATATAATGCTTTCAATTATGAATATTGTTGATTATTTTCACAAGCATAAGCGGTTAAAACCCTTAGCTAGGGTTGTGGAAACCTTGGAGAATTGATGAAGTTAGGGAAGTGCTATATTGTTATGAACTGATACCATGCATATATTGTATTATCATCAGTTTAATAGATGTTTTAGCAGTTGAAAACATTATGATCCCTCCTAGATTATTTATACTTACTCCAAAAGAGGAGTAGTGACTAGGAAAAGATAATTACAATAGTAATTTGAATATTAACCATCGATCCATACTAATAGGTATTATCTAAGTAAGATCATTAACTATTATCTAATAACTAGAGGCCCTAAAGGTAATAGTTAACTAGGATCAAGGATAAGGGTTAGTAAGGTGACATCTTGAGACTCAAAAGGTAAAGGGTGAAATCCATAGGCTAGTCCAAAAAATAGTTGATGGTACATAACTTATCAAATTCTGCATGCAAGGTATCGAGTTAGTTCAATAAAGCACGATAAGCCTACTAAATTGAGAAGACAGGGGAACACAATCCTAGTGTTCATCTTTTATTGATTAAAGCCAGATTTATTGTTTGGTACTTGTTTGATATTGAAAATAAAATCCCCCTATTTACCTTTCTATTATGCTCGTTGATTACAGCAGTTAAGAGCTACGACTCTATGTATTCCCTTGGGATTTGACCCAAACCTTTGTTGGGTTACTATATTTGATAGCAACTGCATTATCTTCAGATTAAAGGTGTAGCTTGGGCTTTATCAAATGACACTAATAACAGTAATGCACACTATTGGTAATAATATAATAACTAAAATAAATATATTATATGAAAGAATTCAAAACATGTATATTGGGAAATATAGCATTCAATAGTATATGTATGTAATTCTAGGTCATCGAGTATTCATAACCCACCATCTCTGAAGAATGCAACTACAATGTCAATTCTGTGAACTGAATACAATTTAAGGATTCAATGACAGGCCCAATACTCATAGAATTTAAAATGTAGCTAGGGTGTAGGATCACAATCAAATACTAAAATAGAAATTCACGTTAAAATAGGGATTACAACTCAATGACGTTAAAAGACTAATATATTAATGAATTTACCAATATCCATAACCCAAAATTATAAAAAAGAACTATACTGGATAGTTGGTTAAGTTTAGGGACTCAATGGGTGAACGGGAACCCCTTGATGAAATCACACAAACCTAGAGATGAGAACCTTGAAGCCTTAGAGTTGGATGCTTAAGGAAGATAAACCCTAACAGGTCTTGGGAAAATTGAATAACTTTTTTCTCTCTTCTGAAACTCAGATAAAATCCTCAATAATGAGAGCTTAGGGGCATATAAACCCCACTAATGTCCCTTAATATTCCCCAAAACAATGTAGTTTTAATGTTAAAATAGCGGGAAAAATTGAAATGCCCCTTAAATTTCTTAATTGGAAATAATGGGAAGGAGTGTACGAGACCTTTCCATGATCATAGCAATAACCTATGATCGTGGGTTGCATTTATGGATAGGAGATGGATGAAAACTCTCTAAGCATGATCATATGAGCCTTGGAAAGAACATGGGATAAACCTACAGTCATCCATTATTTAGTATGTTTGTTGGTTTCATAAAGGGCATATGTGGGACTCAAGACCAGGCCTAGGGATCATGTTTTCAAAGCACAATCATGGTTCCCTCTCGTGGAATGAGGGTTCACTTTGTCAACTTTTAGAATTTAGATTTATTCAATTAGAAGAAACCATTATGTGATTGTACAATGTAACTATGATCGTGGTTGGTCTCATGGTATCTCACTGCAGACCAATGCTTTACTAAAAAGGTTATAAATTTTGACTTCAATATTGAATTAAGGATAAATTAGATGCATTGGAAAGATAATTATAATATTTATCATTTAGTGTGTTTGGTGATCAAAATTGCATCTTAATATTAAAGTCATGTTCATTTGAAGCTCTACTCTAAGGAACGCTCTCTAAGGGAGGTTTTGGCTCGATTACGGGCTAGAAAGGTCTGTGAGATTTGGTTTAACAACTTGATTTTTGATGATTTTTGTGAAATGTTTAATTTTATGTGATTTGACCATTTTGCCCCTCCCTATAGTTGCTTTGTGGTATTTCTGGGGTGAGGGATAATTGGCATAGTTTCCAATACATTTTGGTGTGAAATATATAAAATTATGGTACTTGGTGGCTTAACAAGCCTTATGGTTGACTTTGGCCAACATTTATTGATTTGTGTATCATATGGCAAAATAGATTGTACCAACAGATTCAAAACATTAATTTTAGGTTAGTAATATGGTTGGTGTAGTTTTATGGATTATATATCTAATTTTTACCTTTCATTTGGTAAGCTGTGAAATAGGGTTCCAAGGGTCAACTTTGTGAAAATGACGTTGTATCAAACATCTAATATCTCTATTGAGTCAAAAGCATCAAATTTGATAAGGTATCATAGTTCATTTGCATTCACTGGATTTTGGGTGAGTTTCGAGGGGTCCATGGAGACTTGGAATTTCAAGTCTCCACAGCTGGTGCACCTCAGCTAGTGCAGACACCAAAGCACCACTATGGCCGCTTTAGTGGCCAAATGCCCTGAAAGGAAGGGCATTTTAGTAGCCATTGTCTACTTTAGTGGACTGGCTGGCTTGAAGGGCACTGCTAAAGTGAAACTTGACCGCTTTAGAGGTGACCTCTAAAGCGTCCACTTGACCGCTTTAGTGGCACTTGTGGCCTAGGGTATAAATAATCCTTTTCTCATTTTTTTCACTATTTTTTTTAGACTTGGAGCTTGGGGCTTCGTGTTTTCAGTAATTTCTTCCATTTCTAAGCTTGGGTAAACTCCAAACCCCTATTTTAATTATGTTTCTTTGATTTTCAATACTTAGACTGAATTAAAACGTGGATTTAAAGTTGAAAAAATAGGAATTTTGGCTCGGAAGGCCTAAAAGTTGTACTTCTTTGATTTAAACCTTGACTTCAATTCGTTTTAACTTGGATGTGTTTCTGTTCTTACAATTATCAATTTCTCTCAATCTCATCTTCAAAACAACATCAATTCTTGATTTTTAAAATGAGTTTTGGGGTTTCTGTCGGTAAAGATTTAAAATAGTTTTTTATGAATATGAACCTCGTTTTTAACTTGCTCTTGCTTGGGTTTTTGGTTGTAGACTTGTATGAGTATGGGTAACATGTTTCAAAGATAAAAATTATAATTTTACCCTTTTTTGGAAATTTTGGGGGTCCTTTTTGACCTTGACTCAAAAATAGGCATTATGGGTATCGTTGGCTTTCTTTTGATGCGTAGAATCCATATTTGTATGCTTTAGTTGGTTCCAAGTCCATTTGTAAGGGAAAGCTTTAGATTGAAGGCCTTTTGGATTAGTTTTTAGCTTTTGAGGTAGGTTATTGCTTAACTTTCTTTAGACTAGGTTAGGAAGTTAATATTGATACAAAAATCATGTTAAGGGTGTGGAAACTGATTTCAAAAATTTCTATAATTACTGTGTTGTGTTTATGTTGGGACCTAAGTATTGAGATATTTGGTGGTTTTGGAACATTATGTAATATGTGTGGTCGCGTGGAGTTCTATATGATATCATTGGCCTTGTATACGTGAAATCTGTTATATCTTGTTTAATGAAAAAGCCTAATATGGTATCAATGATGCATTTTAATGTATTTTACTCTATTGACATATGGATTATGTTGGACTTCATGGATAGTTGAAATATTTGGTGGATTATTGTCTCACTTAGTTGGTATATTGGTTGAATATGGAAATTCTCATTCTGGTTTGTTATGAGAATTACATCCTAATTCCATGTACATTCATGAAACATTGGTACCACCATGGAAATACTGGAAACACTAGTTTTTTCTAATAGAAATTGACATCTTGAAAACTCTGTATGAATAGATGTGCCAGAGTGGATATATAGATATTTGTTGTATATGGGTTGACAAACCCCCATGGGTCATACTTCAGGAAGTTTTAGCTCTGTAGGTGTATACGGAGGTTGTGCGACAACCTTGTGCATCATATTATTATTATCAGCAACAACATTATTTTCATTGTATTTGTATTTACTTTGTACTCTTTTGTTATGTATTATTCTCCTTGATGTGATACTTGTTTATGTGTATATCTTTCTTTGTATTTGTATGTGTGATATCTATATACTTGTATCCCTCTCTCATACTTCTATAGAGTGTGTAAACATTATAAAATAATTAGTGGAGACAGTGTGGGCTACCATTTGGGACATTTTTTAGTTGAAGGTGACATGTGCATAGTGTGTATATTTTCTACTTTGCTCAGTTGGCCTATGATACCTACTAATAACCTAAAGGCTATCTAGAAACCGAAAATGGACACAAAACCACAAGAACAAACTATGGAAAGTAACACATAGAAGAAAAGAGATAAAGAAGATTTGCATAAAGTAAAGATAGATAGAGATACCCTCACTTCCAATAATGATTAGCAAAAGAATGTGTAACAAACACTCAATCACACCTCACCAATGTTATATCAAACCTAACTCTTAGGTGAACCAAAGGAATTCACACTCCCTCAATCACACCTTTCTTGCCAAATGTTCAACACAAATGAAGATCCCTTCAATTGCATTCAAACTCTCAAGTTTTGGAAATTACACTAAGCTAAGACTAAGAACTACAAGCTAAAGAGTATTCTTTCAGTATTCATCAAAACTAATGAAAAGAGAAACTAATCTGTCTATTTATATCTATTACATTCAATTGGCAAAAATGCCCTTAATGAATAGGTAAGGGAAGGTGCCTCTTGAGTATCAAAATGAAATATGCAAAGTCCACCTTGCCCTTGTAGAATGTAGGCCCTTCAAGTCCCATCTTCACATACCAACACATGTCCTTCTTGTCCGAATGCATAACACTCTCACAAGCCTTTAATTGCATAAACATAGATTGAAGTTATTGTAGTTCCTTGGATTGACTTCTTCTGAAAGGACTTGAGGGCTTGGAACGTGTATCATCCTCTCCATCTTGATGAGAGTATGTCCTCAAAATTGCAGGATCCTCTACATCAAGGATGTCCATGGGTGAAATGTCACAAACATTGAAAGTGTTATGAACTTGGTAATCCAAAGGTTGATCAATTTGATAGGCATTGTTGTTGATCCTTTTGAGCACTTGGAATGGTACATCATCCCATGGCATGAACTTATCCTTTATTTGATTTGGAAACTGGTCCTTCCTTAGGTGTAACCACACTCAATCTCTGGGTTAAAACACAAGTCTCATTCTTTCTTAATTTTCCCTTTTAGCAACTTCTTGGTTCTTCTTTTCAAGCTTGAGCCCACCTTCTTGTGCATCTTTTTCATTGCCTCGTCTATTTTGCATCCATATAGACTTATCATAAAATCACTAGACAAAGGATTAAGATCCAAGAAGGTAAGGGGATTCATACGATAAACACACTTAAAGGGAGTCATTCCCGTACTTGAGTGCACAACCCGATTATGAGCAACATCAACCAAGGGTAGATAATCTTCCTATGAAGTCATTTTACCTTTAACCATGGAATGTAGCATAGAACCTAAGGTTCTATTCACTACTTCCATTTGGCCATCTGTTTGTGGATGTCAAGAGGTTGAGAAAAGTAACTTCGTACCAAGCCTACCCCACATGGACTTCCAAAAGAGACTTAGGAACTTTGAGTCCCTATCACTCACAATAGTCTTTGGGATCTCGTGAAGCTTTACAACATGTTCAACAAATAGTGAAGCTACTCTAGGAGCATCCTTGGTTTTGTCACAAGGGATGAAGTGAGCCATTGTGGAGAATCTATCAACAACAACAAAAATGCTATCTCGACCCTTTCTAGTCAAGCCCAAAATAAAGTACATTGATATTTCTAGCCAAGTTCTAAGGGGAATTGGAAGTGGGGTATACAACCCTTCAGGAAGGAGGTGAGATTTTTCACTCCGTCAATCCATACATTTACCACATACTTTAGCAACATCTTTGCGCATTTTTAGTCAATAGAATTGCTCCTCCAAAATACTGAAGGTTTTGTCAACCCCAAAATGCCCCATGAATCCACCATCATGTGACTCTATCACAAAAAATTCCCTCCATGAACTATAACAAACACACAATCTCCTCACTTTGAACAAATAACCATCAAACCGAGAGTAGGAGGAATTCCTATTCTATTTGAGCCATCGATCCCTTCCCCACTCTTCACATTCCTTATAAATAGGAGCAAAGGTAGGATACTTGGGATACAACATATACAAGATCTCAAATCCCATCAACCTCTAAGATAAAGTAGAAATAAGCACATACTTTCTAAACAACGCATTGGCAACTACATTTTCCTTCCCCTTTTGTAATAGATTACGTAAGGAAAAGTCTCTAGAAATTCAATCCACTTATCTTGACGCTTATAAAACTTGTCTTGGTTATTAAGGTGTTTCAACGATTCATGATCCATTCATATCACAAATTCTTTAGGCTATAAATAATGTTGCCAATTGCCCAAAGCTCTAATAAGGGCATACAACTCAAAATCATAAATGGAATAGTTTAGAGTTGTTCCTTTGATATTTTCACTAAATTAAGATATGGGTATTTGTTCTTGAATAAAAATAGTCCCAATACCCACTTTTCTTGCATCACATTCAACTTCAAACATTTTGTCAAAATTGGGCAATTGCAATAAGGGAGCCGAAATGAGCAAAGCATTCAAGGTCTCAAAAGCCTTAGATTGCTCTTCACCCCACTTAAGGGGTTGGTCCTTTATAATAATCTCAGTCAAGAGGGATGATATGGTACTAAATCCCTTGACAAACTATCTATAAAAACTTGCCAACCCATTGAAACTTTGGATTTCTCCAATAGTTTTTGGGGTCGGTCAACTTCGTATATAGTCTATCTTGGATTCATCCACTTCCATGCCCTTTGAGATAACAACAAAACCTAAGAGGAACACCTTATAAACACCAAAATAACACTTTTCCATGTTGGCATACAACTTCTCCTTTTGGAGTACATCAAACACACATCACAAATTCATCATATGTTCATCAATAGATTTATTAGACACCAACACATCATCAAAGTAGAAAACCACAAAATTTCCAATGAAAGGCTTCATCACATGATTTATTAGCCTCATTAAAGTTCTAGGAGAATTTGTGAGGTCAAATGGCATGACCAACCATGCATATAGACCAAACTTGATCTTGAATGCGGTCTTTCACTCATCATCAGGTTGCATTCGAATTGGTGATAGCCACTCCTAAGATCAACTTTAGAAAACACACAAGAACCATTTATCTCATCTATCATATTATCTAATCTAGGGATAGAGTGACGATATTTTACCATTATCTTGTTGATAGCTTTATAATCCACACACATGTTCCAAGTTCAATCCTTCTTTGGTACCAAAATCATTGGAACCGCACATGGGATCATTCTTTATTTGATGTAGCCTTTGTTTAGAAGCTCCTCAACTTGCCTATCAAGCTCTTTAGTGTCCGTAGGATTACTTCTATATGCCGGTTTGTTGGGTAGTTATGAACCCAGCACAAAATCAATTTAGTGCTCAATTCCCCGGATTGGGGGTAATCCTTGCGGCAATTCTTGTGGAAATATATAATTAAATTCCTGCAAAACAAGGGAAATGAAAGGAGGAAAAGAAGAAGAAGAAGAAAAAGAAGAAGAAGAAGAAAAGGAAAAAAAAGGTTAGTGTTAAGAGCATGAGCTAGAAGGAGCATAGGAGTGTCCATGTCTTGATCCTTGAACAATTCATTCCTCCTAGACAACATAACCGTGGGTTCTTGAAAATTTTAACCCTTAGAATCCGAATCTCTACCCTCAAAAGTGGTGGAACCCGAGACCTCCCCTTTTGTACACCCTCGTATTCTTACCTTGATTTTCCCTTCTCTTTTAATTCCTTCAACCGTTGATGCAATTCACTCACTTAGGATGGTGAAAGTGGATAAAGTGTGAACTTTTTTCCACTAGGCACAAGTGATTACTTGTTCAACCTCCCATCATGCTTGGTAGCTTTGTCATATTTTCATGGTCTACCAAGTAGAAAATGGAATGCTTGTATGGAATGACATCACAACAAACTTCATCTTAGTAGTTTCCTACCTTGAACTTGATTATACATTATTGTGTCACTTTTATCCCACCACATTCATTGAGCCATTGTAGTTTATAAGTGCTAGCATGAGGGGTTGTGGGAAGTTTCAAGAAATCCACCATGGTAGAACTAGTAACATTTGTAGAACTTTCACTGTCAATCACCATAGTACACACCCCTCCATTAATCAAGAACTTAGTATGGAATAAGTTCTCTTTAGATTGGATCTTCACGTGCTTTTCTCACCATATCCCTCCTCACAAAATAATTAGGAATTCGACACTCTCTATCTTATAGCCAAGTATCTTCTTCCTCACATTCATTACTTTCAGCTTCAATATCACACTTCTCTCCTTATTGAGGACCAACCTCATCACTTTTGGCTTCAAGATCAACTTCATCACCCATATAATACAACTTACCTTCTCTTAGGATCACATTTCTACGAGTTGGACAATCACTTTCCCGATGATCCCATCCTTGACACTTAAAGCATTGTAGACCCTTGAATTAGGAGGGGGAAGTTTGTTACCTTCGGTTATTATGGGATACCTTTGCACTTGCTTGACCTTGGATTGATTGAAAAAAGCATAGGGTTCCTTGTTTTTATTCTAACCCGAGGCTCCTTGATTCATACTCTTGGAATTGACCCAACCCAGGGAGAGTGCTTGAGCCTTTGGCTTGTACCTTTCCTTGTTCTCCTTCTCAATTTCCATGGCCACTTGAAAGAATTTAACTACGATTTTAAACTTATGAAGAGTCATACGAGATGAGATGTCTTTGTCCAATCCTATCTTGAAATCAATGATGTCATGGTGAACTTTCTCACCTCTACGATTAATTTTCAAGATGAGTTATTGGAATTCGTCATAGTAGGCCATGACACTCTTGCTTCCTTTCCTCAAGTTGCAGAGTTTGGCAAGAAGCTCATGTCTATATTTTTTTGGGACATCCTCTCTCTCATTAGTCTTTTCAACACCTTCTCAAGGGGGTGGTTGGCCACCAATCAACACATCGCCAAATTTCGTAGTGTAATCCCACCATGTATTTGCGTAGCCTTCAAAGTGAGCAATGGCATAGCAACTTTTCTTCTCCTCGGTTAAGTCATTCACTTGAAATAATTTCTCATAAGATGACTCCTAAGCTAGGTACACCTTAGGGTCACTCTCTCTTTTGAAGATTAGAATGCCAACCTTAATAGAATTTATGTTAATTTCTCATGTTCCATGGTGATTACCATGACCATGACTTGCCTATTGCTCTTGGATTTTACCATAAGGTCATTTTTGGTCATACCTTACCCTTATTTCTTCCTCAAACCAATAGTCATCATTAGGAAACTCATAGCCTTCTTGCTTCCCTCTACCATGATCTTCAATTTGGATTGGGTAGTTTCAATTTTGGGGTCTTTGTGGATAGTTATAAGGCCTTTGGTTATTAGGAGCTTGGACTTGTGGCATTGGATGTGGTTGAGGGTAAGGTATTTAGTCCATGGGATTTGGTATTTGGTAAGTAGCATTTTGTGGAGGTGTTTGGTTATGTGGAGGAATTGGTCTTTGGTAAAAGGGATTTAGTGCTTGGAGATCCAGGTTTGGTGGTGGATTTTGAGTTCCAAGTCCTTCCTATTGGTCTTGGTTCATTTGGAGAAGTAAGGGTCTTGGTATGTTTCGGTTTGGAGGTGTTTGGACTTGGTTTTGTGAGGGTTGTGGAGGGTATAGCATTTGGTGGAGAGTTTTGGGTGTCATGGTCATTGAGGAGTTGCTGGATTGGATACTTGAAGATGCATGGTAGGGATTAGGAATAGAAGGTCATGAGTTCCTCCTACTTTCAACACTATCAAGCCTTCCACTAATGGTGGACACCTCATCCTTGAAAGAATTCAAGTCTCCTTTCATAATGTCTAACTCACCCTTCAAGTCTCGGATTAGTGTATCAAACCGAGCCATCAAGACTCCCAAAATATCATTTCCTAGTGAAAGAGCACTTGAACCCTTGGGTTCCATGCTCAATGTACCTATCAAACAAGCAAAAACCTACAAAACTAAAAAATAAGTTATTTCAATAAACCTCACCACACTCACTCTCAAATATCACCTCACTCTTGGTATCACAAGTGTTGAAAAGTTGGCATTACTTGGCAAGTGAATGAGTGGTGAATATTCTTTAGGACGGAATCAATTTTTGTTTGATATGACTCAAATATAAATGATGTACGGACTTGAACCAACAAACTACTACGAATTAAAAATGAAAAAATTACACAAAAATTGAAGACACGAAATAAACAAACTCTAGACCAATTACCAACCTACTAGGAACTTACTAGCTTGCTAATTAGTGATAGAATTATTTACAAGAAACTAGAATCAAAAATTAGAAACTAGGAAAATCTACTTAGAACTTAATTTGGCAGTTTACACTTGATGACAAGTCACAATTGGATTGGATGTTGATTTTCAAAATTTTCAATCCCAAAATTACCAACTCTCGGCCTAACACACTCTTAGGGAATAAGGATGATGATTTAAGGGGGAATTAAAAAGTTTTGGAGATCTTTTCAAGCTCTAATTTGAATTCAAAAACAATGGTCCCACCCCCACCCCCCACTTTTGTACTTGGATTGTACTTTGATTATTCCTTTATCTCTTCTTTATTTTGGATGATTAGGAATATACTAAGGAATATTCTTGTACAAACACCAAGGACACTCTCTTTCCTCTTCTTTTTAGATCAAATACACCCTCCTTGAATATTTTTCTTCTTCTTCAACAATAACAACAATAAACTCGGTGTATTCCCACAAAGTGGGGTCTAGAGAGGGTAAAATATATGCAGTCCATACTGCTACCTTTGAAAAAGTATAGAGGCTATTTTTGATAGACCCGCGGCTCAAGATAAAGAAATTCTTCTTCAACAAGATTGGATGAATGTAGAAGAACAAGATGAATATTCAATGGTTGACCAACATTTGACCTTTACTCAAATGAACCCTAACCTATAATTTTTTTATATATCTAGGTTCCTTAGACCAATATGAACTCAAATATCAACAAACCAAGCTCAACCAACGTCTAAAATACAAAACCACTCAGATCTAGCCCTTTTGGAGCTTCAAGACGCCATAGCTATGGAGTTTTTAGCTAAAAATTGTCCAAATTTATTCCAAGAGTAGATCTAGACTCCCTAGCTGCTAGAGAGAAAGGATCTAGCATAATAAACTTCCAAAACAAAACAAAAATATGTATATCTAGGGTTTAAGTTTTGGATCTACAACAAGACACTACTAGACATCATTTTTTGTGATTTTCTTTGGATTTTTACTCATTTTGTGGAGATTTTCTTGAATGAGACACTAAAACCAAGACTTAGGGTTGTAGGAACAACCCTAAACTAGTCTCTTGATACCAAATAATAACCTAAAGGCTATCTAAAAACCAAAAATAGACATAAAACCATAAGAACAAACTATGGAAAGTAACAATAGAATAAAAGAGATGAAGAAGATTTGCATAAAGTAAATATAGATAGAGAGACCCTCACTTTCACCAATTATTAGCAAAATAATATGCATCAAACACTCAATCACACCTCACCAAAATTAGATCAAACCCCACTCTTAGGTGAACCAAAGGAATTCACACTCCCTCAATCACTCTTTTCTTGCCAAATGTTCAACACAAATGACAATCCTTTTAATTCCATTAAAACTCTTAAGTTTTGGAAATTACACTAAGCTAAGACTAAGAACTATAAGCTAAAGATTATTCTTTCAATATTCATCAAAACTAATGAAAAGAGAAGCTAATTTGTCTATTTATATATATTACATTCAATTGACAAAAATACCCTTAATGAATAGGTAAGGAAAGGCACCTCTTGAGTGTCAAAATAAAATGTGAAAAGTCCACCTTGCCCTTGTAGAATGTAGTCCCTTCAAGTCCCTTCTTCATATATCAAGACATGTACTTCCTTGGTCGAATGCATAACACTCTCACAAGCCTTTAATTGCATGAACATAGCTTGAAGTTGTTGTAGTTCCTCGACTTGACTTCTTGTGAAAGGCCTTGAGGTCTTGGAACTTGTATCATCTACTAAGTACAACTGGACTGAACTCAACCCTACTAGACCCTTTTGGTACAGATCCTATTCAAGTGTGTCTCATAATGGTTGATTCGAGCGATATTTAGTGATTTTCAAGGTTGAGGTTGATTTAATGCATCCAAAGTTAACTACTACCTTTCCTTATTTAGAATATGTCCTTATTTGTGTTTAGAGATAGAGTTGTTCCTATTCGGATATCTTATGTATTTTTTATCTTGAGTTGTACTAGTTATTTCTTACACTATGACACCAGGTTTCGAGACTTAAGTATGATATCTTTGGTTATGGATCCTTGATTTTATCATATATGTGTGGTTCGGCTTTATTTTAGAAGCCTTGCCTTGGGTAATGGTGTTTATTTCTCATTTCATATCAGTTGGGGTGATAGGCTTACTTTTCAAGTCTTGCCACAATAAGTGTTATAATGACCTTGGTTTTTAGGTTTTGATAAATTCTTATTAGAGCATCCAGGTTTATTGGTCTCAATGGTGTAATAATAGTATATCTAATAGAGTCTCGCGGATTGGTACGTAGATATCTATAGCTATCTTTGAGAGGATATAGGATGTATCTACGAAATTTCCTATATTTTATTCCTTATCATGTGAATTTCCTTTATACCTTGTATTCCAAGTCATATTTCACTCTTTTCTATACAGATAGTGATGACTGAATCTTTTGAAGTTAGAGATGTGGATCTTTCTTCCAAGGAGAGAGCCAAGTCAAGAGGATGAGTTATAAGTTGAGGATGGGATCGGGGTAGTAGATGAGCACGTGAATCTACCCTATCTAGGAGTAGTTCTAGGGGACTTTCCCCTGAGCTATGGGTTGAGCATGTTGGGGAATAGTCCCTATTTTGGTTTAACTAAGTTCTTCTACCCATTTCTAAAGGGTTTGTTGGTTCGCTTGTTGACCTATTTGGAGGGTGCCCTTTTGAGTTTGCCTAATGTTTCCCCAACTTTGAGTATTGTACCTTTGTCTATGCTAGAGTCTACTTATGGTGCTCCTCTAGCCCCGAGTGTGGATCTTCCTATAGTACTTATCTTAGATTTTGGTACTCCACTAACTCTAAGTGTTATTCCTCCTCCAGCACCAATATCTGAGTATGGTATTCTGAGATCAAGAGTTCAGTCTTCGGTGGTGTTACCTCCTTAGATGGTATCTATACCTACTAAATTCACGATGCCTTCTCATATTATCAGTATAGTTATGTCTTCTAAGGATCAAAAGAGGTTTGAAAGGTTCAATCATTTGGGTCGTCCTAGGTTTAGTTGTATTTTAGGAGAGGATGCCAATGAGTTCCTGACTGATTTTTATAAGAAGATGCATATCTTGGGATTGCCTGAGTCGCATGGTGTTGTATATACTACTTATCCATTAAGGATGCTTCTACGAGATTGGAGAAGGTCACTTATTATTTGTAGACCTCTTAATTCTTCTGAGATGACTTAGGATCAGTTTGCTGATGCATTTTTAGAGAGGTTCGTTCCACATAGTCTGAGGGATCAGATGAGGAATGAGTTTGATCACCTAGAGTAAGGATCCATGATTGTTGCAGAGTATGAGGCATGCTTATGTATCTTATATACATATTCCTATACCATCATTACAACTGAATTTAAGAAGATTCAGAAGTTCATAAAGGGGTTAGATATTTCTCTTCAGCTAGCTACATCTTAGATGGTAGTGTTTAGAACATAATTTTAGAGTATAGTCGATTGTGCTAAGATGACTTAGGATATTCTTCAACCATCTCAAGGAGGCACCAATAAGGTACACTACTTAGGCAAGTTTAGAGGTTAACTTCTTGAGGTAGGGATTCTAGATATTTCAATATTTATCATGGTAGCCCTATACAAGAAGCCTTGTAGAGTTTAGGTAGTGGTATTCTAGTTCAGCAATTTTGGGTGGCCGTTCTGGTCCAGTCGTACCTCATCCTACTAAGTTGGGTCATAAAGGGTGCTATGTGTGTGATTATATTATCCATTTGGCCAAGGCTGTCCCCGCCATATTTCAAAGTTACTCTCATTTTAGCTATAAGAGGTAGAGATTCT
The DNA here is from genome assembly GCA_030864215.1 of Capsicum pubescens. Classification (NCBI taxonomy): domain Eukaryota; kingdom Viridiplantae; phylum Streptophyta; class Magnoliopsida; order Solanales; family Solanaceae; genus Capsicum; species Capsicum pubescens. The sequence continues at coordinate 190,141,237 of CM061538.1, read as the reverse complement.
ACTAGAGGTGCATGAGGTAGAGGTAGGAGCATCCACAATGGTGGTTGTGAGGCTACTCAGTTGGTTGGTGGTAGTGGACAATGCTATGATATACCTAATAGACCAAAGGTAGAGGCTTCAGACGTTATTATTATAAGTATTATTCTAGTTTGTTTTAAATCTGCATCTATAGTAGTTGATCTGGAATAGACTTTCTCCTATGTGTTTGAATATTTTTCTTTAGGTTTTAATTTGCTAATGAGCTTCTTACCATGCCTATGCGTGTATCCACTCTGGTAGGAGAGTCTTTAGTAGTGGATCAGGCGTACTGATCCTGTATTATGACTTTTTTTGGGCGTGATACTTGGGTAGATTATCTTAGATATGATTGATTTCAACATTATATTGGGTATGGATTGGTTAAATCCTTACCACGATATTCTAGATTTTTATGTTAAGACTGTTTCTTTAACTTCTTCGGGTATGCCAAGTATAGCTTGGAAGGGTGAGCTTTATTCGAGCCCCAAGAGGGTTATATCTTATATTCAGGCTCGTTGCTTGGTTAAGAGGGGATGTTTGACTTATTTGTCTTATATTTATGATGTTAGTGTTGCTTTACCTCCTTCTTTGGACTCTACCCAAGTTTTCTATGAGTTCATAAATGTTTTTCCCTTCAGATTTGTTGGGTATATCTCTAGGTCATGACATTGACTTTGCCATTGATGTTGAGTCGGGCACCAATCCTATTTTTATTCCTCCTTATAGGATGGCCTCAACTGAGTCGAAGGAATTGAAGGGTCAATTATAGGAGTTGTTGGATAAGAGATTTATCAAACCTAATGTATGACCCTAAGGTGTGTCTATCTTATTTGTGATGAAAAGGGATGGGTCTATGTGTATCTGTATTGATTATCAGCAGTTAAATAAGGTGATGGTTAAGAATAAGTATCCTTTTTATTATATTGGTGATCTATTTGATCAGCTTTAGGTGCTTCAATGTTTTTGACAATTGATTTGAGGTCTGAGTATCACCAGTTGAGGATTAGAGCTTTGAATATTCCAAAGATAAATTTTTGGACTTGATAGTAATGTCCTTTGGGTTGACCAATGCCCCAGTTGGATTCAAGAAATTAATTAACCAGGTATTTTGACCATCCCTCAACCCTTTTGTTATTGTATTTATAGATGATATCTTGGTTTATTTCATGAGTGTGGCTGATCATGAGGAGCATTTATAGATTGTGCTTCAGAGATTAAGGGATGAGAAGTTGTATGCTACATTCTCTAAGTGTAAGTTTTGGTTGGAGTCTGTCTCTTTCTTAGGTAATTTGGTGACTAAAGATGGCATTATGGTTGATCCATCCAAGATTTTAGAGGTTCGTGATTGGGCTAGGCATACTTCGCCTACTCAGATTCAAAGTTTTGTTGTCTTGGCAAGTTACTATCAGCGATTTATTAAAGTTTTTTCATCTATTGTGGCCCCATTGACCAAGTTGACTCAAAAGAAGATTTCCTTTTAGCGGTCTGATGCTTATGAGGCGAGCTTTCAAAAGCTCAAGGATTTGTTGAGATCAGCTCTTACCTTGACTTTGCCTAAGAAGGGAGTGGTTTTTACTATCTTTTGTGATGCTTTATATGTTGGGTTAGGTATTGTGTTGATACAGAAGATTAAGGTGATTACATATACTTCTCGATAGTTAAAGCCCCATGAGATGAATTACCCTATCCGTGACTTGGAGTTGTGCGAGGTTGATTTTTCTTTGAAGTTATGGAGATACCACTTGCACGGAGTCTGGTGTGAGATTTTCTCAGATCATCCTAACCTTCAGTATTTCTTCAACCAATGAGATCTCAATACAAGGCAATGTTGTTAGATTTAGTTGCTTAAGGATTATGATTTGACTATTCTTTATCATCCGGGAAAGGCTAATATGGTTATAGATACCTTAAGCTAGAAGTCGACTAACATGGATAGCTTAGTTCATCTTTTAACCCAAGAAAGTCATTTGGCCCTAGAGGTTCAGTCTTTAGCTAACCAGATGGTTAGACTTGATGTCTCAACACCTGGATGTGTTTTGGCATTAGTGGAAGCTAGGTCTTTTTTTATGGAAAAAATTTGGGCTTATCAGTTTAACGATGTTGGGTCAAGAGTGACTCGAGATAAGTTGTTGAGTGGTGAGGCCAAGGAAGCCTCACTTGATTTTGATGGTGTTTACAGAATTGGAGGCCGAGTTTGTATATAGAGAGTGGGAGATTTAATTAGATTGATTTTGGAGGAGCCTCATTGTTCCAGGTATTCTATCGATCCGATAGTGACTAAGATGTATCATGAATTGAGATAGCATTACTAGTGGGGTGGTATGAGGAAGGACATAGTGGATTTTGTAGATTATTGCCTATATTGCCAGCATGTGAAGGTCAAACACTTGGGACCTGGTGGTTTGCTTCAAAGATTACCCATTCTAGTGTGGAAATAGGAACATATCACTATTGACTTCATGGTTAGGTAGCCTCAGACTTCTCATGGTTCTAATAGTGTTTGGGTCACCATGGATTGATTGACCAAATATGCTCATTTTATTTTGGTTAAGGTTTCTTTCAGCACAAAGAGGTTTGCAAATATATATATTAGTAAAATAGTGTGTCTTCATGGTTTACCAGTGTGTATTACCTCAGATCAAGTTTTAGTATTCACATCTTAATTTTGGAAGAACTTTCAGAAGGAGTTAGGTACTCGAGTTGATCTTTGTAAAACATTTCACCCCAGAACGACGTTCAGTCAGAGCGAACTATTCAAGTTTTAGAGGATATACTTCATGCTTGTGTGATGGACTTTGGTGGTTAGTAGGAGAAACACCTAGCCTTGGCAGAGTTTGCTTATAATAATATCTACCATTTCAGTATTGATATGGCTCCTTTTGATGCTTTTTATGGTAGGCGTTATCGCTCGCTAATTAGTTGGTTTAAGGTTTTTGAGGTTAGACCTCAAGGTACGGACTTGCTTTGGATCATTCTGGATAGACTTTGAGTGACTCAAAGTAGATAGAAGTGCTATGTTGATCATAGACTTTGTGCCTTGAGTTTTGGTGTGGGTGATCGTGTGTACCTTTGATTTTTGCCCATGAATGGTTTGGTGAGGTTTGGAAAGAATAGCAAGCTTAGCCCAAGTATATTAGGCCATTTGAGATTCTTTGGACTCTTGGTGATGTGGCTTATAATTTGGATTTGCCCCTAGATTTATCAGTTGTTCATCCAATTTTTCATGTTTCCATTCTTCAACATTACATTCCGGATAAGTCTCATGTCATTCTCTGGGATTCAATTAAGTTAGATGAGAGGTTTTATTTTTATTGAGGAGCATGTCACCATCTTTGCTAGAGATGTTAGACGGTTGCGTTCTAGAGATATTTTGATGGTTAAGGTCTAGTGGAGACATCAAACTTTAGATGAGGCAACTTCAAAGGTCGAGTCTGATATGTGTAGTTCTTATCTCAAGCTTTTTGCAGTTTTAGGTATGTATTTTGTCTTTAGTTAGAGGATGAACTAGCTTTTTAGTTGTGGATGATGCAGCGACTTAATTTTTGGTGGTTTTTATAAAATATTCATTCCTGTGTAATTTGACCATTTCTCCCCTCCCCGTGGTTGCTTTATGGTATTTATGGGGTGTTGTAATGATTGGCATGTTTCCCAATTCATTTTAGTGTGAAATATGTGAAATTCTGGTATTTGGTGGCTTTAAAAGCCTTACGGTTGACTTCGGTCAATATTTATTGATCTGTGAGTCGGATGGAAAAACGAACTATACAAATAAATCTAAAACATCAGTTTAGGTTGGTAACACGGTTGGTGCAGTTTTATTGCTTATATATCTCATTTCGATCCTTGGTTCAGTAAGTTGTGAAATAAGGTTTTAGGGGTCAACTATTTGAAAATGGCATTGTATCAAAAATCTAATATCATCATTGATAAGGTAGCATAGTTCACTGGAATTCACAGGATTCTGGGTTAGTCCTGATGGATCCATAGAGACTTGGAATTCCAAGTCTCCACAGGTGGTGCAGTAGGTGAAGCGCCACTTTGGCTGCTAAAGCGCCATGTGGTTGCTTTAGTGGCAAATTTCCCCTGGAGAAAGGGTGCTTTAGTGACCCTTGTCCACTTTAACAAAGGGAGCTAAAGTGACCCTTTCCCTCTCTAGAAGACTGACTACCTTGGCGGGTACCGCTAAAGTTGCACTTGACCGCTTTAGTGGTTACCGCTAAAGCGGCCACTTAACCATTTTCGGCACCTATGGCCCTAGGTTCAAAAAATACTTTTCTCTTTATCTTCACTATTTTTTTATAGCCTTGGATCTTGGGGTTTCATGTTTTGAGAAATTTCTTCTATTTCTAAGCTTGGGTAAGCTCAAAATCCCTATTTCAATTACCTTTCTTTAATTTTCAAAATTTAAACTTCATTAATATGCAGATTTAAAATTGGAAAATTAGGAATTTTGGCTCGGAAGGCCTAAAAGTTTTATTTCTTTGATTTAAACCTTGACTTCAATTCGTTTTCACTTGGGTGAGTTTGTAATCTTACAATTATCAATTATTTCTCTATCTCATCTTTAAAACTACGTCAATTCATGATTTTCAATATGGGATTTGGGGTTTTTGCCAGTAAAGCTTAAAGTTGGTTTTTTGGGGATTTGAACTTCGTTTTTAACTCATTTCTCATGAGGGTTTTCAACTATAGACTCCTATGAGTATGGGGAACATGTTTCAAAGATAAATGTTATAGTTTAACCTTTCTTTTTTGAAAATCCATTTGAGGGGTTTGTTTTGACCCCAACTCAAAACTAGGTAATATGGGTATCGCTGGCTTTTTTTATGCGCAGATTCTATATTAGTATGTTTTAGTTGGTTTTGGGTCCATTCATGAGGGAAAAGCTTCAAATTAAAGGACTTTTGGATTAGTCTTCAGCCGTCAAGGTAGGTTATGGCTTAACTTTCTTCAGACTGGGCTAGGTAGTTACATTAATACAAAAATCATGTTAAAGGTATGGAAACTAATTATGAAAATGACTATAATTATTGTGTTGTTTTCGTGTAGGGGCCTAAATATTAAGGTATTTGGTGGTTTTGGAATATTATATGATATGTGTGACCGTGTAGAGTCCTATGTGACATTGTTAGACTTATATACGTGAAGTTTCTGGTATCTTGTTTAATGAAAAAGACTAATGTGGTATCAATGGTGTATTTCAATGTATTTTACTCTATCGGCATATGGTTTATGTTAGACTTCATAGATGATTGGAAATATTGGGTGGATTATTGGCTCACTTGGTTAGTATATTAGTTGGATATGGAAATTCTTATTATGTTTAGTTGTGATCACTACATTCTCATATCATATACATTTATGAAACATTGGTATCACCATGGAAATACTAGAAACACTGGCTTTATCTAACAAAAATTATGATATCTTGAAAACCCTCTACCGATGGATGTGTTGGAAAGAAAAAATAGATACTGGTTGTATACGGGTTAATGAACCCTTCCCCCTCCTGGGTCCTACGTTGGAAAGCTTTAGCTCCACTTGTGTATATGGAGGTTGTGTGACAAGCTCATGCATCACATCATAATCATCATCGTCATCATTATCATCTCTGTTGCATTTGTATTTACTTTGTACTCTTCTGTGATGTATTATTCTCATTTATGTGATACCTATTTATTTGTATATCTTCCTTCGAATTTGTCAGCGTGATATCTGTATATTTGTATCCCTCTTTCTTATTTCTATGGAATATGTGAATATTATAGAACTGCTAGTGGAGACAGTGTGGGCCGTTTGGGACATTTTCTGGTTGCAAGTGACGTGCCCTTAGTGTGTATTTTGTATGTGTTATTTTCTCTTTTGCTCAATCAGCCTATGATACCTACTTAGTACAAGTGAACCGCTCTTACCCCTACTGCATTCTTCAATGCAGATTTTGGTTCGAATGTGCCTCACAGTGGTAGATTCGCGTGACATTTGGATATTTTCAACGTAGAGGTTGATTTCATGCATCCGGAGTTTACTACCACCTTCCCTTATTCAGAATATGCCATTATTTGTGTTCTAAGATATTGTTGTTTCTGTTTGAATACCTTTTGTATTTTTGATCTTGAGCTGTGCTAGTTAGTTCTTACATTGTGACACCAGGTTTTGGAACTTTGGTATGATATCTTTGGTTATGTATCTTTGCTTTTATCGTATTTGTGTGATTCGGTTTAGTTTTAGAAGTCTTACCTTAGGTAATGGTGTTTATTTCTCAATTCATATCAGTTTGAATTATAGGCTTACTTGTCAATGATTGTCGTGACAAGTTCCATCATGACCTTGGTTCTTGGGCCGTGACATTTGGTGCACAACAATATCCCTTCTTATTTTGTTATAACTTAGTGATTTACCTTTCAAGTACTTAAAGCGTGGTTCTAGCGTAGGCTTTGTCTTTTACGGGGCATTACAATATCTCCTCCTTGGGATCATTCATCCCCAAATGAAACTAACAGAGTTGGAGGGTTAGGGGAAAAGAGATGCAATTCCTATATTTTCTTCACCACTTCTCCTGATATTTTTGGAACCCTTTTACACTATTTGTTCCAAGAATTCCTACACTAGGTTTCTATGAACTGGACACTGACATGGTACTGGTTTAGTAACTGAAACATGAGATGATTCAGACTCATGGACGCATGCTATGGCATGGTAAAATCTGGGTGACATGAAGAAGAAAGAATTATTTAATTAAGGGAATCTATTACCTCAAGATGGTACTGATTTTGAAGGAAAAAAGTCCGGGTACTTGCTCATCATGTCTGTATCTACTTCCCCAGTAGCGCACTCAACTGAATGATTTTGCCAAAGGACCTTTACCAATTCGACCTCTTTATTCCTCAACCTGCGAACCTGATAGTCAATGATTTTCACATGAACCTCTTCGCAAGAGAGACTATATTTCATACCAACCCTTTCTAAGGGCATAATAGATGTGGGATCATCAACGCACTTTTTCTGCAAGGAAATATGAGAGATTGGATGCACTGATGATAAATTTGCCAACAAATCTAACTCATAGACTACTTTGTCAAATTGACCTATAATATCATAACGAACAATAAAGTGGGGACTTAGCTTCCTGGACCTTTTCACCACTTTCATAGGTGAAACTTTCAAGTAGACAAAATCACCCATGGGAAACTCAGGTTCCCTCCTCATCACATTTGTATAGGACTTATGATGACTTTGAGTCATTCTCAACATCTCTCTAATCAGCTGGAATTTCTCTAAAGCCTCATGGATAGAGTCTGGTCCTATCAATGCAGTTTCACTAACTTTGAACCAATCAATAGAAGATCTACACCTCCTTCTATAGAGTGCCTCAAACGGGGTCATCTAATAGTATAGTGATAGTTGTTATTATACACAAACTTGATCAAAGATAGATAATTATCCCAACAACCCTTGAAATCAATCACGTGTTCTCTTAAGATGTCCTTTAAGGTCTGTATAGTCCTCTCTACCTGAACATCAATCTGTGGGTTAAAGGTTGTACTGAGATGAACTTAGGTACCAAGACCCTTCTCGAAATCCTTCCAAAATTAGAAGGTAAACTAAGTACCTCTATCTAAAATAATAGTCTAGGGGACTCCATGCAATCTCACCAACTCCTTCAAGTAGAATTTTTCATAGTTCTTGGCTAAATTTGAAGTGTTAAGTGGCAGGAAATGGGATGACTTAGTCATCTTATCCACAATGACCCAAATAGAACCATGCTTTTGAAAGGTATGAGGCAACCTTGTGATGAAGTACATGTTCACTACCTCACGCTTCTAAGTAGGAATATTGATGTCCTGAACCATGCCCTCGGGTATCTGGTGCTCAACCTTAACCTGCTGGAAATTCGAGAACTTTTCCACAAGTTATGTGATATCTTTCTTCATACCATTCCACCAGTAGACTTTTCGTAAGTCATGGTACATCTTAGTGGATTCTGGGTGAATATAATACCGAGAACCATGCGCCTTTGCTAGTCTCTGTTGTCTCAATTCATCTACATTGGGAACATAAGATCTTCCTTGATAGCGAAGAATACCATCTCCCCCTCAAGAAAAAACCTCAACCTTCTGACTCTGGACTAGTGCTTTTAGTTTGAGTAAAATAGGATCCTTATCTTGCATTTCTTTCACCTTTGCTACTAAGGAGGATTCCAAACCATTTTGGACCAAAATACTACCTTTGGTTGAGTCAACCAACCAAACTCCCAATTTTGTAAATCTATGAACCTCACATGCTAGTTCTTTCTTCTCATCCTCTACATGAGCTACACATCTCATAGTTAATATGTTAAGATCGCCATCCACCACAATGGCCTAACCTATATGGTAAAAAACACTCATATCATAATCCTTTAGCAAATCTAGTCATCTTCTCTGATGGAGATTTAAATCTTTCTAACTGAACATATATTGAAGACTCTTGAGCATGGTGAACACATTGACATTAAACCCTATAGAGGTAGTGTCTCAAAATCTTTAAGGCAAAAACTATTGATGTTGAATAAAGATTATAATTTGGGTAATTTTTCTCATGAGGCTTGAGCTATATAAAGGCAGATGTTATAACTTTGTCCCAATGCATTAATACATAACCAAGTTTAACTCTGGAAGCATCACAATAAACCACAAAACCATCTAAGCCCTCAAGCAGAGTTAAAACTGGACCGACAGTGACTCAAGCCTTCAACTCCTAAAAACTCTTCTTACAAGAATTAAACCACTAAAATTTGACTTTTTTCTGAGTCAACCTTGACATGGGATAGGAAATAGAGGAAAATCCCTCAACAAACAATTTGTTGTAGCCAGATAAACCCAAGAAACTCCTTATATCTACTTGAGAGATGGGTCTAGGCAAGTTTCTCACTACTTTGATCTTTTGGGGATCATGGTTTTAAAGCACTATCATGGTTCCATCTTATGGCATAAGGATAAATTTTGCCAACGTTTAGAAGTTGGAGTTATCTTGATCAGGTGAGACCATTTTACGATTGTACAATGTCATGTGGTTGGTCGCATGGTCTCTCACTGCAGAGCAGTGCTTTGCTGGAAAGGCCATAACTCTCTACTTTGATGTCGGATTAAGGAAAAACTGGATTTGTTGGTAATATAATTTAAATATCTATCATTTGGTGGGTATGGGGAACAAAAATTCATCAGAATATGGAAATGATGCTTTTTGGAAGTTGATCTCTAATCTAGGGATCATTATAAGGGAGGTTTTGGCTCAGTGAAGGGATAGGGTATCTATGAGTGTTGGTTCATATCCAAATCCCTTCTCATTTTGTTAAAACATAGTGATTTATCGTATATGTACTTGAATCATAATTTTAGCCTGGTCTTTGATTTTTTTAGGGCATTATAGGGTGTCAAACTCTGAAATGGGAAACTTCATTCTCTCCTCACTAGGAAGGAGTTTTTGTAGTTTACTGTGTTTTCTTTCCTGTTATCCAAATTATTTTAGGGTCATAAATTGAGAACTATCTTCAGTTGTTTCTTTGTTGTTTATGTTCAAACCCTTTTATTTTTTATTTCAACAAAATACAGTGTCACTTTTGCTTTTTATTTTTAATATATATTGTTTGTTTGTTTTCTTTATGTAGTTCACTTTATGTTAGTTCTAGTGATATGACATGTTTGCAGAATTTTCAGCTAAATCTTAAAATCCAATCCAATCATGAAATATTTAATCAGGAAGTTAGAAATTGGAAAAAGAGCATTATAAGGTAATAGGTATAGTATGAGAAATTTGGTGACCGAATTGATGCCTCACTTGAATGGATTGATACAATCACTTTTAGAATCACAAGAATGACTTGGTCATCAATGATAAGGTGTATATCTACCTCTTGAATTAAATTAATCATAGGATAAACAATCTTCTTTTTCAAGAGAAGCAAAATAAAATTAGCTCCAAAAGACATGAGTCACTCGTTGTGAGGAATGTACGGCACAAATGGATTTGTATATTTCACAAGTATGAAAGAAGTGAGACATGTAAGGTCAATATTAAAAAGATTCTATGAATGATCTCCATATTTCATATTTTATATTACCTGTTATGTACTTGCATTTTTAAGGATTGATATGACGAAGGATTTTTATTCTGCTTTCCGAATATTGTGTCATTTTTCATTTATCCTTTTTGAGATTTAGTTCTATTTTCTTTTGTACCCCTCTTTTGGAATCAAGATAGAGTCTAGAAATTTTCAAAAAGAAAAAGTTTCAAGAAAAAAAAAAGAGTTAGAAAAGTTCCAAACAAACGAAAAATAGTGTCAAAGAAACGAAATGGATTCAGAAAAAGTCCTAAAAATAGAAAGTTTAAAGAAGAAAAAGTGTCAAAGTTAGAGTTAAAAAAAAAAGAGAAAGCAAAACCAACCAAAAGAACAACCTTCCTGAACTACATTTGGAATAATTCTTTCTATGAAAAGATACATAGGCAACCATATTCTAGAGTTTTGTCTAACCAAATAAAAATTCAAATTATCCAAAAAAAAATTAAAAGGGCAAGAGTTATTTTCAGTGATTGAGCTAATTCCAGCAGTTGTAAGTCACACCATATTTTAAGTGTCAATTGAGCCTCATATTGTCCTTTATTTCTGCCTATCCAAAATCCTCGTTACAACCATACAAAGACCAGCATATTAATCATTGGGAATGTCTAGGCTAAGCATTTGTTAGATATATGATGTTATGTTTTGGGTTCTACATTCTTCATCTTCATAAAAAAATATGAGAGAAATTAAAATAAGAGAGTCTTATTAGTGAAAAGTCTTACAGGAATTGTAAGACAATTGTGAGTTGAGAGAAATCAAAATGAGAGTCTTAGTAGTAGAAACCTTCATGGTCACCGTAAAACGATTGTGAGTTAAGATAATTAAAAATAAGAGACCCTTATTGGTGAAAACCCTCCTAGGTACCATACGGGGATGGTAAGTTGAGAGTAATTAAAATAAGAGAAGATCATTGACTAAAACCCTGAAGGGCATCACTAGCCAAATGAAGTCTATAAGTGCAATAGGCTTAAGGAAGCAACTCAGTTTCAGGTTATTAACTCAACAATAATTGGTGAATAGTTTTGATGGAAAGGTCAGGCGGCTTAATAAAAAATGCATATCAAATCATTGGAGCCAACTACCATACTCAAATAATTTCTTCTTTTCTTCGTTTTCAAAAAAGGGACATGCATTATCTTTTCTTTCTTCTCTATATTTTTATTTTTGTTCCCTTGGATTTGTTATCCAAATAGAAAATCATTATCATTTTTCTCATGTCTTTGAGTCAAGTCCATGTCAAATCAAGTGAGAAAGGACTTTAAAAATTACTACCAACTTCTTTAATTGCACAAAGCAAGACAAAGAGCCAGCATATAAAGGTAACATGATCCAAAGTAAAGCAAAGTATCAAAGGAAGTCCCATCAGCTGACAGATTTGAGACTCATGAAAATACAAAGTTTCAATAGAGTTTAGTTTTGATACGCTGTGAAATAGAGGTATAGTGTTTGCGTCAGAATCACTCTTAATAGTCTAAGTTTTGGTTAATGGGGCAGCAAGAATAATGGATATTTCTCTCTATGAACACTAGCAAAACAGTACTACCAGCCCTTTCCTTGAACAATTTTATTCTTCTCCATTCCAACTATTATTAATCCAACCACCAATTAAAACAACAGACATAGACATTGCAACACAAAGAGAAATAGCGAGAGTAAGAGAGAAACAATGGTTGAGAATGAATTCTTTCATTTATGATTTTTAGAAAAAGGTTTCATCAGAAATTGCACACCAATTTCACTCTCCTCTCTATCTCTCTTTATTTACTTAAAATCCCATCGATGAGCGCATCATAAATTAGCAACAAATAATTATCAAATAACCCCTTTCTCTAATCATGTCTCTCTTTGTTTTCTGCTAATTATAAATTTTTGCACAATCAAGTTTTTCTACTTCTAAAAGAGTCGAATTGAAAGGTTAGGTCAGATTTGGGTTATTATTTTAAATTCAGGGTCTATTTGTTGGAGTATTTGTTGAATTTTGAGTTGTAATATTTTTTGAGGTTCCACAATTCGTTGAAGACTCCGTCTATAACAAATCAATCTTTATTTTTTTGAAATAAAAGCTAACTTTGATGTCCAATTTTCATCTTCTCTTTACGTAATATAAAAATTCTATTTGAATTAAATATTTTGTGCATTTGATCTTTTGTTGATTTGGTTCTCCATGAAATATTTGATTAACCTAAAAATTTGCCATGAATTTAGTGATAGTGATGTTTGTTTTCCTTTGAATTTGGTAAATAAACTAGAGATTCTATTCAAAAGGTTTTTTAATTATTGAAAATGACTAAGAAAGGATGTTTTGAAAAAGAATTCACATTTAAAACTAAAAGTCGACACTAGACATTCATTTGGTGTGTCAAGTCATCATTAAATCATTCTTTTCAAAATGGTTTGACTCTTAAAATACAGATCAGTGGACATATTCTGGTTAAGAAATTTTTTTGATCAAGGTAAACGTGTGAGGCACCCCTCGATCTTGTAGATTTAGCACAATCACTTCATTGACTCATATTGGCTAAATTGACTCAACAAGGTGAATAAACTCACTCAAGAATACAAAACTAGAAAACAAAGAAACTAACAAGAGTTCTAAAAACAACTAAGTCCAGACTGATTATACAGTCAAAGAGGAAAGTAAAAGTATAAAAAATAAATCTATACTATTCTATCCTATCTTAAAACTATACTTTACCCAACATCTCGGGGCTTGTCTGAAACATCGTCGAATACATAGTACTTCAGGGCATTCCCTGTGAATGAATTTAACTTTGATTCATAATGTTGATGTAAAGAGAACACAAGCATATCAATTAAAAAATCAAATATCGAATCTCAAATTTTCCTACCCCAACCTCGACGTAAACATGTTACTACTGAGTTGAACGAATCAAAAAAATACAATAACAAATTAAATAAAACCAAACTATAAAATTATGAATTAGTTGATTTCTATTCCCCTTTACCCAAATCAACTTTTCAAAATTCAAGTATCTATTTGAAATAACTCATAATTAAATACCCATGAGAATTAACCAGCAAATCAATATCAAACAATTATATTCAAACAATTCATGTCATCAGAACCAAAAAAATATGCATGATTAGATTAAAGAGGAAACAAGAGTAGATATGGACCTCAATTTTATTTCAATCTATCAAATTTCTTGACAGCAACTTCATGGATCAAAACAACCTCGATCAAAGGAACTCAATGGAGAAACCCCAAAAAAAATCCACTACCTCAACTCTTTTTTTAATGTTGACTATTGAATCTCAAATTAGAAATATATGCAAATGGTAGGTTCAATGGTGGATAGAGATAGCCAAAGAAAGGAAGAGAAAAGAGATATAGTGGGGTTGGTAGTTTATCATTCACCGATATTAATGATGGCGTCCTAGTGGGTGGTGTTATTGTTGTTGGATGTTAGTTGTTGTTTTATGGTATTGTTGGTGTAGTGAGGTATTTTGACGTGTTGGAGTATCAAACAATTACAACCAACCTCGATTGAAAAGTTCTTTGAATTAACCCACTTTACCCAAACCTTTTGACTCCTTAAAATATATGGCGTACCTATTGTTGCTAATGGTGTTCACTGTATATGTGTATTAGTGTTTTTTATGGGTTACTATTGGTATTAATATAGAAATTTCCCCATTGTTATTACCGCCTATATTAACGTATTGTTAGTGTTTCTTGATGTGCTATAGAAATATAGCACTTTCAATGCTTAAAACAAGGAAAATATGCAATTATCTAAGGCTTTTTGTTATATTTGATCTGTTTTGGGTATGTTTTGTAGAAAACCATGATTTGGATCATAAGTTTGTGAAAATGGTGAAAAAAGGCATTTTTGGTTACTTTTGGAGCAATTATGGATGATTGGGATGTTTATCAGCTTGATCGTGATTAACGCATGTTCCAGAGTCAAAGAAGATCTGAAAAACTGACTCTCGGTACCTACCAAGTTAATAAATGGCTGCAAATAGGACCTATAGACCGCATATACACAAAGCAAGCGCCAGAAAGTCAAAATCCAGTGAGCTAAACATTGTAGGATTTTTGTTTTACCTGCACCCACTACCTACTCAAGAAATTAAGTTTCCCATGTGGAAGTGAGAAGTGATCAACATGGATTTCATTTTCGGTCTTCCCCGGTCTCAAAATTAGTTTAATTCGATTTGAGTCATCGTGGATAGGATGACAAAGTCTGCTCATATTTTGCTAGTAAGGACTAATTTCTCGGCAGAGAATTATGCCAATTTATTTATTGAGGAAATTGTGAATTTGGATGAGGTGCCTATTTCTATTATCTCAGATCGTGGTACATAGTTTTCATTGCACTTTTGGTAGTTGTTTCAAAAGGGTTTGGGGACTAAGGTGAGTCTTAGTACTGCTTTCTTTCCACAGTCGAATGGGAAAGAGGAAAGAACTATTCAGACATTGGAAGACATGCTTCGAGCTTGAGTGGTTGACTATGGTGGTAGTTGGGTTGAGAATTTGCCTCTTATAGAGTTTGCGTATAATAATAGCTACCACTCTAGCATTGGGATCACTCCCTTTGAGGACTCATATAGTAAAAGGTGTAAATCTCCTATTGGGTGGTTCTAGGTTAGTGAGGCAGAGATGTTTGGATAGGATTTGGTTCACCAAGCCATAAAGATGGTGAGGGTGATTCGAGATAGGATTAAAGTCGCCCAGAGTCACCAAAAGTCCTATACATAGGTGAGGTGTATCAAGTTAGAGTTTAAGGTTAGGGATAGGGTGTTCTTGAAGGTATCTCCCATGAAGAGAGTGATACAGTTTGGGAAGAAGGGGAATCTTAGTCCCTAGTATGTTGGTTCGTACTTAGTTTTAAGAAGGGTTGGCAATGTTACGTACAAGTTGGAGTTGCCTCCTAGTTTGAGCTCTATTCACCCGGTGTTCCATGTTTCGATGTTAAGAAAGTGTATGGGTGATTCATCATAAATTATTCCTATTAAGGATATTGGTATTTTTGATTTTTTGTCTTATGGGGAAGTCTCAATTGAGATTTAGGATCAACAGGTTTGTTGGTTGCAGACCAAGGACGTAGCTTTGGTAAAGGTTTTATGGAGGAACCACAAGTTAGAAGAGGCTACATGGGAAGCTGAAGAGGACATGAAGTCCAAGTATCCATTCCTATTTCCTATTCTGAAAAATCATGCTTGAGGTATGTATTGTTCTTAACGTATTTGGTTTGCGTCTTTGTTAAAGTGAATTATGAATTCCTTGGTAGTCTATTTTTGTTCTTAAAGGCAATACTAGATATATTTGGGGGTTTAATCGTGCTAGTCACTGCCATGTCCTATCATTCAAGGATGAATGATCCAAGCGGGGGAGAATTGAAACTCCCTGGGTTTTGTCCCTTAGAAATTCCTGAGCTTTGAGCTCACTTTCCTATTTATGACTTAACCATATGAGTTGTATAGTGTGGGTATGTGTTAGATGACTCTATTCAATAGGTGTCCAGTAGATGGTGGTTGGGTTTTCTGTATTGGTAACGACTTAGTGGTACGGGTCGTTAGGGGTGGTGACGGTCGTTAGGACAATCCTTAACCAATTCAGTAACTTAGTGACTTGACTTGGATTTGTATACGAGTGGCTTACTAAGATCCCTAGTATAGGTTATGAGTGGTAGGGTCGAGTAGTATGTTGTCCAGTGTCCAATCCCTTGGATTCTGTCTTGGATACGACTAGACCATACAAGCCATATGGTCTAGTAACGAGTAGGGTCATGGAATCATATGGTGGAAAATGTATGGGTATCCAACCAACTATCTTGGTGACGATTCAACGGTATGAGTCGTATGATACGAATCAAAGGGGTCGACTCGTAACCACCTGTGGTCTTTTTTCAGTTTTTAGCTTGAGGCACTTTGGACATTTCCTACTCAAAACCCTTAAGACCCCATGTCCCTATAGCACTTTTTGGTCATTCATTCCATACTTTATAATATTAAACATCTTCTTTACTCTTTCAAAAGCCTCTCAAGAAAAATTGGGTAGGGTTTCTCCAAAGTGGTCATCTAAGGGCTTAAGGATCAATTTCTCTCCATGAATCCTTGTAATTCAAGCATGTGACTCTTCCCTCATTGTTAGTTTACTATAAACATATGTGTAAAGCATTGTTTATGAATCATTAATGGTGGTTTGAAATCAAGGTTGAGGGTTTTGAATACATATTATTGAATATTGTTTACTATGGTTTAAATTGTGATTATGCATGTTTTAAATTATGGTTTGCACATGTGTGTGCATGGGAATGGTGATTTAATGAAGGAGTCATGGTTGAACCCCCACAATTTTGGTAAGTTTTTCTTTAATAATGGCATGCCCTCAACCTGTTTGTGAATTGACAATGAATATGATTTAGTCATATAATTTAACTATTCTTGGAATTTTTGCATTGCATAAATAATAAATGGAATATGAATTGGTTTTGGTTGGTTTCATGGGGTTTTGGAAAGGCCTTGGTGGCCGTGGTTTGATTATAAATGGTTTTAGTTAATTGGAAACAGTGGAGTCTAATTTGGTTTAATGGATTATATGGCATAAGGTAATAGACTTGCAAGCTCTAATTTTTGTATGATGATACCAACGGTTAATGTTTAATTAAAAGACTCCTTAGTAAATGGTTGGGAATGTGTAAAGAATTTTAAGATGGTGTTAAAGGGGGTTGTGCAGCAAAGTCGTGAAAAGTGGAGGTCATGTAGGTACCGATACTGGGAACTCATATTTGTCGATGTGAGGCTGGTCTTGGTGACCGCGTACATGATATTAAATTTTATATCTTAAGGATGTACTAGTCATCCTAGGTTTTCTCCGGTCATATGGCTAACACGCACTGGGGGCGTTTCAGTTGGGGGATCTGAACCAATATAGCTCGTGGGTTCCTTTAGGATGACAAAGCTACACAGTCTATGTTAAGGTTTTAAATTCATACCAAACCTTGTTCCCTCTCTCATCATGATATATATATATATATATATTTATGATTGCATATGGTTGTTAGTTTGGTTTTGAAATGATGGCATTATCTTACCCTTATCCCTGAGTTACATGCTAGCATTCACTCCGTTAACCATCTTCGGGCATTGTATTCACATGCAATGGAACCTACCATACTACCATTCCTCCTGCTCAGTGTCTTGGATTCAGGAACAACTTTGATTCAGATTAAAGTGGTGAGCTTCCATACTCCTGAATACCCTATTTCATGTTATGGACATATTTTCATTATTGTTATTTCTTTGGTTTTGGCTCTGGTCAGAGGTATGTCCTGACCGAATATTCTTTGATTCTGGTTAGAGGCTTTATCGGACTACTATAGGCATGGTCGGTGTCCATATTAGTGTTAGAATTGGTATTAGTATTGGTTGGATATTTGGTTGTAGTCATTTGGTCATAGTTATGGACTTACTTTATTGTCTTTAATAAATTATATTGTTTTATCTTGTTATATGTTCAAAATTCATCCGACATGGGGTGTAAGGTTGTTAACAGTGGGGTATTGGGGGTGATCTCTGGTCCTGGTTGGACTTAAGATACCTGATATGACTAGGCCCTAGTTTGGGTCATGTCATTATAAGCTACTGAATCCACTTTTCCCCCATAAATATTTGTGTATGATTACAGTTATAGAGGTGGATAAGTATGGGGTGGTAGAAAGTGTACCACCAAAGACCTCTTCGAACAGTCTTATTGAGTTTCCCGAGCCACCACTTAAGCCTGAAGTAATGATAATTTATGATCCTAAAAAGGATATGGTTGAAAAATCTATTGACCTTGAGATTTCACACTCAAGAGGTTAGAAATGAATAAGAAGATAGCCTCATAGTAAGAGAAAGAGGATGAAGGAATTTTGTTGAGTAGTGATGTTGGGTCATGTTGCGACACTAAATTAAGCGTTGCTTGGGAGGTAACCCAAGTTAAGGTAGGTATTTTTTCAGTACTTTAGTGTTTACTTCACCTAGTTTTTATTTATTTTTTGAGTAACAAGTTGATGAGAAGTCTAAGTACCAGAGAGTTGAGCTAAAGAGTATGGCAAAGACTAAGTGTGGGGTCACTGGACCATCTTGATGTTTAAAGATGTTGCTAGCTAGGCCTAGAGGCCTCAGGGTGTATTTTGATAGCTACTTTCATGTTTACTTTGGGGACAAAGTAAGTTTTAAGTGTAGGGCAGGGAAATTCCCATGGTTTCGGGTGAAGTTATATTGTAGGGTCTTAGTTTTAGTTGTTTTCTTAGTTTATTTTTGGTTAAATTTGAAAATTTTGAAAAGTTACAAAAAGATTTTGCTTTTTAGTTTTTAGTTTGTGGGTGTTAGTTTAGTAGGTACCCACTTCACCCACCCTATGGTTGTTTTTTGGTTCTTTTCCATGGGGGTGTCCTTTGAACCCAGTATCTTTTTTCATTTTAGGAGTAAATTTTAATTTTGTATTAGGATAAGCGAGATGTCCTTGTTGGTGCTATGTGTGATTACATGATGCAAGTAATTTTTGTGTGTAAAAGTATGTTGATTATCTAAATAACTACTTTTGAGACACCTAGGCTCTTGTTTATGACTCATGTGTGTTGTTGGTTTAATGTTGAATTCATGTGATTGCTTGGTTCAGAGTCAATAATGATCCTACTTGATTTAAGTATGTTATTGTGTGATGTGAGATCTTTGTGTATTCCATGTTGCATTTGATGTCTAGACCATGCCTGGTATGTGTACAAAGCGAAATAAAGAGTGTGGGTTTAGGAGATGATATAGGCATTTCTTTGATAACCATGTTTTTACCCTATTTCATCTACCCTTGTCTATAAGACTAGTTAGCCCCGTTAATCGTTCAGCCTATTTTGTTGGTAGCCTTGTTTATAGCTTTTTCCCCTTCTTTGGTTGACCTTAATTTGATCTAAAGTTTCTAAGTGCTTTAAGTGAAAATTAATGAAGTAAAGGATCTTGTAAATAAAAAGAAAAGAGGTGAAAATGAGGCCCCAAATAGTAGCTATTGGTTTTGTAAAATTGATATGTGTTGTGATTAAAAGTTGTGTAATAAAGAGAGAGAAAATTGTGCTAAATTTGATCCTAAGTTGAGAAAGAATAATCCCTCTAGGATACTTGTGAATCGGCTTAATGAGATGGGACAAAATAACAGAAGTGTGTAGATGAATGTGGTGGAAATTGGTTGTTAATAGAGAGATCTTAATGTTCATGTTTTGTATTGAACCAATTAGGGAGATAGCCACTACTACAATCCATAATAGTTCCTACCCGCCCCTTATCATAAATTACAAACCTCAAAGACGTATTTTATCTTAAGCCTTAACATTATGATATTCGTAAAGTACTACACTAAGGGAAAGCCTAGGGTTCATCATGTTTAATGAGAGAGCGTAAACTGATTCTTATACCCATTTATGTAATAAATGCATCTAAATAAGTGAGTATGGGTAACTCTCTTGTGATGATGGCACATGTTTGATGATAGTTAGGTGAATTGTACGATTTTTGTGATTGAGTAATGTGCATGAATTTGCCAACTTGTTGAGTCAATTCTTAAGGTTAGGATGTTTTAAAGTAGTATTCTTGAGTTCTCAATTGTAAACTTAAATTAGGGTTCTTATTCCTTTAATTTAGTTTATTTATGGATTATATCATGGATTCATTGATTGTGATTACGAATACATCGATGAGTGGCTAAACACTCTTTTCTGGGGTTAAGTCCAAGAACATGAGTATTATTGTTATAAATTCATTTGTTCATGGTTATTTATCATTTTTGGTTTTTTATTTATCCTTGTTATAAATATTTTAAAGATTTTTTACCCTTATAATACATGCATAATCATCTTGTGAACTCGAAATGAAGAACAAGAGGATAGAACGTGGGATTGATAGAATAGGATTGTAATCTTCTATTTGAATGATGTTAGAATTTGCATTTAGGGTAGGAATATACCTAAGTGACCTATTTGGTTCAATTATGGGGTGAAATATGAATGTATTTAGCTTAGTTCTCGCATCCACGTGCGATGATCTAGTTGTGGGTCTAAGTTAGATAATTGACTAGAGGATCGAAAGGTCGTAATCACAGTATAGACCCCATGGACAAATAACCAAGATAAGAAACCTAACCAATGATGTTCTATAACGTAGAATGATTGTTCGCGGTGCTTTAACCCTGGGTTTCTCCCCATTGATTGTTCAAACCTTTACTTTACCGCATTATTTAGTTTACACTACATCATAACTTTCAAACTTTCATGGTTACGATTGCTCTAATTCAATCTTAATAGTTGAACTGAACTTAGATAGTTACTTAACACTAGTCCCTGTGGGATCGATACTTAGATTTCTTAAGGCCACAATATTACTTGGGTGGACCACTTACGCTTGTGTGTGCACTTAGGCGCAACAAACTTTAAATTGAAAGTCTTCACCCTATTCTCTGAGTGGGCTCCATAGTTTAAAATTGAAAGTCTTTACCTTGTTCTCTAGGTGGGCTCCTAAACTTAAAATTGAAAGCCTTCATCCTATTTTTCAGGAAAGTTCCTAAAATCCAAATCATTAGTGAACTAGAACAAAAGTTATCACAGAGGCTATGATAAAGAAAGATCCTATTTTCCAGGAGAGTCCTAAACAAAAAAATAAAGTCACATTCTCAAAGAGGGTCCTGCTAATACCATTCTCTAGGAGGGTCTCAATAATCCTATTTTTAGGAGGGTCTAATCGATAATTCCATTTCTAGGAGGGTTCCGAATAGAAAATTAAAGTCCAATTCTTCATAAGGGTCTTTCTAATCCCATTATTCACGAGGGTCCTGCTAATCCCATTTCTAGGAGGATCCCAATAATTCTATTTCCAGGAGGACCCCAATCAATAATCCCGTTTTTAGAGAGACCTCGAATAGAAAATTAAAGTCATATTATCCAGGAGGATCTTGCTAATTCCATTTTTCAAGAGGTTCTGCAAATCCTATTTCTAGGAGGGACCCGATAATGATCCCATTTCTAGGAGGGTCTCGATAATGATCCCATATCTAATAGGGTCCCGATAGAAAACTAAAGTCTCATTCTCTAGGAGGGTCCCGTTAATACCATTCTTTAGGAAGTTCCTGCTAATCCCATTTCTAGGAGGGTCCCAATAATCCCATTTCTAGGAAGGTCCCGATAGATAATCCTATTTCTAGGAGGGTCCGGAACAGAAAATTAAAGTCTTATTCTACAGGAGGGTCCTAAATAGAAAGTAAAGTCCTATTTTCCAGGAGGATCCTAAATAGAAAATAAAGTCCCAGTTTGCAGGAGGATCCTAAATAGAAACTAAAGTCCATTTTCCAGGAGGTTTCGATACAGAAAGCAAAGTCCCAATTTCCCGGAGGGTCCTAAACCATGAGTAAAGTCCCATTTTTTTGGAGAGTCCTGAACAAAACGTAAAGTCTCATTTTTCAGGAGTGTCCTGAATAGAAAATAAAGT
Source organism: Capsicum pubescens (assembly GCA_030864215.1). Classification (NCBI taxonomy): domain Eukaryota; kingdom Viridiplantae; phylum Streptophyta; class Magnoliopsida; order Solanales; family Solanaceae; genus Capsicum; species Capsicum pubescens. Next base: position 190,119,639 of record CM061538.1, on the reverse strand, counting down.
CTCATTTTTCATGAGGGTCCTAAACAGAAAGTAAAGTTCCATTTTCTAGGAGTCCTGAAAAAAATAAAGTCCCATTTTCCAGGAGGGTCCTGAATAGAAAATAAAGTTTCAGTTTCTAGGAGGGTCTTGAATAGAAAATAAAGTCTCATTTTCTATGAGGGTCCTGAACATAAAGTGTTATTTTCTAGGAGGGTCATGAACAAAAAGTAAATTCTCATTTTTTAGGAGGGTCTTAAATATAAAGTAAAGTCCCAAATAACACAAATAAGAAAAAATCCACAGTTTATTATTAGAAAACTTTTGTGAGTATCAAACCAAATCATAACTACTTGCAAAATACAAAACGTAAAGGTAAATCAAGACTCTAACCAATAAATGCATTTCTTTAGGGTAAAATAGAATGACCAAGACTAGGAAGTGCATCTCCTAAGAGTTAACTGAAGGGATCTTATTGGAAAGTTTCTCTTCTAGGAGTAAAGGTTCAAATTAGGAAGTGCATCTTCTATAATAAAATATGAAAGACTCAAACTAGGACGTGCATTTTTTAGGGGTTAAATTATTAAAAAAGAATTTTTATTTAAAACTAAGGTTGCGACTTGGAATTGATTAGGTGTGACAAGTCACCTTTGAAAAATATTCAAACATCGTCATCACTACTGGTGAACGATAAACCACCAACTTCACCGCATTCCTTTTATCATTCTCACTCTGTCTATATCTGACAACCGTTGAAACCACAATTTGAATATATTTTAAGTTTGAGATTCGATAGTCAAAATCAATAAAGGAGTCGAAGTAGTGGAACTTTTGTTTGTGGTTTCGCCTTTGAGTCCGTATGATTAAGGTTCTTCAGATCCGTGAAGCTATTACACTCAAGAAATTTGATAGATTTAAATAAAATTTAGGTCCAATTTTTTTTTGTTTCCCTTTTAATCTCATCTTAAATATTTGTTTGGTTCTGGTGATATGAATTTTTCAATATAATTGTTTGATGTTTATTTGCTAGTTAATTCTCATGGATATTTAATTATGAGTTGTTTTAATAGATAATTGAATTTTGTATAGTTGATTTGGGTAAAGGGGAATAGAAATAGACTATTTATACTTTCATATTTTGGTTTTATTTAATTCGTTATTATTGTAATACCCCATATTTGTCTTAGCTCAATTCAGCCCATAGTGCATTTACAAAGGGCTTAGAACCTGAAAATTTAGTTATGTGTAGGCGACTTAGTTTTATTTTTTGCCTCTTAACTTTGATGATTTTTAAAGTGACCTTCATGACTCCGAGACGTAAGTTTTTGAGCTGATTCATGTTCAAGGGTGTAAGCAGCATGTCTCGGGTAAATTTTGGATTTTTCGAACGAGGTTTAGACCACATTTGAATTTCTAAAAAAGCAAGTCACTACGATTGTAGCGCATCGTGGTAGAATAGCGGTGGAGGCATTGACGCATCATGGTGAGGGATCAATCGGTGTTACAGTTATGAATTTTAATTTTAGAGGGACAGTCTGGTCTTTTCCCATGGCTCCAATCCATAAAAAATGGGATTTATCATCATTTAAGGCATTATATGCCCTATTTCCACAATTCCTCTTTAATATAAACCCTATACATAACCCAAATTCATCTAGTACAACCATTGTTCCTTTAAGAAAACTCAAGAATGCAAGTTTCACCACCCAAGAACGATCAAGAACGTCAATTCTCTTACAAGATTAAAGCTTTAAGATATGTTAAATTTTCATCCATGGGCCCTTTTAACCCATGGATTCCAAGTACCTATTTTTATGCTTTAAACTATGAATTTACATATTTACAATGAGTTATTTTTACGAAGGTTTCTTTGGTAATTTCAATTATGCATGATGATTACAATTATTTTAGTTGGAAAGTAGCCCTTACACGTTTGAAGCATGAAATTCCATGCCAAATCCCCAAAGTATGGTTTTAGTGTTATGATTTTATTATTCCCATATGTTTCAACCATTCCCATGCGTAAGTTCGTGAATTTAAAGAGTTTGATAAAATTCCTAAGAGTTGAATTTTGAGCAATGACTATTTATTATGCATTTGAAAACTTTTATATGCTCCTACTCTTGATGTTATCGATTCCTGGGGTTATGAATACTCTAAATTTAGTTGTTTACTTAGTCCTGGTACTTCATAATAGTTTTCAGGCATATATGAGTATTATCAGTTCATTTAGTTATCCTATCAGTTAAGTTTAGCTTAGTTCAGTAATTCAAGTCAGTTCAGTTGGGAGTAGGATTAGCACCGCGTGAACCTAGGGATGAGGGCTCACCTGCCAGTTGAGGGCATGACCTTTTGTAGCAATCCCTGCATTCCATAACTATATAGCCAACGTAGGTTAGAATGTTAACCTACCAGTTTAGGGTTGATAGATATCTCACCAAAGCACCTGCCAGTAGAGGGTGATACTTTAGCCCTTCGGGACTTCATTTCAATGGATCCACACAGCCAGTGTTAGTACCCGTGGCACGGTACTGAAACCTTTCCAACTGGGGTCACAGGTTGGACCCCAATTAGCTTTTATTGGTGTATGTCGGTTAGATGATAGCTCCCAAAGTCTCAATTTAGTATTCAGTTCAGAGTTTAGTTTTAGGCTTGCTTGACCACAAAATACAATTATTAGTTGTTCAGTATCAGTATTTCAGTGTTTTAGTTTACAGACTATCGCAGTATCATGTCATATGCTTAGTCAAGCATTCTCAGATTTTATAGCTTCCTTGCATACTATACATCAGTTATCTCATGCTATTTATTCAGTCAGTTATTATTCATGCATATGAGCCATGCATATCATCCTAAACTTATTTAGAATACCAGTATATTCAAAGTACTGACCACATACTCATTTATTGTGCTATGATATCTCATATCATAGGTTTGGACGCTCAGGTTCTCGGTCGCACCTAGACATCCCAGCGCACCAGCAGCAGCAGCAGTGGTGAGTTCTTATATTTCTTGGATCAATTATATTATTTCAGTATTTCAGTCTAGTAGTCAATCGAAGTTAGTTGGGTACTTGTCCCATCAACTTCACAGTCAGCCAGTTAGAGGCTTTCGGACACTTCCAGACAGTTAGTCAGTTATCAAATGTTATTGGCAATCTTTATAGTATTGTTTTTGGACTTGTTTTTTTAGAGATATTTTAAATTTTTAAACCTTATGGCATATCCATTTTCATTTTCCGCACATGTGTATCCTTTATTATCTGTTTATTCAGTGCTCGCAGTAGGTACCAGCTCATGGGTTAGCTTGTGGTCACTTGTGACTATAAGCACCGTGTAGCATCCAGGGTGTACTCCCGAGGCATTACAAACTTGGTATCACAGCCTAAGGTTTTAAAGTATCCTAGGGAGTCTAAAATTTGCATTGAGTAGTGTCTTGTTCATGGGTGTGAAGTGCGCCACACTTATAGACAAGAGGCTACAGGACATTTTAGGATAATTTTCCCTTTTTTTAGTATTCATGTCATGCGAATGAGCATGATCTCAATTTAAACTCTTTTCTAATTGAATATTCTTTCTATTTACAGACCATGCCTCCTAGAAAGAATAATGGAAGGAGAAATGGGAATCAACCTACATCTCCGTCAGTTCAAAAAGATACCCTAAACAAGCATGTCTCTCATGCTGAATTTAGAGATATATTCACTACCTTAGCTTATTCAGTAGCAACCTAGAATAATCACCAGGCTGATGTCCCACCGTTCCAGTGGCTAATACTATCGCATCTAGGATTCGAGACTTTACCTCAATGAACCCTCCTCTATTTCAGTATCTAAGTCTAATGAGGATCTGCAGGAGTTCCTTGACATGGTTCAGAAGGTAACTGAAAGTATGGGTGTGAATTTTAGTGAGAGTGCAGAGTTGGGTGCTTACCAGTTGTAGGATATTGCTCACACCTGGTATAAGTAGTGAAAGGGAGATAGAGACCCAGATGCAAGGCCTGTTGAATGGGAGGAGTTTGCTACAGCCTTTTTAGATAGGTTATTTCCTTTGGATTTAAGGAAAGCTAAGTTGCAGGAGTTTATTAATTTGAGGCAGGGAAACATGAGTATGAAGGAGTATTCTCTTAAGTTTATTCGGTTAGCTAGGTATGCTCTTAATGTGGTGTCTGATGATAGGTCTAGGATGAGATATTTGTCTCTGGTGTAGCAGATAGTGTGGTCAACGAGTGTAGGACCACGCTGTTGATTAAGGAGATGGACTTGTCTAGTTTGATGGTCCATTCTCAATAGATTGAGGAGCAGAAGTTTAAGGAGAAATAAAAGGAGAATAAGAGGGCTAGAACAGGTAGCGTTAATTTTGCTCAGCCGAGGTTGGAGGGTGCTAACCGTCCTCAATTCAATCAAAAATCATTAGCCCCGGCTCCATCTTCAGCTAGGGCGCTAGTGTCGAAGTTCAAAAATGATAATCGGGATAGAGCACCAGGACCTAAGCCCCAGGAAAGTGTGAACAATGGTTGCATAAATCCTCTTTTCCTGAAATGTGGTAGATCTATCAAGGTGTGTGTAGAGTTGGCAGTGATGTATTCTTTGGGTGTGGCAAGCCAGGCCACAGGGTCAGGGATTGTCCACAGAGTGGTCAGCAAGGTCAGTCCAATCGTCCTTCAGTTCTATTTGGTCCCCCTGACTCAGCAGGGTATCACTTCCAATGCCACTAGTGATCAGTGCCCAAATAAATTATATGCACTTCAATCTCGGAAGAATCAGGAAAATTCTCCTAACGTGGTTACTGGTATGTTTCTTGTCTTTTATTTTTGTATTTATGCTTTGTTAGACCCTAGAGCTTCTTTTTCTTTTGTAACCCCTTATATAGCTATTAAATTTGGTGTCAGTCTTGAGACTTTAGAGAACCCTTTTAAGTGTCTACCCAGTAGATGTCTCTATTGTATCCAGGCAGGTATACAGGAACTGTTCGGTCACAATATCCTAGAAAGTCACTTAAGTTGATCCTGTGGAGTTAGAGATGACTGATTTAGATATCATTCTCAGTATGGATTAACTCCACTTATGCTATGCTTAAGTTTATTGTAGAAACAGAGTTGTTCATTTTCAGTTTCCAGATGAACCCTAGAATAGAGGGGTAGTACTTCAGCACTTAGGGGTTCGCTTGTTTTGTACCTTAGAGCGAGGAAAATGATATCCAAAGGGTGTGTCTACCATCTTGTTTGAGTCAAAGATTCTAGTTTGGAGACTTCCAGTCTCGAGTCAGTTTTAGTAGTGATGGAAATTCCAGATGTATTTCTCGAAGATTTTCTCATAGTTCCTCCTGAAAGAGAAATTGACTTTGGAATAGATCTTATTCTAGATACCCAGTCTATCTCTATTCCACGCCACAGAATGGCTCCAACAGAGCTTAAAGAGTTAAGAGAATAGTCAAAATATCTCTTAGATAAGGGATTCATCAGGCCTAGTGTTTCCCCATGGGGCTCTCTAGTCCTTTTCATGCAAAAGAAAGATGGTTCTCTTCGTATGTGCATCGATTACCATCAATTGAACAAAGTCCCAATCAAGAACAAGTACCCACTCCCTAGAATCAATGACTTATTTGACCAAATTTAGGGTGCCAGTTACTTCTCTAAGATAGACCTCAGATCCGGCTATCATCAACCCATAGTCATAGAATGTGACATTTCGAAAACCACTTTCAAAACTCGATATGGTCACTTTGAATTCCTAGTCAGGTCTTTTGGTCTTACAAATGCCCCAGCAGCTTTCATGGACTTGATGAATAGAGTGTTCAAGTAGTACTTGGACATGTTCATCATAGTCTTCATAGATGACATCCTTGTCTATTCCTGTAATGAAAATGATTATGTAGACCACCTCAGAATAGTATTGTAGACTCTTAGAGCCCATCAATTATTCTCTAAATTCAGTAACTGTGAGTTTTGGTTAAGATCAGTAGATTTCCTTGGCCAAATTATTTTTGGTGATGGCATTAGAGTTGACTCTCAAAAGACCAAAGCAGTGAGAAACTAGACCAGACTCATTTCTCCATCAGATATCAGGAGTTTCCTGGGTTTGGCTGGCCATTACGGATGGTTTGTAGGATGGTTTTCATCTATTGTATCTCCCATGACTAGATTAACTCAGAAGAAAGTCAAGTTTCAGTGGTTAGATTCCTGTGAGAAGATTTTTCAGGAGTTGAAGACTCGACTCACCTCAGCCCCAATTTTGACCTTACCAGGTGGTTCAGATGAGTTTGTTGTTACTGTGATTCTTTTAGAGTTGGTTTAGGTTGTGTTCTAATACAGAGAGGTAAGGTCATAGCCTATGCCTCTAGACAACTTAATCCCCATGAGAAAAATTATCCTACCCATGATCTTGAGTTAGCAGTTGTTGTGTTTGCCTTGAAAATTTGGAGGCATTATCTGTATAGGGTGCATGTTGATGTGTTTATGGACCACAAAAGTTTGAAGTATGTGTTTTTCCAGTGAAAGTTAAATCTCCATTAGAGAAGGTGGTTAGAATTGTTACAGGATTATGATATGACTATTTTGTATCATTCGGGCAAGGCCAATGTAGTGGAAGATGCCCTTAGTAGATTGTCTATGGGTAGTATGGCTCATGTTGAGAGTGATAAGAAGAAGTTGGTTTAGGAGGTTCATCAGTTAGATAGATTATGCGTTCGTTTAGTTGACTCAAATGAGGGTAGTGTATAGGTTCAAAATAGTTCAAAATCTTCTTTGGTTGCCGAGGTAAAAGAAAAGCAAGTTAGGGATCCCAGTCTAGATAAGTTAAAGGAGTTAGTCAGAGATTAAAAAATAGAGGTTTTCTCCCAAGGGAGAGATGGTGTATTACGTTGCCAGGGTAGGCTATGTGTGCCATGTGTTGACAGTTTGAGATAGTGAATTCTTGCAGAAGTGCATGGTGCGCATTACTCTATTCACCCAGGAGCTACTAAGATGTACCGTGATTTGCGGGAAATCTATTGGTAGAGTGATATGAAAAGGGATATTGCATAGTTTGTAGCCAAGTGAGCTAATTATCAGTAGTTTAAGGTTGAAAACCAAAGGCGTAGTGGTTCTATACAGGAGTTCAACATACCCACTTGGAAGTGGGAAGAGGTAAACATGGATTTTATGATAGGGTTGCCTCGTTCACATCGCCAGCATGATTTGATTTAGGTTATTATACACAAAATGACCAAATCATCCCATTTCTTTCCAGTCCATACATCTTATTCATTCAAGGATTATGCCAAGCTCTATATTAGAGATCTGGTTAGATTGCATAAAGTCTCGTTGTCCATCATTTCAGATAGAGGCACTCAATTTACCTTTCATATTTAGAAGGTTTTTCAGAAGGGTCTTGGTACCTAAGTTCATCTCAGTACAGCCTTTCACCCTCATATAGATGGTTAGGAAAAGAGGACCACTCAGACCTTAGAGGACATGTGAAGAGCTTGTGTTATCGACTTTAAGGGCAGTTGGGATGATCACTTGCCATTGATTGAGTTTGCTTACAATAACAGTTATTATTCCAATATTTAGATTGCTTTATTTGAGGCTCTCTATGGGAGGATATGTAATCTCCTATTGGTTGATTTGAGGTAGGTGAGACTACTTTAATAGGGCCAAATTCAGTGTTTGATGCTTTTGAGAAAGTTCAGTAGATCAGGGAGAGGCTTAAGACAGCCTAAAGTCACCAAAAATCCTATGCAGATGTGAGGAGAAGAGATCTTAAGTTTGAGGTTGGATATTTGGTATATTTGAAGATCTCTCCCATGAAGGGAGTGAAGGGATTTGCAAAAAAAGGGGAAACTCAGTACACGATATGTAGGCCCTTACAGGATCTTGAATCAATTTTGGGAAGGTAGCGTATGAGCTTGAGCTGCCCATAGATTTCGCTTCAATGCATCCAGTGTTCCATATGTCCATGATAAAGAAGTGAATTGGGGAACCAGTTGTGGTTATTCCTTTAGAAAGTACAGATGCTCAGGATAGCCTTTCTTATAAAGAGCTCCTAGTCGAAATCTTAGATCACCAGATTCGCATACTAAGGAACAAAGAAGTTCTCTTGGTAAACGTTTTTTAGCGGAATCAGTCCATTGAGGGATCTAATTGGGAAGAAAAAGTAGGCATGTGTACCAAGTACCCTTACCTTTTATCCGCAAACTCAGACTCAACTCAAGGTTACAGTTTTCATTAAATTATTATTTTTCCATTCTCAGTTCCAGCGATGAGGTCATATTTATGTCATTGTATGCATTCATGAATCAGTTTAGTTTGTCACCATGTTCAGACTTAGCCATGTAATCATGTTATCAGTTATGAATATTCAGCATAAAATCTCAGTACCTCTGTATTTTCTCAGCTTAATCAATCTCATTCGAGGGCGAACATTCCCAATAGGGAGATATTTTAATACCCTATATTTGTCTTAGCTCAATTCAGCCCATAGTGCATGTACAAAGGGTTTAGAACCTAAACATTTAGCTAAGTGAAGGAGACTTAGTTTTATTTTTGGCCTCTTAACCTTGATGATTTTTAAAGTGACTTTCTCGACCCTGAGACGTAAGTTTTTGAGTTGATTCCTATTCAGGGGTATAAGTAGCATGTCTCGGGTAAGTTTTGGATTTTTTGGATGAGGTTTGGTCCACGTTTGGATTTCCAAAATAGCAAGTCACTGTAATTATGGAGCATCGCGATGGAATAGCGATGAAGGCCTTGGCGCATTGCGGTAAGGGATCAATCGGCATTCCAGTTATGAATTTTAATTTCAGATGGGTAGTCTGGTCTTTTCCCATGGACCTAACTCATAAAAAATGAGATTTATCATCAGTTAAGGCATTATATGCCCTATTTCCACAGTTCCTCTTTAACATAAATCCTAGACATCACCCAAATTCATCTAGTTCAACCATTGTTCCTTTAAGAAAACTCAAGAATTTAAGCTTCACCACCCAAGAACGATCAAGAACGTCAATTCTCTTGCAAGATTAAAGCCTTAAGGTATGTTAAATGTTCATCTATAGGCCTTTTTCACTCATAGATCCCAAGTACCTATTTGTATGCTTTAAACTATGAATTTACATGTTCACAATGAGTTATTTTCATGAAAAAAAATTTGGGATTTCAATTATGCATGATGGTTACAATTGTTTTAGTCGGGAAGTAGCCCTAACATGTTTGAAACATGAAATTCCATGTCAAATCCCTAAAGTATAGTTTTAGTGTTATGATTTTATTCCTATATGTTTCAACCATTCCCATGCCTAAGTTTATGAATTTAAAGTGTTTGATAAAATGCCTAAGAGATGAATTTTGAGCAATGACTATTTATTATGCATTTGAAAACTTTAATATACTCCTACTCTTGATGTTATCGAGTCCTGAGGGTTATGAATACCTAAAAATTAGCTATTTACTTAGTCCTGGTACTTCATAATAGTTTTGAGGCATCTATGAATATTATCAATTTAGTTAGTTATCCTATCAGTTAAGTTTAGCTTAGTTCAGTAATCTGAGTCAGTTCAGTTAGGAGTAGGCTTTTGCACCGAGCAAACCTAGGGATATGGGCTCACCTGCCAGTTGAGGGTGTGACCTTTAGTAGCAATCCTTGCACTCCAGAACTACATAGCCAACATTGGTTAGAGATATTAACCTACCAGTTGAGGGTTAACACATATCTCACCAGAGCACTTGCCAGTATAGGGTGACTCTTTAGTCCTTCGGGACTTCATTTTAATGGATCCACGCAGCCAGTGTTAGTACCCATGGCACAGTACTGACACCATTCCAACTGGGGTCGTGGGTTGGACCCCAATTAGCTCTTATTGGGGCATGTCGGTTAGATGATAGCTCCCACAGTATCAGTCCAGTATTCAGTTCAGATTTCAGTTTCAAGCTTGCTTGACCATGGCATACAGTTATTAGTTGTTTTGTATCAGTATTTCAGTGTTTCAGTTTACAGACTATCCCATTATCATATCATATACTTGGTCATGCATTCTCAGATTTTACAGTTTTCTCGCATACTATACATCAGTTATCTCATGTTATTTATTCAGTCAGTTATTGTTCATGCATATCAGCCTAACCTTATTTAGCATACCAGTACATTCAAAGTACTGACCACATACTTGTTTCTTGCTATATGATATCTCAAATCATAGGTTCGGATGCTCAGGTTTCCGACCACACCTAGACATCCCAGCACACCACCAGCAGCAGTGGTGAGTCCTCATATTTCGAGGATTGATTATGTTATTTCAGTATTTCAGTTCAGAAGTCAGTCGAAGTTAGTTAGGGACTTATCCCATCAACTCTATAGTCAGTCAGTTAGAGGCTTTCAGACACTTTCTGAAAGTTAGTCAGTTAGCAGATATTATTGGCAATCTTTATAGTATTTTTTTTGGACTTGTTATTTTAGAGACATTTTTAATGTTTAAACCTTATGGCGTATCCAGCTTCGTTTTCCACACATGTGTATTCTTTATTATCAATTTTCTCAATGCTCACAGAAGGTACCAGCTCATGGGTTAGCTTGTGGTAACTTGTGACTGTAAGAACCGCGTGGCATCCAGGGTGTAATCCTGGGGCATTACAATTATATTCTAGTTTTGATCCCCAGTAGAGTCGCCAAAAGACACGCCCCTTTTTTATGTGTGACTTTATTGGCATTGATTTGTGTGTCCAGTGACTTTTTTAAAAATATTCTTTTTCAAATATGTTTGACTCTTAAAATGATAATTAGCGGATAGAGATTCTAGTTAAGGAATTCTGTTGATCGAGGAAAAGGTGTGAGGCACGCGCCGCTGGTTTCGTGGTTTGAGCATGGTCTCTTTGTTGAATCATATCGGCTAATTGATACTATAAATGAATAATCTCACATGAAACACACAAAATCAAATAACCATATAATGGTCCAAAAAAATAATAAAGTCCTGTCCAATTAATATAATCCAAAAATAAAGAAAAAGAACAAATAAAATCATACTAACCTAACCTAGCCCTAAACAATGCTTCACCCAATATTTGGGCCTTGATCATGAACAATCTTTGAATACATAGTACTTTGATAAATTCCCGGAAAATCTTTGAAGACATAGTACATTGGGGTGGGTATTCCCCAAAAAATAAATACATTTGACCGAAAATTGTAATTAAAGAAATACTCACACAAACAAACAATCCAAGCATATCAATGATTAACAAAAATCTTAAAATTTGCCTACCCAATCTCGTCCTAGCATGCTATTATTGATTGATACCAAAGAGTTTATTTCGAGTGAACAAGATCATTGATCAAAGCAAATAATTTATACCGAATTTTCAATCCTGCTCCAAATCAAACCTAAACTGAATTCATTGTATTAATTTCATGTTATCAAGAAAAGTAGTTATGAGAAAATCTAATCAACAAAAAATAACCAATCATAAATTCCAACAATAAAAAAATTAGAGATGACACCGAATAGACAATCACAACACAATATGTGAAACTATTGACAAAATAAGAAAAAAAGAATTGGACCACAATGTCTTTGGATTGACACAATTACACTCTTTTGATCAAGAATTCCAAAACAAATTTGATAAAATCAAACTTGAACTGATCTATACCACTGACTAAGAACCTCAAATCAGACCATAATCTTAGAACCTTAACCAAAATCTCAAAATCTAAACAAGAAAGAAAGAGTAGAAAAAAGCTGACCAGTTTTGGTGAATTTCATGGCTTCTTAAGGTGTTTTCCAATTGATTCACTGAATATTTTCTTTCTAGTGGCTTTTTTTTCAGAATTAATGTAGGAGGGGCGATAGTCAGAGCTATTTTCTTAAAAGAAAGAGAGAAAGCATGAGAGGTGCAGTTGTATTTTCATATTTTTCTCTTTCTCAATGTATATCCCATTTTTATTAGTCTCACTCTGGATATTGTAGGTATGATTTGTCGGTAAGGAAGCTTGGATATAGGGGTACGTTTTTAGCGAGGCTCATCAGAAAAATCAGAATGGGAGAGTAAGGATGGTGATTCCACCATTTTGGGTGGAGGGTTTTACTGGTTGTTCATTGTTGTTATTGTTATTTCTCTATATATGGGTGTTAATAGAGGAAGTATCTTTTTTTTTCTCCTCTAAATTGTTGCTAAAAAACAACTGCAAAAAGGTCCCTTTTTATTGAAAAATTTGTAAGGGAGTATATTTTGGTATTTAATGGAGTTCTTTTCCTCCTTTTGTATATATTATTGGTTTTTAATGAATATTAGTGTTTATATGGTGTGAGGTTGAACGTTGTTTCTATTGTTAGTTGTTGTTATTAATACTTTTGTCGGGTGTTGATAGTTTAAAAAAGAAACTAATGAAGGTAGATATTTTTGTTGTTGCGGCTTGTTTTTGCTCAGTGGAAAAATTGGAGAATTGGTGGAGGTGGAGTATTTTTGTTAATGGGGGGTTGATCATGGATCTCCTCTTGGTCCATAGTGTTCACATAGTGTATGTGTATCATTAAATATTTATTGGGGTTGTTACTGGTTTATTGGGGTGGGAAAATGTGAGAAAGGAGGGTGTGGGGTGTGGGTAAGGGATAGGGTGTATGGGTAGGTGGGTAATAACACTTGTCTCTTTTTATTTAGGTGAGGAAGTTTTCAGGAAGGTGGGAGAGGGAAATTATTTATAGGTATGAATAGGTCCATGTCAGTGTGCTAAGGTAGAGTATAAGATTGGTTTATTTATTTTCTGTCTTGAGAAAAGAATCATGTGATGGGAGTACAATTTGATTAAAGTGTGTGTGCAGGTACTATATCCTAGAAAATCTTGGTGGGAAAGATAAAAATAAAAAAATAAACCAAAGGCGCTATCACCTAGGTGGTAGTAGGCAATCACCAAGGTGACTAGCATTTTGGTTTAGTATATGAAATCGCACCCAGTGGCAAAATTTGATTTGTCACTTTTCTGGATTTTCATATTTTCATATAAAGAGAAGGCTAAGTGAAACCAATGCAATATAATGATGATGGCACTTGTCGAGGAAAGCCTTGAAAGATAAACCTATCACCCAAACTGATATGGCATGAGAAATTAATACTAAAACCTAAGTCGGGGCTTCTCGAACAAAATCGAATCACACAAATATGTTAATATCGGAAGTACATAACCAAAAATACCATTCAAAATTCTAAAACCTGGTGTCACAATGTAAAAACTACTAAATACATCTGGAATATCAAAAGATATAATAATAGATCATAATTTGTCTCTGAATACAAACAAGACATAAAATAGATAAGAAGAGGGAGTAGATCAACTCTGAAAGAATAGACCGACTGCTACCTCGAATATACTCCAGATACCACCTAAATCAATTATCGTATCGCGCACTTATACTTGGATCAGTATCGAAAGGGCGCAGTAGGGGTGGGTACGGTCCGCTTATACTCAATAGGTATCATATGTCAATTGAGAAAAGTATAAAATAAAACATATAAAATACACACTATGGGCACATTACCTACAATCAGAAAATGTCACAAATGATAGCTGATGTGAGGCTAAAAATCATCGTATTTTACCATCTTTTGCCTCATATTTGTTCTGTTTTTGGTATTGACTTGAGCTTAAATAATGTGATTTATGCTTGAGTTTCATGATTTTCTTATATAGGAGTAATTGAGATATTTGGATCTTAAACAAAAAGAAAAGGGGCATCAAGGAACCAAAAGAAACCAACGAATAATCTACGTCGCAATGCATTACAAAACAGTGTGGAAGGGCAGAAAATATTATTCTTTGCACCATTACTACAAAGAAAGTAGTAGTGTGCGAATTTATGAAGTTTTTAGGATGCCTTGTGCTACTCACCCAAAGCAAAGAGTGGCACATGTTTAGCCATTGGTTTGAATTTCAAGTTGTTTTTTGCGCAACAGCACTGCTTTTGGGCTATAGCGCAAAACAAAACTTATCCTAACTCAATTGGAATTGGTTTTTAACATTCTAAGGACTTCTAATCTCTATATACACCCCATCTACATGTTTTTATTGGAGAGAACGAATTTGGGGAAGGCAAATTCTAGGGCAAAGCTCAAGAACAAGGTTTAATTTATTTTTTTCATTATCAATTTTTTGCCTTGTAAACTCATGAAATATCTTCTTACAAAGAGATTCATGAGTGCTAAGCCTCTTAGTTTTTTTGGTTTTGGTTGAATATGAAAGTTGTGGCTTGAAAAACATATTATCTATTTTGTTTTCAATATATTGAGTTATTTATTTCTTCTTGCTTTCAATTATGTATTTCATTGATCACCTTGCAAATATTATCTAGGGCTTGTTTGTTGGACTAGAAAAAAGGGAATGTTAAGTATAAAAACAAAAAATAGGGCTAGTTTGTGAACCTTATAGAAAAAGGGAATCGATTTGTCACTGAGGATAGAAATATACCCTGTGATCTAGCTTAGTTGATACAGATGATTTCTTATGCACTTCACTATTAACCGACGATCATAGAAATATAGGCGTTAGGGATAGTCGAGTAGGCTTAGAGTTGTTGGGAAAATGCTCAGTTTAGCTAAAATTAACCTGCAACTAGTAACTAAGGAAAGAAAATTAGACGAATGATTTGACACCACAACTGGATTGTCAAAATACTATAACCCTAGAACTTTTATCAAATCTAAATTACAACACAACCAGTCTATGACTTGCTACAATTGTTTTTATTTATATTTAAACACGCAAATCACTCTTTGTTATTCTTCACCTTCTAAATAACTCGAATAATAATTCAAAGTAGAACTTCAATTTGTCAAATCCATGTGCGTACGATATCTAGATTTATAACCTTTATTAATTATACGACCAACTTACGTGTGTGAAATATGCAATAAGTTTTATGTGTCATTGCCAAGGATTTGCTAGAATTGATACTATTTTGAGTTTTATTAATTATTCAGATTTCACTTTTGTTTGTTGTTTTTATTTCTCTTAAGGTACAGGTTAGTTTATGCTAAATACCAAGAGTCAAGGCAATCCCTTGATTTCAATTAACCACGAGCTTGAATGTACTCTTAGAGGATTAAGAGTTATAGGTGATAATCTGAATAATCCAGTGCTTCAGGGCCCACTAAATGATATTGTGGATAGGGTCGCAGTCCATCCCCATCCTGTACCATATGTTTCGGTGTTAAATTTGGGAGGCCAAATCAGCAAAATGGCTCCAGAGCTATTGTGAAGTTGAATATCATCAAAAATTTTGAGCTTAAAGAGAGCACGGTGCAACTAATGCAGAACACTTGTTAATAAGATGGTAAACCACATAAAGACCTACACAAGAACCTACTAGAGTTTACTGAGTTGAGTGATAACTTCCACTACCAAAATATTTCAGATGTATATGTGAAGTTGACGTTATTCCCCTTCTCACAGATTAGAGAAGCAAAGAAATAGTTGCAGAAAGAATGGGCAGGATCTATCATATCCTGGGATTCTTTGTCTAAAAAGTTTCTCAATATGTTCTTCACATCTAGAAGAACAAAAGATCTTAGAGGCAAGATTTCTGTATTTGTTCAAAAAGATGTTGAATCCCTTCCCAAAGCTTGGGTGAGATATAAGGGATACTTGAGAGATTGCCTCACCACCATCAGCCCAAGGAAATTATTGGATGTAATTTTATTGAAATATTGAGGCCATACTCTAAGTCTTTATTAGATTCTACAGCTCAATGGTAAATTTTGTCCAAGAGTTATGATGAAACATAGGCGTTGCTCAATCTTATATCTACAGGTCATCGAGACTATTTAGAGCCCAGCAAAGTATTCACTTCTACCTAACAAACACTGGGTAAGTTAGAGTTGGATGATGTGTCAGCAATTTGAGCTGATATTGGGAAGTTTGGTGCCGTAATGAAGCAAAGTTTATTAGCTCCCAGTGCAGGTCAAGTTCAATAGGTACAACAAGTTCGGGCGATAGCACTATTGTATGAGAAGTGTGGTGAAAATCATACTTACTCTGGATGTCCTTTAAATCTAGAATCTATATATTATGTGGGGTAGTAAAATCACATAAACCACCTAAATTTCTTTTGTGGTGGAAATCGACAGGTTCAAAGACAACAGTATATACTGTAAGCTCCACAAGTGATCAATTCTTTGGATGAGAAAATGAAATAGTTCATGGGATAACAAATTCAAATTGTGAATGAAATGGAAAATTCCATTCATGAACTTGAGTGTCAAGTGGGCCAACTAGATTCATCACAATAGACAAAACTTTTAGGTGCACTACCGAGTGATAGAGAGAATAATACTAAATGGATAATGGAAGCCTCACTCAGGAATGGAAGATAGTTGGTTAAAGCTCTTCCTAAACAAAGAAGTTAAGGTATAAGTGTAGAGTTGCCTGATGTAGAGCCTCCAAAGATGAGGATAACTAATTGAGACAACTACAAGCATCCACTTCTTTTACCACAAAGGTTGATCCCAACACCAACTCCAGAGGTACAACCTAAGCAAAAGAAAAGAATGAAAGAGAGTTTTTTTAGCAGCCTAAGATTGCGGTTGACAGACCACCACCACCATTTCCACAAAGATTCTAAAAAGTAAGGAGGATGCAAATTTTAAAAAGTTTGATATCTTTAAGTAACTTCACATCAATATTCCCTTGATTGATCCATTGTGGGACATGGAAAAATATACTAAATACTTGAGAGAGATGGTGGCTGGAAAAGAAGACATGTAGAGTTTAAGGCAGTTGCACTCAATGAAGAGTGTAGTTCAAGGGTAATGAGCAAGTTTTCCAAAAAGCTTAAAGATTTTGGGAGTTTTACCCTCCCCATACAAATTGGTAAAAATGAGGTTGGACATGCATTGTGTGATCTTAGGGCAGTTATAAATTTAATGCCCTTATCTATGTTTGAGACACTAGGTTTGGGATAGCCACGCCCAACTACTACCACTCTATAATTGGCAGACCGCTCTCATACAACCATAAGAAGTAAATGAAGATGTTCTCATTAAGGTATATAAGTTTGTGATTCATGTAGATTTTATTATTTTTTTATTTTGAAGCAGATAAGCATGTATCAGTTATTTTGGGATGTCCATCTTATCCACTGGTGGAGCCTTGATATATTTGCAAAAAGAGGAGCTTAAGATGACAGTCCATAATTAGAAGAAGATATTTAAAGTGTATAGGTCACTCGACACTCTTTCACACTGTAGAGACTTGCATATGATCATAGATATAGTTAATGATAAGTTTTGGGTGGAATAGTGTGGGTCTAAAAAAATGGAAAAACTAAAGGAAAAGAGAGTGAACGATAATTATGATCCTCCTAGAGTGAAGAAGAGACCAAAGTTTCATTATATGGGGAGGAAAATATTGAGAGGATTTGGTTGATCTATGATTGTCGTTGTGCCGCGACGTAAAATCAGGCCCTGCTTGGGAGGCAACCCAAGTTGTTTTTATAGTGTAGTTTTTATATTTATAGTGTCACTTTTGGTTTTTGTTTTCTTTGTTGTTTTTGATCTGTGTAGATTTGGGGAAGTCTGAGTATCCAAATTTGGAAGCTAACAGGCGTGGATGAAGCTTAAGTGTGGGATCATTCACTCCTTTGATGCAAAGATTAAGGAAAAATGCTGCTAACTGGGCCCTAGAGGGCTTCAAGGAGTATTTCTAACAACTATTTTATTTTTATTAATGCTTTGGGGATAAAGTATGACTTTAAGTGTGGGATGGGATTTATTTCGATATTGGTTAATGGTAAAGTATTCTATAGGAGTTACTTTGTTTTCTGTTAATTATTTCCATTGAAAATTATGGGAAAAAAGAATTAGAAAGCTAAAAACACAAAAATACTTTTTTTAGTTTTATAGATTAGAATAGTTTGTGTTAATTGTTATCTTTATAGTTCTTTAGTAGAGCATACTTCTCCCACCCCTTGGTTATTCTTTTCAACTCTTTTTCGAGGGGAGGCCCTTTGAGCTGACTATTTTATTATTATTATTAAATTAGTTTTTATTTTATTATTAGGTAAAATGATTTTTTCCAACGATGGATGGTTGACGACCATATTGAGGAGAGATTTAGATAGTCTTTAGGACTAGTTGAATATGAGGTGCTCTTGTTAAGTACTACACATGACTGAATAATGTAAGTTGGTTTGGAGATTGAAAGCATGTTTGAAAAAAAATTGAATGGATTTTCTTGAGACACTTAGATTTTTTTACTTGACTCGTATGTGATTTTTGGCTTAAATTTGAACTCTTATTATTTGCTTGATTTAGATTCTATATGGATCCTTCTTGAGTTGAACATGTGCCATGTGTGTAAGGTGTTTGTAGATATTTCATGGTTTAATATTGATGTCTAGAACTTGCCTGGTGTGTTTATAAAGCAAAATAAGGAATGTTTAGTTTAGGTGATGATTTAAGCATTTCTTTGATTAACCTATTTTCTATCCTTTGCTTTACCTACCCACAGTGGATGATCCTAGTTAGCCCCGTTGAGTCTTTAGTCTATACTTTGATAGTCACATATGAAGTTTAATCCTTTTCTTTTAAAAAAGCATAAATTTGATCCAAAACTCCTAAGCACTCTAATTGAAAAAATAGAATTAGGAGTGAGAATTAAGAAAAGAAGATAGTTGAGGTGGAAACCTGTAGAAAAGTCTAAGAGTGAACTTCATAAAAAAATCATATGATATTGGTAGGGAGTAGAAAAAGAAAAAAAGATAAGAAAAAAAAAGGTTTAATAACTATGTACTCCTTACTAGTGGTATGTGAACTTGCTTAAAGAGATGAAAAATCAATGAAATCTAAGGGTGAGAAGAGTAGAAGAAAGTGTTGGTTGATTGAAGAGTGAGAAAATAATGACAATTTTGTGATGTATTAAAGTGCTTAGGGAAGATAGTCACTAGTTAAGCCCAAATAATTTCTACCCGTCCCTTAGCATACATTACTACCTGAAAAGTTCTACTTGGTCTTAGATTTGGCATTCCTATAATAGTGGAGTAGTACAATAAGGGCAAGCTTATGGTTCATCATATATTGCATGTGAAATTCCTTTTTAGAGTGAGCAAAAACTTATTCCTATACCTATTCTAGCTTTAATTTGTATGCTTGTGAGTGAATATGGGTAACTATCTTGTTGTAAAGGCACATGGTTGACGAAAGATAGGTGAAGTATTTGATATCTTGATTGGGTGAATCGTATGAGCTTTCTAATATCAGAGAGTTGGTTCTTAAGGTTAAGAGTTCTTGAAGTAGTTGTTTAAATAAATGGTATGAATGAAACATGTTTAATAGGATCTTGCAATCTATTCTAGTCGTTGTAGTCTTAGTTGGAGTAATCTTGTTTCAATGGGTATAGTTGTAGTAGAGTTTATTTTGAGTTCATTTCTTACTCGAGGATGAGAAAGGGTTTAAGTATGAGGTGTTGATGTGAGGCTAAAAGTCACCTTATTTTACCATCTATTGCCTTATATTTGTTCTATTTTGGTGTTGACTTGAACTTAAATAATGTGATTTATGCTTGAGTTTCATGATTTGATTATATAGGAGTATATTGAGGTATTTGGATCTTAGAAAAGAATAAAACAAGCATCAAGGGATCGAAAGAAACCAAGTACAAATCTATATTGCAATGCATTGCAAAATAGTGTGGAAGGACAGAAAATATTGTTCTTTGTGCCACTGTTTCTGATACGAGCCAAATGGACACCATATCTTTTAAAGACATCATTAGAGGACAATACATGAAGGAACAAGATTTGGTGACATTGAAGGCATAATATTATGCAAAGGAAAACCATTTTGGGCACCCAATGGAGCAAGCCACGTATGGAAGGTTGCTTGGGAAGCTTGTCTTGATGAGGCACCCGAGAGACCCAAGTGTTGAAGAATAATTGTGAAGGCCAAAATAACACAAAGGATTGCATATATATTAAAGTGTGAAGATAAGTCTTAAGACACTCTATGACCGCCCCTTCTTTAAGGGTGATTTGGTCATTTTATTTCATTTCTTTACACTCTATTGGAGCCCCTTTTCACTAAGGGTATTTTGGTCTTTTATGTAATAAGCCATAAATAGACTCTTTAGGCTTACTTTCTCATTAGTTATTGAATAATATTGAAAGACAAATTTTGAAACTTCTTTTCTTCTCTCCTTTATGAGATTGTAACTAGGGCTAGCATCTAGTGTGGATTCCACTAGTGTTGGTTTTGTCTTAGAAATGTTGGTGCTTGGGGAACATTGAGTTCTTTTTGTGTCAACGTAAGATCTTGGTATAGCTCTTATAGGTCATTTGGGTCTTAGGATTTGATACATCCTTTGGTTCTCTTGGTTTGTATGTTTCTATGTCAAGATATCTATCCTTTCTCTTTAATGCAATGTTATTGTTTTGATTCTTGTGATGTGTTCTCGGATTCATATCTTTTTTTAGGCTAGATTTCATCTATTCTAGGTTAGATATCTGGTATCAAATGATAAATATCTAACCTAGAATAGATGAAATCTAGCCTAAAGAAAGATATGAAGCCAAGAACACATCATAAGAATCAAAACAATAACATTGCATTAAAGAGAAAGGATAGATATCTTGACATAGAAACATACAAATCAAGAGAACCAAAGGATGTATCAAATCCTAAGATCCAAATGACCTATAAAAGAAACACCAAGATCTTACGTTGACACAAAAGGAACTCAATCTTCCCCAAGCACCAATGTTTATAAGCCAAATACCAACACCAGTGAAATCCACACTAAATGCTAGCCCTAGTTACAATTTCACAAAGAAGAGAAGAAAAGAAGTTTCAAAGTTTGTCTTTCAATATCATTCAATAACTAATGAGAAAATAAGCCTAAAGAGTCTATTTATAGCCTATTACATAATATACTAAAATATCCTTGATGAAGAGGGGATCCTATGGAGTGTAAAGGAATGGCATAAAATGACCAAATTACCCTTAAAGAAGGGGCGATCATGTAGTGTCTTAAGACTCCTCTTCACACGTCAATATATATGCAATCCCTAGTCTTATTTTGGATTTCACAATTATTCTTCAACACTTGGGTCTCTCGGGTGCCTTATCAAGACAAGCTTCCCAAGAAACCTTCTATACGCAACATTGCTCCATTGAGTGCCCAAAATGGTTTCCCTTTGCATATTCTTGTGCCTTCAATGTCACCAAAGCTTGGTCCTTCATGTATTGGCCTCTAATGATGTACTTAAAAGCTATGGTGTCCATATGGATCGTATCATCATCCCCTTTTGAAAAGGATTCAACCTCGAATCCAAACCTTGCAAGACCAAAGAAAGGACAAACAAGCACAACATCCTCATGGCATGAGGGTTAAGGTTAGTACAATAAATAACACCATCATGCCAAGGTGGTTCACACTTGAAATATAACCATGAATCTCTTGTTTTATTCATATAAAGCTTAGTAAGAATGTCACAAAAGGGGTGGCTATAAACATCACCAAGAGATAATGAAACTACAAAGGTCATAATGGCATCAACAATCTCCAAAGGTAAGACTACCTTCCCCTTAAAAGCCATAACACATTTGTTTTATCACCTATCTAATAGACCTTACCAAAAGTGGTGGCACCAATGGTTCACATTTCCACAAAGGTTTTATGGAGTCAAGGATATGGTGATCCTTGTAGAATTATTGCTCAACAAGTGGACCATTCAAGACACTTTCTACCCCCAAATAAGATAAATCCAAGACTAGCATGGACATTATCATAAGAAAAGAGGTAGTATAGAAAGGAATTGAACATGAAAGTCTCCTCCAAGGTTCTATGATCAAAATAGGTTCCATTGGCCACAAGAGTTTTAGCACAGAATGCACTCAAGGATGGAGCTAAATCATTTTCGCACACTATAAATTTCCCTTCGAAGCAATTTCTGCCAACATACGATCTAGATTCAACAATATTATGAACAACATCATATGCATAAAGGTAATGAAAAAAGGTACTAAGGACTCTATTCTCATCAAAGATGTATCCACAAATAGGAACACATAAAGAGAGAAAGAAACATTGAAAGAACATAGGACCTCTCATTTTCAAACATCTTCCTGGGGAAAGGAATTTCATTAATGGAGTCATGCAATTAGGGACAATAGAGAACCTACTAAGCAACAAGCCAATCCAAGACATGTAGTTCTCCCAAGAATTTTGTTTCCCTCTATTAATGAAGGCAAGCATCCTCCCAAGAGTCCCACAAGATACTTCAAAGTGTCCAACCATACGAAGGTGACAAGAATTCTTTAACATCCTTAGACTCTTCCACAAACATGAATTCAACTTGGCATCCACAAGTTGTGGTTCACATAACTTAAGAACAAGTGTGTCAAACGTGGATGCAAGTATATAAGCAATACCCCAATGAGGCAATGACATATTTGCCTTAGGCTCCTCAACCATGAAGCCACCTTTGAGAATGGGGTTTCTAATCAAAACCAAGTTACAAAGAAGGGCACCGAGATCAAATGGGAGAAGTAGCCAAGGACCTAAGCCTAGGCTATTTTTTCCTTCCCCTAGAGGGTCATTCCCAACATTACACACGACATTTTTCTTTAAAAGAAGACTACTATTCAGGGATAAGGAGTTATGGTCTAAAAGTCCTCCCTCAAAAATATATATGCCATTCTTCATAATATTTCCATTTATATGATTTCTATGAACAAAACTAATAGCAAAGTTTTTACCACACAATATATTCAAAGAATCACCTTCATTCTCAAGATCTCCATACACACCCTCACTAGTTGTTGGCAACTCATATGCCAACATAGACTCACCTTGGTTTTCACAAGGGTCTACTAATGTGTGAATACTCTTATCACTTAACAATAGGACCTTATTCAGGTTATGCGTACTAGCACTAGATGGACACAAATTATTCTTACAAAAAGAATTAATTTTGTCATCTAAAAGATCAACTAGTTCTTACGTACTTACAATAAGAGTTTGGTCTTCATGCAACCTAACAACACCAAGAGTATCACAAAAGGAAGGCTCGTGCATTTCTACTCTAGGCAAACCCACAACTACATCTACTTCACAATATTTTAAGTTTGTAGGAGTGTAGGAGATAGCATCTTTACCTTGTAGCTCATATAACGTACGATCTTCACCTTGGTGTGTGTCATGGAAGCCCACTTGTTTCTTTGGGAAGCTCTTATTACAAAGGATTTTGTCAAGAATTCTCCCTTGAATCATCTCTTCATCTCTTGAGAAAGAATGGTAATTTTGAGGAAGGGAGCGATTGGAGTTCTTTTGACTTTCCACATGTTTCAACCTTTCTCTCAATGTTGACATATCCGTTTGCACCTTGTCCACCTTTCGATTGAGAGCCTCAATCCCAACCAAGATAGTACCAAGAGCATAGTAATCCATAGTTTGAGAGGTTGTACCCTCGGATTCCATTGCCAATGTACCTAAAACACACCTAAAAAACCAAACACAAATTAGTTCAAAATAGTCTCACCACACTCTCACTCTTTTGTTTACCTCACACTTGACTTCACAAGTGTTGAACGTCAGCTTGTACTTTATGAGATGTTGAGGGATGAGTCTACTTTTGCCCGAAATAGATTTTCGTTTAAATGACTCAAGGAAATCTCATTCGGACTTGAACCAACAAACTACAATGAATCACAAAAAGAGAAAAGCACACAAAGAATGTAAACACAAAAGAAAAGGACCTAAAACTAACTCACAACCTAGTGGATAATCACTAGTTTGTCAATTAGTACTAGAATCAACAAAATACAACTAAGAAACATGAATAGAAACTAAGAAATCAAAATTTGAGATTAAAATATGGTTTTTCAAAAATAATGATGTGGCAGCTTGTGATTGGACGATAATTTGCAAAATATTTTTTGTTTTTCACTTTGTGTTTCGGCCAATCTTCAATCAAGGGAGTATAGGACGATTTTGAGGGAGGGAATTCAAGGTTTGGAGCCTTTTTCAAGCTTCAAATAAGTTTGAATTGAAATGCCCCCCCCCCCCCCTCTTGTACTTTCAATTGTACTTAAATATTTCTTTTGCCAATTCTTCCTTTGAAAGACTTAGAATATGCTTGGAATATCCCTTTGTACAAACAACTTCCACACTCTCTTTCTTCCTTTTTCTAGATCAAACAACTTCTTTTGAATATTCTTCTTCAACAAGATATGAAGATGAGGAAGAACAACAAGAATATTCAACAGTTGACCAACATTTGACCACTAGGCAAATAACCTTTGAATTTGAAAATTCTTGAAGATTCAAGGTCACTTTGCCAATCCAAACACCAATATCACACTATCAACTCAAAACGCCACAACCACAATAGCCCAAAAATGAGATCCACCTTAAATACCTTCAAACTCTAGCTCAACAATGGAGGATAGCTCAAAACAACCTAGATTTGGCTCAAATCTTAGATCTAGACTCTATTAGTGCTAGGGAACAAGGATCTAGCACTTGAAACTCACAAAATACACAACAAATAAGTAGATCTAAGATCTAAAATTCTGCCCAAGACACAAAAACGTGATACCACTATTTTTTTATTTTTCGAATTTTGACTCTTTGTTGTGATGATTTTCTTCAAGGTAACATTAATCCAAGACTTAGAGTTGTAAGAATAACTCTAAATGTGGCACTGATACCAAATGATAAATATCTAACCTAGAATAGATAAAATCTAGCCTAAAGAAAGAGATGAAGCCAAGAACATATCATAAGAATCAAAACAAAAATATTGCATTAAAGAGAAAGGATAGATATCTTGACATAGAAACATACAAACCAAGAGAACCAAAGGATGTATCAAATCCTAAGACCCAAATGACCTATATGAGTAACACCAAGATCTTACGTTAACACAAAAGTTACTCAGTCTTACCTAAGCACCAACATTTCTAAGCCAAATACCAACACTAGTGAAATCCACATTAGATGCTAACCCTAGTTACAATCTCACAAAGGAGAGAAGAAAAGA
This sequence comes from Capsicum pubescens, assembly GCA_030864215.1. Taxonomy (NCBI): domain Eukaryota; kingdom Viridiplantae; phylum Streptophyta; class Magnoliopsida; order Solanales; family Solanaceae; genus Capsicum; species Capsicum pubescens. Next base: position 190,094,662 of record CM061538.1, on the reverse strand, counting down.
AATTTCAAAGTTTGTCTTTCAATATCATTTAATAACTAATGAGAAAATAAGCCTAAAGAGTCTATTTATAGCCAATGACATAAAAGACCAAAATACCCTTAATGAAAAGGGGCTCCTATTGAGTGTAAAGAAATGGCATAAAATGACCAAATCACCCTTAAAGAAGGGGCGATCATGGAGTGTCTTAAGACTCCTTTTCACACTTCAATTTATATGCAATCACTTGTGTTATTTTGGCCTTCACAGTTATTCTTCAACACTTGGGTCTCTCAGGTGCCTCATCAAGACAAGTTTTCCAAGCAACCTTCCATACATGGCATTGCTCCATTGAGTGCCCAAAATAGTTTCCCCTTGTATATTCTCGTGCCTTTAATGTCACCAAAGCTTGGTCCTTCACGTATTGGCCTCTAATGATGTCCTTAAAAGGTATGGTGTCCATTTGGTCGTATCAACTTCAAAGCAAGTAGTGGCGCAGATTTGTGAAACTTTCAGGAAGTCTTGCACCACACACCCAAAGCAAGAAGTGGCAAAAGTTTAGCCACTGATCTGAATTTTAGGTTGTTCTTTGTGCCACAACTCAGCTTTTGGGCTATGGCGCGAAATAAAACTTATCCTAACCCCATTGGGATTGGTTTTTGACATTCTAAGGGTTTCTAAACTCTATATAAACCCCTTTTACATGTTTTTTATGGGAGAGAATGAATTTGGGGAAGGCAAAGGCTAGGACAAAGCTCAAGAACAAGGTTTAATGTATTTCTTTTATTTTCATTTAGCTTCTTCCAAAGAGAATCATGAGTAGCTAAACCTCTTAATTTCTAGGGTTATGGTTGAACATGAAAGTTGTGACTTGAAAATCATATTATCTATTTTGTTTTCATTTATTAAGTTATTTATTTCTTGTTGCTTTTAATTATTCATTTGATTGATGACCTTGTGATTATTATCAGGTCTTGTTTGTTGGACTTGAAAAGGAAACAATAAGTATGAAAAGAGGAAATAGGGCTAGTTTGTGAACCTTATAGGTAAAGGGAATCGATTTGTCACCAAGGATAGAAATATACCCTATGACCTAGCTTAGTTGATAGAGATGATTTCTTTATGCACTTCACTATTAATTGACGATCATAGAAATATAGGCATTAGAGATAGTTGAGTAGGCTTAGAGTTGTTAAAAAAACACTCAATATAGCTACAATTAACCTGCAACTAGTAACTCAAGGAAGCAAATTAGATGAATGATTTAATACCATAACTGATTATCAAAATACTGTAACCCTAGATCTTTTCTCAAATCTTAAGTACAACACAACCAATCTATAATTTGCTATAATTATTTTACTTACATCCAAAACACACAAATCACTTTTTGTCACTGGTCACCTACTGAATAACTCGAATAAGAATTCAAAGTAGAACTTAAATTCGCCAAATCCCTGCGGGTACGATATCTGGACTTATATCCTTTATTACTTGTATGACCACGTATACTTGCGTGTGTGAAAAGACGCAACAGTGTCCTAGATTTTATCCACTAATAGTTTTACAATATTCAAATATACCACACAAATATAAGAAAGAACACAGGTATATGATATCACACATGCAAGTATGAAAAATAAGCACTGATAGATATATATCACATCAAAACGATAATATAACATAGAATGAGCATAATATATATGAAATGCAATAATGGTAATGATGATAATGATGATATGATGTGATACATGAGGTTGTCGCACAAACTTTGTATACACCTATCGAGTTGTGCTCCCGAGGTAGGACCCATGGATGGTTTGTCCACCCATATACAATCCAATATTCACTATCAATCTAATATCAATATCCATAACTCCTCTCCGGCACAAACATTGGCAGAGGGCTTTTAAAGAAGTCACATTTTCTGTCCGAAAATACTAGTGTTCCCGGTATTTCCACGGTGGTACCAATGTTTCATGAATAAATATGATATGAGGATGTAATTCCATAACCAACTAGAACAAAATTTCAAATATCCAACCAATATACCAACCATGTGAGCCAAAAATCCACTCAATATGTCAACTATCTATGAATCCAATGAAATCGTATGCCAATAGAGTTAAGTACATAACAATATGCCATTGATGCCACATAAGTTCTAATTTAGGATTTTTCACTTCAAAAGAACACAATCAAATATACCTACTCGAGGATGACAACATCATGTAAGACCCCATACGGTCACACATAGCAAATAATGTCTCAAATCCACTGAACAACAACAACATAGGCCCCCACACAGGCACAACGCAATTATAAAGCCATTTACACGATTAGTTTCCACACCCATTACATGATTTTATACCCATATTAACAACCCAGACCAGTCAGAAGAATGTTAAGCCATAACGTACCTCGAATACTAAAAACGGTTCAAAAGCCTTTACTACATAGATTTCTCTTCACAAACGGATGAGGAACCAACTAAAATATACAAATATAGAATTTATGCGTTAAAAGGAAGCGAAAGATACCTATATTTCCCATTTTGAGGTAGGGGTCAAAACGGACCCCGAAATGAGTTTTTGAAAAAAAATAGTAAAATCGGAATTTTAGCCCAAAACTATATTACCCAAGATTAAAGGAACTCATAGAAGAAAACCCAAGTGATTACAAGTTAGGATTGGGCTTTAAATCAAATATTACCAATTTTAGGCCTTCCGAGCAAAAATCCCCAAATTCGACCTTTGAATTTAAGTTTTAAAAGGATTTAAATGATAAGAATTAAGGAATGGTAATTGAAATGGGATTTTAGAGATTACCCAAGCTTAGGAAGGGAAGGAATTACTCAAAAACTCAAAACTCCAAGCTCCAAGTCTCGAAAATGGTGAAAATATGAAAATGGGATATAACCCACCTAGGAATCGCTTAAGCGGCCATCGCTAAAGTGACTAGGTGTCGCTTACGCGATGCCCTCCTTGTCGAGTAAGCAACCAAGTTATTGGTTAGGCGATCCTAGAGTCACTTAAGCAATACTTTGGTTGTCAAGACAAGTCGCTTAAGCAACCAAAGTGTCTCTTAAGCGATGTATCAGCTGAGTGGTACACTAGTTAGAGACTTGGACAAGTCACCGCGGACCCTCGAGGTTCATGTAGAACCTCGAGAATGCAAACGACCTATTATACTAGACTAAATTTGACACTTTGGACTCAATGGCGATATCAGATTTTTTGAAAAAATATTTTTTTCTCAAAGTTGACCCCCGAAACTTAATTTCACAACTTCCCAAATCGAGGGTCTAAATGAGATATAAAAGTCATAAAACCACACCAACCATGTTACCAACCTAAAATTGAAGTTCTGGGTCTGCTAGCGCAGTCCATTTTGTCATCCGACTGTACAGATCAATAAATGTTGATCGAAGTCAACTATGAAACCTTTTAAACCACCAAAAATCATAAACTCGCACAAATCATACCAAAATGTATTAGGAACTATGCCAATTATCCCCACACACTGTAAATACGACAAATTAACCACGAGGAGTGGTAAAATAGTCAAAGAACATATAAAAGAACAATTCACAAAAATAACCAAAAATCAAGTCGTTACATCATCCACCACTAAGAATCTAGTTCATCCTTAAACTAAAGGAAAGAAAAATACCTAAATTAGAAAAGAATTGGGGATGACTATCATGCATGTCATACTCAACCTCCCAAGCGGACTCATCTACAAGTCAATGTCACCACTAGACTTTAATCACTAGAATACCTCTTGAACGCAATCGTCTCACATCTCTGGCTAAAATTGACATGGGCTCCTCAACAAAAGACAACCTCTCATCTAACTGCACTAAATCCCAATGAAGGACATGAGACTCAACTGGAGTGTAATGACAAAGCATAGAAACATGAAAAATTGGATGAACAGCTGATAAATCTAGGGACAATGCTAGCTCACAAGACACATTCCCACAAGTCCAAATAATATCATAAGGTCCAATATACCTGGGGCTAATATTTCCCCTCTTCCCAAACTTCATCACGCCCTTCATGGGCGACACACAAAGGAAAACTCGATCACCAATACTAAGTCTCAAGGCACAAAGTCTATGATCCATATAGCACTTTTGCCTACTCTAAGCCGCTCGAAGTCTATACTGAATGACCCAAAATCTATCTAAAGACTCATAAAGCAAGTCTATACCTCGAGGTCTGATCTTAAAAATCTTAATCCAACCAACTAAGAGCAATAAACCCTACCATACAAAGCTTCAAAAGTAGACATCTCAATACTAAAAGGGTAGATATTATTATACGCAAACTCCATACTAGATATTGCTGCCACTTCTCTCCAAAATCCATAACACAAGCACGGAGCATAACCTCTAAAACTTGAATAGTCCACTCTGACTGGTCTTTGGTCTGTGGGTGAGAGGTTGTACTAAGATCAACCCGTGTACCCAACTTTGCCAGAAATGTCTTCCAAAAGTAAGATATAAATAGTGAACCTCTATCTGAGATGATAACTACTGGCATACCATAAAGATAAACTATCTTACAAATATAGATACAGGCCAACCTCTCAACACTGAAAGAATCCTAAGCCAAAATAAAATGAGCAAATTTGGTTAATTAATCCACGATCACCCAAATACTATCAGAACTACAAGAAGTATGAGGCATCCCATTCACGAAGCCATAGTGATCCGTTCCCATTTCTACTTTGGAATGGGTAAAATCTAAAGCAAACCATCAGGTCTCAAATGCTTAGCCTTTCACCTACTAGAAACATAAGCAACGAGCTACAAAATCCTCTACATCTCTCCTCATACCACCCTACCAGTAGTGTTGTCTCAAATCATGATACATCTTAGTCACTCTCGGGTGGATGGAATATCTAGAACAATAAGCCTCTTCCAAAATTAATCTAATCCAATCAACTACTCTAGTCACGCAAACTCGTCCACCAATCCTTAAAACACCATCTGAATTAAGCAAGGCTTCATTAGCATCTCCACTCAACACCTTATCCCAAATCACTCTCAATCTAACATCATTAAACTAACGAGCCCAAATCTTCTCCAACAAGGAAGATTTAGCCTCAATAAATTCCAAGACACACCTGTGTCGAAATATCAAGCCTAACCATCTGATTAGCCAAGGACTAAACCTCCAAGGCCAAAGGTCTTTACTGAGTCAAAAGATATACCAAGTTACCCATTTTAGTATACTCCCTACTCAAGGCATCCACAACCATATTAGCCTTGCCTTGATGATAGAGAATAGTCAAGTTATAATCCTTAAGCAACTCAGCCCAATGATGCTTACTTATATTAAGATCTCGATGGGTAAAGAAATACTGAAGGCTACGGTGATCCAAGAAAATCTCACAATGGACTCTATACAAATAGTGCCTTCACAACGTCAAAGCAAATACAACTGCATACAAATCCAAATCATAGGTAGGGTAGTTCTTCTCGTTGGAGATTTAACTGACGATAAGCATATGCAATCACCTTACTCTCCTACATCAACACAATACCTAACCCAACATCTAAAGTATCATAAAAGACGGTAAAACCCATGCCATCTTTAGGAAAATTCAAGATTGGAACTGAAGTCAATAAATCCTTGAGCTTTTGAAAGCTCACCTCACAAGCATCGAACCACTGAAAGAAAATCTTTTTTTGAGTAACTTTGGTCAGCAGAGCTGCAATAGATGAAAAACTGATGATAGGCGGATTTACACGCCTATATCAATATATTTTGCCCATATTTTAGCCTAGTTTTGAGAACAAATTATATATTTCATGCACTTTTAGTCCTTTTTCCCGTAAATGAGCTAACGAACATGACTAGGAAAGTTTCAGGTATAAATGATGCAAAATACAGCATTTTATGGCTAACTTGACGCAAAAGAAAGCTCACGAACGAAGGAGAAGGAAGTGGGACGCCTAAAGGACCAAAACTGCTGCATGGAAAATCTGTCCCGGGCTAAAACAACAATTCTGAAGACTTTGGGGACTTACAGACACAAAGTTGGATTTTGACAATGATACATTAACCTAGTACAATTAGGTTATGTATTTCATTATTTTATGTGGATTATGATAATGTTACCTTAACCTAGTACATTTGGGTTAAGGATTTCATTAGTCTAGTAGGATTTGGTTATTTATTTTATTAGCTTAGTAGGAGTAGGATATGGGTATTATAAATACCCTATCATGCTAGAGATTTAGAATAAAGAGGGAGGAAGGAGGGAGAACACAATACTTCCTTCCATCCCTCTCATCTTCTATCATCTTCTAACATCTTCTTAACTTCTCATCTTACAATTCAATTCTATTACTCTACAACTCTTCTAATCTTTCCATTAATTCTATTTTTCTTCTTCTACTCTTCTATTCTTAAATTCCACAACAAGAGAATCGTTACTTGCTAAGGAATCACGCCTCACGCCTATCACTTGATCTACACGCCATTACTCAATATCGTGATATAATAACAATGTCAATCGTGATTTCCTTCGCATTCATGGGTAACTAAACTTCTCTGTTGGGGTTATGGAAGCCGTATGAGATACTATCTATTGCTGTGAGTTTGTGAGTTCGAGGCACGTATATTGCTTATATCATTATTCTCTTCATCTTAATCTACATTCTTTGCGGTTGCAAACGCAAGAATACGCCAGTCTAACATTTAACTTGTTCGAGAGAAAAGTTATTTGTCTGGAAAAGAGATAATGTCAAGGTAGTAGGACACCCTTTCCTATTAAAAAGCTAGTGTCGTAACTGGACTAACCTCTTGGAGAATTCGTACCATTAGATACGCTTTAAGCTCGAGAGAGTTAAAGTGAAATAGTCCTTGTTTAGGTCGAGAGACGCTTGGATTTACCATCGACTACAATTCTCTATAAGCAATTGCATGACAGAATTCTACACACTCATAGCCAATAGAGACGTATACCTCAGAAGGTGGACATAACCCCAACGCTTCAATTCTCATTATTTACAACCAACATAACAATCTCTCTCTTTTTACTTTATTATTTTCATCTTTTGTTTACATTACTTGCAAGACAAGAATCCCCCCTTCTTACGAGACTTGCACCAAAAGTTTAGTAATTTTACTTACTTGTTGGCCAAGCTATTCCCTGTGGGATCGACACCCAACCCAGGTTGGGTTCTATATTTGCTAACGACCGCTTTATACTCAAACGAGAGTTGTAGATTGAGCGTTATCAAAAATTGGCGCCGCTGCCGGGGAATACAAGTGTCAATTAAGTTCGTAATAATTACTAGACCCTTTGGTCAAAGACTCTCGTACTTTTACTTTTAGTTTTTGTTTTTGTTTACTGCAGGTTTTTTTTGTTCAACTACATCAATGGATGCACAACGTGAAATACCATTCGATGATGATGATGATGATCTTGATGGAGCTGGAGCCACTGGAGCTATAATTCCACCACCATTAGCACCCGGAGCCAAGTTCAACATCACAAGCACCATGATTCAGTTATTGCAACTCAAGGGATTATTTGGTGGACTAGCAGGCGATGATCCGAATATGCATCTCATCAACTTTATTTCTACATGCAAGTCTTTTGACAATCCTGGTGTTGGTCAGAATGCAATTCGATTACGTCTATTTCCATTGTCTCTGTTTGGGGAGGCAACACTATGGTTGAATGGGCTGACTCCTGATTCTATTACAAATTGGAGGCAATTGAAAGACGCTTTCCTAGAAAGATTCTTTCCGCCATCCAAAAGAGCACAATTGAGAGATGAAATTAGCAACTTTCGTCAGCTTCCCACTGAAGCTCTTCATGAAACATGGGAGAGGTTTAAGACAAAGCTAGCAAGGTGTCCAAACCATCATATGACTAATGTTCACCTAATGGAGATACTATACAGAGCCTTGAATTCAATAACTAAACCAGTGGTGGATAATGCGGCTGGAGGATCTTTTATGGACCTCACCTTTGGTCAAGCAAGCAATATGTTAGATCGCATGACGAAACAAAGTAGAGCTTGGCATACCAGGGATTCTGAGGTAGCAAGCCCCACTTTATCTATAGGCATGACTGCAGACCAAAGAAGAAGACAAGAAGAACGTGATCAAGATATGGCGCACATGAAAACACAGATGGATCTTCTTACAAAGCATTTATTATCAGGGAAGACCAAAAAAGTGAAAGTTGTGGCGCTAAAAGGAAGAGACGAATCTGATTCGGAAGAGGAGGCCAACTACTTGAACACTCAGGGGGGTTTCTGTGGGAATACCCAAGGAAACCAAGGTCGGAACTATTATGATAATTCTGGAAAAAAGGACCAAGGTAGTTGGAGAAAAAACAATGAAAAGAGTGGTGTATATGTTCCCCCTGGTAGACGTGATACCACCACATCTAATTCTGGAAGTATGGAAGACATGATGGCTAAATTATTGAAAGGAGTGGAAGCAACGAGCGCGGGAGTTACTGAGGTAATTAATGATTTGTCCTCCATGAAATAACTAGTTGATTCTCATTCTACTTCAATCAAGCAAATAGAGCAGCAATTGAGCCAACTTTCAGTAGCACTCAATCAAAGAAAGACTGGCACTTTACCTAGCGATACTGTGCAAAACCCAAGGAATGATGGGTTATGCATGGCCATCACTACCCGAAGTGGTAAGGTGCAGGAAACTTCAGAAAAAGGCAAGCAAGTGGTTGACGAAGAAGTGGAAATTGATGACAAAGCGAAAGAGGAGGATGCCGCAGCAGCCTCACCTAACATTCTTAACGACGTGCAGCCTGAAAAAGCTGGAAAACGGAAGCAAGAGGAGAAGAAAACTGTGGAGAGAACACTTCCATACCCACCACCACCTTTTCCCCAAAGATTGAAGAAGGTGGCGGATGATACAATGTTCAGCAAATTTATGAATATGTTAAAGCAGCTGACCATTAATGTTCCATTAGTGGAGGCACTTAAAAAAATGCCTGGGTATGCAAAATTTATGAAAGACCTGTTGACTAAGAAGTGGGCAGCAAGTTATGAGTTAGCGAATAATGTTCATCATTGTAGTGCAATCGCTACAAGGTCGCTAGTTCAAAAGAAGGCAGATCCTGGAGCTTTCACTATTCCCTGCACAATTAGATCGTTGAATTTTGCCAAGGCATTGTGCGATCTAGGAGCTAGCATCAATGTGATGCCACTATCCATCTACAAGAAGTTGGGGCTAGGAGATCCAACACCAACCAATATGAGGCTCGTGATGGCTGATAGGTCAGTAAAACGACCTGTGGGTATCTTGAATGATGTGTTGGTGAAGGTATCTTCATTTATCTTTCCTGCAGACTTCGTTATTCTGGATTGTGAGGTGGATTCTGACGTTCCCATAATCTTGGGACGCCCCTTCCTCGCAACTGAAAGTGTGCTTATTGACATGGAAAGATAATGAGCTTTTGTTTCGAATTAATGACGAAGTGGTCCGCTTTGATATATGCAAAGCCATGAAGCAGCCCAGCGATATGAATGAGTTATCTGTAGCTGATGTTCATCATGAGGATATGAAAGCATTATCTATAGAGAAACAGCCTACTGTTGAGCCATTGTCTGTTGTGCCACTGAAAGTTGAGCATGAGGATAATGAAGATTATAAAGAACTTATGGATGCTCTAACAGAAATAGAGTCTTATACTCCTAAGCAACCGGATTGTGATCTCAAGAATCAACCAACAGCGAAGACTCCCATTGACGAGACACCAACACTAGAATCGCAAGAGCTCCCCAATTATCTAAGGTATGTGTTCTTGGAAAGTAGAAATATACTTCCGGAGAGTGCAAATGACTTAAGTGAACAGCACGTAGAATCTCTCATCTCTGCTCTGAAGAGATACAAGAGAGCTATGGGTTGGACTATTGATGATATAATTGGTGAAGAAGATCGCATGCCCACAGGTAAGCCTCATTGTCGTCTAAATCCTTTCAGAAAATGATCCACCATTTACCTCGACGAAGTCTGAGTACTCGAGGTAACTATGTCGAGCCACGACATTAATAAGGCGCTAGATGGGAGGCAGCCCATTATTTATCATTTTTCATTTATCGTTTATCGTTTTCTTTCATTCTAGTACTTGATTTGTTTTTAATTAATGAAAATCCAAAAATAAGAGTCGTGCCACGACCAAAACTAAGGCGCTTGGTGGGAGGCAACCCATCGTACTAATCATTTTCATTTGGTTTTGAGCAAATATAGGTGCAAGAGGAATGCAACGAGGAGATTGATTTCAATTGACGATTTGGACGCATTGTATGGTAAAGTTGGTAAGTTAGGAATGGTGATGCATAAGGCTATGGATTGAGCATTTCTCATGCCAAAATAGGAATCGAGGAAGGCTAGGCCTTGGTAAAACTAGGCCACGAACGATGCACAACCTATCCTATAGCCTAAGGTCTCGGAATCCAGTGTGCTATACACTATACGCCGCCTATTCCTAGGTATGCTTTTGACTATGCGCCGCCTATGCTATGGCATTCGGTCTCAGTATCTCATATGCCATAGACTATGCGGCTCATATGTATACAAATGCCATAGACTATGCGGCACATATGTCCCATTATGCCATAGACAATGCGCCGCATATGTCATATCTATGCCAAGCATTATGCGCCGCATATGTGGGATTTTTGTCTCCAAAACCGATTGTAAATGGGTCATAACCCGACCCATTCTCTTCCTATATAAAGGGGACTTAGTTTTATAACACAACACATTGCAAAGTGACCTAAAGGTGCCGCATATTCATCCAAATCCTCTCAAAATTTTCTTTTTTGCTCTTCCAATTCACAAAACCACCTCCAAAAGCTTCAAGCAAGTAAGTACTCTCTTATTCTTCATTTATTTCTTGTAAGTACTACGTTGCTATGTCTATTATAAATTGCTACATATTGAAAGATTGTTGGTGAAGTTCATGTGTTTGGAATGTTAATGCAAAATCATGTGAGTGAACGTATACGTTAGAATCATCTTGACTTGTCTCCGACTTGAATTTGGTTTTAATAGCATTGTTATACTATTTGAGGAATTGCTATAGTCTTGAACATTGTTTAAAATTGCTACTTGGATACTTACATGTTAGGCTATCCCGTTCATCGGAATAAGACTTATAACTGCCTACCGACATAGGAGGTTGAGTTTATTGATAGAAACGATACCATGATGTAATCCCTATGTAGTAGTCTTGTTATACCTAACATGAAAGTATTGCAAAGGTTGCAAGAAGTGATATATCTCTGATTTTCTCGTTGGAATATAGCTCCTAAAACGCATGTCGATGAAGTCTAAGTAATCGACTACTTTCACTTCACTAATTTGTAGCAACAAACTAAGTGTGGGGTGGTACCCCTACTGCTTGTGTATAGATTGTATCCATTGGGATTGTGCTACCATTAACACTATTTCAAGTCTCAGGTACAATGGCACCCAAAGCAAGACAAGGCAAAGAAAAGGCTACCACTTCCCAAAAGAGCAAGAAAAGAGGCCGCAAGGAGCAAGGAGAACCCTCCTCACTGCAAATACCTCGACTCACGCTTGGAATTAAGTGGGATACTTATGAGGAACTTCTGAGGATGACGACTCTGATGATGATTCCAATGCAAGGGGTATGACCCCAGACATACAGGATAAGTCCGACCAACCAGGTTTCTCGTATTTATTTTCCACTGAGGACAGTGTCCCGACTAAGTGTGGGGTGGTGGTATTGCATGATATACTTCTCTATTCGCATCTATATTTGTTTGCTTTTGTTTCATTTTTGTTTCGTTTTGTTTTTTTTAGTAGTTAAAAAAAAATTTAGCTTCGCATGAAATTATTTTGATAGGCAGCATGAGATTATAACAAGAGTATGTGCTACAATTGTGACTATTGAGACGTTTAGGCTCTAGTTGTGACTCAATATGTGATATTGTGTGATTCAATTCCTTCACTTGTTGGGTCGCGAGTCTATATTACTTCCAATCAAGTCGACCATGTGCCTTGTGTGTGTGAGATAATAGTATATTCTATGTATGTGGCTGATGCTAGAACTTGCCTGGTATGTATGCAAAGCGAAAATAAGGAGTGTAAGTTTAGGATATGATTTAGGCATTTCTTTGGCAACCTATACATGTTTACCTTCAGTTTTACCTACCCATGGACATCATCCTAGTTAACCCTTTTGAGCCTTTAGCCTATTTCTTTGACAACCTTGTATGTAAGCCTAATCCATTTCTTTCAAGACCGTAATTTGATCCCAAAATCCCTAAGTTCTTTAAAGTGAAAAAGTCATGTGACAACATAAAAGGAAATTGGGTGAGTATAATGCTATAAATTGGAATGGTTCTTGAATGTGTTATGAAAAAGAAAAAAAATGCTATCATAAGAGGTATGTTGTGAAAAGAAAAAGGAAAAGAAAGCTGAAAAGTGAGTTGTGCTTAAAATTGAAAAAAGAGGAGAACAAGGGTGGTAGAAAAAAGAAAGAAGAAAGGTTGAAAGAAAAAAGTGTCAATGATACAAAGTGATGTATTAAAGCGCTTAGGAACCTAGTCACTATTCTTGGCCAAAATAGTCCTACCCGTCCCTTAGCCTACATTACAACCATCAAAAGACCTACTTGATCCTAATCTTAACATTCCGACATTTATTGGAGTACTACATTAAGGGCAAGCCTATGGTCATCAGTCGCTACATATGAATTCTTTGTGAGAGTGAGAGCAAGGACATTTTGATACCCATGTTTGAAAAATATGCTATATTTGTGAGTGATTATGGGTACTATATGGTGAGACACACATGGTTGATGAGTTCTGGATAGTTGTATATGATTCTATGCACTTTAACGTTTGCATGCGAGTTGATCACCATCACGAGTCTATACTTGAGGTTAAAATTGTTTCTACTTATAATCGGAAAGCTACTCTTGGTTGATAATCGTTGTGCTTGTCTTAATAAATGTTTTGTGTTGTTACTGTAAAAACCTTAAGTTGATGCTTAGAAGGACATGATATGTTGTTCGAGGACGAACAAAGCTTTAAGTGTGGGGTGTTGATGATAGGCGGATTTACACGCCTATATCAATATATTTTGCCCATATTTTAGCCTAGTTTTGAGAACAAATTATATATTTCATGCACTTTTAGTCCTTTTTCCCGTAAATGAGCTAACGAACATGACTAGGAAAGTTTCAGGTATAAATGATGCAAAATACAGCATTTTATGGCTAACTTGACGCAAAAGAAAGCTCACGAACGAAGGAGAAGGAAGTGGGACGCCTAAAGGACCAAAACTGCTGCATGGAAAATCTGTCCCGGGCTAAAACAACAATTCTGAAGACTTTGGGGACTTACAGACACAAAGTTGGATTTTGACAATGATACATTAACCTAGTACAATTAGGTTATGTATTTCATTATTTTATGTGGATTATGATAATGTTACCTTAACCTAGTACATTTGGGTTAAGGATTTCATTAGTCTAGTAGGATTTGGTTATTTATTTTATTAGCTTAGTAGGAGTAGGATATGGGTATTATAAATACCCTATCATGCTAGAGATTTAGAATAAGGAGGGAGGAAGGAGGGAGAACACAATACTTCCTTCCATCCCTCTCATCTCCTATCATCTTCTAACATCTTCTTAACTTCTCATCTTACAATTCAATTCTATTACTCTACAACTCTTCTAATCTTTCCATTAATTCTATTTTTCTTCTTCTACTCTTCTATTCTTAAATTCCACAACAAGAGAATCGTTACTTGCTAAGGAATCACGCCTCACGCCTATCACTTGATCTACACGCCATTACTCAATATCGTGATATAATAACAATGTCAATCGTGATTTCCTTCGCATTCATGGGTAACTAAACTTCTTTGTTGGGGTTATGGAAGCCGTATGAGATACTATCTATTGCTGTGAGTTTGTGAGTTCGAGGCACGTATATTGCTTATATCATTATTCTCTTCATCTTAATCTACATTCTTTGTGGTTGCAAATGCAAGAATACGCCAGTCTAACATTTAACTTGTTCGAGAGAAAAGTTATTTGTCTGGAAAAGAGATAATGTCAAGGTAGTAGGACACCCTTTCCTATTAAAAAGCTAGTGTCGTAACTGGACTAACCTCTTGGAGAATTCGTACCGTTAGATACGCTTTAAGCTCGAGAGAGTTAAAGTGAAATAGTCCTTGTTTAGGTCGAGAGACGCTTGGATTTACCATCGACTACAATTCTCTATAAGCAATTGCATGACAGAATTCTACACACTCATAGCCAATAGAGACGTATACCTCAAAAGGTAGACATAACCCCAACGCTTTAATTCTCATTGTTTACAACCAACGTAACAATCTCTCTCTTTTTACTTTATTATTTTCATCTTTTGTTTACATTACTTGCAAGACAAGAATCCCCTCTTCTTACGAGACTTGCACCAAAAGTTTAGTAATTTTACTTACTTGTTGGCCAAGCTATTCCCTGTGGGATCGACACCCAATCCAGGTTGGGTTCTATATTTGCTAACGACCGCTTTACACTCAAACGAGAGTTGTAGATTGAGCGTTATCAAAAACCCTCAACAAAACGTTGATAGTAACCAGCCAAACTAATAAAACTCTGAATCTCTGTAAGAGAAGTAGGCCTAGCCCAATCACAAACCACTACAATCTTGGCTGAATCAATCATAATACCATCCTGAGTCACCACATGACCCAAGAAAGAACCAAATTCCAACCAAAACTTACACTTAGAGATCTTAGCATACAACTTTTCATCTCTCTATCCCTGAAGAAAATCTATAAATGCTCCTCATAGTCAGCCTTACTCTTAGAATAAACTAAGATATCATCTATAAATACAATGACAAAAAAGTCAAGATACGGTTTAAATACCCAATTTATTAAATCCATGAACGTGGTTGGGGCATTGGTCGACCCAAAAGACATGACCAAGAACTAATAAGGACTGTACCGAGTTTAAAAAGCTGTCTTTGGAATATTTGAAGCTCTAATCCTCAATTGTTGGAACCCGAACCTCAAATCAATCTTTGAAAACATCAAAGCATCCAAAATCTAATCGAATGAATTATTAGTATGAGGAAGAAGATACTTATTCTTAACTGTCAGCTTGTTCAATTGCTAATAATCAATGCACATATGCATAAACCCATCTTTTTTCCTTAAAAAAAAGATATACACACCCCGAAATGATACACTAGGTCAAATAAATCCTTTATCCAACAACTCCTACAACTGATCCTTTAATTCCTTCAACTCTGTTGGAACCATCCTATAAGAAGGAATAGAAATTGGCTTAGTACCCATCTTAATATTAATAGCAAAGTCAATATCATGATTCAGAGGTATACTAGGTAAATTCGTAGGGAAAACATCCATAAACTCACGAACAATATAAATAAAATCTAAAAGAAGTGGTGAAGCAACCCTAGTATCACGAATATGATCCAAATAAGACAAACATCCCCTCTCAACCAATCGACGAGCCTGAAAGAAAGATATAACTCTCTTGGGACCCAAATGAAACACACATTTCCAAGTTATCCTTGGCATACCCAGCAAAGCTAAGGTCATGGTCTTAGCATAAAAATCTAGGACAACATAATAAATCAATCTTGGATCAAATAACATAGATGTAGATCTGAAATAAATAGGGGTAATACCTATGATGACAACGTCTAAAACCTCTGACCCTGGTCTGGCGGGTATAGCATAGCATTGTCCATGACCACCACCTGACTAAGTAGCCCCGCGACCACCACCACAGGTACCACTACCTCTGCTTTGCACATCTCTAGTTAAACCTTTACTTCTCTCAACTAATATTAGAGTAATCCTGAAAACACGATAGGGACAGTCCTTGGACAAATGGCCAACCTCATCACACATAAAGAAACCTCTACAGACTGACTCAATAGGAGAAGGTATGACTGAGCTAGAACGACCACCCAAAGCTATTGAACCAAAAAACTCACTACCTAAACCTTATAAGGTTGCCTGCATGGGTCTTTTATGATATCCATTAAAGCCTCTAGAATCTCTTCCTAGGGGAGTATGACCTCTGAACTCGCTCTGATAACACAGCCTTTTGGTGTCTCCATGAAATGCTTGAATAATAGACGCGATCATCTTAGCATAATTCAATATACTCTAAAATAATGCCCCTAACACAACCATCTAGAAAGTATCAAGCTGAAGCAAAACATCCAACCCTTCCACAAACTTTTGAATCTTCTCAGACTCGATAAAAATATTGGCATAAGAATATCTAGATAAGGTAGGGAAACATACCTAATACTCTGCAACAGCCATGGAGCCCTGTTCTAGGTGATCAAACTTATCTCTCATCAGATCCCTCAAATTATAAGGCACAAACCTGTCCAAAAAGGCCTCATAAAATAATCCTAAGTCATCTCTGGAGAACCAAGAGGTCTGTAACTAACAAGTCACCTCTACCAATTCCTAGTTGTATCTCTCAACTGGTAAGTAGTGTAAGCAACCCCATACAACTCTAGCGAACCAAGTTTATGAAACTTCTCATGATAATCAATCAAGAACTTGCATGTATCCTTGCCTATATAGCCACTGAACCTAGGGGAACTTAAACGAGTGAATCTTTCAAATCTCTTCTAATCCTCAAAATACATAATTATACTCACAATAATAGGAAACATAGTGTATCTAGCTAGCCGAGATCCTACCTAAGGAGGTAACATAGATATAAGCTGAACTCCTGACCTCAGAAGATAATACTCAGATATCAACATAGAATGAGGAATAATACTCGTAGTCTGTGGAGTACCATAAGCAGATATCGGTACAACTAGAGGATCCACACTCATAACTGGAGGAACAACATAGGCAAACTCTAGAATAGACAGAGATATAATATTCAGATCTAGAGGAACACTACGTGTACTCAAAAAATGCAACCAAAAAATGTCCTAAATGATAGCCCATTTTTATATAAAAAAACTAAAGCATGTATTTTATTAAAAAAAATAGATGATCCCACTTATATATATATATATATATATATATATAATCAAAAAAATTCCACCCATTCTTCTCTGATGCCACCACCTTCTCACCTCTCACCTCTCACCCCTCATCTCTTCTTCTGTTCTTTCTTCTTATGCACCCTCCCCTTTCCACAATCTCTTTTCTCCTTCTTCTAATTCTTCACCTCTACTTCTATTAAACTTTATTAATTTCTTCAAGAAAGAAAAAATGTGTATGAAAAAATTGTGAATTTTAACACACTACACTATTGAGAAGAAGAGGAAGTGTATAACCAATTCAATTTTTCTCAAGTCAAATAATTTTATTAATTTTACAATCTCCCAGACTTAATTCTTTTATATCTTTTTTGATTGTTGTTATAAGGCTGCTCAATGATTTCCTGATTTTCTTCAAATTCAATACATTTTCTTCCTTGTTCTACTAACGGTGACATCCAACTTATGGTTCTATTTGTTGATTTTGAAATGGTTCTATTTGTTAAGTTTTTCTAAATTTTTGAATTAATATAAATTGTGTTAGCTAGATTTTCAAATTTTGAACTGAAAGAAAAAAAGGATAAATGGATTTGAAGAAGGTGAGAAAGAGAGTTAGGGTAGAGGGGATGGGGTAGGGGGTTTGCTTAACAAGAAATGGGGGTGGTGGGTGTGAAGAATAAATTATTTTTTTTGTTTTATTATATAACATATAAATTTGTGAGGTCATTTTTTAAAAAAATAATAATTTTATACGTGGCTTTGATGTGGTAACAACGTGGCACTGGAATGTCAATTACATGGCGTGTGTGTTATTTACTTTTGGTTGTGCGACTGGAATAAGCTGCAAACAGGTGATATTAATTCACATTAAAGTTGCTAAGGGGGTAAATAAATACCCATTAAGTTAAAGGTCTAAATTAAGGTGCGTGGACAAGTTTAGGGGGGAATGATGTTTTTTCTCTATATTTTTCCATTAATTAACATATGAAGAATTATAACTTCTAATTTTGGAAAAATGGTCAAATTTACCTCTCTACTTTAGAAAATTAGCTAAATATACCGTTCATCATACTTTGAAGTTATATTTACCCTCGTTATCATCTTTGGGGGCCAAATGTATCCCCTACTTTAAAAAAAATAGGCTAAATATAGCCCTTTGTCATACTTTGGGGTCAAATTTACCTTTGATATACTTTGGGATCAAATTTACTCTCGTTGTTAAGAAAATTTTTGCATGCACCCTTTCTTTAATAGAAAAGTCCAAATCAATATTAAATTCCCCTATTTTGAAAATAAAAGACACCCTAATTTAACTCATCTGACCCAATTCGATCCATAAAAAAGACAAATAAATATACCTCCTCAGTTTTGTTGATCAAAATTTTCAAACGAGATCAAGTCACTGGATATTTATCAATGCACAACTCATGAAAAATGAATCCGTATTAGTGTAAACACACACAAATATATCTCTCCCTCAGTTAATGGATCTGCATGAGTGCAGAGCTCATGAAAAATAACACTTAGCAGTCAAATCCAACATATTAGGCCACTGAATATTTCTCTGGATAACTGAGTTAAGAGGTCTCCTTATGTGTCAATCGTGACATCTGTTCATTCTTATATCTTTATATATAATTTGAATCTACATAAAAAAATTTATCATATCATTTGCTCTTAAAACTTGTCCATTGATTCTAGAATCTAGATGCAAATAGAATTGCATACCAAAATTTAAAACTTAAACATAATTGAAACATGAGCAGAGTTTGTAATAGATATTTTCTCTAATTCTATGCTTTTGTGTTATCCTAATTCATTTTACTTTTGTTCATTTGTAAACAATCTACTAACGTTGTATGTTGAAAGAGAAGTATATTTGTTCATTAAAAAAATTCGACCAACAAAACTGAGGGAGGGGTATATTTATTTGTGTATTTTTTATGGGTTGATCGAAAAAGTTAGATTAAGGTGTATTTTATTTTTTAAAAATGGATCATTTGGGCTTTTTAGTCGATGAAAGGGTACAATCTTAACAACGAGGTAAATTTGATCCTAAAATATAACATTGAGAATAAATTAACTCTAAAGTATGATGAATGGTATATTTAGTCAATTTTTCAAAATAAAAGAGTAAATTTGATCTTGAAGTATGACAACGATGATAAATTTGATAAATTTTCCTATAATTTTTCATATAAATTTCAAATGTTGAAATACAAAATTTAAAATATTAAATTATTTTAATTTTATTTTATCCCAAATTAGAGCCCGTTTGGATAAGCTGAAAAAAAACGGCTGAAAAAAAGTTCTTTAAAAGTGCTTTTGAAAGTACTGAACTTATTTTAAAAATAAGTATTTAAGTGTTTGGATAAAAGTGCTGAAACTGAAAAAAAGTTATTGATGTGTTTGGTAAATAATGTTTTTAAGCACTTTTTTTTGTTAAAATAACTAAAATACCCTTATAATTGTTAATAATATATAGAGTTAATTATTATTAATTTTTATTGCTAAAATGATTCAAATTAAAATTACTATATATTTTAATATATATATATATATATATTAAAAATATATTTTCATGAATGACTACTAATTTGTGCGCTAAAAATAATTTTTTGAAAAAGTTTAAAGTGTTGAATGTTTGTATTTGAAAAATATAATTATATATTAAAATATTATTTATTTTTCATAATTATATTAAGATTTCTTATCATTAAGATATATTTATTTATTTTTATTTAAATTGGGACTAATCAGCTTATTTATTTAAAAAAGGTAGAAAAGGAGAATTAGGACTAAAGGTAAAACTAAAATAACTTATAATTATAAGGAATAAAATAATAATTTAAATAGTCAACTTAAAATTCCAAAAAGTTAGCACCTACTTATAAGTACATCCAAACACACTTCTAATAATCATTATGTGAGTAAGAAAAAGTAGAAGTGAAGTGATTGCTACATATGACGTGAAAGCCACGGAGGTAAGTCGTTGACTGTAAACTACGGCGCAAATAAATTTTGGATATGGCACACTGTCCGATGACATAATGCCATCACGCTTTTTCTATTTTTTTTTATATAAACAAGAAACACTTGGTTTGAGTGCAAGAAAAAGAAAAAAGATGGAGAAATCATCAGGGCAAAAGCTTATACTGATTACTCAGGAACCCGACGGTATTGCATGGATCACTATAAACCGACCCAAGTCCCTAAATTCTCTTACTAAGTCTATGATGATCGACCTTGCTCGAATTTTCAAGTCCCTAGACGCGGATGATTCGGTTCGGGTCATTATACTCACCGGATCGGGTCGATCGTTCTGCTCGGGCGTTGACCTGACAGCAGCGGAGGACGTGTTTAAGGGTGACGTGAAGGATATGGAGACTGATCCGGTAGCCCAAATGGAGTGGTGTAGGAAGCCTATTATTGGGGCTATTGATGGATTTGCTGTTACTGCTGGTTTTGAGATTTCTCTTGCTTGTGATTTGTTGGTTGCTTCTAAAGATGCTAAATTTTTGGATACTCATGCTAGGTTTGTGTGTTTCTTCCGAATTTATCTTTTGATTTCCTATATCTGCACTATAGCAATCATTTTAAGCTTTATTTGGATAATGATACTGTTGAAGCTGGATGGTTTTGTTTTTTAAGATTTGAGCTCTATTACCTAGTCGTGGTATATTGGAGAAATTGAGACGGCTTTTGGCTTGATTCTTAGTAAATTTTTCAAAGTGAGTAGGCTCAATGAATTTCTCCCTACTGAACATCTCAATTCTCATGGGCCAATTAAACTAGTCTAGCTCTCCTATCCGAGAAAAAAAAAAGATAATAAAAAATTTTTTTACTACTAGTTGAGCTCAGTTTGGAATGGACTCTTTGTGCTTTTCATTAATAGCTTTATTTGTTAAGAGGACAGATTACACCAGATAGGAGTTGGCCTTCCTGCAAAATTTCACTTGTTGTGTTGTATCTTAAGTAGTACTCTATCTGTATTGAAAATTAGCACCAAGACAGCTAATTAGCCTTACTGTGTCTCCATATCGAACTTGATTTTTAAGGTATTGATAGGGTTTTGACTTCAGAGTTGATTTTTAATAATCCTGTGGAATGGTATTAATCTTAAGCTTATTGGTTGCAAGATCTAATATGATTTGACCAGTCATTAGGCATACCATTAAAGCAGCTATCAAATAAAGGATTTAGGTTGAGTAGGTCCAAGACGGAATATTTTGAGTGTAAGTTCAGCGAGGTGTCTCATGAGTCCAATGTTGTTGTTAAGCTTGACACTCATTCTATCAGTAAGAGAGATGGTTTCAAGTATTTGGGGTCGATGATTCAGGAGAATGGAGAGATTGACAAAGGTGTCACTCATCGGATCGAGGTAGGGTGGATGAAATGGAGGCTCGCCTCCGATATCTTGTGTGATAAATGATAACGCTCAAATTACACTCTTGAATGGGTGTAAGCGATCGTTGTCAATATAAAACCCAACTAAGTTGGGGTCGAATCCCACAGGGAATAAGGTGTGAACCCAAGTCGTTTGCGATTTAATTCACTGATAGTTTAATGTTTCCTGAAATGAGGGGTTTAAGTTTCACTAATAATTGTTTGTCACTTTAATTTCGATGTTTGTAATCAAGAGTTTATGAAATAACTAGAATTATGTTCACTAGGGCTTACGGTACATGATGCTAAAGGTGATTCAAGAGTCACATGGTGGGTAGGATAACAAGCTATCTTTATCGATGTTATGCTCAAATGTCTCTCGACCTACTTAAGCGTTTAATTTCCTAATCCTCTCGGACATAGGGAATTTCTGTTCACTGCCAGATTTTACCTCAGGTTAACCAACCTTGTTACAGTGCTGATTATTAAACGAAGTATTTCCAAGTCCCTGTTGATAATTCACTTCCTACTATATTTGATTTCTTTCTCAAGCAAATCAAAGCAGGTGTGTCTATTGTTTGCAACCAACAAACGTTAATTAAAGCGTCAGAATTATTAAGAACTCCTATCACCTATTGAATCTTGAATAACTAGCACCTTATCAAGACCTAACCCTAGATCCCATAATTCAGGTTAATGGAGTTTAGCCTCTCATGACGCAAAGAACGAAACACATAATTGAATTCATGATATGAAAGATAAACTTACAGTGATGAATAAAAACCAGTTAATCGTTGATTAGATCACAAAGGACAAATCCCCCAATACTGATAATAATCTCTCCAAATAGTTGTGTTGTTAAGTCTAGAAGTAGAGAGAGAAAATATCAAAGTATGTTCCCCAAACTCAAAGTGTCGAATAATAATGAATAATTATTTAGAAAACCCTAAAACAAAGTTTTAAATAGTTTAACCTAATTATGGAAACAAAATCAAGGTTACAGTTTTTCCTCGGAATAGACGACGACATCCGTGATAGCTTATCAGGAGTCTGACGACTTATCACGGATGTCGTCAGCTCCTCTTCACCTTTGGCTCTTGCTGTCTAAGACTGACGACGACGACGACGGCTTATCAGGATTTTGACGGCTTATCACCAATGTCGTCAAGACTTCTTCTTAGTTTCCCTGTTCTGCCTAAGTCTGACGGTATCCTTGACGCCTTATCACCACCCTGACGCCTTATCACAAAATGTCGTCATAACTTTTCTTCAACTCTCATTCTCTGGTTAAAACTGACGTTGGCCTTGATAGCTTATCACACTTTTGACAACCTATCACCAGATGTCGTCACAGGCTTCAACTCATGCCAAATCTCTAGTTAAGTCTGACGACAACTGTGATTAGCCTATCATAGGGCTGCCGACTTATCACAAATGTCATCAGCCACACTTCTCTTCAGATTTCTCCATTTTTCAACTTCTTTGCTTCCATTCTTGTTGGTTCTCTATCTCATCAGCTTAAACTGTAAAAAAATCAAACATAAACAAATCAAAAACGACAAAAGTTGCTTAAGACTTCGCAATTATTCTCAATTAAAGGCCTTAAATGTGTTAGCAATTGCAAACACATCAACACCCTCAACTTAAAACAATTGCTTGTCCTCAAGCAACTCAGCCCCAACTAAGAGAGTACATAGCACATTCAGCAGCCCTTTTTCCATTTAAGCTCAGGACATAGTTACCACCTCCAAGGTCAATCCAATTAAAACCAACTGCGTATACCATTGAAAAACAATAATGTAACGCAAAGGACTCAAGCGATGACATCAATCTTAGCCACAACAACCATTCATATACCAATGCTACACTATCTAAACAAGCAAGTAGCTAGCAACGATACCAGTGTGCCCTCACAACAAAGAAACCCCCCTCCTCTCATGTAAGAAACCAAAAATGTAATCGTGGGGGTCATCAAAAGACTTACTCTCAAAACGAAGTTCCAATCAGTGTATGCCAAGTACCATAGGCTTGCCCTTTTTTTCATTACCAAGACCTTCAGATAGGCCAGTTAGGATCACTATAGGACTTCTTTTAGGCTTGTAATGTAGGCTAGGGCTGGTATGATATTCAAGGACATTTAGAGTGACTATGCCTCCTTGACACTACACTACTCTATTAGGGTTCACTTATTAACCTCTTTCTCTTTTTCTCTTCTCTTGATCACACATATTCGAGTTGGGTGCTTCTTTTTTTTTCTTTTTTTTTGAATAATCACCCAACTTTTATTTGTTTTCTTTTATTCTACCCTTCTTCATACTCATTTTACACCATGCACCCCTATGATAGCCACCCTCAACTTAGGCTGTTTGCCTAAGTCAAGGTGTACAGTGTCCAAGGAGGACCAGGGCCAAAACAGGTTCATTATGGTATAAATAGGAAAGTGAAAGGTGTCATAAGAAAGAAATGGTCAATTTAGGTTCAAAACAGGGATCTAGGGGTATTATGCACACAGGGAAGGCTATTTAGTTTAAAAGTGGGTTAATCAACAAAACGGCCTATGATCCTTTCCTAACCCTCTACCCTTCAACCATGGTAAGACTAACCAGGCAAGTTCTGGCTTTGGCATACAGAGGGAATTATGTAGCTGCTCACACACACATAGCACACAAGTATATCGCAGGCTATCACTTATCTAGTTCATGCAATTGCTCAGCAATGATCGTCAAGCAGCTAGAACTAATGCCACAACAAGATTCACAATGGTCACAAGTAAATATAATTCACACAGTTTTGCAAACTAAACATTAGAGAGATGTTCGAAAATTAATCAAAAACATGTCAACTGCTTTCTGTACTTGTATTTCTCCCTGTCACCACAAAATATGTTGCAACAACAGACTACCCTACACCCTCAACTTAAAATCAAAGCAAAACTAAACTAGGGGTTAGAGTATACCTGGAATGGATCAATCTCGGGGGTCATGGGTTGCCTCCCATGCAGCGCCTGATTTAACGTCGCGGCACGACTCCGGTATCTCGATTACTTTAGACGTCATCGAGACAGATAATGGTGATACTTTTCATTGATTCGTTCGGGCCAATGTAAAACTTGACACGTTGCCCATTTACCTTGAAGGTACTGCCATCTTCGTTTTCAAGTTCCACTACTCCAGATGAGTGGACTTGACTAACTTTAAAAGGGCCTGACCACTTAGATTTTAGCTTGCCTGGGAACAATTTGAGTCTGGAATTCTCGTTTCTCTATTCTCCAATCATGGTACTTTTTCATCTTTTCTTTATATAGATCCGCTCGTTCATATGCCCTGAGACGGAATTCATCCATCTCATTCAATTGCCCCAGTCTCAGCTCTGCTGCTTCCTTCCAATTCAGATTCAACCTTTTGAGTGCCCATAAGGCCTTGTGCTCCAGCTCTATTATTAGGTGGCAAGCTTTCTCATAGACCAGCTGAAATGGTGACATGCCAATGGGTGTTTTGAAAGCAATTCGATATGCCCACAAGGCATCATCGAGCTTTTGAGACCAATCTTTTCGGCTAGTGTTCACCGTTTTGGCTAGGATGGCTTTAATCTCACGATTTGACACCTCCACTTGCCCACTAGTTTGTGGGTGGTATGGAGTAGCCACTCTGTGCTGTTTCACCCCATATTTTGCCAAAGCTGCTCGAAACACTTTGTTGCAAAAATGGGATCTTCCATCGCTTATGATAGTACGTGGTACTCCAAAACGAGAAAAGATGTTCTTGAGAAAAGCAACAACCCTCTTCCCTTCATTATCAGATAAGGCCACAGCTTCGACCCATTTCGATACGTAGTCAACAGCAACTAAAATATACTTCATCCCGTACGAGCTTACAAAAGGACCCATGAAATCGATGCCCCAGACATCAAACAATTCCACTTCAAGCATCTTCGTCAAGGGCATCTCATGTCTTTTAGAGAGTGAACCCTGCCTCTGGCATTGGTCACATTTCAGCACAAACTCATGGGCATCCCTGAACAAAGTCGGCCAGTAATAGCCGCTCTGCAACACATTTCTAGCCGTTCGGTCACCTGCATGGTGACCCCCAACCGGGGAAGCATGACATGCTTCCAATATGCGCAATACATCTACTTCCCGCACACATCTCCTTATAATATTGTCTGCACATCGCTGAAAAAGATACGGCTCATCCCAAAAGTAATGTGTCACATCATGCAAGAACTTCTTCTTTTGATGGAAAGTAAGATTATATGGGATGACCTCACTCACAACATAATTTGCATAATCTGCATACCAAGGCAATTTTTCCACAGCGGCAGCCAGGATCTCCTCATCAGGAAATGCATCATTTATCTTCGTTTCATCACTAATTTCCCGTTCACCTTCCATTCTAGACAGATGGTCTGCAACCTGGTTTTCACAACCTTTCCTATCTTTGACCTCAAAGTCAAATTCTTGCAGTAGCAATACCCATCTAATCAACCTTGGTTTTGCATCCTTCTTAGCCATCAAATACCTCAAGGCAGCATGGTCGGTGTGGACCACTACTTTGGACCCAAGCAGATAAGCTCTGAACTTCTCGAAAGCATACACTACAGCCAGAAGCTCCTGTTCGGTGACGGTGTAATTCTTTTGCACTCCATGCAGTGCTTTGCTGGCGTAATATATCGGATGAAACAGTTTGTCCCTCTTTTGTCCCAATACAACCCCAAGGGCAACACTACTTGCATCACACATGATCTCAAATGGTTTTGCCCAGTCTGGTGCAATAACAATAGGATTTTTAAGGCATTCAAATGACTTCAAGCACTCGTCATCGAAGGAAAATTTCACTTCTTTCTCCAAAAGTTTGCAAAGTGGATTTGCAACCTTTGAGAATTTTTTTATAAATCTCCGATAAAAGCCAGCATGTCCAAGAAAACTATGCACTCCCTTCACTGAAATGGGAGGTGGTAGTTTCTCAATAACTTCCACTTTTGCTCGATCCACTTCTATCCCTTTTTTGGAAATTTTGTGGCCGAGAACGATGCCATCCTTTACTATGAAATGGCATTTTTCCCAGTTAAGCACCAAATTAAATTCTACACATCTTTGAAAAGCTAGATTCAGATTTGCCAAACACGTCTCGAATGAATCACCCACCATAGAGAAATCATCCATGAATACCTCTATGGTGTCCTCCACCATATCTGAGAAGATAGACATCATACACCGTTGAAAAGTGGCGGGTGCATTGCATAGCCCAAATGGCATCCTCATAAATGCAAAGGTGCCATATGGGCATGTGAATGTCATCTTCTCGTGATCTTCAGGAGCAATGCAGATTTGGTTGTGTCTAGAATAACCATCCAGGAAGCAATACCACCCCCTTCCAGCCAATCGATCAAGCATTTGGTCCCTAAAGGGCATCGGGAAGTGGTCTTTCAGAGTCCAAGAATTCATCTTGCGGTAGTCCATGCAAACTCTCCACCCAGTTATAGGTCTGAGTGGAATCAACTCATTCCTTTCATTAGCAACCACTGCCATGCCCCCTTTTTTGGGCACACATTGAACTGGGCTCACCCACTTGTTGTCAGAAATAGGGTAAACCACTCCTGCATCCAACCACTTAATAATCTCCTTCTTAACCACCTCTTGCATTGGTGGGTTAAGACGGCGCTGGTGTTCTATGATTGGAATACAATCTTCCTCGAGTTGAATTTTATGCGTGCAGATGCCTGGGGGAATGCCAATAATATCTGCGATGGTCCACCCTATAGCTCTCTTGTGCCTCTGAAGTACTGAAATAAGTGCATTCACCTGTTGATCACCCAAATCAGCTGCAATAATAACAGGTAGTGTGTTCCCGCTGCCCAGAAACACGTACCGTAGGTGTCCAGGCAGTTCCTTCAATTCCAACACCGGAGGCTCCTCAATAGATGGCTTGGCTGGTGGTGTTGGTCGATTAGCCAGATCAAGGTCCAGCTTTTTAGGAGCATAAGGATATGAACCCATTCCTGTCAAGGCACAAACTGTCTCTTTATACTCCCCGATGCCTTCACTATCATAATTCATCATAACTGCGGCCAAAGGTTCGATAACAAGTTGCTCAGCTATGGACACATCCTGTTCGTCCTCATAATACACATCAACTACTGAGAACACACACATTTCTTCATGTTGCTTCATTGATTTGCCCACATCAAACCGTACCATTTCATCGTTCATCCTGAATAAGAGCTCATTCGCTCTCAAATCAATCAACACACTTCTGGTTGCAAGGAAAGGTCGACCCAAGATTATGGGCACCTCGAAGTCCACCTCGCAATCCAGAATGACGAAGTCTGCAGGGAATATAAAGTTGGACACCTTCACCAACACATCTTACAGAATGCCAACAGGTCGCTTTACTGACCTATCCGCCATCACGAGTCTCATGTTGGTGGGTGTGGGATTTCCTAGACCTAGCTTTCTATAAACAGTCAGTGGCATCAAATTAACGCTTGCTTCCAGATCACATAATGCCTTGGCGAATTCCATAGTCCTGATTGTATAGGGAATAGTGAATGCGCCCGGGTTTGGCTTCTTTTGCACCAAGGTCCTTCTAGAGATAGCGCTACAATGGTGGAGATTTTCCTCCAATTCGCAGCTCACAGCTCTTTTCTTAGTCACAAGGTCCTTCATGAATTTCGCATATCCCGACATTTGCTCAAGTGCTTCAACCAAAGGCACATTTATTGTCAACTGCTTGAGCATTGCCATGAATTTGCTGAATTTTGCATCATCAACCTTCTTCTTTAGTCGTTGAGGAAAGGGAGGTGGTGGGCGTAGGATAGTTTGCAACACCACTTCCTCTTCCTTCTCTTTTTCCTTCTCCAAAGCATCAACAGAACTATTCAGCTTCTTAGGCTCCACTGGGTTATTTTCTTCGGATTCACTGACAACTACCTCACTAACTACAGATTTGCCCACAGAAGGGCCAGGTAAGATCTTACCACTCCTAGTGGTAATTGCCATGCATGAGCCATCATTTCGCGGGTTCTGCACCGTATCACTTGGTAACATTCCGCTCTTTCTCTGGTTGACTGCAGCAGAAAGTTGGCTCATCTGCTGCTCTAACTGTTTGATTGCAGTGGAGTATGAGTGCACCAATTGACTGATGGATGTCAGATCGATCTTCATGGTGGTCACACCAGAGTTTGTGGCCTCAACTCCCTTCAACAGCTATTCCATCATGTCCTCCATGGACATCTTTCCAGAGCTAGTTGCAGCAGCTTCCCGATTTCCAGGAGGAACGTATAAACCACTCCTGTCATTACTGCTTCTCCAGTTTCCTTGCTCCCTGTCTTTGTAACCAGGCTTGTCATAAACGTTCCGACCTTGATTCCCTTGGCTACTACCTCGGAAACCCCCTGATTACTCACATAGTTTGCCTCCTCATCTGCATTAGTAGCCACAGTGCACTGAAATTCCACAGCTTTGACCTTTTCAGTCTTGCCTGACAGCAAGTGCTTGGCCAGCAAGTCCATCTGTGTCTTTAGGTAGGCCATGTCTTGGTCTCGCTCCTTATCTCTTCTGCGCTGCTCCGCAGTCATACCAACAGAAACAGTCGGGCTAGCTACCACAGAATCCCTGGTATGCCAAGCCCGACTCTATTTGGTCATCTTATTCAACATATCTGAGGCATCTTGAAAAGACAGGTCAACAAACGAACCACCAGCAGCATTATCTACAATCGACTTTGTTACAGAGTTGAGAGCCCTGTACAAAGTCTCCATTAAGTGTAGGTCCGTCATATTGTGGTTTGGACACTGTGTCAGCTTCTTCTTGAACCTTTCCCATGTCTCATGCAAAGCTTCGGTAGGGAGCTGTCTAAAGTTGCTGATCTCGTCTCTCAACTGAACCCTCCTGGAGGGTGGAAAAAGTCGTTCTAGGAACGCTTCTTTCAACTCCCTCCAGTGGGTGATGGAATCAGGCGTTAGCTCATTTAACCACATTGTTACCTCTCCAGACAGAGACAATGGAAACAATCTTAACCAGATCGCATTCTGGCTCACTCCCGGATTATCAAAAGATTTGCAGATGATGATAAAGTTCACCAAGTTCATGTTCGGATCATCACCAGGCAGGCCACCGAACAATCCCTTCAGATTCAGGAGCTGAATCATGGTACTTGTTATGCTGAATTTTGCACTAGGTGCCAACGGTGGAGGAATGATCGCACCCGTTGCACCTGCTCCGTCCATTCTTCATCATCGTCATTAACCTCATATTGGACAGGCTGTTGACCATACCTTCCTCTGACTGGACGGTTTCTATTGAAATTTCGCTGCACTGCAGCAATTTGCTCTGCTCGCCTTGGGTTTTAAGGATTCAGCAATTCCTCATCACCCAAGTCTTCATCACCAAGGTTCGGATGACGTACTTGCTGACCCTCGTTCTGTACGTTCACCTGAGCCCTGGCCAAGGCTGCCAGTCTGTCAGCCTCTTGCTGTTCTGCCATTCTCCCGATCTGCTGCGGTTCCGGATTAATTGGTAATAATTGTTCTCCGGAACTTCTTGTTTTTGGCATAAACAACAAGGATCCTGCAATTAAACAAAAACAACAAACAAACATAAATCTAGGAAACTTAACTAACAGTTAATTAGCGCGCACAAACTTTCAGTTTACAACTGTATTCCCCAGCAACGGCGCCATTTTTTATAACGCTCAAATTACACTCTTGAATAGGTGTAAGCGATCGTTGTCAATTTAAAACCCAACTAGGTTGGGGTCGAATCCCACAGGGAATAAGGTCTGAACCCAAGTCATTTGCGATTTAATTCACTGATAGTTTAATGTTTCCTGAAATGGGGGGTTTAAGTTTCACGAATAATTGTTTGTCACTTTAATTTCGCGATGTTTGTAATCAAGAGTTTATGAAATAACCAGAATTATGTTCACTAGGGCTTATGGTACATGATAGATGCTAAAGGTGATTCAAGATTCGCATGGTGGGTAGGATAACAAGCTATCTTTATCGATGTTATGCTCAAATGTCTCTCGACCTACTTAAGCGTTTAATTTCCTAATCCTCTCGGACTTGGGGAATTTCTATTCACTGTCCAAATTTTACCTCAGGTTAACCAACCTTGTTTCAACGCTGATTATTAAACGAAGTATTTCCGAGTCCCTATTGATAATTCACTTCCTACTATATTTGATTTCTTTCTCAAGCAAATCAGAGCAGGTGTGTCTGCTGTTTGGAACCAACAGACGTTAATTAAAGCGTCAGAATTATCAAGAAATCCTACCACCTATTGAATCTTGAATACCTAGCACCTTATCAAGACCTAACCCTAGATCCCATAATTCAGGTTAATAGAGTTTAGCCTCTCATGACAGAAAGAACGAAACACATAATTGAATTCATGATTTGAAAGATAAACTTATAGTGATGAATAAAAACCAATGAATCGTAGATTAGATCACAAAGGACAAATCCCCCAATACTGATAATAATCTCTCCAAATAGTTGTGTTGTTAAGTCTAGCAGTAGAGAAAAAATATCAAAGTATGTTCCCCAACTCAAAGTGTCGAATAATAATGAATAATTATTTAGAAAACCCTAAAACAAAGCTTTAAATAGTTTAACCTAATTATGGAAACAAAATCAAGGTTACAGCTTCTCCTCGGAATAGACGAAGACATCTGTGATAGCTTATCAGGAGTCTGACGACTTATCACGGATGTCAGCTCTTCTTCACTTTTGGCTCTTGCTGTCTAAGGCTGACGACGACGACGATGGCTTATCAGGATTTTGACGGCTTATCACCAATATAGTCAAGACTTCTTCTCAGTTTCCATGTTCTGCCTAAGTCTGACGGTATCCTTGACGCCTTATCACCATCCTGATGCCTTATCACAAAATGTCATCACAACTTCTCTTCAACTCCCATTCTCTGGTTAAAGCTGACATTGGCCTTGATAGCTTATCACACTTTTGACGACCTATCACCAGATGTTGTCACAGGCTTCAACTCATGCCAAATCTCTGGTTAAGTCTGACGACAACTGTGATAGCCTATCATAGGGCTGATGACTTATCACAGATGTCGTCAGCCACACTTCTCTTCAGATTTCTCCAGATTTCAACTTCTTTGTTTCCATTCTTGTTGGTTCTCTATCTCATCAGCTTAAACTGTAAAATCAAACATAAACAAATCAAAAACGACAAAAGTTGTTTAAGACTTCGCAATTATTCTCAATTAAAGGCCTTAAATGTGTTAGCAATTGCTCACACATCAATAAAAAGGTACCTCCCAAACTTAAAAGCAAGTTCTACAGAGTGGTGGTTAGACCGACTTTGTTGTATGGGGCGGAATGTTGACCTGTTAAGAAGACCCATATCCAGAAGATGAAGGTGGCGGAGATGAGAATGCTTCGGTGGATGTGTGGGTGTACTAGAAAAGATAGGATTAGAAATGAGGTTATTCGAGATAAGATGGGAGTGGCTTCGATGGAAGCTATGATGAGGGAAGCGAGGTTGAGATGGTTCGGTCATGTGATACAGAGGAACACGGATGCCCCAGTGCGGAGGTGTGAAAGGTTGGTTAGGGATGGTTTCAAGCGAGGTAGAGGTATATCGAAGAAATGTTAGAGGGAGGTGATTAGACATGACATGGAGCAGTTTCAGCTTACCGAGGACATGATCCTGAATAAGAAATTGTGGAGGAGGTGAATTAGAGTAGAAGGTTAGTCTGAGTTAGGATGTTGTATGCTTTGGTGTATACTTGAAGTATCTTGCTTTGGGTATTATTGAATATGTTAATTTCTATTGTATCTTGTTTTATTACTATTCCTTATCTTATCTTAGATGGCTTTATTTTGAGCCGGGGGTCTATCGGAAACAACCTCTCTATCTCACATTTGAGGTAGTGGTACGGACTGCGTACACTTACCCTCCCCAGACCCCAATTGGTGGGAATATACTGGGTATGTTGTTGTTGTTGTTGTGTGGTATTCTTGCCAAACTTGATTCCCTTAGCTAATTCAACAGAACTTGAACGCAAAACAGAAATACAAGTTCTGTGGTGTTAATGTCTTTGCATTTCTGTTGCAGGTTTGGGATATTTCCTTCTTGGGGTCTCTCTCAGAAACTTTCTCGTGTTATTGGACCTAACAGAGCTCGTGAAGTGTCTTTAACTGCAATGCCTATCAACGCAGAACAAGCTGAGAGATGGGGTTTGGTAAATTATGTTGTAGACAGAAGTGAACTTTTGAACAAAGCTAGGCAAATTGCAGAAGCCATCATCAAGAACAACCACGACATGGTTTTGAGGTACAAGGCAGTTATCAATGATGGGTTCAAACTAGAGTTGACCCGAGCCCTTGCTCTTGAGAAGGTACCGACATCTGTTCTTGTTATGCTTAACCAGCTGATTGTGCATCTTGTTCAACTATTTGCTTATGATCTCTTTCTAGTATCTATAATCTATGACATATTAAAAGAGAACCCTGCATGCATTGTTTGTGTTGTATAGATGCAAATAGCAATTAGAAAAGAAGGGTAATACTCTACAAGAAATATCACTCTCTTCCTAGTACCAATAGCCCTAGCTACCCTCCAATCCTCTAAAAAAAAGACCTTGTGAAAGGTCAATTAAGAACCCGAAGAATCAAAGATAGCAGAGATTGAGAAAGGGGCAAACAATCCAGGTGTCATGCACCTTGCAAACAATCCAGGTGTCATGCACCTTTTAAAAGTTGATCCTAAATCTTTAAATCATGCATGAAAAAAAGAAGACTGAGAACTTGGTATCTTGGTATCTGTTGCTGGTGGGAGTTGCTAGGTATCCCGTGGATTTACTCGAGGTGCACCAAAGCTGGTCCGGATACTACAGTTATCAAAAAAAAAAGGAGGAGATCAAGATGGGGAAAGAGAGAAACTAATTGAGGTGCTTGCACCTTTCAAAAGCTAATTCTAAATCATGCATTACGAATCTGATAGTAGTCTAACATCAAGATTCTCTACTACTTTCTTTTCAGTTTATTTAACAATTTTTCTTTTATATAATCCACTTGGTATATTATTGTTGTTGTATATTTGAAAAAATATTAAACTTTAAATTTCTTATGTTCCCTCGGGCATGATTTTATAGCTTGTCAAGGGATGCTTAAGATCCCAAGCTCCAAAATCTTCTCTTTTTAAAAAAAGAAAAAAAAAAAATGTACCCAGGCAAACTAGTTCCATAAAATTAATTGGAGGGAGTATACGTCCGTGCCATTGGTCATTCCCTATGGTGCTCATATTCTCAACTGCAGTAACTTGCCAAATGTCGAATATCCGTGTTAGTCTCCAAATTAAGTAATCCACTTTAATAGTTCCCTTTTAGATGCATTGTGGTGCTTAATAAGTCGATTGTTGTTCATTGTTACCGATCCAGCTATTGCCTGTTGTGTCAAATAGTTAGAAACTAATGAATTAACTAGTACAAATCCTGCAAGTAGTGAACATGGGTTATTTACAATGTATGTGGTCTATTTCACTCGTGTTTGCAATTTTGTCATTTCCAGGAGAGGGCTTTCGAGTATTACGATGGAATGAGCAAGGATCACTTTAAGAAAATGCAAAAGTTCATTGCGGGACGGAGTTCAAGCAAAACTTCATCAAAATTATAGATATCACAGAAATAAATTAGTTCCCTGGCACGTTTTGTTGAAAAACAAAATCAAATAATCATAAAATTTGCACCGATTTGTCTCATTTTACAAGGCAATGGTGTTTAATAGAACACAAAGGTATAGATGTTATTGTAATTTCAGTTGAGTGATGATGTTGTTAGCAAGCGACAATTATGGTCAACCTGCATGCTTATATGACATTATGAAGGACTTATGTTGCATGCGATAATATTACACGTTTGTGTAAACATTGTGTGCCGAAGATAGCTACAGAGTACAGGTTAGTATAATATCAGTTGGACGTGATGATAAATACATGAGTTGTCCTGACTTCAACTGATCATTATTCCCGATGTATTATGTGTTGGGCTTTGGGTACGGCTATACTTGGTTTGATTTGATTCGATTTTTTCAATTATAAAATCAAATCAATTATGGTCTTTTCAATCTCGGATTTTTTTGATTTTACGGTTTGGTTTGGTTTTTCCAAATTAATTATTTTTAGTAAAAGTCTTTGCCACACAAAACATGTAAATGATGCTTTCAAATTTTCTTCTGTACTAGAAAGATATTATATGGCACTTTCAAAGAAAATATAAATAAATAAATAAATGAAATCACGTTATTAAGCTAAAATAGTGTTACCAACAATAAAGATAATGAAAATCCACAACACTAGTACTATAAATAAAAGATGAAAATAAACGTGGTTTGATTTGAGCTTATTTGAGTTTCTAGATGTTTGTGGACTATAATTCTAAGAAGACTTATTGTACCATAAATAATTATAAGTTGAATTTTAAAATAATATGTTAAAAACGTATATTGTGAAAAAGTTTAAGTTATACGAATTACATTATAATAAACATTTTGTCATGCACTAACTTAGAGACGCAACTCCCACCTGATGCCAATTTAGACCTGAGTTAATCCTTGTTGGACGATTATGCTATTAGCAAAACACCAACCACCAAAATCAAGAAAACAAACAAATATATATCAACTTAAAAATAAACCCGCGACCAATAAGGCCCTTTTCAACATAACATTGAACAAACTTAACTAATCCCAGTAATTCAAAAAGAATGAAAACTAAATTAGTGTCGGCCAGCGAGGCCACCATGATGCATATAATCAAGTAACGTTATGCGGGCCATCAAGGCCATCATGATATCTAAAAACTATAAATTAAACACATATATACATATACAATCAAAGTCAACGAGGCGTTGTGCTAAAAAGACAAAGCAACAAGGCCAACACGGTTGACTATTTACATCTCTATAACCCAAAATTTGTAAGCCTCCAAGAGTAATAAAGTTTGGCAAGGCCAGGACCTCGGCCTACCTAAAATCTATCTATAACAAAAGCTAATAAACCTTAGGAACTCTAAAATCTCTTCCCCCACCTCTTACCCCAAAAAAAGCTAGCCAACCTCCTGGAGCATGATCGTGCTACTGAAAAGTCTTATCTGGTCATCTGTCGGGGCCTAGAGGCATAAATCTGGTGCTTCCTTGCTTGGGGTATCGGTAAAAAGTAAAGTACCAAGTATTGTAAGACAAACTAAAAAGTTAAACTGAATTTGAAATATAAAAGTTAAAGGTAATAAGGCAGGAGCATAAGCATAACTCTAACACACCTTCCTCCATATGATAAAATATACAATCAACTAACCAAATAATAACCTATCCTGGTGGCAGGTATAAACAACAATCAAGAAACCTACCTGAGCCCGCACAAACTTGGTACATTACTTTGCAATCTAGCTACCCATATTGGCTCTTAATCGGGTCGCTTATATTAATTAAACCATAGTGAAACACCCCCCGGATTTTAGGCCCTAAAAATTTCTGAGTTTTTGAACTCACTGCTTGAAACACCCTGGTTTTTGGACCTTAGAAATTTTTCTGGAATTTTGGTCTCTGGACCCAATACGACTCATGGGTACGAGCCGTATATTGGGGTACGAATGGTCTGATCCAGTCGTATGCTGACCCGTGTTGGTTGGTGGAATGGATTTTGGTCACTGGAATGGGTACGACTTGTAGGGTACGAGTCGTATGGTCGGATACGGATCGTTTGGTTTCTTCACTTAACCTTAGACTTGGTAACCTAGGTTGGATATGAGTATGAGTGGCTTACCAAGAGCCGTAAGCCAGGGTACGAGTCGTACCAGGGACTCGTATGGTGGACAGTATTCAAACCTTCTATGATTTTATCTTGCCAGAGATACGGGTGAAGGGTACGGATCATATGTTGTCAATACAACTTGGGTAGAATGAGTCATACACTGGGCAGTGTTGGGTCCAAGGGTTGAGGCTTAGGATACGAATGGTGGGTACCACTCGTATCGAAGGGTACGACTCGTAAGGGTCAGTCGTACCCCTGTGTCGGGATTTTGTGCAACTTAAGTGGGGGTAATCTGGATATTTTTTCACTTACCTTAATAAGGTCCCACGACTTCTAACTCTCTTGAGAGGCTATTTACCCTATTATTCTATTCATTAACACTTTGAAACACTTCCTAAACACTCTATAATTCTCTCAAAAACTTTTGGGCAAGAAAGTTAGGGTTTCAACTAGAGGAATAATTTGGGGATCTTGTTGGTGGTTTCTCTCCGTCTACTTTGTCAATTAAGGCATGTTCCCTTCCCTCATTGTTAGTTCCCTCCGTCGCGCCAGAGTGCAAATTCACACTCGTCCTTTTTCAGTAGCTTAACGCAATTTCACCGCGTCGCGGTGGAGATGTAATTGCCTTACTCTTGATCCATAATTTGAATTCTTGTGTCATAAATTTAATCCTAAGTATGTGAAGTTCTTATTAGGTGAATAATATTCATAGAAGTCACTTAGAGCCAAGTGGAGCTAAGAACATTAGATTCATTCAAAGTTTGGTGTCCAGTTCTACAGGGGTCAACTTTGAAACTGTATAACTTTTGATGCATGTAGAATATTTCAGCTCAAGACCCACTAAATTGTATATAATTGAATTAGCTTTCTAACGATACCAATTTCGCCTAAAACCGATACCCGAGCGAAAAGTTATAGCCATTTTAGTGTGAGGCAGTAAGTTATCGCGATGATACCGGTTGGGGCAAAGGGTAAAATCGGGATGCGGGTTACGAATTTTTGCTTTAAATTAATGAGGGGCAATGGGGTCTTTTCCCCCGTCAACCCAGGTCATAATATAACAATGTATAGCCGCCATTGGGGCATCCATTCAATCACCTTCTATTCAAGAAAAAAATCAAGAATGAAGCTTTTTATTCCAAGTTCAAGAAAATCACTCAAGAAAATTCCCAAGAACATCAATTTGAGTTTTCTCCTTCAAGAAACTATATTCAAGAACACAAATAGGAATTCAAGTCAACTTATTCATCAATTCTCTTTCAAAAGAGAACCCTAAAACTCAAACTTACACTTCAAGAAATCCAATTTTTCCTCATCAATTCTCCGAGATAGTTCAAGATTAAGAATTTCCAATTCAAGAACTCCAAGAACTCATCTTCAAAAGCATCATAGGAATCCAAGATTCAAGATTTCTCATCTAAGATCATCAATTAAGGTATGTGGGGGTTATGAACAAGGACAATCCTTTCATCCTTGTGCCTAAAACTATCTTTTTAATTTAAATTCACATGATTTGCAATTAGGGTTCATACCCAATTTTTATTATTTGATGATTATGAGATTTCAAGTGATTGAATGTTGAATTGCATGACTATTTTCATATAATTATGCGTATAATGCGATTTTTCAAATTTTTCCAATTGAGTTTAAGCATGATATTGAGATTCTTGATTTTATTATTTTGATATTGTTGAAGTATTTTCAAGAAGCATATTGAGCATGATGCTTTGCTATGATTTTTACATAAATTTGAAGCATGGGTCATTAAGCCCTAATCAGAATTGTTATTTCAAGATTGATTGTGCTATGAGCACTTTATGACTAGATTCTTTTTAGATTATTGATAAAGATTTGACCTTTTGTTCTCAGAATAAATATGAAATCCACCTTACAGATTCAAATTACAGATTTAGCTTTACAGAGTTACAGTTGGTTTTCATTATAAACCATTAGTCTATTTTAAAAGTGGATTTTCATCAGAATGGGCATATAGATATTATTTTGGGAGTAGTATTTAGCACCGAGATGGGTAAGTTACTACGGTTTCATACCCCAGAACTACGTGCCAACGTTGAATTTAGATTATTTTCACTTCTACGTGGATGACAGATATGTGATCACCCAGATAGATTATACTCCCTGGCAAGAGTATGACTCATCTCTCCAACGTGAGGATGTTCCTCCTTAGGAGGACAAAGACGTTTGACTCCATAAATGCTCACATGGTTTATGTCGGTTAGACCAACCTCCCTAAGTAAAGTATTTTTCAGATTTTAGAAACTAAGTGTAAAGGATCACAAACTTACTTAGATATTATTTTACTTAAGATTTTAGTTACAGAATTACAGTTTTATTTTTCAGACATAAAAGGTGACCCCTTTTTCACTTAGCCTATATGATTTGAGAATAGAATAGAAATACAAATTTTATAACTAAATGTTATGACTCACTAGATTTATAAAGTATGATTTTCTTCTTATTACTTCAGATTTTAGTATTTCAGATACTCCAGCTTACGTGAGTCATTTATATTTAGCAGGCATTATTTTTTTACAAATTATGATAATTGATATTATGTTTTACTTATGCATTCACCCCCATATACTCAGTACATCCTCAAAGTACTGATCCACATATATGTCTATGTGTTACATTATCTCATAATGTAGGTACGAGTTGTAGTACGCATACCATATTCAGACAGTTTGTAGATTCCAGCTAGCAGATGATGAATCCTCCTACTTCGGGGACTTAAGTTAGATATTATTTATGTACTTTTCTTTCTTACTCATAAGTATTGATTAGTGATTGTTGGAGTCGCACCTCATCTATCTATAGTCAGTATAGTAGAGGCTTAACATATGTCAGTTAGAGTCTGTCTTGTAATTTTAGTCCTTCTTTTCAGACTTTATCAAAATGTAAAATTGTATTAGTATTATTTTCTCACAGATTCCATCATTATTATGTTTCTGCACAGTAAACTCAGTTATTTTATACATATTTTATCAGTTTCTTATCAGTATACCAGTTCATGGGTTAGCTTGGGATCACTTATGGTCCTAAGCACTGTGTGACATCTCGGAATAGATTTTTGGAGCGTTATGTAACACCCCAACTTAGGAAGGAGTCCCACATCGACAAAACACAGGAGGGATACTGGGTATATAAGTAAGAAAGTCTTACTCCCTAGCGATGCATTTTAAAGTCGTGCATCCCTGGGCCCAAAGTGGATAATATCACTAGTGGGTTGGGGATTTATAGGGGTCTTTTGGGCCTTGATTGTTTGGGATGCCCATCGTGGCTAGGGCCTCGGCTCGGGTTATGACAAAATGGTATCATAGCCGCTCCTGTGTCAGCCCTATCAATATGGTCCAGAGTTCAAACTGAGTGTAGGCAAATCCCGGTAAGATGAGGCAAACCTCAGTCCTGAGTGTAGGTAAATCCCATTCGGTGGGGCAAACCTCAGAGAGGACGCTGAGTCCATAAGGGGGTGTATGTAACACCCCAATTTAGGAAGGAGTCCCACATCGACTAAACACAAGAGGGACACTAGGTATATAAGTAAGAAAGTCTTACTCCCTAGTGACGCATTTTAAAGCCGTGCGGGCCTAGGCCCAAAGCGGTTAATATAACTAGTGGGTTAGAGAGTTATAGGGGTCTCTCGGGCCCTGATAGTTTGGGATGCCCATAGCGTATAGGGCCTCGGCTTAGGTCGTGATAGCTAAACATCCCAGGTAAAGGTTTTAATGGCATGCTAAACTCGGTTCTCTTTCCCGACATGGATATATATATGTATGGTTTGTGTGCATATGGATGGTTTTACTTGGTTTAATAAATAGCTTTATTTTATCCTTATTCTGAGTTTATGCTAGCGATCACTCGCTAACCTATCTTCAGGCGGTTGTATACCCACGCTATGCAGGAATCGACTGTTCTATTCTTTCTACATAGTGATTGACTCAGGGATAGTTGTTGGGTTAAAGTGGTGAGCTTCCATCTTTCTGAAAGGCTCCATTTTATGTTATGCATATTTTTAGACATTATGATTTATTTATGGATATTGGTTTTGGCTATGGTTGGGGGCATGTCCCAACCAAATATTCTTACATTTTTTGTTAGAGGCTTTGTGGTACTTCTACAGGTTGGAATGAGCGAGATCGGTATGGGTTTTGGCCTTAATATTGGCATTGGTATTGAGGCATACATTATTGGACATAATTTCTCACTGTTCCATCGTATTTTATTTTGGGATTAATTATATTATGTTTTGGAACTTACTTGGTTATGGCCCTTATTTCGGTATTGGCTTGGTTTGGTATGGTTAAATGGTTGGTATAGGATGGTTGGACTCGATTGGGTCGGTCACGGTTGTGATCCTATCCTAGAGTCTTCCGGTGAGCTATTACACTATCTTGTTATATTCTCGAAATCATCCAACTCAGGAAAGATGATAGGAGGTTGGATTGGGTAAGGGGGTGGTCTTTGATCCCAGTGGGACTTGGGATACCTATTACGACAAGGCCTCCGATCGGGTCATGTCCCTTCCCAGACTACGACTCTCCTTACAAGTCTTAGTGTCTTTGTATGGATCATAGGTCCTAACCATAGGGAGTCCAGTGTAGTTGCTGAGTATTCTATTCTGACTACAACTTTTACCTTATGAGTCGTAATGGCTCTATACAGTCGTAAGGTGGCAAATCATAGTATGTCCAGTGTGATGCCCAAATAATAATGTCCTGAGAACGAGAGGAGCATACGATTTGTAAATTTTGGGTAAGAGTCGTATGGTACGACTCATAACTAGACCAGTATGGGTACCCATCGACACTGTCAAGACTATGACTGAGGGTCACGAGTCGTAGGGTGACCATATAAGTCATAAGGTCACCCGTAACGACTGACGATGATTTTTTCAGCTTTAATTAAAAAGGGGAAATTTGATCATTTCCCTTACTCCCCAATTAAAACCCCCATCCATAAAACACCTTTGGAGCTCTTTTCTCATCATTTAGCAAATCAAAACACATTCTCTCAAACTCTCTAAATTCTCCAATGTCAAGATACTTTGGGTTACCAAAAGTTTGATCAATTAGATCTTCCGGGGGCAAATGTTTCTTAAATTATTTTTCCATGATTTATTATGCATTGTTCATGCTTTATATATGGTTTTAAACTTGTGGGGTGCATGGGCATGGTGAATAAAATAGGGGATTATGGTTTCCCCAAATTTTGTGAATATTGACAATTGAATTGGTAATAACCCCAACCCAATTTTGTGTAAATGGTTCTGAGTATGGGTATAGTTGCAATGAACTACTTTTGAAATAATTGCCTGAGGTAAAGAGGTTATTGAAACATGGTGGTTTGATTTAATGAACAAAGGAAGTCGGTGTTCCCCCATCTTGTATTAATGAACCCAGGGAGTTATTTTTTCTAAGTTAATAGAATTAAAATGGCATGATGATGTTACCTTGCAAGTGTAGTTCGTATGACAATTCCAGCAGTATATGCCCTAAGGTGCATGATGGTTTAATGAATGTGAATGTGTGAAAAGCGGTTTAATTGGTCTTAAAAGAGGGATGTGTATCTGAACCATGAAAGTAGAGGTCCAAAGGGACCAATACTAAAAATCATGATTGCCTACGCAGTGGTCTAAATGATCGGGTGGTTAGAGTCCCCCTTATTATATGATTGGGTGGTTCGAGTCCCCCATGTTAAATAACTAGGTTCTTAAGTCACCTTTGATATATGTCGGGAGGTTTGAGTCCCCCATATTACATATGTACTTATGATTATCATCTGGTTCATGCGAATTCACGCACTAAGCCCTTTCATCTTGGGGAAAGATGACTCATATAGCTTGTGGGTGCCTTATTATGATGGTTATGCTACACAACCCAGGTTAACAATTTAGAATGCATGCTAAGCCTTTTTCCTTATCCTAATATTTTAAATAAGTATATTTATATGCATACATTAATGTGAACATGTACATTGAGTTGAACTAAACTTTGAATTGTCATTATCTTATCCTTATACCTGAG
The DNA here is from genome assembly GCA_030864215.1 of Capsicum pubescens. Classification (NCBI taxonomy): domain Eukaryota; kingdom Viridiplantae; phylum Streptophyta; class Magnoliopsida; order Solanales; family Solanaceae; genus Capsicum; species Capsicum pubescens. The sequence continues at coordinate 190,052,441 of CM061538.1, read as the reverse complement.
TTACATGCTAGTTCTCAATCCACTAACCATTCTAGACATTGTATCCCTATATAATGTAGGGTCCAAAGACAAGTCTACTTTTCCTGCGCAGTGTTAGGTGGATTGGATCGATTCGTCGATCGATTATGGTGAAGCGGAGAGATTTCATTCTCCAAAAGACTTGATCATTGCATCAGTTTTCTTTCATAAACTAGAATTAAAGAGTTCACATTGTTATTGTCATTGTCATTGTCTGGGTCGAGGGCATGTCCTGACTTAAATTACTTTTAGATTATAGAGGCTTTGTGGATATTATTGTGGATTGGGTATTGATGTTGACATTCTTAGATATCTTTGAGTTTATTACTTTTCTATCTTGTTATATGTTTGGAATTCAGCCTCTGCTAGGTGTTATGTTTTGTATTGGCTAGGCAAAGGGGGTGTTATCTGGCCCTCGGCAAACTTGTAATACCCGTCATGGCTAGGCCCTGGTTTGAGCCGTGACAAAGTTGGTATCAGAGCCTAGGTTTGGAGTCATTGGATGTCCATAAAGTACTGTCAAGTAGAGTCTCTTTTATGGGTATGTAGTGTGCCACACTTATAAGAGAAAGGCTACGAGGCAATAGGAATGTTCCCCTTTTCTTATGATCTACTTTTGGGATGTAGAGCCTAGGGTGTTGAAATATCCTGTAATTCCCCTATCACGACCTGAGGTTACCCCATAGTCGCGACAACGGTGCTTACGGTCATAAGTGACCACAATCTAACCCATTAGCTGGTACCTAAAGTGAGCACTGAATAACATAATACTAATAAACATGCGCGGAAAATAACTGATAAGGCCATAAGTTTTTAAATACTAAAAACACAATTGATTTCACAAGTCTGTAACATCTGCAGAATATACTGAAAAAAGACTGATAAAACTAATAAACTAACTGACTGTCTGAATGTGAGAAAGCCTCTAAATTGGCTGAGTAGTTGATGGGACAGGCCCCAACTAAATCCAACCGACTAAGTGAAAAGTAGTGTGGAAATACTGAATAAACATAATAGGTCCTTGATAGATGAGGACTCACCACTGTTGCTACTGCTGAAGCGCTAGACTGTCTCTGTACGGTCAGGAAATTAAGTGTCCGAACCTATGATATAAGACATCATAGCACAAAGAAGAGTATGTTTTCAGTACTTCGAATGTACTGGTATATAAGATAAGGTTAGGCTGAAATGTATGGGTTAACTATACATAAAGTAATGATTGACTGAATAGCATAAGATAACTGAGTTTCATGTATGAAAACTGAGATACTGAGAATGCAGGACCAAGCATATAATGTTTCTGAAATAATCTATAAACTAAATTACTAAAATCTGATAACTGAATAACTGGAAGTCTGTATGCTATGGTCAACCAAACCTGAACTGAAAACTGAACTGAAACTGTGGGAGGTATCATCTAATTGATATGGCCCAATCTGAGCTAAGTGGGGTCCAACCTGTAACCCCAGTTGAAAAGATGTCAGTATGTGCCATGGGTACTAACAATGGTTGTATGGATCCACTAAAACTGGTGTCCCGAAGGTCTAAAGAGTAACCCTATACTGGCAGGAAAATCATGAGATATGTGTCAATCCTAAACTGGTAGGAAGACATCTCAAACCTATGCTGGCTACGTAGCTCTGTAACTTAGGGATTGCTACTAAGGGTCAAACCCTAAACTGACAGAAATGCCACCATCCTTGGGTTCGCTCGGTGCTGAAATCCTACTCCTAACTGAATGACACTGTTTAATGGTCTGAACTAAGCTTAAATGAACATACAACTGATCATAATAACTGACTGAATGATAATGCTTATGGTATATCTGAAATCATTCTGAAGATACTGAAATTGTGTAAATAGCAAAGTATTGGGTGTTCATAACCCTCCAACACTGAATGGAAATAACTATACGGGCACATAAAGCTTTGAAACCATAGTATGGAATCATTGTTCAAAATCTAATACTAAGGCATTTCATCAAACACATGAGAGTCATGAACTTAACATGGGAGTAAGTAAATCACGTGGTGATAACATAGTTATAATTCTAAAACCATGAATTAAGTTTTTAAATGACAAGAATTCAATATTCAAAACATGCAAGGTCTCATTCCATTGAAAGCACATGTAATCAAAACTTGAAATCAAATTATCAAGATGTTCATGGGCATAATTCAGCTTAATCATGTAAAATTTATAATTTAAAACATAAAAAGAGATCCTTGGACTCCATGGGTGAAAAGAGACCATGGATGAACATCACACATACCTTAAACCCTTAAGTTTTAAAAGAAACACCAATCTTGATGCTTTCTTGAATGCTCTTAAATTGGGGAACTTGAATTCTTGGTTTCCTTGGAGAGAAAGTAATGGAATTTGATGTTCTTGGGATATGAATAGGGTTTCTTTGAGAGGAGGATTGGATAAGATGGGTAAATAATGCCCTAATTTTATGTTATAATTCATAATTTGACACTTAGATTGAGGGGAAAAGACACAATTGCCCTTCAGACATTTAAATTCGTAAATAAAATGCGTTTTAAAGGGGCACCACAATGCGATGAGGGCTCCATCGATATTACGACTGTGACGCATCTCTATTGCGATGATCCACTGGAATTATGATCCAAACATGACCCAATTCTCATCCAAAAAATTTGAAACTTCCTTGAGACATGCTTCTTACACCCATGAATATGAATCAACTCTAAAACCAATATCTCAGGGTTGGGAATACCAATATAAAAATCCTCAAAGTTAAGAGGTCAAAAATGACTAAGTCCCCAACACTTAGTGAAATTTTTAGGTTTTAAGCCTCTTATGCATGCAACTAGGAGTTGAACTGAGCTAAGAATAATACAGGGTATTACATCCTGTTTGTTTGATTTTCAGATCATGCCTCTTAAAAAAAATTAATGCTCATGGAAACTTCTCTGTCCTACTTGAGGACATTGTAAATAGGACTCGTCCTACTTTTAGAGTTCATACTCGGTCTAGGGTCGGTGCTTCTGATTGTCCTAGTGGAGTTCCTTCGGTCTCCACTGATCCTTCTCCCACGGGTGACACTCTTGCTTAGTCACCTCCAAAAGATATTACTAATGCTAAGTTCCATTATTCTATTTATTTATTCACCCAATTAGTGATATCTCAGTCACGTCAGTCGGGTCCTACTGGTGCTGCTATTAGTTATTCTAAGGACACTAGGGTTGGCTAGTTTATGAGGCTGAATTTTCTGACCTTTACTGGTTCTAAGATTGAGAATAATCCTTAAGGGTTTATAGATGGGGTGGAGAAGATTTTTCGTGTGGTGCATATTTTTTATTTTGAGGGTGTGGAGTTCACTACATACTAGCTGAAGTATATGGCATATCAGTGGTATGAAGAGTGGGAACAGTCTAGGGGTGATGATGCAGAGTTGGCATAATGGGAGGATTGCTCTGGTGCTTTTCTTGATCGCTTCTTGTTTCAAGAGTTGAGGGAGGTGAAGGCTAAGAAGTTCGTGAATTTGAAGCAAGAAAAGATGTCTGTGAAGGAGTATTCCTTTAAGCTTCATTAGTTGTCCTGTTATGCTCCTGAGCTAGTATCTAGCACAAGGGATAGAATGAGGAAATTTTCTTCTCGGTTGTCCCGCGATCTGACTTTGGAAAGTAAGGCCGCCTTTTTTAACAAGGACATAGATATCTCTAGGCTTGTGGTGTTTATGCAACAGGTTGAGGATGAAAAGAAGAAACAAGTCGAAGTAGGGGAGAGAAAACGTAAGAAATCCAGGTACTCTGAGTAGGGTGGAGGTCAGCAAAATAGTGGTAGAAATGGAAGGCAGTGGTCTAAGAAGAAGTGAGAAAATTTTGATTCTTATTCTACGACTAGTGTTCCATATCCTAAGTTATTCGGTGATCGTCCGTTCCAAGGCGATAGTGCATATAGGGCATACGGTGCCTAGTTGCAGGATAGTAGAGCTCAATTTGCCCCATCTTATCCTCCTTGTGCTTTTATGGGCAGGTGCATTATGAAATGTATGATAAGGGGAGGAATAGGTTCTTTAAGTGTGGCCAGCTTGGTCACATATAGAGATATTGTCCTTCTAGGGTTGCTTCAGGGGCTAATAAGTCCCGGTTATACTTCTTCAGCTCTTGCAACAAAGAGTGCTACTTCTGTCTCCAGAACCGGTCGAAATGTCTGTATGCTCTTGCTACCTGTCAAGATTCTGAGGCATCTCCTGATGTTGTTACTGGTATGCTAAAACTTTTCTTTCATAATATATATTGTTTCCTTGATCCCGAGTCTACCCTTTCTTATATGACCCCTTTTGTGGCTATTCATTTTGATTTTGGTCCTAAGTGTATTTCGGAACCCTTTTCTATTTCCACCCTAGTGGGTGACTCTGTTATGTCTAGAAGAGTCTATAGGTAGTTGTGTGGTATCTATCTGTGGTAGGGAAACGTTAGTGGATCTGATAAAGTTGGACATATTAGATTTTGATGTGATTATAGGGATGGATTGGCTCCATTCGTGTTATGCCTCTCTAGATTGTTGGACCCGAAGGGTCAGTTTCCAATTCCCAAATGAGTTGGTGGTTGAGTATGAAGGTAGCTTCTTAGTGCCTAAGGAAGGTTCATTTTGTATCTTAGAGCCCCAAGGTTGATCTCCAAGGGATGTTTCTACCATTTAGTGCATGTTAAGGATTCTAGTTTTGAAGGTCTTTTATTCCAATCTGTTCCTATGGTTTGTGAGTTTTCCAAGGTGTTTCTTGATGATCTTCTTGGTGTTCCTCCCGATAGGGGAGTTGATTTGGGATTCATATTCTCTCGAACACTCATCCTATCTCTACCCCTCTCTATAGAATAGATCCAGCTGAGTTGAAAGAACTTAAGGAGCAATTGAAAGATCTTCAAGATAAGGGTTTTATTCACCTTAGTGTTTCTCTGTGTGGCGCTCTGGTACTCTTCGTACGTAAGAAGGATGGGTCCCTTCGGATGTGTATAGATATTTTGCCCAAGTGCACACGCAAGTGTACGTGATCTTATCAAGTAATACAATGGCCTCAAATAAAGCTTAATATCGATCCCTCAGAGACTTATGTTAATGGACTATCCAATTCTATTTTAACAATTGAGATTAACTAGTGCAATAGTAACCAAAAGAGTTTTGAAAGGTATAATTAAAAGTAAACTAAATTAATGTGGACAACTAAAGACTTTGGACAATCAATGGATGAAAACCCGGGGTTAAAGCACTATGAACAATCATACCACGCTATTGAATTTCATTCGTTGGATTAATTATCTTTGTTGTTATTCATAGGGTTATCGCATGATCATGGTCTCCCGACCTCTAATCGTCTACCTAACTTGGACATTACAACTACATCATTGAGCGGGGATGTAATAATCCAATTATATTCATGAAGCTATAATCATACATGTGAGTCAAGCAAGGCTTCTAGGTATATCCCTATCCTAGATGCTAATTCAAATTCCTTATTTTATAAAAGAATAAGAACCTTACTCTATTTATCCCCACGTTCTATCTTCCTATTCCCCCTCCCAATATCACAAGATCGACAATATATGTATTCTAAGGTTAGATACTCCTTCAAATAGTTAATACAAGGATAAAAAACAACCAAATATGATAAGAAATGCAAGCAAACTCAATTTAAAGCGAAAGTAAACATGTTCTTGGCCTTAACCCCAGAAAGGGGACGTTTAGCTACTAATAGACAAAACCGCAATCAAGATTCTTGAATACATAATATAATCCATTAAAATGCTAAAGTGAATAGATATAAACCATAAAACAAGTTTTTATCATCCCCTATCCAAATATCCAAGACGTCCAAGGTGAATAACAACAAGTTCAAGTGTCCTATTTATAGGACAAGGCTTTTTGCCGTCGGTGGAACAAGGGGCGTGTCGCAGGGGTAATTCCATTGGGATGGGAGTTTCGTTGTGGGATCATCACAAGGTCACACTGTTTTTGGTCCCTTAAAAAGTTTCCTATGCATATCACGCACCCTACATCCCTTGTTAAGATACTACACACACAGGTGACATCCAAAGTGTCCATTTTACGTCAAGTTATGTCTTGTGCTTCCGTTGATCCATTCCCAGCCTTGTGGTGTTTTTTCCACTTTATTTACAGATTTTATATCATTAATATATCATCATAATAAACTCACCAAGAATTCTATATCATCAAACACCACAGATTAGAGCTCAAAACAACACAATATCAAGAATGGTGAACTAGAAACTCGAGCTAAGACTAGGCTTGCCCACGTTGATCTTTAACTTATTGTTTTGACTCTTGGCTTGATTAAATTGATCATTGAAAATTATAAATAAGTTGTTACACACATAACTACACAATAATACAATTATTAACTCATTAAACACAATAGAATCCATCGAGATCAACTAGACAAACACCTAGCTCAAGCTAGTAACACTAGTTTTCACATTTGAACTCTAAGTTTCTAATTCAAAAAAGTACAAACTTGATTGAAAGACACCATGAACATTGTAATCAAACACTTATACACTTATATGCTCAATTATATCATCATTCACTCATTAAGCACACAAGAATTCCTTAAATCAAGGCTAAATAAGCTAGGATAACAACACCGAGGTGCATAAATCCACCTCAGATCACCACCACACACTTAAAACCGTGTTCATCCTCGAACAACTATTTACTCTATGAATCATACGCCGAGGTGACTCTACACTTTTACTACATGTAAGATACTTAAGTTAGTACTACAATGACAACACAAAGTGCAAGTTTCTGCACTAAGCATGTTACATACACACAATTGACAGTTCAAGAATACTACTTCAAAACATCCTAGCCTCAAGAATTGACTCTCCTAGTTAGAAAACTCATGCACATTGTTCAATCAAAGACGTCATATAATTCACCCAACATTCATCAAACATGTACCCTCAAAATAAGAGATTTACCCATAATTACTTACAATCATGTAATCCATAACAGAATGGGTACAAGAATCAAATTGCGCTCACTCTCACAAAGAATTCACAAGTTACAAATGATGAACCATAGGCTTGCCCTTAGTGTAGTACTTAAATAATATCAAAATGTTAATATTAGGATCAATTAGGTCTTTAATATTTGTAATGTAAGCTAAGGGACGGGTAAGAACTATTTTGGCCAGTACTAGTGACTATCTTCCTTAAGCTCTTTAATACATCACCATATACAATTAAAACTAATCTCCAGCAACCAACTTTCACCTCTACTACCATCACACATCTTTTGTTTTACCCCATCTCATTAAGTTCATTCACATATAATATGGTGGGAGTATTCTTTATTCAAAATTTATTCAATTTGAAAAAATTTATTTTCTTTACATTACTCAACTCCCAACAACAACATATAACATTTTTACACACCAATAACTATCACTTCGGGGCTTCAATTTCACCTTTCTCCTTCTTAAATTTCCAACTCCTCACTCAATTAATTTTACCCTAAAGTGCTTAGGAGCTTTTAGATCAAATTAAAGAAGTGGATTAGGCTACATATGAGGCTGCCAAAGAATAAGTTAAAGGATCAATGGGGTTAACTAGGATAATGCACAAGGATAGCTAAAAGGAAGGTATAAACTTGACTATAAAAGAAATGCCTATATTATCTCCTAAACCCACACTCTTTATTTCACTTTGCACACACACCAGGTAAGTTCTAGACATCACCCTCAACAAGGAATATACTACAACCTCACATTACACATGGAACGTTCTCAACTCAAGTAGGATCATCATAGACTCTCAACTAAATAATAACATGAATTCTAATTAAGCCAACAAGTACAAGAGTCATAAACATGAGTCTGGGAGTCTCAGCAGCAATAATTCACAAAATTAACATGCTTTTTACCATCAAAACACTTTCATCATGCAATCAAATATAGCACCAATAAGAATATCTCCCTTATTCCTAACATAAAAATTTTAAATTTTCCCTAAAAGTGAGAATTTCCCACCCCACACTTAAAAATCTACTTTGTCCCCAAAGTATACTTTAAAAGGTAAAGATAGAAATACTCCCAGAGGCCTCTAGGCCTAGCTAGTAGCATTTTTATCTATCAAGAGACTTAGTCTTCGCCTTGCTCCTTAGCTTAGGTTTTCTGGTACTCGGACTTCCCATCAACCTGTGACTTAACAAAAACAAAAACTAGTGAAGTAAAAACTAAAATACTAAAAATAAAACATACCTTAACTTGGGTTACCTCCCAAGAAGCGCCTGATTTAGTATCGCGGCATGACCAAATCAATTTTTTCCTCCACCTTGAGGATATGAATTTTACCCCCAACCTCACATCCATATTTTTTGCTTCACTCATAAGGTGGTGGTATAAATATTAAGAAACCAAGTAATGGATGGTGCATGGTAAACCACTTAAACTTAAAGTGACGTGTGTTATTATGTTGCTTATCTGGTGAAAAATCAAGAAAATAGAATTCCTATTCCTCCTCTTCACACTCTTCCACTATTTTAGTTGATTCCACAGATAAGACATATCTAAACATGATGTAGAAAAGTGATTTGAATAAGGCCTAACCAATCCCACTTTAAAATTTACACAATCCATACCACCCTCACTCTTATTCACCTTTTCATTTTCAGTCTCAAGAGAAAGATAACAACTAAGTGGCTGTGATTCTTGTGTCTGTTCAACACATTAGCTATTATCCTCTTTTGCTTTACTCAGCCTCTGTAGAGATGGTAGTGGTGGTATCTCCTTAACCTATTCAATAATTTTAGTTTTCGAGTGCTCAAACTTCCTCGAAGTATCAACAGATTTTTCTGGATCTGGTTGGAGAGTCAAATTTGTATCTACCTCCTTAGTTGTCTTTGGAGGTTCTTCATTTAGTTCTTTATCATTCCTTAAAGTGATTGTCACTTCTTGATTAGAAGGTTCAGTGTTACTTGGCAAACCACCTTGAGTCCTGGTATTTTCTGCCACTGCATCTGCCCCAGCTGATTCTCTAATGGTTGGTTCTTTATGTCTGCTACGAACTGTGCATAAGTCGCTAAAATTTATTTCAGCATCTCTTCCATATTTTTAGTTTGAGTCGTGGCCTGATTTCCTTGAACCTACTGCTGCTGAAATTATTGTTGTCGCTTGTTTGATGATTGAATTGGTGGATGAATCTGCCACGTTTGATTGTAGGTGTTCACATAATATGGCCTTTGAGAATAGCCCACAAATATTTTTGAATAGGGATTGAAAGCACACATAGCTGCAGAATGACCACTGTTACCACAAACCATACACCAATTTGTAGTCTGCTCCATACACAGAATAATATCCATCTCATATTGTGAAGGTCCCGTCCACGCGCTTTCATTAAAATCTGGACAAAAAGACCCTCGATGGGGTCCCCCACAAAAAAACAAGAATTTTCATCACTCGAAAACCATTTATCCCAGGTTGACATATCAAGAAGTGTGAGAAAAAAGTAAAAAAAACTAAAAATAAAAATTACTGAACTTTGTATAACTCGATATAGCTAAACAAAAAACAAGATAGTTGCATATTTATAAGTCCCGAGCAACGGCGCCAAAAACTTGTTGCACCCAAGCACACACGCAAGTGTACGTGGACAAGTATCAACTAGTGCAATAGTAATCAAAAGAGCTTTGGAACTTATAATTAAAAGCAAACTAAAGTAATGCGGACAAGTAAAGACTTTAGACAATCAATGGATGAAACCCGGGGTTAAAGCACTACGAACAATCATACTACATTATTGAACTTCATTCGTTAGATTAGTTATCTTGGTTGTTGATTCCTAGGGTTTATCGTATGATCATGGTCTCCTGACCTCTAATCGTCTACCTAACTTGGACATTACAACAACATCATTGAGCGGGGATGTAATAACCCAATTAGATGCATAAAGTTATCATCCTACATATGAACTAATAAAGGCTTCTAGGTATATCCCTATCCTAGATTCTAATTCAAATTCCTTATTTTATAAAAGAATAAGAACCTTACTCTATTTATCCCCACGTTCTATCTTCCTATTCCCCCTCCCGTGATCACAAAGTCAACAATATATGTATTATAAGGTTAGATACTCCTTAAAATAGTTAAAATAAGGATAAAAAACAATCAAATATGATAAAAAATCCAAATAAACTCAATTCAAAGTGAAAGTAAACATGTTCTTAGCCTTAACCACAGAAAAGGGGCGTTTAGCCACTAATAGACAAAACCGCAATCAAGATTCTTGAATACATTATATAATCCATTAAAAATCTAAAGTAAAGAGGTATAAACAATAAAATAAGTGTTTATCATGCCCTCTCCAAAGCTCCAAGACGTCCAAGGTGAATAACAACAAGTTGAAGTGTCCTATTTATAGGACAAGGCTTTTTGTCGTCGGTGGAACAAGGGGTGTGTCGCAGGGGTAATTCCGCCAGGATGGGGGTCGCGTCATGGGATCATCATGAGTTCATACTGTTTTGGGTCCCTTAAAAGATTCCTATGCATAGCAGGCGCCCTATATCCCTTGGTAAGATCCTACACGCGCTAGTGACATCCAAAGTGTCCATTTTATGTCAAGTTGTGTCGTGTGCTTCCGTTGATCCATTCCCAGCCTTGTGGTGTTTTTTCCACTTGATTTACAGCTTTTATATCATTCATATATCATCATAATCAACTCACCAAGAATACTATATCATAAATCACCACGGATTAGAGCTCAAATAACACAATATCAAGAACGGTGAAATAGAAACTTGAGCTAAGACTAGGCTTGCCCATGTGGATCTTTAACTTATTGTTTTTACTATTGGCTTGATTCAATTGACCCTTGAACATTATATACAAGTTTTTCCACAAATAATTAAACAATAATACTATAGGAACTCATTAAACACAATATAATCCATCGAGATCAATTAGATAAACACCCAGCTCAAGCTAGTAACACTAGTTTTCACATTTGAACTCTAAGTGACCAATTTAAGTACAAACTTGTTTGAAAGACACCATGAACATTGTAATCAAATATTAGACTCTTAGATGCTCAATTAAATCATCATTCACTCATTAATCACAAAAGAAGTCCCCAAAAAAGGGCTAAAAAATCTAGGATAATAATACTAAGGCGTATAAATCCATCTCAGATCAATAGATTACCGTAAACTGAATAGGGTAACGGTGAAGAATAAGTATCTGTTTCCTAGGATTGATGATCTCTTTAACCAGCTACATGGTATTAATTTCACAGCCCAGTGTCCTCAGGTCATAATGGCGCCAACCATAACCCACCAGTAGGCAAGCTAACCCATAGTATGGAATGGCTAGTAACGGATAACTCAACAATATAAGGAAAAGAATGCGGAATATATGAAATAAAGATCAATACATAGAAGAATCCCAAAACCTGGTGGTATCAGAACAAGAGCTTCTAATATAAAAAGAGTACAAAAGTGAAATATCAAGAGAAATACAATAATACAACATATCTCCGAATACAACTTAGAGACTAGTCTAATACATAGTAGAGAGATAAGTAATACTCTGAATGTCAGGAGCTTACTCTAAGTCTCTAAACCAGGACTGCTCCGCACGATGCACACATCAACGATGATAACCCATACTATGATCTGCAGACTGCAGAAGTGTAGTATGAGTACCAAACGAATGGTACTCAGTAGGCTACTACCAATTGAGCTCCAAATATAAAGAAGATATATACAACATATAAATAGAAAGGAAACTACACCCAAGAGTTCAAAAATCATATGACAAGTCAATGAGATAATAAGGAACAACTATCCTATTTATGTCCAGGAGTCTAACATAATAAAAATGAGAAAGTATCAGGGAGAACTATCCTATTCAAGCTACATGCAATATATGTCAATGCTATACCATATATCCCAGGTCAATATACGAATAAAGAGTGAAATAAAAATATATATAGTAATATACAAGGCAAAAATGACTATACAACATTAACAATGAAGGAAAGGATATATGATAGTAACATTGCTTCATACAGCTAGATATATATATATATATAGGTATATATATACATATAAACACGAGGTCATCTCAAATCATAACCTATATCATCATATTCTTAATTTGAGAGCTCATTATAATAGAATCGGGATTTAAATACTATCATACTCGGGGTTTCTAATCCACATGGCTAGACATGAAATAATCATGCATAATAATGCAATCATAAGATAGGAGAGGTCGAAGATATACCTCAAATCCCGATACCGAATCAAATACCAATCTGTTATGAGCTAGCCATAATAATATCATAACAATGATCACATCAATATCAATAACAACGTGAATAACCGGCTACTCCGGTACCTAACCGAGCCTATGCGTACCCCCACCTCCCCAGGCTCGAAAGGTTCAATCAACATACAACAACACAAGGCATATTCTTCATACATATCTGTACAACCGTCCCATATCGGCTGATAGACATAGGTGCATACTGGTGAAAGGCAATGCACATGTAGGAATGAATGCAAAGTTCACAATCAATGTCACAAATTATGATAACTAACCTCATCAGGACCATCATTATTATAATCAACCTCCGGCCTTGTTGGGTGTCAACATCATCACAACAGTATCCTCCAACCTTGTTGGGTATCAATATCATCACAATAGTATCCTCCGGCCTTGCCGAGTATCAATCGCATAACAATAGTATCCTCTGTCCTTGTTGGGTATCAATATCATCACATTTACGATAATCGAATAAGATACACTAAAATACTAATACACATAGACATATCACCATAGAATATCTATCTAGTCAATATTCCCAACTACTTGTTATTAGTTAACCAATACTTATTATAATAGAATCACTAGTTCACTAGTCATCACATAACCTCTAGTTATTAGCCTAAACACTATCCTTACTCACGGGATAGCAACTAGCCACTATTTATTAAATAGCCAACATCTAACATCAAGTCAAGGTTCATCGCTAGTCCAAAACCTTCATTTATCCACCATTCATTATTATCAACTAATCATACTATCTCTGTTAATCATTAATAGTCAACAATTTACCATTTATCATCTAACCATTCTTTATTAATTAACATCCTTCGTTAACTAACCATCATTACCAACTAATCAACACATTATTAGCCACATATCAATAATCGCTAGTTACCATATCTCAACTAAGCAAGGTTCCTTAACTAGTACATTAGATTTTTAGCCGTCAAGTACTATAGCCACCTAAAAGACTTCTAACTACCACTTAGCTTAACCCTTAATTAGGAAGAATAGTCATAAGAATGTATTTCAACTAGAATCACATCAATTACCGATATAATAATCATGAATGCACTAAATTTGTGCATGCCATCACCAGTATTACATCAGTGGAATAGTAAGCATCATATCGCATCTTCCTCCATCCCATATCAGAGAGAGGTGTATACATACATATACATATTCATATTCATAAACTGTAATCACATAATTTATAATGATAAACACTTCTAGGATCTTGAATTAATATCATAACACTGCCCTCGGTCCATTAATTTATCCGAAATAATCACAATATCATAATCACAACCCATACACAGATCTGGGACTCATAACAATAATCATATTTATAAGCAGTAACATTCCAATAATCATCTAACATATAGGAGGCATCTCACATATAGGAGGCATAATATCAATAAACATGTGATCATCTCACACACAACAGGAATCTCACATCTAGGAGGCATAATATAGATAGACATGTAATCATCTCTCACACAAGAGGCATCTCACATCTAGTAGGCATAATATATATATATATATAAACATGTAATCATCTATAGGATATCATATATCAATAGGTCATATATCATGACTACGAGGAATATCACTTCTCTAGGCCAATTTAGATATCCAAGATGAACATCGTCTCTATAAGTCAAACCATCATGATAAAGGAAATAACAATTCTATAGGCCAATTATCACGTCTAAGAGGAAATAGCATCTCTATAGGCCAATCATCAAGTCTAAGAGAAAATAGCATCTCTATAGGCCACATAACGTATCTAGGAGGAATATCATCTCTAAATGCCCAATATCACTTCAACAAGGAGTATCATAACCATAACTCAAAAGCCATAATCCGTGAATATTAATACAAGTTAACAAGTTATGAAGTAACCTTATTATAAGGTTTACTAGCCTCATCTATGTCTAACATCTGCACTAAGTCCACAAGACTTAACACAGGATTAGGCCTAAGTAGGCTGAACGATCCCACTTCTAACCGATAATTTCAATAATTAGGCATACTATGCCTCAAACTAGGATAAGGTATCTAGTTTATTTTCTAGATGTCAACTAAGACATATTCAAGCCTAAGATAGCAACTTCGACTAGAAATAAGGGTACTCAAGTCAACTCTACCCAACTTACGATATCAAAACTACCATACTAGCCCAATAAGGCTAACTATACAAATCATGCTTCAAATGCTAAAAACATATTCCAAACATAACATTATAACATATGCATTCTATAACTAATCTAAACTAAAGAAGGAAGGCAATAGGATACAAAAGGGTTATAAATATGCCATCTTACGGGTCCACACCCCTCATCTAATCCCCAAACATTAACAATCAAGTCCAAGTTATCATACTCATAATCAAGCCTAACATCCATATTCACACGCAACATAAATCACACATCATCTAAGAAGAAAAGTAGACAGAAGCCTACCTCAAGGCAAAACTGCAAAACCTCACTTCATGCACCATATACTCATCTTCACTTTACAATCCTCAAAATGCCATCATACTATCAAAACCATAATTACTCATCAATACGAGTCTAATAATACCCATATTTCACTATTGTGCTTCGAGTCTAAAAATGACACCAAAACCCCAAGTAGGTCCCACATACGGAAAACGAGTTTCCGAGATCAACTCAATGTTCACACATGAAAAAGGAATCACAACCCTCAAAGAATAGGTGAAAGCTAAGCATACTTTGGGGTAAAATCAAGCCCTAAGCTAAATTAGGGTTTTCGGTCCAAACTAAGAAATTCAAGCATGAATTCAAGAAATTCTTACCTTAATCTTGCAGATAATCGCGATAAAAGATGATAATTAAGCTCCCAAGTCACCTCTCATGACCAATTTTGAGTTATTACACTCATTTTATGGTTTCTAGGTCTAAATGGTGAAGGGAAATGCCCCAAATGCATCTTGGGGCCTTTATATAGCCCCTACAGGTACTCTAATGTCAAAATCATGGTCCTATAGGCCACGATTGTGCTACTCACGATCACACACTATTGGCCGCGATCGCGGTTGCCCCAGATGACAACAAACTCAAAAGTAAGTTTTTGACTCTCGGAACTCATCCGAAATCCAAAGAACATGATCCAGTAGTGAATTTTGAGTGTAAACTACATTTCAAATTCATTAGAATCATCAAAATTTTCATCGGAGATTGTTTAGGTAAAAAGTTGGGCCCACATCCATAGTTTTATCATTTTTCATAAAAATCCGCTTAATTGCCCAAAATAAGTTCGGAAGCCTTGGGACTTGAACCAAGGGTCCCACTAGCCTAAAATCAATGTTTAGGACGTGATGGAAAAGTTGGATTTTCAATTCAAGGTTGTTTTGAGTAAATGTGGGTCCACACCCATTCTTTCTAATTTTTAACTTTCCGATCAATAGGTTGTAATAAGCTCGGGTGCATTAGGACCCAAACCAAAGGTCAACCAATACTAAAATCAATATTACGAATTTTTTAGCGCAGTCGGAATTTGCATCCGAGTTCGTTTCACTGAAGTTTTTGTCTGCTGGCTATTTGGAACCGGTAAAGACTTCAAAATAGGGATTAGCTCTAAAAAACAAATGAACTGCCCAATAACCAAACCATCGGTCCCAGATAGTCATAAATGACTTGGGGCATCTATGGAGAAGCTCAAACGGTGAAGATAAACATAAATATGGAAAATAACCTGAAGGGTCATTACAATATCTACTACTAAAAAGACTTTCATTCTGAAAAGTCAACGGACAGAAAGAATCTCAAAAGCTCAAAAGGATGAGGTACTAGGCCTGCATGCTCCAAGCATAACTTCCCAGATAACCTCAGTAGATAGAAAACACTTGCAAGGGATTTCGCCACAGGTATCCTTTTTTTAACCAACACTCTTATTCTACTTCCAAAATAGCGAACTCAACTTAACCGCTAACTGGCCTCCAACTTAACTGAAAAGGCCGATGCATGCATATCTGAATCACATCACGCTGATACCATCTCTATATCCACATAAATCAACAAAGGCTCATCCAAGTGAAAAGCAAACCAAGACCTGAGTCATAAAACCGACTCCAAATCTACTCATAAAACTGACTCCAAATCCAAAAATAACCTTCCTTTACCTTTTTGCACCTGCTATCTGCTCCAAGCCAGGAGGAAAATCACTTGAGTCTCGTCCACACAGACTCATCATAGAGAACTCAAAGAACTGAAGCAGATCTGCTGAAAGTCCATAAGGAAAATATAAGAATATGTTCATAAGGCATTATCTGTGCATACAATTGGAGATAATCACGGAATGCAATCTATGTCGATGATGTAACCAATCCAGATGAAAACAAACTGAAATCTCAAAATCCAAGGTATAATTACTCATCACTGAATATTACACTCCAGGATGTCTCATCCATCGAGAATGAAGACATATTGAATCCAACTTGAGAATATTACTCCCACTGATAAATCATCTAAAATTCCCAAAGAAAACTAAAACTCGAGGTCAAAACTAAAATAACCAATATGAGGTCCATGGGCTATCATCTGAACACTTATACACTATAATCTAACTAAAGTCTAGAAGACCGAATAGGAAACCATGAAGTAGGCTCAACCATGCCTATAAATAAAATCCAAACTGAAACAAGACCAAAATAAAGGTTGCACGATAGCTCTACAACACCAAGCTGAAATCTCAATACCAAGGCTGAATCGCTCAATCTCAAATATCTAAATCTAAACTAAAAAGGGTAAGCATTAATGCTCCAAATCTATCATACTTCCAAATTGCTATTCCAAGGAGTCAAATTCCAAAACTGGGCCAATAATGCTATTTTAATGTCAACTATCTCAATTCGACCCTAGTAGCCAGATCTGACATATCCAAAATAAATCATACCAAGCCACAGTCGAGACATATCTAGAGAGAAAAATCACCACAGGGATAACCACTGACTGATAACATAAGCAACTATATCAGCTGGAGGGAATAAAACATAGTCGTAAAATAGGAGTCATGCCAAAGAAAAAATCACTGGCTGGAAATGCGTATAACCCACTCCATATCCACTGGAGGGCATGAACTATCCAAACATACTCAAAATTTCTCAAGGATGAAAACCACACCAGTGAAGGTAAAAACTTTAGCAACTCAGAGAAATACAACTTAAGTTAGGAACTAACCAATGCAATAATCCATCTATGCAAAGAAATAGCCACAGGCTCATATCATCGAGGAGAATCACTCCACCAAGCCTCACTAGTTTGAACAAACGCTGAAATGGGGATTTCCTGAATCCACCCAAGAATAACATCATCGAAGAAGAAATACCAATCTCAAAACCAAGGTCAAAGTCGTGACCACCACCAGAGAACTAATAACTCAAGCTAAAGAGTTTCTAATTTTCCAACTTAAGAAGCGATCACAAAAAAGGCCACTTGCCTCTAACTTTCCAACTCTACTAGGCAAAACTATATCACAACGATAAAGGAGTATCCACTCACCACACTAACAACAGAGCAAACAATCCCAAGGGAACGAACCCAACATACCTATGAGATGAATCCATGATATCTTAACATCAATATCAAAATCGTTATCAGACGAAGAAACAACCACAAACAAAGAACGAACCTCAAACTGGTCTATTTATCAAACAAGTTAATAAGAAGGGATAGCCAAAAAAAAGTTCTTCACAACTCAGGAGGCAAGTCTAAGAATCACAAACTCAAAAATGGGCAACATAACTAAATTGCCGACTCAAAAACACAAAGAACCATGGAAGGTCAACTTACCTTTGATACCATAATACATCCTCGAAATCAATCTAATAAAGCTAACCACAAGGGAAAATAGTCAACCTTGCCACACTCAGGGAAAGAAATCATCAAATCGGACTATATCTACTCATGCCGCCAAATAATATCACATGAAAATAAAAGTCTAACTAGATAACACTAGTCTATACAGCTACCCAGCGAGAATCAAATTCATCTTGTAACAACATCAAGTAATAATATCAAGTAATATCAATAACCCCACATAGGGGTAGCAATAGCAACGACAATATCACTATCAACATACTGAACATGCGGTACCCAAATGAATATCAATATCATGTACCATTCAAGGGACACAACAGGGATAGTACGCTAAGATAAATGGGACTCAAACCTAAAACCACTCCCAAGGAGGAAAACATCATTATATATCTACTCTATCCACTACTAAAGAAACAAACCACAGAGTAGTAACATAATAACCAATATAAATTTATCAAGGCATACAAACAACAATGGGTATGAAAACCCCAATACACATAATAAGAGATAAATACGAGAAATAAAATCACACCAATTGTGGTAACATCCACAATCACATGCCTGACTAGCATAGGGAAAATAAATCTAAATGGGTCTAAATCAGTCCGATCGACTGAATCATCAACTGAGGCTCCAAGCGTACCATCTCTAACTGAAGATATCACAATATCACAAACTAATCTAGCTTAGCTAAATAACTGGAATCTTATGTCAAGGACACACCCTAGACTAGTTGTTGGTTTCTCTACAGCCATAGCAATTCCTGAAGCATCAATATAGAGAGAACACAAACTGAGCCCAAATAGCTAGCCAACTGACGCTGAGAGAAATTCACAAAATTATGTCCAAACTTTTGAAATCACAGCCTATCTTAGGAACTCTAGGCTGGCAAGGAATACAAGCTAACTCTAGATGATCACCTATCTCATACCAGGGGCATTCTCTAAAAGAGTATCTGATCATAACATAACCAAACAAAGATCCTAGAATACTTTAAGATACTGCCCCTCATATTCCAGAATGGTCTCCATAGCCTGAAGAACCATACCACACTCCGCAAGTATAATGGGGACTTGTTATAAATCCTTTTTGGTTGCCACTGAGGATTTTCTATATCTATCTCTGACTCTTTAGTTCTATGCTGCACTAAAATTTTAGAAATGCATGTTAGAGTCTCGGTCACATTTATCGACAATATTGCATCGTCCTTTGAGGATAGAATAGAGTCAAAGAATTTGTTCGAGGTTTATAGGAATGCGAACACACAATAAGGAGTCATGAAGTGAATTTTCTAAAATATCACTGTAGCCTCTTAAAGATAGTTTATGGACGTCTCTGCACCATTCTGTAGGACTCTACTAATACTTAGCTTCTGTACTAATACACTGATGAAACCTAAGCTCTGATACCAATTTGTCACGACCTGATTTTCTCATGTTATGATGGCGCCTACCATAACCCACCAGTAGGCAAGCCAACCCATAATCTGGAATGACTAGTAATGGACCACTCAATAATATAAGGAAAAGAATATGGAATATATGAAATAAAAATCAATACATAGAAGGATCCCAAAACCTGGTGGTATCAGTACAAGAGCTTCTAATATAAAAAGAGTACAAAAGTGAAATATCAAGAGAAATACAATAATACAACATATCTCCGAATACAACTTAGAGACTAGTCTAATACATAGTAGAGAGATAAGTAATACTCTGAATGTCAGGAGCTTACTCTAAGTCTCTAAACCAGGACTGCTCCGCACGATGCACACATCAACGATGATAACCCATACTATGATCTGCAGACTGCAGAAGTGTAGTATGAGTACCAAACGAATGGTACTCAGTAGGCTACTACCAATTGAGCTCCAAATATAAAGAAGATATATACAACATATAAATAGAAAGGAAACTACACCCAAGAGTTCAAAAATCATATGACAAGTCAATGAGATAATAAGGATCAACTATCGTGTTCATGTCCAAGAGTCTAACATAATAAAACTAAGGAAGTATCAGGGTGAACTATCCTATTCAAGATACATTTAATATACGTCACTGATATACCGTATATCCTAGGTCAATAAATGAATAAAGAGTGAAAAAAATATATATATTGTAATATACAAGGCGAAGAAATAACTATACAACATGAGCAATAAAGGAAGGGATATACGGTATTATTATAGCTTCATATAGCTAGATATATATAGGTATATATATACATATAAAGACTAGGTCATCTCAAAGCATAACCTATATCATTATATTCTCATTTTGAGAACTCATTCTAATAGAATAGGATTTAAATACTATCATACTAGGGGTTCTAATCCACATGGCTAGATATGAAATAATTGTGCATAATAATGCAATCATAATATAGGAGCGGCCGAAGACATACCTCAAATACCTATACCAGATCAAAAACCAATCTATCATGAGCTAGCCATAATAATTATCATAACAATGATAATAATTATATCAATAACAGTGTGAATAACCAGCTACTCCGGACAACCAAATACCTAGACGATCCTATGTGTACCCCCACCACCTCAAGATCAGAAGGGTCAATCAATATACAAAACATAAGGCATATTCTTCAACCATATCTATGAAACCATCTTATACTGACTGATAGACATATGTGCATACTGGTGATAAGAAAGGCCCATGTAGGAAAGAATGCAAAGTACAGAATCAATATCATAAATCATCATAACTGTCCTCATCAGGACCATCATCGTCGTAATCAACCTCCATCCTTGTTGGATCTCAACATATCATCAATATATCCTCTGGCCTTATCGAGTATCAACATCATCATAATAGTATTCTCTGGCCTTGTCGGGTATCAGTAGCATTACAATAGTATACTCCGACCTTGTCAGGTATCAATAGCATCACAATAGTATCCTCCGGCCTTGCTGGGTATTAATATCATCATAATTACCATAATCAAATAAGATATACTAATATAATCATAAAATACTCATACACATAGACATATCACAATAGAATATCTACCTAGTCAATACTTCCCAACTACTCGTTATTAGTTAACCAATGCTTATTATAATAGAATCACTAGTTCACTAGTCATCACATAATATCTAGTGATTAGCCTAAAAACTATCCTTACTCACGAGATAGCAACTAACCACTGTTTGTTAAATAGACAACATCTAACATCTGGTCAAAGGTTCATCACTAGACCAAACCCGCCATTTATCCACCATTCATTATTATCATATCATACTATATTTGTTAATCACTAATAGTAAAAAATTTACCATTTATCATCTAACCATTTTTTATTAACTAACATCCTTCATTAACTAACCATTGTTTACCAACTAATCAACATCATTATTAGCCACGTATCAATCATCGCTAGTTACCATATCTCAACTAAGCAAGGTTCATTAACCAGTATGTTGGATTTATAGCCATCAAGTACTATAGCCACCTAAAAGACATCTAGCTACCACTAAGCTTAACCCTTGATAAGAAAGAATAGTTATAAGATTGTATTTCAATTAGAATCACATCAATTACCAATATAATAATCATGAATGTACCAAATCTATGCATGCCATCACCAGTATTCAATCAGTGGAATAGTAAGCAGTATACCACATCTTTCTCCATCCCATACCGAAGAGATGTGTATACAAATATATACATATTCATATTCATAAACTATAACCACATCATTTATAATGATAAACACTTCTCGGATATTGAATCAATATCATAACACGACCTTTGGCCCACTAATTTATCTGGAATAATCACAACATCATAATCACGGCCTTAGGCCCATACATATATCCGGGGCACATATCAATAATTATAGTTTTATGTCGTAGGATACCTGTGATCATCTCACATATAGGAGGCATTTCACATACAAGAGGCATAATATCAATAGGCATGTAATCATCTCTCACACAAGAGGTATATCATATCTAAGAGACATAATATAGATAGATATGTAATTATCTCTCACATAAGAGGCATCTCACATCTAGGTGGCAAAATATATATAGACTAGTAATCATTTATAGGATATCATATATCAATAGGTCATATATCATGACTATGAGGAATATCACTTCTCTAGGTTGATTTACATATCCAAGAAGAGCATCATCTCTATAAGTCCAACAATCATGATTAAATGAAATAACAAGTCTATAGGTCAATCATCAAGTCTAAGAGAAAATAGCATCTCTACAGGTCAATCATCAAGTCTAAGAGGAAACAGCATCTCTATAGGCCACATAACGTATCTAGGAGGAATATCATCTATAAATACCCAATATTACTTCCACAAAGAGTATCATAACCATAACTCAAAAGCCACAATCTAGGAACATCAATACAAGTTACCAAGTTATGAAGTAACCTTATTCTAAGTTTACTAGCCTTATCTATGTCTAACATCTGCATTAAGTCCACGAGCTTGGGCCTAAGTGGGCCGAACGAACCCACTTCTAACCCACAATTTCCATAATTAGGCATACTATGCCCCAAACTAGGCTACGGTAACTAGTTTATCTTCTAGATATCAAGTAAGGCATATTCAAGCCTAGGATAGAAACTTCGACTATAAACAAGGGTATTCAAGTCAACTCTACCCAACTTATAATTTCAAGACTACCACTCTAGCCCAATAAGGCTAAATATATAAGTCATGCTTCAAATACTAAAACCATATTCCAAACATAACATTATATCATATCCATGAAATAACTAATATAAACTAAAGAAGGAAGGTAATAAGATACAAAAGGGTTATAAACATGTCATCTTATGGGTCTAAAACCCTCATCTAATCCCCAAACATCAATAATCAAGGACAAGTTATCCTACTTATAATCAAGCCTAACATTTATATTCACACGCAACATATATCACACATCATCTATGAAGAAGAGTAGACAGAAGCCTACCTCAAGGCAAAACTGCAAAACCTAACTTCATACACCTCATTCTCGTCTTCACTTTACAATCCTCAAAATGACATCATACTATCAAAACCATAATCTACACATCAATACGAGTCTAATGATATCCATATTGCACTATTATGCTTTCGGTCCAAAATTGACACCAAAACCCCAAGTGGGTTTCACATACGGAAAATGAGTTTTCGAGACCAACCCAATGTTCACACATGAATAAGAAATCATAACCCTCAAAGAATGGGTAAAAACTAATCATACTTTGGGCTAAAATCAAGTCCTAAGCTAAATTGGAGTTTTAGGCCCAAACTAAGAAATTCAAGCATAAATTCAAGAAATTATTACCTTAATCTTGAAGATAATTGCTATACAAGATGATAATTAATCTCCCAACTCACCTCCCATGACCAATTTTGAGTTATTACACTTATTTTATGGTTTTTAGGTCTAAATAGTAAAGAAAAAATGCCCTAAATATGTCTTAGGGCCTTTACATAGACCCTACAGGTATTCATATGTCACATTCACGGTCCTATAGGCCTTGATCATACTATTCACAATCACACACACTTGTCCGCGATCGTGGTTGCACCAGATGACAGCAAACTAAAAAATAAGTTTTTGACCCTCAAAACTCATTCGAAATCCAAAAATCATGATCCACTAGTAAATTTTAAGTGTAAACCATATTTCAAATCCATTGAAATCATCCAAACATTTATCAGAGATCATTTAGGCAAAAAGTAGGGCCCACACCTATAGTTTCATCACTTTTTATAAATATCCGCTCAATAGCCCAAAATAAGTCCGGGAGACTTAGGACCTAAACCAAGGGTCTCCCTAACCTAAAATTTATGTTCTGGATGTGATGGCATAGTGAGATTTTCAATCTAAGGTTGTTTTGACCAACTATGGGTCCCACACCTATTCTTTTTAATTTTTAACTTTCCAACTAATAGGTCAAAATGAGCTTAGGTACATTGGGACCTGAACCAAAGGTCTACCAAGACTAAATTTTTTGCCTTATGGCTATTTGAAACCATCAAAGACTTCAAAATAGGGAATTGGCTCTAAAAAATAAATGAATTGCCCAGTAACCGAACGTTAGTTCCAGCAAATCACAAATGACTTGGGGAAGCTATGGAGAAGCTCAAATGGTAAATATAAGCATAAATATGAAAATTACTTATAGGGTCATTACAGTTAAGTATTTTACTAAGATTGATCTTCGATCAGGTTATAATCAGCTAAATATTAGGAAAGTGGATGTCCTTAAGACTGCTTTTCATACTCGATATGGTCATTTTGAGTTCATGATCATGTCTGTTGATTTGACTAATGCTCAGTGGCATTCATGGATCTTATGAATCAAGTATTTCATTATTTTTGTATTTGGTCATAATTGTATATATTGATGATATTTTGGTGTATTCTAAGAGTAAGGTGGATCATGTTGATCATCTTCACATAGTGTTATAGATCCTTAAAGATCAATAGTTGTATGCTAAATTCTCTAAGTGTGAGTTCTTGTTAAATATTGTGACCTATCTGGGTCATGTTTCTAGTGAGAGGATCATGGTGGATCCACAAAAAGTTGAGACGGTTAAGAAGTGGCCTAGAACCATGACTCCAATTGATATTCAAAGCTTCTTGGATTTAGCAGATATTATAAGAGGTTTGTAAAAAGTTTCTCTTCTATTGTAGCCCCATTAACTAAGTTGACTCAAAAAAGGTGAATTTTTTATGGTCTGATACTTGTGAGGGTAGTTTCAAGAAGCTGACAGATAAGTTGAATTCGGCTTCAATTTTGACTCTACCCGAAGGTACCGATGACTTTTTTGTTTATTGTGATATATCTAGTATGAGACTGGGTTGTGTTTGGATGAAGCCTGGCAAGGTGGTTGCATATTCTTCTAGGTAGTTAAAGGTGCATGAGAAGAATTACTCAATGCATAACTTGGAATTGTTGGATGTAGTCTTTGCTTTAAAGATTTGGCATCACTATTTGTATGGGGTTCATGTTGACATCTATTCCAATCATAAGAGTTTGCAGTATGTGTTTACTCAGAAGGAGTTAAATCTAAGGCAAAAGAGATGGATTGAGTTGCCTAAGGACTACGATATGAGTCTCTATTTCATCCAAGTAAAGCTAACGTAGTTGTTGATACTCTTAGAAGGTTATCTATGGGAAGCTTATCTCATATGGATAAGGAGAAGTAAGATTTAGTAAAAGTTATTCACTAATTACCTAATCTTGGAATTCATCTCTTGGACTCTTAGGATGGTAGGGTGATTATAAAAGAAGTGATGAAGTTATCTCTTAGTGCTGAGGTGAAGGAGAAATAAGTCTTTGACCCTTTTTTTATACAGATCAAGGATGACGTGGGCCACCAGAAGGTGCTGGCTTTTGAGATTGGTGGTGATGGTACCTTGAGGTACTAAGGCAGACTATGTGTTCCTGATATTGATGAACTGCGAGGAAGAATCTTAGCTAAGGCTCATGAATTAAGGTACACTATTCATCTTGGTTTGATGAAGATGTTAGTGGAATAACATAAACAGTGATATGGCCAATTTTTTAGCTAAGTGCATGGTTTGTCAACAGTGAAGGTTGAGTACTTGAGGCCTAGTGGTTTGACTCAAGAAAATGAGTTGCTCGTGTGGAAATGGGAAGTGAGTAATATGGATTTTGTTACTGGTCTTCTGCGGTCTCTCCAGCTATTTGATTCTATTTGGGACATCATGGATAGGATGACTAAGTCCGCCCATTTCTTGCTAGTGAAGATTAATTATTCGGTAGAAAATTATGCTAGACTCTTCATTCAAGAGATTATAAAGTTGCATGGTGCTCCAGTTTCCACCATATCTGATTGAGATACTCAGTTTTTATCTCACTTTTGGAATTTCTTTCAAAGATATTTGGGTACTAAGGTGAACCTTAGCACTGCTTTCAACCCTCAAATGAATGGATAAGTGGATAGGACTATACAAACTTTGAGAATATGCTAAGGTCTTGTGCGGTTAATTTTGGTGGTAGTTGGGTTGACCATTTTCCTCTCATAGAATTTGCATATAATAATATTTTCCACTTTAGTATTAGAATGGCTTATTTTGAGGATTTTTATAATAGGAGGTGTAGGTCTCCCATTGGGTGGTTTGAGGTTGGTGAGAATAGGTTTTATAGTCTCGACTTGGTTCACCAAGCTATAGAAAAGGTGAAGGTGATTCAGGATAGGCTTAAGGCTGCCCAAAGTCGCCAAAAGTCCTATGTGGATATAAGGGGACTTGGAGTTTGATGTGGATGATTTGGTGTTCTTGAAGGTGTCTTCTATGAAGAAATTGATGCAGTTTGGAAAGAAGGGGCAGCTCAGTCCCCGATATGTTGGTCTATACCGTATTTTGCAATGAGTGGTCAATGTGGATTACGAGTTGGAATTGCCTTTGAGTTCGGGTTCTATCCATTCGATCTTCCACATTTCAATAATGAAAATGTACGTAGGTAATCCTTAATTGGTTATTTCTTTTGAGAGTGTTGGTGCCTCAGATACCTTATCCTATAAGGAGGTCCCGATTGAGATTTTGGATCAACAAGTCCACCAGTTACGAATGAAAGATGTGGCTTTGGTAAAGGTTCTATCGAGGAACCAAAAGTGTGAAGAAGCTACATGGGAAGCTGAAGATAACATAAAGTCCAAATTTCCATTCTTATTGTCCATTTTGGATAATCGTGCTTGAGGTATGTGTATTCCTTAACATCTTTGTTTTCTA
This sequence comes from Capsicum pubescens, assembly GCA_030864215.1. Taxonomy (NCBI): domain Eukaryota; kingdom Viridiplantae; phylum Streptophyta; class Magnoliopsida; order Solanales; family Solanaceae; genus Capsicum; species Capsicum pubescens. Next base: position 190,025,521 of record CM061538.1, on the reverse strand, counting down.
ACTTTGTTAAAGGAAATTGCGATTTCCTTAATATCTTTGTTTTCTGCCTTTGGTAAAGGTAAGTGAGAGGGGGTATTTCTATGTTAAATCATACCAAAGGATGCCTTGACCCATCATTCGAGGACGAATGATAATAAGGGGGAGAATGAAACACCCTGGATTTTAGGCCCAGAAAATTTTTGAGTTTTTGCACTCACTGCCCCGACTACGACTCTCATTACGAGTCGTAGCTTCTCTGTACGGGTCATAGGACCCCAACTTTAGGGAGTCCACTGTTGTTACTGAGAATTCTATTCTGACTATGACTTATAGCTTACAAGTTGTAATGTCTCTATATGAGTCATAAGGAGGCAAATCATAGTGTGTCCAGTGTGATGCCCAAATAATTTTATCCTGAGTACGAAAGGAGCATACGAGTCATAATGTATGGGTAAAAGTCATATGGTACGACTTGTAACTAGACCAGTGTGAATACTTATGGACACTGTCCAGACTACAACTGAGGGTCACGAGTCATGGGGTGACCATGCGAGCTGTAAGATCACCCGTTACGACTAGCAATGATTTTCAGCTTTATTTAAAAAGGGGCACTTTGGTCATTTCCCTTACTCCCCAATTAAAATCCCAGTCCATAAAACACCTTTGGGGCTTTATTCTCATCCCTTAGCAAATAAAAACACATTCTCTCAAACTCTCTAAATTCTCCAATGTCAAGATACTTAGGGTTTCCAAGAAGTTGATCAATTAGAGCTTCCAAGGGCAAATTCTCTCCATAATTCTTGATATTTAAGGCATGTGTGTAACGCCCTGAAATATCATCCCGAGACGCAACACAGTGCCCAAGGCTACACGTAGCCTCAAGCTAACCCTTTAATCCAAAACACTACCCTTGGGTTCCAACACAACAACATACACGCTACACTAAGGATATATATAAGTACATATCATATCACATCGCACATGGCACAGAATATCGTTAGACTGTACATATATAGAATGTCTATACACGAACCAACCCAACAATACACTAGTTTGACATAGCCTCTATACAGCAAAATCAACGAGCCATTGGGACAAACCCCCAACTGACTCAACATACCAAAGGGATCACAAAACAATAGCACTAAAACTAGCAACTTGGTCCTCGAACCATAAGGACTTACCACTGAAGGATCGTAGATGCGGCACTCGGATATCACTGTCGCGGCTGCGGCTGAGTACCTGAACCTATATCATGGTAAGAATGTAGCCCATAGATAAATATGTGGGTCAGCACAAGATACGTACTGAGTATGTGGGGGCGCATGCAAAATATAAATAATATCATAAATTTTGTAAAAACGTACATACGGACCATAATGACACACCTGGCTTGAGTGACATTGAATCATGCAACTCATAACATCTTAGATAGGAAATATAGGAGAAAAACCTCATAAATCATTATAGATCATCATAGGCAACTTGACTTACCACATCAAAACTCAGAGTAACTCGGTATTTCAATAAACATGACTCTTATGGACAGAGGAGTTTCCTATAACTGACAACCCCATGTGAGCTATGTGGAATACCAACGTTAGAAACCCCCGTTAGTGGGAGCGTCATACTCTTTGCCAGGGAGTACGACCTTAAAACTGCAATAATCATAATCGGGCTCTCTGGCCAATAATATCATCATCAAACAACCCTACGGTGGCACATAGGTTTGGAGAAATACCAAATTTCTCTCTCGGTGCTAAGTACTACTCCCCGACAAGCTCAGAACGCATTAGGAAATCCACCACAACATCACAAGGGTCTATCATAAAGACCAAATCAAATCTCTTTCTCATTTATCAAATCATATCAATTTGTGGATTCCTAACTCAACACATTTTAGCTCAAAACATTTTAATTTTCCTCAACATCAACAAGGTATCAATGCGTTCAACCATAACCAACTTGACATTTGGACAAGGATATGAAGACTCAATACATAATATTTTTAACAATTTAACTCATCAAAACCATCCGAAAAATACCAAGACTCATTGCAACTTCAATATCAACATTTCTCAATTTGCCATCCACTCTCATTTAAAGGTACTTGAGACATCAACCCATAGTAGGGATATAGAATTTCCAATATCAATCATAAATTCATAATAAGGAAATAGTGGAATGATAGTATAAATCAAGGCTTTACAAATTAAATCATCATACTCTCATAATCAAATACTTTTTGGACATAATTCCATCTCAACATCATACACATATCGGATGACATAATCCTATAGCTCATGGACAATAATATAATATATAAAACCATATTTCCAATTCATGGTAAAATATGTAAAATCTCATGTCAATATAATTCAACAAAAATACCGGGCACAAGATCGAAAGGATAATCTTGTTCAAAGCCCCGCATACCTAAAAATGGAAGATGAATATGAACTTCCGACTCCGAAACTTTATTCAAAAAAATAAAGGGTGCTTCTCGAAGCCCTTAACATGATCAACTTGAATTCCAAATCAATTTGAAATTTCTACGGTTCAATCAAGAGACATAGAAGGATGAAATTTGGAGTAGTAGGGTTGGAGTTTGAGCCTTAGGAAATTTTGGAGAAAAATAATCTATTGAATGCTTTTAATGGACTTAAATACATGGTTTACCCGAATGGACTGGAGTGGGAATGATCAAAATACCCTTAAAAATTAAATAATGTCAAATCTGTCCTTTGGTGGACTGTTTTGATAGGTTGAAGTAGATCAACCATAACTTTTTTCTCCGATGGCCAAATTGGATGAAACCAATTTTATTGGAAAGAGGACTTTCAGAGCTTTCTATTGATGTATAGTAGCTTACCCAAATCATTATGTACAAGGAGTTAGGGTCGTTTGAAGTTGACCCTAAAATTCACCTGGCCTCGGTATTTTTTTCCTGCACATTTACTGTTCACCACTATTCACAGTTAGATCGAAATGATCATAACTCACCGCTCGACTGTCCGTTTTGGATGATCCACATATCATTGGAAATCTTATTCGATGCTAAACGCGATGACGGGTCGCATATCCAAAAATTCCACACAGAAAAATTATTAATCATGATAAAGAATAGAATTCAACACATTTTCGTCCGAGATCTTAACGGAAAATTTTTTCCGCGGCATCACATCATCTCCCCCTTGGAAAAATTCGTCCTTGAATGTTGATAGATAGGTCAAGAATACTATGAAAATGAGTATATAGAGAAAAATCATCTTGCCCAAGCATATACTTCATTCTAGTTTTTTTGGATATCATAGAAAACACACAAGCCAAGATAAATATAGCAATAATGATTAAATCAAAAGAGAACGATACCTTTGACATGCTCAGGATTCGTAGGAAAGAGGTGGGGATATTTGACACATATATCTGCTTCGACTTTCCAAGTAGCACTCTCCACGGATTGATTTCGCCATAGCACTTTAACCAAAGGAACTTCCTTGTTTGTTAGTCTACGAACTTGAAAGTCAAAAACTTCAACCGGAATCTCTTCATATGAAAGACTATCTTGAATACCCGAGCTTTTGGAAGGATCAATCACAACAGAATCACCAATAGACTTCTTAAGCATAGAAACATGGAAAACCAGATGGACGTTAGATAACTCCACAGGCAATTCATCCTTATACGCTACCTTCCTAATGTAATCCACAATCTTATAGGGACCAATGTAACGGGGACTTAGTTTCCCTTTCTTCCCAAATCTCTTCACCCCTTTCATGGGTGAAACTTTCAAGTACACTAAATCACAAACATCAAATTCAAGGTTTTTTCTCCTTACATCTGCATATGATTTTTGACGACTTTGGGCGGTTTTCAACCTTTTTTGAATTAACTTAACCTTCTCCATGGCCTCGAACACCGCATCCGGTCCAGTCGCGGCAGCCTCACCAACTTCAAACCAACCAATGGGTGATCTACACTTTCTACCATACAAAGCTTCAAACGGGGCCATTCCAATAGTAGCATGAAAACTGTTAGTGTAAGCAAACTCGATTAATGCTAAGTGCTCATCCCAACTACCTTTAAAATCAAGCACACAAGCCCTCAACATATCATCTAAAGCCTGAATGGTCTGCTCGGCCTGACCATCTATTTACGGATGGAAAGTAAAACTTAAATGAATTTGGGTACCGAGACCCTTCTGGAAAGATTTCCAAAACTGAGAGGTAAATTGAGTACCTTTGTCAGAAATAATAGCCAAAGGGATTCCATGAAGTCTGATGAGTTCCCGAATATATATTCTAGCATAATCTTCAGTTGTATACGATGAATGCACAGGCAAGAAATAAGATGATTTCGTCAGCCGATCTACGACAACCCAAATCGAATCATGATGGTGATGAGAAGGAGGCAAACCAACTATGAAGTCCATATTCACTTCTTCCCACTTCCAAGTAGGAATGCTAAACTCTTGCATCATGCCACTGGGCCTTTGATGCTCTATTTTAACCTGTTGACACGTGGAACACTTCGCCAAAAATTCTGCTATGTTCCTCTTCATACCGTTCCACCAATAGATTTCCCGCAAATCATGGTACATCTTGGTAGCACCAGGATGGATGGAGTATCGTGTACCATGTGCTTCTGCCATAATCCTCTACTTCAAGTTATCAACATCAGGAACACATAATCTTTCTCAGAGTCTCAAAATGCCATCTCCCCCTTGGGAGAAAACCTCCACCTTTTGGTCTTTAACTGACTCTTTTAACCTGACCAAGGTAGGATCCCTGTCTTGCTTCTCTTTCACTTCTGAAACTAAAGAGGATTCAGAACTGCTTTGCACTCCTATACTACCCTTAGCATCACCAAACAACCTAACCCCCAATCTAGCCAAACGATATACCTCACGGGTCAACTCCTTCTTACCAATCTCCATATGTGCTACGCTACCCATGGACTTCCGACTAAGGGCATCTGCTACTACATTGGCCTTGCTCGGATGATATAGCACGCTCATATCATAATCTTTCAACAATTCTAACCATCGTCTCTGCCTAAGATTCAACTTCTTTTAGGTGAATACATATTGCAAGCTCTTATAGTCCGTGAAGACGTCAACATGGACACCATACAAATAATGTCTCCAGATTTTCAAAGCAAAAACCACGGCAGCTAATTCAAGGTCATGGGTAAGAAAATTCTTCTCGTGAGGAGTTAGCTGCCTGGAAGCATAAGCTATAACCTTGCCCTTTTGCATCAATACATAACCCAAACTGAATCTGGAAGCATCACAATACACCATAAAACCATCAACATCGTCAGGCAAAGTCAACACAGGGGTTGAATCAACTCCTGAAAACTCTTCTCGCAAGGTTCGGACCACAGGAACTTCACTTTTTTTGGGTCAAACGGGTCATAGGAGACGCAATAGATGAAAACCCTTCAACAAAACGATGATAATAACCAGCTAGACCCAAGAAACTTCGGATATCAGAAGGAGAAATAGGTCTAGGCCAACTCTTTATAGCCTCTATCTTTTGAGGATCAACTCCAATACCTTCGGAAGAAACAACATGACCCAAGAAGGCTACAGAGTTCAGCCAGAACTCACATTTACTGAACTTAGCATACAATCGATGAGCTCAAAGAGTTTTCAACACGATTCAGAGATGATCCGCATGATCACCCTCACTTTGGGAGTAAAAAAGAATATCATCAAGGAACACTAATACAAATAAATCCAGATATGGCCGGAATACACGGTTCATAAGATCCATGAAAGTCGTTGGATCATTAGTTAACCCGAAAGACATCACTAGAAATTCAAAATAACCGTAACGGATTTGAAAGGCTGTCTTGGGGATATCACATTCCCTAACCTTAAGTTGGTGATAACCGGATCTGAGGTTTATCTTCGAAAAGTAGCTCGCACCTTGCAATTGATCAAATAAATCATCAATTCGAGGAAGCAGATATTTCTTCTTGATAGTAACCCTATTAAGCTGTCGAAAATCAATACACATCGGCAAAGAACTATCTTTCTTATGCACAAACAGGACAGGTGTACCCCACGGGAACACACTAGGTCTAATAAAGCTTTTGTCTAAAAGATCTTTTAATTGCTCCTTTAACTCTTTAAGTTCTGCGGGAGCCATGCGATACGGAGGAATGGAAATAGGCTGAGTATCGGGAAGAAGGTCAATCCCGAACTCTATCTCTCTATTAAGAGGTACTCCAGGGAGATCTTCCAAAAATATATCAAGAAACTCATTAACAACATTAATTGACTGAATGGTCAAGGTTTCAGACTTAGTGTTTTTAACCCAAACCAAATGGTGGATACAACCTTTGGAAATCAACTTCCTAGCTTTGAGATAGGATATGAAATGACCCTTAGGAATCACAGAACTCTCGGACCATTCGAGGATAGGTTCATCAGGAAACTGAAACTTGACCACACGGGCACGACAATCAATAGACGCATAGCATGAGTGAAGCCAATCCATACCCAGAATGATATCAAAGTCAACCATATCTAGCTCAATCAAATTAGCATACATAACCCGATGAAAGACAGTAATGGGACATTTCTTATACACCCGCTTAGCAATGATAGACTCTCCTATCGGATTAGAAACCAAAAAAAGCTCAGAAATTAGTTTAGGATCCATTTCAAAATTTACAACAACCAGAGATGTCACATAAGAAAAACTTGAACCGGGGTCCATCAACATATAGACATCAAAATAGAAAACACGGAGCATACCAGTGAAAACATCGGGAGAATCCTCCTGCTCCTGACGAGGTGGTATAGTATAGAAATAATTCTAGCGTTGACCGCCAACAGTACTAAATGAAGCACTCTGTGGAGGAACTGGATGGGCTGTGGGAGGCGGGGCACTGGTAGCCTGACTCTGGGGATGGGCATCACAACTCCGCTGTCTGGCATACGGGCAGTCCCTAAGTATGTGGCCCAACTTTCCATAACCAAAATAGCCCACTGCCCTATATAACACTCCCCAAATTGGTCTTTACCACACTTAGCACACGAAGGAGGATGAGGCCGGTTGCTTACACTGTCCTGAGACCTGGAAGGTACCGACCTATTCCCGAGCTCCTACATATCCCAATATATGGGAGCACTAGCTGAGGAAGACGCAGGTATAAATGGACGTCTCTGAAATTAAGGGCGACTCCCTCCGTAGAATCTAGTCTGACCATACCCCTGTTGCTCCGATCTGACTCTCTTAATCCCTCTTACTCTTTCTTTTTCCTATATTTTGCCTGACTCAATCTGTTGGGCGTGAATCATTAACCTAGGAAGATCAATCTCCTGTTGATCATAGCAGATCTATATTCTTTCACCACATAACTCAACACCCCAGTTAGAAACTTGCTTACACTAGTCCTCGAGTCAGCCATCATATTGGGAGCGTACTTTGATAGCTGATTAAACTTACCGAAATGGAGCCTTGTCTCAAATTCATAAAATCCTCTATCTTAGCTTCCCGTAACTCAAGAGGAAAGAATCTATCCAAGAAAGCATCTTGGAACAGTTGCCAAGTCACCGGAGTGGTATCTTCCTATCTACCCTTATTCCACATCTGTACCTAGTCATAGGCAACATCCTTCAACCGATAGGAAGCCAGCTCCACACTTTCTTCCTTGGTCACGTGCATAATCTGTGTAATTTTCTTCATTTCATCAACATACATCTGCGGGTCCTCACCTGCTCTCGACCCATGAAACTCTGGCGGATTCATCCGAATAAAGTCACGAATTCATGCTGCTGCCGAATTATTTTCCTGCAGAGGTGGAGCATTGGCCTCAGTAGTGCGGTAACTGCTTGGGCTAGTGTCTAAAAAGCTGCTCGAAATTCGACATGGGATACCATCTCATGTAACGGATTAACGGGTTGAGGTTGGTTGTTGTTTCCGAAAGCTCGATGTGGAGGCATTTTCTGTCATAAGAATGCACAAATTAACAGCAGAAGAAAATAGTTCTAAGCATGATAGACTCTTGTAGAAAGAAAAAAATGACTTTTCCTAGAATGCCCCGCAGCCTCTTGATAATTGGGGTGGCGCGCTACACTGCTCAAGACTCTACGTAACGCGGCTTGTCAGACTCCCTAGGAGTCTCCACAACCTTAGGCTTTGATACCAAGTTTGTAATACCCCAAAATATCATCCCAAGACGCCACACGCTCATTTCATGCTACGATGCTGTCTCCCTATCTCTTGGTTGAAGCAGGGATGCTCAAGGCTACACGTAGCCTCAAGCTAACCCTTTAAGCCAAAACACTACCCTTGGGTTCCAATACAACAACATACACGCTACGCTAAGGATATATATATAAGTACATATCATATCACATCGCACATGGCACGGAATATCATTAGACTATACATATATGGAATGTCTATACACAAACCAACCCAACAATACACTAGTCTCACATAGCCTCTATATAGAAAAATCAATGAGCCATTGGGACAAACCCTCAACTGACTCAACGGACCAAAAGGATCACAAAACAACAGCACCAAAACTAGCAACTTGGTCCTTGAACCATGAGGACTCACCACTGAAGGAACGTAGATGCGGCACTCGGATATCACTATCGTGGCTGCGGCTAAGTACCTGAACCTACATCATGGTAAGAATGTAGCCCATAGAGAAATATGTGGGTCAGCACAAGATACGTACTGAGTATGTGGGGGCGCATGCAAAATATAAATAATATCATAAATTTCGTAAAAACGTACATACTGACCAAAATGACACACCTGGCTTGAGTGACATTGAATCATGCAACTCATAACATCTTAGATAGGAAATGTAGGAGAAAAACCTCATAAATCATTATAGATCATCATAGGCAACTTGACTTACCACATCAAAACTCGGAGTGACTCGGTATTTCAATAAACATGATTCTTATGGACAGGGGAGTTTCCTATAACCGACAACCCCACGTGAGCTACGTGGAATACCAATATTTCAAACCCCCATTGGCGGGAGCGTCATACTCTTTTCCAGGGAGTACGACCTTAAAACTGCAATAATCACAATCGGGCTCTCTGGTCAATAATATCATCATCAAACAACCCTACGGTGGCACATAGGTTTGGGAAAATACCAAATTTCCCTTTCGGTGCTAAGTACTACTCCGCGACAAGCTCAGAACGCATTAGAAAATCCACCACAACATCACGTGGGTCTATCATAAAGACCAAATCAAATCTCTTTCTCATTTATCAAATCATATCAATTTGTGGATTCCTAACTCAACACATTTTAGCTCAAAATATTTTAATCTTTCTCAACATCAACAAGGTATCAATGCGTTGAATCATAACCGACTCGATATTTGGACAAGGATATGAAGACTCAATACATAATATTTTCAATAATTTAACTCATCAAAACCATCCGGAAAATACCAAGACTCATTGCAACTTCAATATCAATATTTCTCAATTTGTCATCCACTCTCATTTAAAGGTACTTGAGACATCAACCCATAGTAGGGATATAGAATTTCCAATATCAATCATAAATTCATAATAAGAAAATAGTGGAATGATAGTATAAATCAAGGCTTAACAAATTAAATCATCATACTCTCATGATCAAATACTTTTTGGACATAATTCCATCTCAACATCATACACATATCGGATGACATAATCGCATAACTCATGGACAATAATATAAGATATAAAACAATATTTTCAATTCATGGTAAAACATGTAAAATCTCATGTCAATGTAATTCAACAAAAATACCGGGCACAAGATCGAAAGGATAATCTTGTTCAAAGCTCCACATACCTAAAAATGGAAGATGAATATGAACTTCCGACTCCGAAACTTTATTCACGAAAATAAAGGGTGCTTCTTGAAGCCCTTAACATGATCAACTCGAATCCCAAATCAATTTAAAATTTCTACGATTCAATCTAGAGACATTGAAGGAGGAAATTTGGAGTAGTAGGGTTGGAGTATTAGCCTTAGGAAATTTTGGAGAAAAATGAGCTATTAAATGCTCTTAATGGACTTAAATCCATAGTTTACCCGGATGGATTGGAGTGAAAATGACCAAAATACCCTTAAAAATCAAATAATGTCAAATCTGTCCTTTGGTGGACTATTTTGATAGGCTGAAGTAGATCGACCATAACTTTTTTCTCCGATGGCCAAATTGGATGAAACCAATTTTATTGGAAAGAGGACTTTCAAATCTTTCTGTTGATATATAGTAGCTCACCCAGATCATTATGTACAAGGAGTTATGTTTGTTTGAAGTTGACCCTAAAATTCGCCTGGCCTCAGTATTTTTTCCTACGCATTTACTGTTCACCACTATTCATGGTTAGATCGGAATGATCATAACTCATCGCTCGAGTGTCCGTTTTAGATGATCCACATATCATTGGAAAGCTTATTCAATGCTCTACGCGATGACGGGTCGCATATCCAAAAATTTCATACAAAAAAATTATTAATCATGATAAAGAATAGAATTCAACATATTTTTGTTCGAGATCTTAATGAAAAAAAAATTCTGGGGCATCACAATGTGACTCTACCCTTAGAATAGTTTTACTTAAATCATGAAGTCATATGATTGTTTATGTGGATTTGAACATGGGTTTTGATATGGGTTGAGGGTTTTGGGATGAATATTTGTTAATTTGTTTTACCATGATTTATTATGCATTGTTCATGCTTTATATATGGTTTTAAACTTGTGGGGTGCATGGGCATGGTGATTAAACTAGGGGATTATGGTTTCCCCAAATTTTATGAATATTGACAGTTGAATTGGTAATATCCCCAACCCAATTTTATGTAAATGGTTCTGAGTATGGGTATAGTTGCAATGAACTACTTCTGAAATAATTGCCTGATGTAAAGAGGTTATTGAAACAAGATGGTTTGATTTAATAAACAAAGGGAGTTGGTGTTCCCCACCTTATATTAATAAACCCAGGGTGTTTTTTTCCCTAAGTTAATGGAATTGAAATGGCATGATATTGTTACCTTGCAAGTGTAGTTAGTATGACCATACCAACTGTGTATGCCTTAAAGTGCATGATGGTTTAATGAATAGAAATATGTTAAAAGTGGTTTAATTGGGCTTAAAAGAGGGATGTCTAGTCGGGCCGTGAAAGTAGATATCCCAAGGAACCAATACTATAAATCGTTATTTCTGACGCAGTGGTCTAAATAACCGAGTGGTTCAAGTCCCTCTTATTATATGATTAGGTAGTTCGCGTCTCCCATGTTAAATAACTAGGTGCTTAAGTCACCTTTAGTATATTCTGGGAGGTTTGAGTTCCCCATGGTGCATATTTACATATGATTATCCTCTGGTTTGTGCGGCTTCACGCACTGAGGCCCTTTCAGCTGGGGGAGAGATGGACCCATATAGCCCATAGGTGCCTTATTGTGACGGATATGCTACCCACCCAGATTAAGATTTTAAAAAGCATGCTAAGCCTTGTTCCCAATCCCAGTATTTTATATAAGTATATTTATATGCATACATATATATGAACATGTACATTGAGTGGAACTGGATTTTGAATTATTATTACCTTATTATTATCCGTGATTTACATACTATTTCTCAACCCACTAACCATCTTCAAATAGTGTATCCCCACATGATACAGGGTCTGAAGGTAAGTCTACTTTTTCTACATAGTGTTAGGTGGATCAGCACGGTTCATCAGTCGATTATGGTAAAGTGGTGAGCTTCTATTCTCTAAATGACTTGATTATTCCATCGGTTTTCTTTCATAAATCAGAACTAGAGAGTTCACATTGTCATTGTCAGGGTCAGGGGCATGTCCCGACTTAGATTATTTTCGAATTAGTAGAGGCTTTTTGGATATTACTGTGGGTTGGGTATTGATGTTGACATTCTTAGATGTCTTTGATTTTATTACTTTTCTATCTTGTTATATGTTTGGAATTCAGCCTCTACTAGGTGTTATGCTCTATATTGTCTAGGCAAAAGGGGTGGTCTTCATCCCTTTGTGGACTTAGGATACCCATAATGGCTAGGCCCTAGTTCGTGTCATGACATATAGGCTATGTGAATTTGTCTAGCCTGTAGGCTTTGTATATTTTTCTAGCCTTTAAGCTTTGTATATTTGTCAATCCCATTGGCTTTGATTGACATCTTAGCCCAAAGGCTCTGAGTAATCAATTGTTCCTAAGGTTCTAAATAATTGGCTTGTCCCGATGCTCTAACTAACTGATTAGCTTGAAGGCTCTTAATATCTTCAACATACAAGCTAGACTCAATGTGTATATATCTTAGCATACAAGGCTTATGTATTTGTATCTGAAGCAACCATAATAATTGATAAAACAAACAAGCAAGAGAGCTAAAGTTAGTGCGCAAGTTGTAAGTGGCCTAAACAAGTAATTCTAAGCCAGAGCTAACATGAGGTCATTATATATAGAATAAGTCTTGACGAGGGATAAATATACCTAATCAAGTAGCCAATGCAACAACTATGTCTATGAGTAGCTCAATAATAATATACTAGTACTATCGTACTTAGGATCTAAGGAAACATGCGGAGAAGAATGGAAAACCTTAACATACCTTTTTTATTTTAAGATGTTATTGGATTGAAAGATGAAGAACATGACGAAAAAACTTACCTCAATGAAAAATTTCCATCTTAAAACATGGAAAATCGCCATCTTAGGACTTTGAAACAAATTTTTTGAGTTAAAACCCCCAAAAAATTAAAAAATATGCTTAAGTTCTTCCAGTTGTCACTGCAGCGACCCGATTTTCATTGCAGTGATGTTGCTACAATGACCAACTTTTTAGTTTGGATAGTCTTCATTAAAACAATCATAACTTTTTACTTTGGATGTAGATTAGCAAATGGTTGGAGATGTTGAAAGATGACTCAAAGATCTTTCATTTGGTGGGTATTGGGCCCCATAATACTTTATATTCTAGGAGTAGTGCTCTTTTAAAGTTGAACCTAGTTTTAACATAGCTCAAAACTCAATTGGTAAGAACACTTCCAACTTAACTTTATGCTAGAGGTATTGTATGACCTAAGCTCATATCTAATGCACTCCCATACTAAAAGATTGATCCTATAATCTATGACAATAAGGTTCTTATGTCTTTACTGTAGATATTTTTAGTAACGATGGAATAGAGCATTACAAGTATATTGACACACCATATTTTGCAATATCCACATCTAACTTTATCAGACAAATCAATTATCACTAACTATAGAGTTTTAATGCATTAACACTACTTTTGCTACTAACTCATTCCATTTATTTATGATCCTCTAATACGACTAGTTCATTTCCACTTACTACTCAATTGGCACGTATGCATAGTAATATCCTACCTCGCAATCAATACTAACTTCATTTGTGTTTCCCTAATTTCCTTGTTTTATTCATCCAATTACCTTTCTTGAAGGCTCAAGCATGATATCTCTAACCAATCAATATTATGAACATGTTTTCCAACTTATTTCTACTATTTAAATTCAACCTAGCTTACATTGGTGTCAAGCATCTATTACGGAGACATGAACTTTCATTCCTTGACTCATTCTAGCAATTTTGTCCAAAAACTAGGAGGAACCTTTGAGATATGCCTTTTCTAAGTGTACTTCTTCATTCACTTTAATATAGGGTCTTTAAGGCAACCCAAAGAAAGTTTAAGAAAGATGCAATATTTTGGTTTAAAACTGGAAAAAATGGGTTTTAACTAATGGTTTTAAATAATTTGAAGTTCTGTTGTAGACCCTGCTATATCGGTCAGCATGCCGCTATAGTGGGGTAATGTTAGCCGCTCCTTAAAAATTTTCTACTCTGAATTCATCTAACAAAATTATTTAATAAACCTATTAAAGATTTTGTAAAGGATTTCCATACTTCATGCCCTTCGGGATGTGGATATTATAGTAATGACAAAAGGGGTCATTACAAGAATGAGATTAAGTAGTTACTCAAGCCCCAACAAGATTAGAGTTTATTGAAATTGAGTATGATTTAAAAGGTGAGCAAGTTTTGGGAGAGAAAGAGGTCCCATCTTAGGCACCACCCAAAGTTGTGGTTATTTTAGTGATTCTGGACACCTATATTTATGTACTTGATTTTAAGGGATATTACTTAGATTAGTACCTTTATTTTTACTCTAGATGATTCTTAGACTAGAATGGGGGTACATACTCCTAATCTGTGTTGATACTAGACCATTAGGGTCTTCTTCTTTGACTTGGGAGTAGTTTACTCATGTTTTCATCTACAGCTTCATCCTTGTAGCTTATAGAAAAAAATAAGGAATCAGTTTTAGCACTTGACCTAGGGTGTTATCTTAGTGACTAAGTACGAGACTAAATTTTATGTCTTATCTCATTATGCTTTGATGAGTTTGAGAGGATTCACTAGTTTGTGAAGGGGTTGATCTATCTTATTCATGTGAAAACATATAATATGGCAATATTTGGAAATATTTTTTAGGGGATGGTTGATTTGACCAAGGAAGTTAAGCTTATATGACGTGATAAGTTTTATATCTTAGAGATAAGAAGTCACATATATTTGGCTCTTATAGTGGTACCTCATATAGTGGTAGTATATTTTTTGGGAGAAGATTTCATCATTATTTTTGTAGGCCAATTAATGTTTCCATTTAGGCATTTGAGAGAGGTTATTCCATATGAGACTCTTGTAGTTTGGGTCAAGGTTTCTAGGGTCACTTTTAGAGGTTTTCAGGCATGGTGGCTATTTAGATTATTTGGATCCTTGACAGCAGATAGTAGTTCTTAGATTTTGTTCTAAGTGTGGTGAGTCAGGACATGTCAGTAGGGATGCCCAGATTCATAGTGGGAGGTTAAAACCAAAGTTCTCATGCTTCCACTAGGGCATCAATATCAATATTTAGGGGTCGTGATGGTTCTCAAATAGGTAGGATTGCGCCACAAACTATTCAAGGTAGTCATAGAGGAGTTACCTAGCAAAAGATGATCATTCTTATAATTATGGTTTTCCTAGTATACTAGACACACGGGCCCCTGATGAATTTATCATAGGTATTGTCCAAATATGTCATCGACCTACTACAATCTTATTTCACCATTACATTCTATTACGTGTTTGTGTATTCTTATTGGATCTTGATATGATGTGTTATTATTTATTTATAACTATAAGAATTTAAACCCCAGTGGGTGATTCCTTAAAGGTGGATCTAGTGTACCAATTATGTTTTGTGACCTTGTTAGATTATGACATATTGATCGATTTGATTATTATTGATACGATGGACCGCGATGTCATTTTGTACATGAATTGACTTTCTCTATGTCATGTGATTCTTGATTGCAATGCCAAGAAATTTACCTTAGCCATTTCAGGTGTCTCAAGTTTGGAGTGTAGGGGTACCCAAGGCTCGTATCTGAGAAAGGTGATTTTTTAAGGCTCATTCGATAGTTGAGAAACGTTGTCTCTCATATTTGGCTTATATTTATGATAATAGTGTTGACATGCCTTCTTTGGAGACAGTACCAGTAGTTAGAGAGTTTTAAGATGTGTTACTGATAATTTTTCATAGTGTTCCATATAGGCGGGACATTAATTTTGGTATTGACTTGGATTTGGGCAACCCATATTTATCTCGTCTTATAAGATGGCACCAATATGGCTAAATGAATTGAAGTATCTGTTACAAGATTTGTTGAGTAAAGAATTTATTAGACCTAGTATTTTTCCTTGAAGTAATCTGATATTATTTGTGAAAAAGAAGGATAGGTCTATACGGATGTATATTGTTTATACACGGTTGAATAAGGTGACTATCAAGAATAAGTACCCGATTATGCATTTTAATAACTTGTTTGACCAGATTTAGGATGCTTTAGAGTTTGTAAAGATTCATGGTGACTTCCGAATTATATTTTGTTTAGTCTAATTATATCCACAACCATATTCATGGAGCCTAGAAGGTGTAGCCACTGTAATCTTAGATAACTAAAAAACTCTCCAAAATTTTATTTTTCAACAATAATGAAAGTGGAAAATTATTTTTCAATCTTATTCTTTTTGAATATATGTTTTATTTTTCTAAACTCATAACCCATTTTCAATAATATATGGTAACAATCAAATCATGAATTCTTACAATCAGGTTTAAAGTGAATGTGTTGCTATTTTTCGTGCAATATAGCAAGCTAACTTTACACCGTCATCCAACTAGACAGCATTCATACACAAAAAAAATTATTAATAATCTATATCAAAGAAGTACACAAAATGAAATTATGCTTAATAGAGTCATATGCTGCTCATCTATCAAAGGTCGCAGATAAACATCAACTAAACTTATAGATTATGGGATTCGAGACATTACAACTTAGAAATATGTAGGAACTTATCTTACATATTTTGAGGTAAAGATTATTTGGAGTAAGGAATATAGACTAGCAAGAATAAGGCATAGCAGAAATAAAGAATGATATAAATCATTTGCACACAAGCCTAATCAAACATTTACCAATTCACTAGTAGTGTTAGGACAAGTTTTATCGAAATGCTTTCAAGTTTCTCCATTCGATGGATAATACATAACACCATGTGTCCTTTCATTTTTACGATGCCATGTCATGTGATGAGCAGAACTCATCGACACATACAACCTCTATAATCTAGGTATAAGAGGTAAATAATACATCGCTTTAACTGGAACCATATTCCCACCGGGAGTCCTCTTAAAATGAGCATGTCAACAAAATGTATAATTTTTTAGATGATTATCATTTTAATAGAACAACATGCAACCATTTTCACAATAATGAACTTTGAGTTTACTCGTTTCTCTAAAAGACCAATGGTAGAGTCCATAACAGCTTGAGGAACACCCAAATCTGATCCAATATTAATTAGTATAACTGTAACAGACAACACAAAATGTGGACTCCCTATATATAGTGGACGACTAGTCTCTTCTAATTGTTAATAGAAGTGTATTGCGTTTTATCAAGAGTTTTCTCAAAATATTATTCGAATTTCATCCCGTAGTGTATCATAAAAGTATTATTGATCATTTCATGCACCCTATCATGTTGAATACTATTTTCGTGTGAAGACCTACTACTTTTACCTATCGCCAAATTATAGAATATACCACACACCTCATTGGTCTCTCCATAATCAATCTACACAAACTATCTAGGCTTAAACTAATTACGATGGATATAAATCTTAATTATTTCCAATTTAAAAAGTTTCATGCAATAACATTTCTCACATTAAACAATTACATTAATTAGGTGTCCTTGTCAATATCGACATCGTTACAATATGAAAAAAAAAATTAACAACTTAACAATATTTAAAACCTAATTTAAACTAAATTTACAAATTAAAAATTAACTAACACATTGTATTGACAATAAACATCAAATATGTATAATTATTTCAATAAATAAAAGAGACATTAGTAAACATTTGTTGGCTAATAATGGATTCAACCTTAAATCATCAACTTCATACGCCTTCTATAATCATCACAAATAATCTAAAATAATCATAAATTTAAATTAAATTAATCACAAATTCACCTCAAAATCATCAAAAGTTCAAGTCCAGTCACATCAGTAATATGTAAAGCACTAAATTAATGGATAAGAAACTAATCTAAATTAACTAACACGCTAAAGTTTAACTTAAACTCTTACAATAACAATGTAACTGAAACTTTCTTAAACCATAGTCTTTGAAATTGTTGAAATAGTTAAAGAACAACAACAATGAAGAAGGGATAATGGAGCTCTATAGGGACGATGGTGGATGAAGGTTGTGCCAGTCAAAGGTTGAGGTTGGGGAATCACATGAGAAGAGAGAATAAGAAAATGGGATATTCCATACAACTTTTCATTCAAAAAAAATCCAACTGATCAAATTGAATGTGTCACTAGTGAGTCAGTGACCTTGAGGAGAATATCGATCTTCAACGGGAAGGATTGTCATGAACCTAGTTCGTGATCACATGAGAGGCATGTGTTAGGATCACATTAAATACATGTGTGGGTTGAGTTCAATATAAACACAATGAACTATTATGAAAGGGATTAGCAAATTAGTTGTTATTTTCCTCTCTTATATCATTTTGCCTTGACTCGACCTGGGACCTTGTCGTAATGGGCGTCCCAAGTCTGACCGAAGACCACTCCCGCTACCCAACCCAACCTCCAGCCGCCTGCCCTGAGTTGGCTCAATTTCGAGCATATAACAAGATAGCGTAACAGCTCACGTGAAGACTCTGGTAGGATCACAACCGTGACTGACCTAAGCAAGTCCAACGATCCCGTACCGACCATCCAACCATACCAAGCCAAACCAAAACCATAAATTCGACCATAACTAAATAAGTTTCATTAATAATTAAATATATAATCCCAAATAAAATATGATGGAATAGCCAACAATAGCATCAATCGATATGTTTATTATCGTATTAGCTTGGGGATTCCCTTGTACCCCAGAAGTATGTTTATTAAGCCAAATCATTCCAAAATCAATTAAATCATTCATATTATTTAGGGTTCCATTACCAAGTATAAATTATGCATAAATTCCATTGAAAATCCAATATTATGGTGAAAACATTGTTATAGGCATTTTATCAAACACATTAGGGGCATAATATTTCCAAAACCAAATTCAATTACCAAATAATCATTCCCATGCTAGCAATTATCCAAAACCACCATTAATGCAAATAAAACCATAATTAAAACATGGGGAAACCATAACCAAGCATTTATAACCAGAAGCCCCAAATCATATTTGAAACTCTAAAATCATACAACATTTAAATCATGAAAACATTGTATAAAATCCATGCCTTTAGTTAGAACTAACAATGAGGGAAGAGAACATGCCTTATACCAAGATAATGATGGAGAGAAATTATCATGACAAGCCCCAATTTACTCCTTAAGATGAAACCCTAGCTTTCATTGCCCAAGAACTCTAGAGAGGATTTAAGAGTGTTTTCAAAGTGTTTAAGAATAGAATAGTAGGGCAAATAACCTCCCAAGTGAAATATAAGTCGTGGGACCTCATTAGGATAAGTCGGAAAATATCTAGATTGCCCTCACCTAAACAATACTTAATTCCTGTCATAAGGTACGACTAACCTTACGAGTCATACCCATCCTGTACGAGTGTTACCTGCATCTCGTACCCTAGGCTCCCCCCTTGGACCCAACATTATCCAAGGTACGACACACCCAAAACCAAGTCGAATCCATGTATACGACTAGTACCCATAAACCGTACCCCAGACAGAATATAATTTCAAGAGGTTTGAACATTAACCACCATACGAGTCCATGGTATGACTCATACCCTGGCTTACAGCTTATGGTGAGCCACTCGTACTCAGATACAACCTAAGTCACTAAGTCTAAGGTTCAGTGAAGTAACTAAACAAGCCATATACACCGATACAACTAGTACCACCTAAATCGTACCCATTCTAGTAACTACATCCATCCCACAAACCAACACTGATCAGCATATGACTAGACCATATCACCTATACCCAAGTGTATGACTCATTCCCCTAAGTCGTATCTTGATCAGAAACCAAAAATCAAGGAAATTTTCTATGGTCTGGAAACCAGGATGTTTCAGTCTCCCCGATAGGAACATTCATCCCTGAATAACGGACAAGGTAGGGGTAACCACTCGCACGAGTCATTTGCATTATCAGATATATTCTCAATCTTTAATAAAGTTTTAAAACAAAAATGCAAAGTTAATAATCTTTTCTTTAACAAACTCAGAAAATAAAGATGTGTTGAAGAACACATACCTTCCGCATAAATCCCAGGAGCAAAAAATAGATCTGTATACTTGAACTTCATGTCCTCCTCCGCTTCCCATGTAGCTTCTTCCACCTTATAGTTCCGCCAAAGAACGTTAACCGAAGCCACATCCTTGGTCCACAATCGACGAACGTGCCTATCCTAGATCTCAATCGAGACCTCTTCATAAAATAGAGAGTCCAAGATACCCAACCCCTCCAAGGGAACAATCGAAGAAGGATCACCAATGCACTTACTCAACATGGAAACATGAAATACTGGATGAACGGAGGTCAAACTAGAAGGCAACTCCAGTTCATAATCCACATTACCAACCCTTCGCAGAACCATATAAGAACCAAGATACTAGGGATTGAGCTAAGAGTGTCAAGTGGGTTGGGTCGGGCCAACCCGGAACCAGCCCATTTAGTTTAACCAGGTTGCGGGCCAGTTTTGGTCTGGATTGGAGTTAAGTGGGTCGGGCTGGTTCCGGGTTCAACAGTAAAAATGTTGAAAACAACCCTGAACCGGCCCACTTAACCCAACCCGATTAAACCCACCTAAATCCAGTCAAATCGGGTTAAAAACCGGTCAAACCCGTATAAAGAAAAAATAAAAAATCCAATATACACTATATACACTACAATTATATACACTATATACACTCCAATATACAATATATATTTTTAAAAAAATATATAAACAATTACACATATATACGTACCATTCAATATATAATTATATGTGACTATACGTACTACTTTAAATAAAACATATACTACAATAGTACAATATATATATATATACACTACAATATATATATATATAGAGAGAGAGAGACTAATTTATAAAATATATACACATTTATACGTTAAATATATACGCTTATAGAAGATATATACACATATATACGCACCATTCAATATTTATGTACTACTTGTCTACTTTAAATAAAACATATACTACAATATATATATATAGTTATATACTAATTTATAAAACATATACATATGTATAGGTTAAATATATACTACTTTAGAAGATATATACACATTATATGCACCATTCAATATGTATGTACTACTTTAAATAAATATATACTACAATATACATATATATATACAACAATATGTATATATATATATATATAGTTACATACTAATTTATAAAACATATACACTTGTATACGTTAAAGATATACGTCTGTAGAAGATATATACACATATATACACACCATTCAATATATATGTACTACTTTAAATAAAGTATATACTACAATATATATATATATATATATACTTACATACTAATTTATAAAACATATACACTTGTATACGTTAAATATATACTACTTTAGAAGATATATACATATATATACGCACCATTCAATATATATGTACTGCTTTAAATAAAATATATACTACAATATACATATATATATATACAACAATATGTATATATATAGTTACATACTAATTTATAGAACATATACACTTGTATACGTTAAAGATATACGTCTATAGAAGATATATACACATATATACGCACCATTCAATATATATGTACTACTTTAAATAAAGTATATACTACAATATATATATATATATATACTACTATATATATATATACTTATATACTAATTTATAAAACATATACACTTGTATACGTTAAAGATATAAGTCTATAGAAGATATAAACACATATATACGCACCATTCAATATATATGTACTACTTTAAATAAAGTATATACTACAATATATATATATATATATATATATATATATATATGTATATATATATATGATAGTTAATTAATAATATATTAAAAGTAAGTTTTTAATTTAAACTAGAAACTCATTTTAAATCAATATATAGGTACTATTTTAAATAAAATATATACTACAATATATATGTATATACTATGTATGTATATATATAGTTATATACTAATTTATAAAATATATACACTTGTATACGTTAAATATATACGTCTATAGAAGATATATACACATATATACGCACCATTCAATATATATGTACTACTTTAAATAAAATATATACTACAATATACATATATATGTATTACAATTTATAGATGGTTATATTATACTAATTTATAAAACATATACACTAGTATACGTTAAATATATACATCTATATAAGATATATACACATATATACGTACCAATCAATGTATATGTACTACTTTAAATAAAATATATACTACAATATACATGTATTACAATATATAGATAGTAATATTATACTAATTTATAAAACATATACACTTGTATACGTTAATTATATACATCTATCAAAGATATATACACATATATACGCACCATTCGATATATATGTCATACGTTAAATAAAATATATACTACAATATACATATATATATATACTACAATATGTATACATATATATAGTTATATACTAATTTGTAAAACATATACACTTGGATACATTAAATATATACATCTGTAGAAGATATATACACATATATACACACCATTCAATATATATGTACTACTTTAAATAAAATATATACTAAAATATGCATATATATATACTACAATATGCATATATATATATAGGTATATACTAATTTGTAAAACATATACACTTATATATGTTAAATATATACGTCTAGAGAAGATATATTCACATATATACACACCATTCAATATATATGTACTACTTTAAATAAAATATACACTACAATATACATATATATATACTACAATATGTATATATATATATATATATAGTTATATACTAATTTGTAAAACATACACACTTGTATACATTAAATATATACATCTGTAGAAGATATATACACATATATACACACCATTTTATATATATGTACTACTTTAAATAAAATATATACTACAATATACATATATATATATACTACAATATGTATATATATATAGTTATATACTAATTTGTAAAACATATACACTTGTCTACGTTAAATATATACGTCTATAGAAGATATATACACATATATACACACCATTCAATATATATGTACTACTTTAAATAAAATATATACTACAATAAATATATATATACTACAATATGTATATATATATATAGTTATATACTAATTTATAAAACATATACACATTGTATACGTTAAATATATACGTCTATATAAGATATATATACATATATACGCACCATGCAATATATATGTACTACTTTAAATAAAATATATACTATAATGTATATATATATATATATATATATATATATATACTACAATATGTATATGTATATATAGTTATATACTAATTTGTAAAACATATACACTTGGATACGTTAAATATATACGGCTATAGAAGATATATACACACCATTCAATATATATGTACTACTTTAAATAAAATATATACTACAATACATTTATATATATATATACTACAATATTTATATATATATATATATATATATATATAGTGATATACTAATTTATAAACCATATACATAATGTATACATTAAATATACTCATCTATAGAAGATATATACACATATATATATATATCATTCAATATATTCACTACTTTAAATAAAACATACACTACAATATATAGATATAGATATAGATATAGATATAGATATAGATATATAGTTATATACTAATTTATAAAACATATATACATCTATACGTTAAATATACACTACTTTAGTAGATATATGCACACACACACACACACACACACACACATATATATATACCATTCAATATATACATTACTTAACATATACTACAATATATATATATATACACCACAATATATATATATATAGTTATATACTAATTTATAAAACATATACACATGTATACGTTAAATATATACTACTTTAGATTTAGAAGATATATATATATACACACACACACACATATATATATACACCATTCAATATATACACTACTTTAAATAAAAGTATAAAATATATCCTACTTAATATAATAAATTAATAATACTTGATAGTAAATTAATAATGTATTAAAACTAAGTTTTTAATTTAAGTTTGTGAAATTCTGAATTTTCAAAAAAAACTTCACCGGGCCGGGCCGGGCCGGTTAACCGGTGGGCCCAAACCGGGTTGGGTCCGGGCCGGGTTAATCGGGCCTAAATCAAAAACCCAACCGGACCGGGACCTAGACCCCTAAAGCCCTTGGGCTTACCTAGCCAGGTCAAATCGGGCCGGTTTAATTAGGTGGGCCGGTTCGAGCCGATTAAAACCGGCCCGTTTGACACCCTTAGATTGAGCTTCCCCATTTTACCAATCTGCATTACTCCCTTCATGGGAGATACCCTTAGGAACACCCTATCCCCAACCTCAAACTCCGAGTCTCTACGCCTTACATCCACATAGCATGTTTGGCGACTTTGGGCAGTCTTAAGCCTATCCCAAATCACCTTCACCTTTTCCATAGCCTTATAGACCATATTCGGACCAAACATATCAGCCTCACCAAGATCAAACCAACCAATAGGAAATCTACACCTCATACCATACAATACCTCAAAAGGGGCCATTCCAATACTAGAATAATAGCTATTGTTGTAAGCAAACTCTACCAAAGGTAGATGCTCAACCCAATTGCCACCGTAATCAATCACACATGCCCGAAGCATATCCTCCGATGTCAGAAAAGTTCTTTTCGCTTTCCTATCCATCTGAGGATGAAAAGCAATACTCAAACTCATCTTAGTACCTAATCTCTTCTGAAAAGATCACCAGAAATGAGATAAAAATTGTGTACCACAATCATAAATAATCGAAACAAGTACCCCATGCAGTTTCACAATCAACTGTGCATAGTCCTCGACTAGAAAGTTAGTCCGCACCGGCAAGAAGTGAGCAGACTTTATCATCCTATCCACTATGACTCAAACCAAATCAAATTGGTTCCGAGACCGAGGAAGACCAATAACGAAATCTATATTTATTACCTACCATTTATATACGGGCAATTCAATTTCTTGATACAACCCGCCAGGTCTCATGTGCTTGACTTTAACTCGTTGACACACCATGCATTTGGCTACAAAATTAGCCACATCCCTTTTTTATACCATTTCACCAATATATCTCCTTGCGATCATGATATATCTTTGTTGATCCACAATATATAATATAGTGTGATTCATGCACCTCAGCAAGGATCCTTTGTCGCAAACCGCCGACATCAGGAACTTACAAACTCTCTTGGTACCTTAAAGTACCCATCACCACAGATCTCAAACACCAATACCTTCAGCATACTTACATTACTCTTGATTTTCATCAAGAGAGGATCTAGCACTTGTTTCTCCTTAATCTTTGCACCAAGATACGACCGAACCACTTTCTGTACCATCACCCCACTATCCTCAGAGTCCAATAGATAAACTCTAAGATTATCCAAGCGGTGAATATTTTTCACCAATTCTCTCTTTCCTTTCTCCATATGAGCCAAACTCTCCATGGACAACTTGCTAATAGAATTAGCAACCACGTTAGCTTTACCTGAGTGATAGTGAAAAGTCATATCATAGTCTTTGAGAAGCTCCAACAATCTCTTCTGCCTGAGATTTACCTCCTTCTGAGTGAACACATACTGTAAAATCTTATGATTTAAAAAGATATCTACATGCACTCTATAAAGATAATGCTGCCATATTTTCAAAGAAAAAACCACCGCCAACAGCTCTAATCATGAGTAGGATAATTCCTCTTAAGCCCTTTCAACTTGCAACTGGTCAAACAAGTCATCTATCCTTGGGAGAAGATACTTGTTATTGACCGTCAGCTTAAACAATTGTCAATAGTCAATGCACATCAGAAGGGAACCATCCTTCTTGCGTATGAACAACATCGGTGCACCCTACGAGGATAAACTAGGACGAATAAACCCTTTATCCAAAAGATCCTTAAGTTGCTCCTTGAGTTTTCTCAACTCAGCCAGAGCCATTCTATAAAGAGAAATAGATATTGGACGAGTATCCAGAACAAAATCAATACCAAACTCTATTTTCCTATCCAGAGGAACACCAGTAGCAACCAGAGGAACTCTAGAACTCTATTAGTCAAGTCACCCTTAGAAAGACTAGTAGCAACCAGAGGAACTCTAGAACTATCAAGGATAGGACCCTGAGATCGAAGATGAACTCCAGACGTAGGACGTTCTCCATCATATTATCCCCAGATGAGACTGAAGAGTTTTCTTATGTTCCAAATCATCGAGGCATGATCTGAAATATGAACAACCAAGGATTAGAGAAGAATTATAGGACTTAGACTCCAAGCTTGAAAATAGAATACCAAGAAAGTAAAACATTCCTAAATTCCTTGTAGCCTCTCTCTTATGAATGTGGCGTCCTACACACCCTTAAAAGAAACTTTACTCAACATAGCTTTGTGGACTCCCAATTGACCATGAACCTAAAGCTCTAATACCAACTTGACATGACCCGACTGGTGGCCTTGTTGTAATAGGTGTCCCAAGTTTGACCAGGACCAGAGACCGCTCCCATTACCTAACCCAACCTCCCGACGCCTGCTCTGAGTTGGTTGAATTTTGAGCATATAACAAGATAGTGTAACAGCTTACATGAAGACTCTGGGATAGGTTCATAACTGTGACCGACTAAACGGAGTCCAACCATCCCATACCAATCGGCCAACTACACCAAACAAAACCAATACCGAAACAAGGGCCATAAACCAAGCCATAACTAACTAAGTTCCAAAACATAATATGATTAATCCTAAAATGAAATACAATGGAATAGTGAGAAATTATGTCTAATGCTGTCACCCTTAATACCAATGTCAATATTAAGGCCAACACCAATACCGATCTCACCCATTCCAACCCATAGCAGTACCACAAAGCCTCTAACTAAAAAAGTAAGAATGTCCGGTGGGGATATTTCCCCAACCATAGCCAAAACCAACATCCATAAGTAAATCGAATGTCTAAAAATATCTATAATATAAAATAGAGCCTTCCAGAAAGATGAAAGCTCACCACTTTAATCCAACTATTGTCCCCGAGTCAATCATTATGTAGGAGGAGTAGAACGGCCGGCTCCTGCATAGCGTGGATATACAGCCACCCGAAGATGGGTTAGCGAGTGAGTGCTAGCATGAACTCAGGATAAGGATAAAAATTGTCATTTATAAAACCAAGTAAAACCATCCATATGCACACAAACCATACATATATATTTATATATGCCGGGAAAGGGAACCGAGTTTAGCATGCCATTAAAACCTTTACCTGGGTTATGTATCTTTGCCATCCCAAACCACCTACAGGACATATGGGTTCAGCTACCCTTGCTGAAAGGGCCCCAGTGCGTGAAGCCACACGACCAAAGAAGAAAACCTGGGATGACAAGTACATCCCCCAAATATAAAGTGTGACATCATGCACACAATCACTTAGACCAAACCTCACATCGTCAAATATTAGTTTCCAGTTTTGGTCCCCTCCGGACCTCCACCTTCCATGGCTTTGCTACACACCCCGCCATTATTGCCCAATTAAAACAATTACCAATAAACCAACAAATCCATTAACCATTTATTAACCAAGGCCATTAGTAGTGGTATCATCATACCGACTATACTTGTAACTTTAGTCCATAGCCAACCATATATAGGTTTAAGGATCTCCATGTACCCTTCATGATTTCCAGTTAACCAAAACCATGGCCACTAAGGCCTTTCCAATCCATTTAAAATCATTTAAACCATTCATATCAATTAGGGTTCCATTACCAAGTTCAAACCATGCATAAGTTCCATTGAAAAACCAATATTATAGGGCAAACATTGTTAAAGGTATTTTATCAAAGACATTTGGGTGTATGGTATTTCCAAAACCAAAGTCCATTACCAAAGAACCATTCCCATACAACCAATTATCTAAAACCACCATTAATGTATACAAAAGCATAATTAAAACATGGGAAAACCATAAATAAGCATTTATAACCAATACCCCCAAATATTATTTAAGAACCTAAAATCATACCATATTCAAATAATAAAAACATTGTATTAAACCATGCCTTTGATTGGAACTAACAATGAGAGAAGAGAACATGCCTTAATTGACAAAGTAGGCGAAGAGAAACAACCCAAGATCCCCAAAATTAGACCTCTAGTTGAAACCCTAGTTTTCTTTCCTAGAAGTTTTTGAGTGAATTAGAGTGTTTAACAAGAGTTTCTAAGTGTTAATGAATAGAATAATAGGGTAAATAACCTCCCAAGTGAGTTAGAAGTCATGGGACCTTATTAGGGTAAGTGGAGAAATGTCCATATTACCGCCACTTAAGTTGTAGAAAATCCTGTCACAGGGGTACGACTGATCCTCACGAGTCGTACCCGTCGATACGAGTCGTACCCACCACTCGTATCCTAAGTCTCAACCCTTGGACCCAACACTGTCCATTGTACGACTTAGCCTATCCAAGTTGTATCGACAACATATGATCCGTACACTTCACCTGTATCCCTCGCAAGATAAAATCATGAAAGGTTTGAACACTGTCCACCATACGAGTCCCCGGTACGACTCATACTCTGGCTTACGGATCCTGGTGAGCCATTCGTACTTAGATCCAACTTAAGTTACCAAGTCTAAGGTTAAGTGAAAGAACCAAACGATCCTAAGGGTGTGCAAAACCGAACCGACCGATAAATTGAACCGATAAAAAGGTTATTAGTTTTTTGTTGTTGGGTTATTGGGTTAATCATTTTTAATGGTTTTATAAGAAAAATTTATTGCATTATTGGTTCGGTTTGATTTTTTCTTATTGGGTTATTGGATAAACGATAACCCAATAAGAATATATATATATATATATATATATGACTTATTTTATATTTCTCTTAATTTCACTTTAATTTCTAAAAATTAACAAACCTATTATTTCAATTATACAAACTTTTAATTTCTCCTAACAACATTTAGTCCAAACTTGAAGATTCTAATAAAGTAAAACACATTATGTAGGATTTTTGGTTGCAACTAAGATTCGATTTTTTTCCATGTTAGTTACTACTATTTCTATTTTATGACTAGTTTCTTATCGGTTAAATCGAGAATCGAATCGTTAAGGACTAAAAATCAATGAATCAAAAATCGATAAAAAATATCTTTTGGTTTGGTTATTGGTTTAGCATATTTAAAAACCAAAAACTGATAAACCGAACCGATAATATATAAAACCAAACCAAACCGACTAATGCACACCCCTAAACAATTCGTATCCAACCATATGACTCGTACCACCAAGTCGTACCCATTCCAATGACCAAAATCCATCCCACCAGCCAACACTGGTCAACATACAACTGAACCATGCCATTTATACCCCAACATACGGCTCGTAACCATGAGTCGTATTGGTTCCAAAGACCAGAATTCCAGAAAATTCTCTAAGGTACAAAAAACAAAGTGTTTTAACCAGGGAACCTAAAGACAACCTTATGGGTCCGACAATCTAAGGACGCGTAGCAAAAGTGTAACCAATCCATCCCTAGAATAACGTCAAAATCCACCATATCTAGCTCAAACCGATCTACCAAGGTTTGCTTGCTACCAACAGATACTACACCCCCTATAGACTCTTTTAGCAATAATTGAGTCACCTATCGAGGTAGAAATAGAAAAAGGATCCAAAATAATCTTAGGATCAAAACCAATACATACATCCATGAATAGGGTCATTTAAGAAAGAGTGGACCTCAGGTCAAGAAGATAATACACGTCACAAGAAAAGAGTTGTAACGTACTAATAACGACATCAAGTGATGCCCCAAATTCCTGTCGAGATGCAAGAGCATACAACCTATTTTGGACTGTGCCGGTACCAAAAATAGAAGTAGAAGACGAAGCAACTGAAGCTTTGATCACTCTTGATGCACCCTTTCTGACCAGACAATTTCTAAGCATATGGTCTGGCTAGCCACATTTAAAATACTTGTCTCTGTCTTCATCACAATATCCCCGATGAAGACGACCACAAAACTGACAAGGAGGGCATGAAGAAGCCGACTGACCCCCACTCGCCTGATATTAGGCACCTTGTGCCAAAAAATTATCACCACCTGGCTGATACTTATCACCCGACTGTCTCGGGTAAGGAGCACTAACAGTAGAGAAGAAACCAGAACTCCCCCACTTCTTCTACTGCCATTTACCTTCATCCCGACCGCCCTATTGTTGAGCACTACTCTAGTCAGAGAACCTACTTCTCTTACCCTGCCTTTCCCCAAACTCTGTCTTTTTCCTCTTTTTATCCTCCACCCGCTGCATATGAATAACCATCTTTGAAATATCTATATCCTTGACTAGCAAAGCAGTTTTTCTTTCACAGATTAGATCCTAAGATAGCTCATTAGTGAATTTTATCATTCTCGACCTTATGTCAACCACCAAATCAGGAGCATACCTTGATAGCTGATGAAACTTCAAGGCATATTCCTTGATAGATATTTTACCTTGCTTGAGATTTACAAATTTCTCCAGCTTTGCTTTTCTCAGTGCTTGTGAAAAGAAATAATCTAGATAAGCATTAGAAAAAGCATCTCATAAGGACAACTCCTCAACATCTTCTTTATCCCTATTCCACTCTTCATACCATTGGTACGCAGCATTCTTGAGCTGATAAGCTGCAAAATTCACACCTTCCATATTTTTGGCCTACACCACCCTGAATATCTTCTCCATTTCATCCAAGAAAGCCTGGGGATCCTCTTTCACCTTTAAACCAGTAAAAGTAGAAGGATTCAGCTTCATAAACTGGCCAACCCTTGTGGCCTCAAAAGACAGCCGACGAGACGCATCCCGCCCAGCCTAAGCAGCAACCAACTGAGCAAGAGTGTAAATAGACTGGAAAAAATCTACATTAGTCACCTCACACAGAGGAGGACTAGAAGCAATCGGGGAACTCCAGAACAATCTGGGATAAGACCCCGAGAATGAGTGCGAACTCCAGGTGTAGGATGTATCCCATCAACATCATCCCCAGATGGGACAGAAGAATTTCCTTGTATTCCAGATCGTCGATGCATGATCTGTAAAGTGAACAACCAAGAATTAGAGATGAATTCTAGGACTCAGACTCCAAGCTTGAAAATAGAATACCAAGAAAGTAAAATATTCCTAAATGCCTTGTAGCCTCTCTCTTGTGAGTGTGGTACATTACACACACCTAAAAGAGACTCTACCAGACACGACTTTGTGGACTCTCAATTAACCATGAACCTAAAGCTCTGATACCAACTTGACCCAACCCAATCAGGGGCCTTGTCGTAATGGGCATCCCAAGTCCAACCGAGACTGGAGACCACCCCCACTACCCAACCCAACCTCCAGCCACTTACCCTAAGTTAGATGAATTTCGAGCATATAACAAGATAGCATAACAGCTCACATGAAGACTCTGGGATAGGATCACAACCGTGATTGACCCAACCTAGTCCAACTGTCCTGTACCGATCGTCCAACCATACCAAGCCAAACCAAAACAATAAATCCGACCATAACCAAATAAGTTTAATTAATAATTAAATATATAATCCCAAAATAAAATACAATGGAATAACCAACAATATTATCAACTGATATCAGCCCCAAAACCAATTCCAATACTAATGCTAAGCCTGAATAAAATGTCGATCCCACCCATTCCAAAACCAATATCCATAAATAATCCAAAGTATGTAATAACATCCATGAAATGGAGCCTTCTAAAAAAATGAAAGCTCACTACTTCAATCCAAAACTAACCCCTGAATGCCCGAATATTAAGCAGAAAGAGTAGAACGATTGATTCCTATATCGCGTGGGGATACATCTGCCTGATGATGGGTTAGTGGGTGAACGCTAGTATGAACTCATAATAAGGATAAAATAATAATATTTAAGAAAACCAAGTAAAATCATCCATATGAACGCAACCCATATATATATATATATAACCATGGTAGGAAAGAGAACAGGCTTTAGCATGTATTCAAAACCTTTAACATGGAAATGTGAAGCTTAACCATCCTAAAACCATCTACGAGCTATATGGGTCCAGTGTATCCCCCTGAACGGGCCCCTATGTGTGTATCCGCACGAACCGAAAACACCATAAGAGTCAAGGATTCCCATGTACCCTTCATTTTCCATGATACATATATATAGTGTACTTAGAGGGTTCTCGTGTTCCTCATAGTATCATAAAAGGGCCGTCATACCCTACCCCTCAGTCGGCAAACATGAGTTTCCCATGTTCATTCATTAAACTCCCACTTTCACAGTTAGCTTTCATACCCTACCATTATTGCCTAATTAAAACCATTTTCCAACCAAACCATTATTCCATTATTATTAACCAAGGCTATTAGTAGTGGTATCGTCATATTGACTATAACTTGTAAGTACTGTCCTTAACCAAACTTTTCAGTGGTCAAAGGATTCCCATGTACCCATAGACCCTATTATCTAAATAACTTAGGGGATTCCCATGTACCCAGTAAGTATTGATACGATACAAATTAGGAAAGTACCAAAACACACTCCAAAATAGTCCACAAATCACAAGGATCCGAGGACCAAATGGAAACCACTCTCAGATTCAAGAAACAACAACAAGAATACAAGATATAAGGGTGTGTTTCACACCAAATCAGTCATCACAAACTAAGTTAAAAACAATAAAATGATGAACAATATGATAACATAACCCACGGATTACAAGGTTACAAGACACAAACACTAGATAAGAATGTAAGAAATGGAAATATAGGTAGTGTGACATACACTATTAAATGAACTAAGAACCTAAGTATGTTTCAAACACAAAGACCCTTAATATTAAGATAATAGAAACACCTACACATTTCGGTGGACACAAGAGGGACCTCAATAAGCACCCAACATTCCAAGAAAGAGAACAACACAAGTGAATCCACACTTTTTGTTCACCTTGTTTTGGCCAAGCCTCCAAAGGGAGAGAGAACTTATCTTTTGATTCTGTTTTTACAAGATTCAATATCCAAAAACTAATGAAATAAACCCTATAATGTTCCTTATATAGTGTATTACAAAATAAAAGTTAAAATGACCAAAAGGCCCCTTAGTAAAGAGGTACCCCTCTAGTGTATGTAGTGAACTATTTTGGTGTGCATATAGGTCTTCTTTTGTACTTCAATTACACACACCAAGTCTTGGGTACAACACACACTCTCATAATTCCATCTTTGTGATCGTGCCCATATCATCCTCTCCATCTTGAAAGAAATCTATCTACAAATTTAAGGCATCATCACCCGCATGCTCTCCTCTTTGAATCATCTCTTCATTGATCCTCTTAAGGTTAGGATGTTCAACCAAGGGTTCTATGAGATCATCAAGTATATTCCTTGGACCTACATGTTCTACAACCTGCACATAAGAAGATTTAATGCTAGGCAAAGTGCTAGCATCTTGGTTAGTAATCAACAAAGGGCCTTTGCTGGCAAATCCCACAACCATGACTCTCGACTTCTCTTCTTCTTCTTCACCCTACTCACTCTCATCTTCTTATTCCAAACCCTCACTAATTATGATTCTCCTTGCCATATATATAGGCACTCCAACCTCATCATCACACGGCCACACATCTTCCCCGCCTTCATTAATTTCTACCTTGGCTTCTTGCTCTCCATCTTGAGATTTTTCATCACCCCCATCCGATTCAAGTCCTACCTCCTCACTAAGGTAATATAATTTTCCCTCTCTAAGGATTACATTAATCTGTTTTGGGCATTCACTAGCTTTGTGCCCCTACCCTTGACATTTGAAACACTGAAATCCCTTAGAACAAGAAGTAGGATTTGGCTTACCTTTATTTCTTGGAGGATACCTTTGGGAAGCCTTGGTTTCAATTTGGACAACCTTGTTCTCGATTTGGTTAGCATTGAATGAGTGCTCTTTGTGTTGGTGCCAATTTGAGGAAAGTTGTTGGTGACTCTTGGACT
Source organism: Capsicum pubescens (assembly GCA_030864215.1). Lineage (NCBI taxonomy): Eukaryota > Viridiplantae > Streptophyta > Magnoliopsida > Solanales > Solanaceae > Capsicum > Capsicum pubescens. Next base: position 189,991,632 of record CM061538.1, on the reverse strand, counting down.
TGGAAGCTGAGAGCTCTCTTTCAACTTCACTGGTTGCTTAGAAGATACCATCGATAGTGTCAAACTTATGGAGGTTCAACCGAGAAGATATGTCTCTATTCAACCCAACCTTAAATCGTATAATGTCATGGCTCACTTGTTCTCCTCGATGGTCAAGCTTTAACATCAATTGTTGAAACTCATCATAGTATGCCTGGCACTTTTGTTTCCTTACCTCAAGTTGTACAACTTGTCAAGAAGCCCATGTTTGTAGACCTCAGGTAAGTACCTTTTCCGCAAAGGTACCTCAATCTAAACCATGGAGGTTGTTTCCCGGCAATCAACTCATCACCAAATCTCTTCACATACTCCCACCAAGTGTTTGCATACCCCTCAAAGTGAGCGATAGCATAACAACTCTTATTTTCTTTGGTTAGATTATTTACTTGGAATATCTTATCACAAGATGAATCCCAAGCAAGATACGCCTTGGTATCACTCTCACCCTTGAAGATCGGAATACTAACCTTGATGGTATTGATTCCTAGTTCTCGAGTTTGGTGAACACCCTTTACCTCTCGGCCTAAATCTCTATGCCTACCCCTCATGTCTTCTTCCCTCAAGTAAACATCACCATAAGCTCCATAACCCCCATATTATTCCTCCCTACCATATCCCTCTACATGGTTGGGTTGATTTAGATTAAGTGGATTTTGATTTGGTGGAAAGTAAGGCCTTTGGTTTAGTGGAGTTTGGATTGGAATGCGAGGCCTTTAGTTAAGTGGAGGGCTCGCGTTTGGTGTTGGTATTTGGGTCCAAATCCTTCTTGTTGGACTTGGTGAAGTAGGGGGTGGGTTGGTATATCAAACTCTCAGCTTTGGGGAGCATTTGGTAGTTGTCTCGGTGGATTGATCATTTGGTGTAACATTTTGGGGGAGATAGTAGGGGAAGTGTTTTGATCATATCCACTTGAGGACACATGATAGTGTTGAGGAGTAAAGAGAAGGCTTATTTGGATTTCCACTTATTCCAACCTACCATTCATAGTAGATACATCCTCTTTCAATGATGTTACATCCTCTTTCAACAATGTTACATCCTCTTTCACCGAAGACACATCCGTTTCTAACTTCCCAAGACTCACTTGCATTCTTTCCAAAGTGCGGTTAAGGCCCTCAATAGAAGCCATGAGGATATTGGTATCATTGTTTCCTACGATTTGGGAGGTCGTTCCCTCCATTGAAATGTACCTAAGAAAACACCTACAAAACAATAATAAGTTAGTTAAAAAATAACCTCGCCACACTCTCACACTTGATTACCTCACTTGTAGCTTCACAAGTGTTGTAAACCGGATAAGGAATCCATGAGGAGTTGAGGATTGAGTCTACTCTTGTCCAGATTAGAATTTTGTTTTGAAACTCAAACAAGTCTTGTAGGACATGAGTCAAGAACTAATCAATGATTTAAAAATGAAAAAAGCACACAAATAAGGCTTAACACGAACGGACACAAAACTAACTCACAATCTAGTAGGAGTTTACTAGCTTGTCAATTAGTGTTCGAACCAACAAACACAACTAAGGAACAATAAAATGAAACTAAGAATCTAAAAAATTTATCTTAAAAATATTGCGTGAACAGTAAATTAGTGATGTGACAGTCCCACTATTGGCCACGATTTTGTCAAATTTTACCTTCCAATTTCAAGTCTTGACCAAGTTTACAATTTGGAATTGATGGATTTGATTAATAGAAGAAAATATGGTCTTGGAGTTTCTTTTTCAAATTCAAAAGCAAGACTTCACCTTCTTTGTACTTTCTCCTTGAAACAAGGTCCTTAAATCATGGAAAGTAGGTGAAAAGTGGTTGTCGAGTCTTTTGAGTGATGTGATCAAGTTCTTTCACCAACAAGTATTACAACTTAGTCTTTTACCTTTTGTAGATCTAATGTTCACTTTTTATTTTAACAAGAGATGAAAGGGGTGAAGAACAACAAGAACACAATAACCACCTTTCAAGAACAACAACAATATCGACCAACGTCCAACCAAATCCACAACAAGATCACCACACGTCTAAGAACAACAACATCAACACACGGCCCACACCTTGTTCACATCAACAACTTCAACAAGTTCGAGCTAAACTTAGATCTAAACACCTTTAGTGTTAGTGATGAAGAAGACTAACACTTGAAATATTCAAAACAAATAAAAGACTCCTAAACGTAGGCCCAAACTCTCGGCCAAGACAACAACAAGTAGAACTCTAGTTCTCGGCCAAGAACGTCAAACACAAAAACACTTATTTCTTTTCTTTTTTTAATTTTTCAACTCTCAAGCCCAAGACACACGGCCCACACAACAACTTCAACAAGTTCGAGCTCAACTTAGATCTAAACACCTTTAGTGTTAGTGATGAAGAAGACTAATACTTGAAATATTCAAAACAAATAAAATACTCCTAAACGTAGGCCCAAACTCTCGGCCAAGACAACAACAAGTAGAACACTAGTTCTCGGCCAAGAACACCAAACACAAAAACACTTCTTTCTCTTTTTTTTAAATTTTTCAACTGTCAAGCCCAAGATTGATCTTGTTAGAACAAAATCAAAGATGGATTTGATACCAAATGATATGATACACTTCAAAATAGTTAACAAATCATAAGGATCCGAGGACCAAATAGAAACCACTCTCGGATTCAATAAACAACAACAAGAATACAAGATATAAGGGTGTGTTTCACACCAAATCAGCTACCACAAATGAAGTTAATAAAAACAAGATGATGAACAACATCAATATGATAATACAACCCACGGATTACAAGGTTATAAGACACAAACACTACACAAGAATGCAAAAAATGGAAAGATAGGTAGTGTGACATACACTATTACATGAACTAAGAACCTAAGTGTATTTCAAACATAAAGACCCTTAATACTATGATAATAGGAACACCTACACTCTTTGGTGGACACAAGAGGACCTCAATCCTTCAAGCACCCAACGTTCCAAGCAAGAGAACAATACAAGGAAATCTATACTTGTTGTTCACCTTGTTTCGGCCAAGCCTCCAAAGAGAGAGAAAACTTGTCTTTCGACTATGTTTTTACAAGATTCAATATCCAAAAACTAATAAAAGAAACCCTACAATGTTCCTTATATAGTGTATTACAAAATAGAAGTTAAAATGACCAAAAGTCCCCTTAGTGAAGAAGCACCCCTCTGGTGTATGTAGTGGACTGTTTTGGTGTGCATTTAGGTCCTCTTTTGCACTTTAATTACACACACCGAGTCTCGAGTCCAACATACACTCTCATAAGTCCATCTATGTGATCGTGCCCATATCAAGTATCTATTACCATATTAGCTTGGGGGATTCCCTTGTACCCTACAAATATGTTTATTAAGACAAATCATTCTAAAATCATTTAAACCATTCATATTATTTAGGGTTCTATTACCAAGTTTAAAACATGCATACATTCTATTGAAAAACCAATGTTATGGTGAAAACATTGTTATAGCCATTTTATCAAACGCATTGGGGGCATGGTATTTCCAAAACCAAAGCTAATTATTAAACAACCATTCCCATGCAACTAATTATCCCAAAATACCATAAATACGTATAAAAGCATAATTAAGATATGGGAAAACCATAACCAAGCATTTATAACCAAAACCCCCAAATCATATTTGAAAATCCAAAATCATAAAATATTTAAATCATGGAAACATTGTATAAAATCTATGCCTTTAGTTGGAACTAAAAAGGAGTGGAGAGAACATACCTTATACCAAGATGATGATGGAAACAGATCACCAAGACAAGCCTTAATTTTCTCCTTAAGATGAAACCCCAGTTTCCTTTGCCCAGGAACTCTAGAGAGGATTTAAGAGTGTTTTCTAAGTGCTTAAGAATAGAATAGTAGGGTAAATAACCTCTCAAGTGCAATATAAGTCGTGGGACCACATTAGGATAAGTGGGGAAATATCTAAATTGCCCTCACTTAAATTGTACTTAATGTTCGTCATAAGGTACAACTGACCCTTACGAGTCATACCCATCCTGTACAAGTGGTACCCACCTCTCATACCCTAGGCTCGCTCCTTAGACCCAACCTTGTCCAAGGTACGACATACCCAAACTCAAGGTGTATCCAAGTGTATGACTAGTATCTATAAACCGTACTCCTGCCAGAATAGAATTTCAAAAGGTTGAACATTGACCACCATACGAGTTCATGGTACGACTCGTACCCTGGCTTACGGCTCATGATGAGCAACTCGTACTCAGATCCAGCCTAATTCACTAAGTCTAATGTTAAGTGGAGTAACCAAACAACCTGTATACACCGACACGACTTGTACCACCCAAATCGTACCCATTTCTGTAACTGCATCCATCCTACCAGCCAACACCAGTCAGCATACGACTGGATCATACCACCCGTACCCAAGTGTACGACTTGTTCCCCTAAGTCGTATCTTTCCCAGAAACCAGAAATCAAGGAAATTTGCTAAGGTTTAGAAACCAGGGTATTTCACATTTCTTCCCCAACTTCTTTTCTCCTCTCCTCTTTTTGTTATTCTCCCTCTTTCTTCCTCTCAATCCTCTTATCTTCTTCCCCAAAAGTATAAGACAATAATAGAACTTCTGGGATCAATTATATGATTTTCATTTCATTCTATAATTTTTGAAGTATAATCACAATTCTTTAATCATATTTAGCCTATTATGGGGAAATTCTTTAGTTAAAATTAAACCGTCATTTTACTTCGACACTATATCAAAATATAAGATATTTAATGAATTAAATATTAAATAATAACCATATCATATTATACTATATTAACTAATATAGTTAATTAATTATTAATTTATCTCTTCATTACCTGAAACAGTGAAAATGAGAAGTTAATAACATTTGATGGTTTGATACATAAAAGACCGAATTCATTTTAATAAGATGGAGAATATGAAAAGTTGTATTTAAGAATTGCGTAATACCCAATTTATCTTAATAGTTATCAAGTATACATCTGAAAAATCATTCTAAACTGCTTTATATACATACAGATTTGTAAGTTCAAGCGAATAAGGCAACATACTACATGTATAGAAGCATATTGATAAATAGAAAAGAGATCAGTAAAGAGATAGTAATGAAAAATGAAGCCTTAGCAAATAGTGGTGTAATGATGAAGATGTTGGATCTAACAACAAAGAAAATAGGTAGAGTTGGTGACTGTTTTAAGAACATGAAGAACGAGGCTCAAATGCAACATAGACAAAAGTTGCATAAAACTACCTACAGAATAATCGCTAGCATAATCGACGCAGAAATTTTCTAGCCATGATCTTTATTTGGTCATCCTTTTTTTCTTATTTTTTTTAAATCTAACCTCTCTACTTGTTGGTTTTTGTTAAATACATGTGTAGATGGTTGAATTTTCTGTTACATAAGTTTCTAGTTACTATATGATTTTGTACAACTATACCTCATATATAAAATAATATAGTTAAAATTAAAATCAATATTTGGCTACCTTAATTTATTATTCTGCTAAGTTCAGAGATATGTAACTATTTTGAATTTGAGAATTCAATTAAATATCGATGTTTTTGAGAATGAATCGAGATAAGGTTTTGTATGCTTAATCTTCATATGTTAATTTGCATATTATATTTTGAGTATGTGTTGTGTTTATTTTTCTCTAATTTGAAACAAAGTTTGCATTATTTCACATGACATTACGTGTAATGCACGTTGTCAAGAACTAGTTTATATAATCATCTCAAAATTTCTCTTTTACTTCTTTGAGTTGGCCATTACAGAATGGAGGAAAAGAAGTAGAGAAATGCGGATATGAATGGACTATAGTAACAGGATGGAGGAAGAAGGCTTTTTAGCCTTTTGTTTACTTAGTTTTTTCTTCTATTTTTGATTTTCTTTTCGGCCTCTTTTTTTAATTTTAAATATATATTTTTTATTTTTAAAATTAAAATGTTTTGCTCACTCTATTAATTCGCTTGTATTACACGTATTTTGTCTAACTTGGTCCTTAAGTTATCACATATGCTTTTTCAACGGTCCAAGATATTTAAAGTATAAGTTTGATCAAGTAAAAGTGTCTAGATAAAATTTTATCGAGCATAGAGATCGAAATGACAAAATAAATAAGTATAAGAATCTCTCAAATTATTTCGCATTTAGATTTTGAAATAAAGAATTAAAGATCTTAGAGTTAAAAGGTGGATATTTATTTATTTGATAAAAGTTTAATATTTTTAAATATCACAGCTAATTTTTCATTTAAGTTGGCTTATTGATCGGCTATGGCCAAAGAGTCACCGCTCTTTAATTCCAAACTCAAGGAGTAATGCTTTTGGTTAAATTTTGTCAGGAAATTACATGCTATAGCCCCAATAGTGGGTGACTTTGAATTTTTGACTCCAATAAGAAAAAAATTTAAAGACTACCTTCCTTCCTTTTTAGTGTAGTACAAGTACAATTTTACCCTCTACACCTCAAATATTTTTAAACTTTTCATACTCATTTGTCTCTCAAATTCTATTTTATTTTTATTATTCCTTTAATTTCATTTTCATGTTTTAATTCATTTATCTCAACCTTTATTTTTTTTCTATTTTTCTCAAACATTATCTATTTCTTCATTTTTTTTCTTTTTTTTTAATTCATTTGTCTCAACTTTTATTTTTTGTTTTTATCGCTTCTCTTTTTTTCCTCATTTTTCTCAAATTTTATTTTTTTTCCTCTTATTTTTACTTTTCTCAATTTTTTTAATTCTTTGCTTTTTTCTTAATCTTTATTTTTTTTCCTGCCTTTTTATGTCAATCGTTTTTTTTATTTCTCTATTTTATTTGATCATTTTTTTTCTTTTTTCTCAACTTCTATTATATTTTGCTAATAAAAAAAACTTGAATAATCCGCAAAGAGATCTCCTTTATTTGACATCAAAACAAATTTAAGGACATGAATTGTTGTTAGGAAGTTCTTTGGGATAAGTTTTGCCTCTAAAACAAAAATTATAGAACAACTCATAAATCAAGGCACAGTGTGTTAGTGTCAAGTCTTGCTTGTGAAGCATAACTTGTAGTTTGAAAATCCTAGAGTTAGGTCTTGCTTTTAAGACAAGAGTTATAGAACATCTCATAAATAAAAAAATATTGTGGTAGTGTCAACACTTGTTCATTGGGCGTAACTTGTTCTTTTGGGAGGTTCTTGTGCTACGTTTTGTCTTAAAGGCAAGACTAATAGAGCATCATAGAAATCAAGACACAATATTATAGTGTCAACTCTTGTCCATGGGGAGTAACTTGTCGGCTAAGTCTTGCCTCTAAGGCAAGAGTTATAGAATATCTCATAAATCAAGATACGATGTGATAGTATCAACACTATCCAATGGGGCGTAACTTGTTATTTGAAAGTCCTTGGACTAATTCGAGCCTCTAATGCAATAGTTATAGAGCATCTTACAAATCAAGACATAATGTGGTAGTGTCAACTCTTACCTATGGGGCATAACTTGTTGTTTAAAAGTCCTTGATTTATAAAACATCTCATAAATCAAGACACAATCTAGTAGTTTCAAATCTTATCCATGGCGCGTAACTTATTGTTTAAAAGTCCTTTGGCTAAGTCTTGTCTCTAAAGCAAGAATTATAGAACATCTCAAAACTCAAAACATAATGTGATAGTATTAACTCTTACCCTTGGACATAACTTGTTATTTGAACGTCCTTGGGTTAAGTCTTGCCTCTAAGGCAAGAGTTATAGAATATCTCATAAATCAAAACACGATGTGGTAATGTCAACTCTTGCCCATGAGGCATAACTTGTTACTTGAAAGTCTTTGATCTAAGTCTTGCCTCTAAGGGAAGAGTTATAAAACATCTTATAAATCAATATACAATATGGTGGTGTCAACTCTTATCCGTGGGGCATAACTTATTGTTTGATGGTCCTTAGGTTGAGTCTTACCTGTAAGACAAGAGTTATAGAGCACATCATAAGTTAAAAACACAATGTGTTAGTGTTGACTCTTGCCCAATATACGTAACTTGTTTGAAAATTCTTGGGATAAGTCATGCCTCTAAGGTGAGAGAGTTGTAGAACATATCATAAATAAAGACATGACGTGGTAGTGTCAACTCTTGTCCGTGGGGTATAATTTATTATTTAAAAGTCATTGAGATAAGTCTTACCTCTAAGGCAATAGTTGTAGAACATCTCATAAATAAAAATATAACATGGTAGAGTCAACTCTTGCCCGTGGGGCATAATTTATATTTTGAAAGTCCTTGAGCTAATTAAATCTTGCCTGTAAGGCAATAGTTGTAGAACATCTCATAAATAAAAATATAGCGTGGCAGAGTGAACTCTTGTCCGTGGAGGATAATTTTTAGCTTGAAAGTTCTTGAGCTAAGTCTTGCCTCTAAGGCAATAGTTCTAGAACATCTCATAAATAAAAACATAACGTGGTAAAGTCAACTCTTGCCTGGAGGGTATAATTTATAGTTTGAAAGTCCTTGAGCTAAGTCTTGCCTCTAAACAATAGTTTTAGAACATCTCATAAATGAAAACATAACATGGTAGAGTCAAATCTTGCTCGTGGGGAATAATTTATAGTTTGAAAGTCCTTCAGCTAAGTCTTGCCTCTAAGGCAATAGTTGTAGAACATCTAATAAATGAAAACATAACGTGGTAGAGTCAACTCTTGTCTGTGAGGCATAATTTGTTGTTTGAAGGTCCTTAAGCTTAAGTCTTGCCTCTAAGACAATAGTTGTAGAACATCTCATAAACATAACGTGGTAGAATCAACTCTTGCCTGTGGGGCCTAATTTATTGTTTGAAAGTCCTTGAGCTAAGTCTTGCCTTTAAGGTAATAGTTGTAAAACATCTCATAAAGAAAAACATAACGTGGTAGAGTCAACTCTTTCTCGTGGGGGCATAATGTGGGGCATAATTTGTTGTTTGAAAGTCTTTGAGCTAAGTCTTACCTCTAAGGCAATAGTTATAGAACATCTCATAAATAAAAACATAACGTGGTAGAGCCAATTCTTGCCCGTGGGGCATAATTTGTTGTTTGAAAGTCCTTAAGCTAAGTCTTGCCTCTAAGACAATAATTATAGAACATCTTATAAATGAAAACATAATGTGGAAGAGTCAACTCTTGCCCGTGGGGCATAATTTGTTGTTTGAATGAGCTAAGTCTTGCCTCTAAGGCAATAGTTGTAGAATATCTCATAAATGAAAACATAACGTGGTAGAGTCAACTCTTGCCCGCGGGGCATTATTTGTTGTTTGAATGTCCCCGAGCTAAGTCTTGCCTCTAAGACAATATTTGTAGAACATCTCATAAATGAAAACATATGTGATAAAGTCAACTCTTGCCCGTGGGGCATAATTTATTGTTTGAAAGTCCTTGAGCTAAGTCTTGCCTCTAAGGTAAAAGTTATAAAACATCTCATAAATCAAAATACAATATGATAGTGTCAACTCTTGCCCATGAAACATAACTTGTTGTTTGAAAGTAATAAATTTTACCTCTACAATATAGTAGTGTCAACTCTTGTCCATGAAATGTAGCTTGTTGCTTGAAAGTCATAAGTCTTGCCTTTATAATGTGATAGTGTCAACTCTTACTCATGAAATGTAATTTGAATGGAAGAAATCGAAGAAAGAACAAGAAAAATAAAAATTGCAGGAAAAGAAGAAAAAAATATTAAAAAATAAAAATTAAAGAAAATGTAAAAGTTAAGAGAAAATGAAAAAATAAAGGTTGATAAAAAAAAGATTAAATAAAAATAAAGGTTGAGAAAGTTTTAAAAAGAAAAGTAAAAATAAAAATATTTTTTTCTTTTAAAATAAAAGTAGACCTTGAGATGTGTAAAGAAAAAAAGTAAAGGTTGAGAAAAACTTAAAAGAACAAAAAAAAAGGAAAGAAAAAATAAAGAATTAAAGTAGAATAAAAATAAGAAGTTGAGAGGAAAAAAGGGAAAAAAGTAAGGGTTAAAAAAAATCAAAAATTATAAAATAAAAAATAAAATAAAAAATAAAAATAAAATTAAAAAGAGAAAAAAATAAAAGTTAAAAAATATAAATCTGGAGTTTTTTTTTTTTTGCGTGGGGGATAGGGGAAGGGGATTACATTGTGGGGAATCAAACTTTCACCAACAAGGTGGAAGTTCAGGTAACTAACCAACTAAGCTACTAAGATTCCTCATAAATATGAAGTTGTTTTCTATTATGAGGATCATATATATAATTTACTCCATTGAACAGGATTAATTTCATCAAAAAAATATTAATTAATAGGTAAAAGTTATCTTATCAAAGCTTTTTTATTTGAGACTAAAATTTGAAAGTCACCCCTATTTGCATCTATTCTTGCACCCAAAATTTGTCAGGCCTATTAGACAGGCTTGATGACACCCGTGTGGCCCGTATTAGAATGGATTTACACGGATGAATCTAAAAAATAGACACAAATTAGGGTGACTTTCAAATTTTAGCCCCAAATAAAAAAGTTTTCTTAAAATAGTCTTTACCTATTAACTAATATTTTTTTGGACAAAATTACTCCTGATCAATAGAGTAAATTACATAAATGATCCTCATAATAGATAACAACTCTATACTTATATCTTTCAACTTTTATTTTTTTCTCTTTTTAATTTTACTTTGATTTTTTTTTTCTCTTTTTATTTTTAATTTTCTCAACCCTTACTTTTTTCCTCTTAACTTCTTTTTTTCTTTTATATTATTTTTATTTTTTCTTTCCTCCTTTTTTATTGTTCTTTTTAGTTTTTCTCAACCCTTACTTTTTTTCTTTACACCTTTCAACGCCTACTTTTATAAAAAAAAACTTTTTTTTCTTTTTTTTTTCTATTCAAATTTTTCTCAACCTTTATTTTTATTTAATCTTTATTTTTTTATCAACCTTTTATTTTCCTATTCTCTCTCAACTTCTATGTTTTCTTTGATTTTTATTTTTTAATATTTTTCTTCATTTGCTTCTTTTTCTGCAATTTTTATTATTTTTGTTCTTTTCTTCGATTTCTCTCATTCAAGTTACATCTCCTGAGCAAAAGTTGACACTATCGCATTATAAAGGCAAGACTTACGACTTTTGAACAATAAACTACGTTTCATGGGCAAGAGTTGACACTACTACATTGTAGAGGCAAGACTTATGACTTTCAAACAACAAGTTATGTTTCATGGGCAAGAGTTGACACTACCGCATTGTATTTTAATTTATGAGATATTTTATAACTCTTACATTAGAGGCAAGATTTAGCTCAAGGACTTTCAAACAATAAATTATACCCTACAACCAAGAGTTGACTCTACCACGCTATATTTTCATTTATGAGATGTTCTATAACTATTGCCTTAGAAGCAAGACTTAGCTTAAGGAATTTCAAACTTTAAATTATGCCTCACGGGTAAGAGTTGACTCTACCACGTTATGTTTTATTTATGGGATGTTCTACAACTATTGTCATAGAGGCAAGACTTAACTCAAGGACTTTCAAATAATAAATTATGCCCCACGTTATTTATGCTCAAGACTTAGCTCAAGGGCAAGAGTTGACTCTACCACGTTATGTTTTCATTTATAAGATGTTCTACAACTATTGCCTTAGAGGCAAGACTTAGCTCAAGGGCTTTCAAACAACAAATTTATGCCCCACGGGCAAGAGTTGACTCTACCACGTTATATTTTCATTTATGAGATGTTCTACAACTATTGGCTTAGAGACAAGACTTAGCTCAAGGACATTCAAACAATAAATTATGCCCCACGGGCAAAATTTGACTCTACCATATTATGTTTTCATTTATGAGATGTTTTATAATTATTTATTTAGAGGCAAGACTTGACTCAAGGACTTCCAAACTACAAATTATGCTCCACGGACAAGAGTTAACTCTACCGCGTTATATTTTCATTTATGAGATGTTCTACAACTATTGCCTTAAAGGTAAGACTTGGCTCAAGGACTTTCAAACTACAAATTATGCCCCACGGGCAAAGTTGACTTTACCACGTTATGTTTTCATTTATGAGATGTTCTACAACTATTGCCTTACAAGTAAGATTTAATCAACTCAAGGACTTTCAAACTACAAATTATGCCCACGGGATAGAGTTGACTCTACCACGTTATGTTTTCATTTATGAGATGTTCTACAACTATTGCCTTAGAGGCAAGACTTAACTCAAAAACTTTCAAACTACAAATTATGCCCCACGGGCAAGAGTTGACACTACCAAGTTATGTCTTCATTTATAAGATGTTCTACAACTATTGCCTTAGAGGCAAGACTTAACTCAAAAACTTTCAAACTACAAATTATGCCCCACGGGCAAGAGTTGACACTACCAAGTTATGTCTTCATTTATAAGATGTTCTACAACTCTTGCCTTAGAGGCAAGACTTAACTCAAAGACTTTTAAACTATAAATTATGCCCCACGGGCAAGAATTGACACTATCACGTTATGTCTTCATTTATGAGATGTTCTACAACTCTTGTCTTAGAGGCAAGACTTAGCTCAAGGACTTTCAAATAATAAATTATGCCCCACGGGTAAGAGTTGACACTACTACATTATGTCTTCATTTAAGGGATGTTCTACAACTCTTGCTTTAGAAGCAAGACTTTGCGCAAGGACTTTCAAATAATAAATTATGCCCCACGGGTAAGAGTTGACACTGCCACATTATGTCTTTCTTTACGAGATATTCTGCAACTCCCGCCTTAGAGACACGACTTATCTCAAGAATTTTCAAAGAATTTCATAACAACAATTCATGCCCTTAAATTTGCTTTGATGTAAAAAAAAAAAGATCCCTTTTACGAATTATCCAATTTTTTTACTTATTACCAAAATATAATAGAAGTTGAGAAAAAAAAACGATCAAACAAAATAGAGAAATAAAAAAAAAGAATGAGAAAAAAATGAAAAGAAAAAAAATAAAGATCAAGAAAAAAGTGAAGAATTTAAAAACTTGAGAAAAATAAAAATTAGAGGAAAAATAAAATAAAGTTTGAAAAAAATGATGGAAAAAAAAGAACTGAAAAAAGAAAAAAAAAGACCAAACAAAATAGAGAAATAAAAAAAAGAGTGAGAAAAAAAAGGCAAGAAAAAACTAAATATTAAGAAAAAAATGAAGAATTAAAAAAAAATGAGAAAATAAAAAATGAGAGGAAAAAATAAAAATAAAGTTTGAGAAAAATGAGGAAAAAAAAAGAGAACTGATAAAAACAAAAAAGAAAAGAAAAATAAAGGTTAAAGACAAATAAATTAAAAAAAAAAAAGAAATAGATAATGCTTGAAAAAAATAAAAAAAATAAAGGTAGAGTCAAATGAATTAAAACATGAAAATTAAATTAAAGAGAAAAAAGTAAAAATAATAAAAAATAGATAATAAAATTAAAGAAAAAACTAAAAAAGTAAAAATAATAAAATTAAAGGAAAAATAAAAATTAAAAATAATAAAATATAAAATTTGATTGACAAATAATTATGAAATTTTTTTAAAATATATTTGAGATATAAAATATAAAATGATACTTATATTATTATACTTAAAAAATATTTGTTATTGGATCAAATATCTAAAACACCGTGCAATTTTATTTACACAACATCAGAGAAAATGTAAAATAGACGACGTAACAGGGACACTTGTGGAATTATTTGATCAAGCTCACTCAGTCTCCGTCCATCAGGGAAAGAGTAACATTTCCATCCACCGGAGAACTGAACTCTGTCCTATCGATTCAAATGCTACATCTTTGAGAGAAGGAAGAGAGAAATAGTAAGTAGCGATGGTTAGAATAAAAAGCTGTTTGTGCATAGCAATAGTTGTACTGTGTCTGTTGGTGACTCGGTCGGAATCAGCAGCTCAAGCCTATCGTAGAGATCCTGGTCACCAACAGTGGCACCATGGAGCTTTTCAAGACGTTAAAGACAACATCCGATCCGAAGTTCGTCAAATGCTTCATTCTCGTGCCGAGGTACATTTAACATTCATAAATTCAATTAAGATTACCTATTTAGTTACGACTTTATTGCAAAATTCATGGAAAAATTTATGATTTTTATTAGCTCGCTGATTAAAATTAGAGTCGGAATTTAGTCAAATAAGTTCCAAGTTCGTATTAAATTCGACTCAAAGCCTCCCAATTTTTATCTGTGTATATTGAATCTTTTAAGTCCACTTGTGGGATTACACTGGGTATGTTGTTGTTGTTTTGGTTAATCAGTCAACTCAAAAGTCCAATGCATTGAAACTTTAAATTTTTACAAATGTAATTGCTACTAGCACTGTGCTTGGCCCGAAATTGATCTATATGTTCATTGAGGAGTAATATAGATAATAGTCTATGAGCGAACCTTGCGGCCAGAAAATTGATGGCTTCAGGTTATAATGCAGGCTATTTACTTTTTCCAAATTCTCTTCGTATAAAAACTCTGTTAAGATGCCTAATCGTGTTAGTATTGTACAGGTTCCATTTCAAGTCCCTCTGGAAGTCAACATAGTTCTTGTTGGTTTTAGTGGCGATGGGGGCTATAGGTATGCATTAGATTCTCAAAAGTTGGAGGAGTTTCTGAAAGTCAGTTTCCCGTCTCATAGGCCCTCATGTTTGGAGACGGGCCAACCACTTGATATTGAGCATCACATAGTATATAATACATTTCCAGTGAGCTTCCTCCCTTCTATGATATATACTTGTACTATTTCGCCGTGGTGTTTTTAGATTTGTGGTTGTTTTTTTGCTATTCTTGGAGATCTCTTCTAATTTTGCATATAGCTACACGACAGTTATGATTACTGCTTTTCACTGTTGGTTGCTTTCCTATGATGTTTTCTTGAAGAAATGGTAACAATTCCTTTGAATCTGTTTCTGTTATTCATTCACAAATATGCCTTAAAATGTTTAATTAGGCAATATCGTCTTGGATTCCTTTGTCCTGAGCAAACAAGATTCTAATGCTAAGGATATTGAGAATTTCTTGTGTGAAATATAAATTTGAAAATCCACCACCAAATAGAAGTCAGATGACCTAATTTAATGAGGTTTTAGAACTGGGATAATGACTTACTCCTAGCAATAAGATGAAATCTTTAATTTCATTTTCAATAGTAAACGAAACAAAATGACTTTAATGTTTTTTTCATAGCCCAATGGTTATTTGTAGTAATTTGGGTATTGCAGCATATTAGTAGTTGAAGTAGTTGTTGTTGTTGTAGTCTGGATATGAGGCAGGAGATTATTAATTTAATCGGACTTAAACATTCACTGGGTGGGGATTCCGATGAGAGAAAAGTTGTCCTTCGTCAGACAAATGGAGAAGGAATCCTCAACTGGAAATGGATGTAGTCCTTGCGATTAATTATATGTTTAGTATCCCTTACCTAGAAAGTATGATGAATAAAAAATTAGGTGTTTGGAGTACTTATTGAGCAAAAAAAGTAATGTTTTTGAGTACTCTGAAGGATGTTAAGAAGATGAAAATGGAATGGTTGTGCTAATAGTTTACGGTTACTGTTGTGATTCTTGTATCACCTGTTAATTGCAGGCTGGGCAGCCAGAACTAATAGCCTTGGAGAAAGCACTTAAGGCAGCAATGGTGCCTGCTGGAAATGCAAGAGAGGTGAGACCAGATAATCTCAACTCTGAATTTTTCTCAGATTCTCCTATTTTAGGTTTCTATTTCTTGAAATCAAAATCAAATGTCAACCCTGTTTTGTGATTTGTAGACTGATTTTGGAAGGGAAGTTCCTCTTTTTGAAGTTGAGGCAACTGCCGTGGAACCAGAATTTCAGAAGCTGTACTCTTACCTATTTGATTTTGAGAGTTGGGTACAGTCTGCTGAAGAGATGGATAGACCTTGGCCTACTGTAATCTTTATTGTTAACTTTGATAAGGTCTGTGTAGCAAACTTGACCATCAAATTCTTGATTGCTCTGAAATGTTTTATTTTGTTGAAGGATACTAAGTGTACAGGTTGACTCTTTTTTTTTTTCATAATATTTGTTAAAAAAATTTCAACTTTTTATATCTCATTAACTTTGATTGCTGTTCTTCCTTATCGAGAAGTCAGTCGTTGCACACTAACTCGCTACATACCTTATTCACTAAGTTTTCTTTTTCTGAGTGTTGAATAGGCACATTGATTAACTGACTGTTGTTACCATGGAAACTTCACTGCAGGTAAGATTGGATCCAAGGAACAAGGACATTGACCTGGACAGTTTAATGTATGGCAGAATTACACAACTTAATGAAGAAGAGATGAAAAAACAAGAAGGAGATTACATATATCGCTATCGTTATAATGGAGGGGGTGCTTCTCAAGTCTGGCTTGGCTCTAGCAGGTATTGTTGGATTTTCTTGTGTGTTACACTTGGTATAGAAGTAGTTATTTTGGTTTGTACGGAGAGTTGATAAGGGATAAAAAATGTGCCCTTTAGACATCATAATTACTGAGCATCCTCTAGTTGGATAATAATATAGCACCTTTGGTCTGCCTTCATATGCTAATTAGTTTCTGGCTCACGATTAACCCTATGGTGAATCAAATGTTTACCTTTTACCACAGCATCCTATTTTCTTGTACAGGTTATTTGAGAATTGCTTAGACTTCTGCAGTTTTAAATTTTAATACCTCTTCTGCAGGTTAAAGCTACAGATCTTATGATTATGTGGCATAAAAAGCTGATGATTAATTTCTTTCTTTGTCTGGATGTACCTCTGTACCTTCGGTCTTACAGGATTTTTAGCTTCCTTATCTATTCTCAGAAGGTTTAAGCCTTTGTATTAATTTACATATGGATGTTCTGTTTGGGCCAGAGACAAGTAGTGGAGGTAAATGATGATTGGTTTCCTGTAACTCAGAGTTTAACATTAAAAATGGCTCTGAGAAAAGTTGCAGCAATCTCACTTTCTTCGTTTGACTGTCTAGTGGTCTCGCAAATTCTGCTTCCTTTTTTGTTTTCCTTAATTTGTGTTTAGATATCATATTTTGTTAAAATTCCATATAGTTTATGCGGTTGAATCATAATTTTGATCATCACTGTGTTATATCAATTGAAAGCTCAACTGGCGTTAACATGTTGTACAGAAGTTTGAGTTTCCTGGCATTGTTTTTTCAGGTTTGTTGTGGTTGACATCTCAGCAGGTCCTTGCACTTATGGAAAGATCGAAACTGAAGAAGGAAGCATTAGTTCCAGATCATTGCCTCGTTTGCGGAATGTTGTGCTTCACAGAGGGTCAGGTGTAGTAACTGAGCATGCTGCTCATGATATTTTTGTTGGTCAGCTTGCCTCTCTCGTTGCAACCACCATTGAACACATCATAGCTCCGGATGTTAGGTAAAGTCTATTATTTTCTCACACAAAGTAAGACTGGTTACTTTTGATGATGGTTTTGAAGGCACTTGCTAAGTGTCTGAGCATGTATTTGATTCTTGTACTCTTATTGCTAGTAGTTTATGTCGTGTGGCGTTTAAGAGGAAGAAACCTAAAAGGCATTGTCAGTTGCAGATCTATCTGTTTCTTTGCATACTTATGAGGATACCATCGTGAGGATTAGATCTGTTTATTTTTGTCATAGTAATATAGGATAATTACAGATAATGTCCCTGTCCTCTTCTTTGTCTGTGCTTATATTTGTAGCAGTTATAGATAAACTTTGTTCTTTCTTTGAATACAATCTTATTGTTTTTTTAATCATGTATTCATTAGGTTTGAAACTGTTGATATGACAACAAGGTTGCTTATCCCTATCATTGTCCTTCAAAATCATAATCGCTTCAATATTATGACAAGGGGCTATAATTATAGTCTTGATGTTGGAGCAATAGAAGTGGAGGTAAAACTCTTACCACATTTTCCTGGTCTCTTGTGATGTTTCTTGTATCCAGTGACATGGATGGTTGATATATCTTTCATTTTGTTACTGAATTGAAAATGTTGTTGCTTATGCATTAAACAATGTTGAGGAAACTTGTAAACTACTTGTATTCAAATTTTGTTTCTTTCATAAACTACTTGTAAAGCTTTCAAATGTTGACGATACAGATACCTTCTTAATATACTTGGCATCAATCTTTACTGGTAGAGACTGTCATTTAAAGACTCCTACTTGGTTACTTATCAAGGGGAGGTGCTTCTCTATTGTTGGGGTTTTTATCCTATTCTTACTGATTAAAATAAGCAATTTTGTTTTTGTGACAAGAAGTATAAAAGCTTTCTGAGAATTGTTCTTTAATTGTTGAGATTATTTCGCTTATCTTTTAATGAGTATAACAATGTTGGCACCCAACAGAATAAAATCTTAAAGTTTTGATGGAACCAGGGCTATATATGAATTATGAACTTTCAGTTTTTGACCGTCAGGTGAAGAAAATGCTTCACAAAGGACAGGAAGTAGTGATGATTGGAGGATCACATGCTTTGCATCGCCATGAGAAATTGGCTATAGCTGTTTCAAAAGCTATGCGTGGTCATTCCCTTCAAGAAACAAAGAAGGATGGACGTTTCCATGTACATACAAAGACGTATCTTGATGGTGCGATTCTTAGAGAGGTAGTTCCTGATTTTCCGTTTCTCTTTTCTATATTACAGAAATTTGAGATAATAAATGCAGTTGGATGTGAAATGCTTTAGGAGTATATGTGAGCGGGTCTTCAATTAGTTTTAGAGGCAAATGGTGTATCTGTTACTGGCATCTCTTTTTTTTTCTTAATCAGTCTGTTGTGTATCTGTTACTGACATTTCTTTTTCCTTTTCCTCATCTCCATGGGCTGTCGGTTTGTATTTGTTATCTGTTGTCTCTATTAATCTTTTGTTCATTCAGTCGTTTGTTTTGGTCTTCTTGTGTTTCTGTCAGAATGGTTATTAGGAGTTTCTTACAACATAATTTTCTATATAATTGACAAATGCAGGAGATGGAACGATCCGCAGATGTGCTTGCTGCTGGTATACTTGAGGCTTCTGACCCATCACTCTCAAGTAAATTTTTTCTCCGCCAGGTTGGTGTCTCCATTTCCTTGCCTCACAAATATTCTGCAAAGCACACCTATGTGGCTAGTATCAATATTTTTCTGTTGCACATGCATATACCTTTTATCCCTAATACAGGTCAAAGAGGCACCTTAGCTTTCGAGGACATGATTGGAAGTCAATACGTAAAGACTCGAGCTTGGGGGGCTGCCCAACCAAGAGAACAAGCTTTGAAGTGTGAAGGAGGCCTTCTAACACTCCAAAGCCGTCCCAATGGCACACTACAAGGCCACCCCATGTGATGGGCTCATTAAGGGCCTTTGGTCATTTTGTGTAATAAGTTTAACCTAGAGTATAAGTAGAACCCTTTAGGTCATTTGTCCACAACTTTGATGAATATTTTGATGGCTCTTGAGAGAGTCTTGCAAGTGTGGATTTCACTTGAGACAAGTGTGGACATCACTTGTGTTGGTAACTAGCTTAGAAACGGTGGTTGCTTGGGGATTCCGGTTCCCTTGAGGTCCCGTAAGAACTTGGTGTTATTTTGTATGAAAACTTTGGGTCTTAATGTTTGATACACATTTCGGTTCATAGTGTTTATGCATTTGTATGTCAAGTTATCTTTCTTTTCATATTATTGTTGTTGCATCTTCACTCTCGGCTTTGGTGTTCAAACCGTGAGCTTGAGTTCTTCGTGTAATCTGCTTGTTAGTTTGTTGGTTCGTTGTTTTTGGTGCTTTCCTAGTGTGTTTGGTATCATTTGGTATCAGAGCTAAGGCTGATTTTGTTCCCACAAGATTAATCTTGGGCTTGGTTAGTCGGGAAAAAAAAGGGTGTTCTATGTGTTGGTGTTCTTGGTCGAGAAGTGTGTTCTTGTTGTTGTTTTCTTGGCCGAAAGTTTGGGTGTAGATCTAGGTGTCTTTTGTTTGTCTAGGTTGTTTCTAGTGTTGGTCACCAACACTCTTAGAGTCTAAATCCAAGTATTGAGCTATTTTACAAGTTGTTGTTGAAGGTTGTGGACGACTAGTGTTGTTGTTCTTATTCTTCTTCATGTTGTGTTGAAGAAGTATTTTCAAAAGAAATTGTTTGATCTTGAAAAGGAGGAAGAAGAGTGGGACTCCTTGTTTGTCTTGGAAATACTTCCAAGACATCACCTAAGTGGTAAAAGAACAAAAGGCTCCCAAAAGGTCTTATTACCAAAAAGGAGTAAGAGCACTTTTCTAGGTTGACTAAAAGGGGAAAGGAAACAAGGCTTACAAAAAGGTTGTCTTGCCTGTGAAAAATATGAGAGAAAATATTATTGAATTGTGTGTCTACATAATTACATTGACACCCTATTTATAGACACTACATTACAATTCTTTTCTAAGTAGGATTTTGTATACTATTCCTATTCCTATTCCTATTCTAACACTCCTCCTCAAGCTGGTGCATACAAGTCATATGTACCTAGCTTGTTACAAATATGATTAATACGAGGACTGGTGAGAGACTTGGTGAAGATATCTGCAAGTTGATCACTTGACTTTACAAATTTTGTAACAATATCTCCCGAGCTGACAAAGTGACAATCAATCTCTATGTGCGTGGTCCTCTCATGGAATACTAGATTAGATGCAATATGAAGGTCTGTTTGATTATCACATACAAGTTCCATCTTACCAGTTTCTCCAAATTTTAGTTCTCTCAGCAATTGTTTGATCCAAACCTGCTTGCAAGTTGCTGCAGCCATTGCTCGATATTCTGCTTCGGCACTAGATCGAGCAACCACACTCTATTTCTTACTCTTCTAGGACACCAAATTACCTCCTACTAAAACACAATATCCAGATGTGGAACGTCTATTGGATGGTGATCCTGCACGATCAGCATCTGTATATCCAACGATATGCTCATGACCTCGATCCTCGAAGAGTAGTCCTTTACCTGGAGATGACTTTATATATCTCAAAATACGAACAATTGCATTCCAATGACTATCACAGGGGAAAGTCATAAACTGACTTACAACACTCACCGGAAAAGAAATGTTAGGTCTATTCACTGTGAGATAATTCAACTTTCCAACCAACCGCCCATACCTTCCAGGATCACTGAGTGGCTCCCTTTGTCCTGGCAGAAGTTTAGCATTTGGATCCATAGGAGTGTCAATTGGTCGACATCCCATCATTCTTGTCTCCTCAAGAATATCTAAAGCATACTTGCGTTGAGAAATAACAATACCTGATCTGGACTGAGTAACCTCAATACCTAGAAAGTATTTCAGTTTGCCAAGGTCTTTAGTCTGGAAATGCTGAAAGAGATGTTGCTTCAAGTTAGTGATACCATCTTGATCATTGCCGGTGATAACAATATCGTCAACATAAACCACCAAATAAATACACAGATTTGGTTCAGAATGGCGATAAAACACTGAATGATCAGCTCTACTACAAATCATGCCAAACTCCTGAATCACTGTGCTAAACTTTCCGAACCAGGCTCGAGGGGATTGTTTTAAACCATAGAGTGACTTGCGCAATTGACATACAGGCTACAAATCATGTCAAACTCCTGAATCACTATGCTAAACTTTCCGAACCAGGCTCGAGGGGATTGTTTCAAAGCATAGAGTGACTTGCGCAATCGACATACAAGGCTACTAGACTACCCCTGAGCAACAAAACCAGGTGGTTTCTCCATATAGACTTCTTCCTCAAGATCACCATGCAGAAAAGCATTCTTAATGTCCAACTGATAAAGAGGCCATTGACGAGCGATAACCATAGAGAGAAAAAAAATGGACTGATGCTATTTTAGCCACGGGAGAGAAAGTGTCACTATAATCAAGCCCAAATATCTGTGTATATCCTCAAGTCCAAATATCTGTGTATATCCTTTGGCAACAAGGCGAGCCTTCAGCCGATCAACCTGACCATGTGGATCAACTTTGACTGTATAATTCCAACGGCAACCAACAGTAGATTTACCTATAGGAAGGGAAACAAGCTCCCAAGTACCACTATTATGTAAAGCAGATATCTCATCAATCATAGCCTGTTTTCATCCTGAATGGGAAAGTGCTTCACCTGTAGTATTAGGGATGGAAATAGAAGATAAAGATGATACAAAAGCATAATGGGGTGATGACAAACAATGATAACTCAAGAAAGTATAATATGGGTTAGCATAATGAGTGGATCTTATACCTTTTTGAAGTGCAACTGATTGGCCAGAAGGAGGCAGGTCCGCAGTAGGGGAAACATCAGGCGCATGACATGAATCATCTGGGACTGATGCTGGACGTGGGCGGCGGTGATAAAAGTGGTGGCACTGTAGCTGGAGATGGAGAAGTAACCGTAGATTCCTCAAAGATTGGTGTGGGTAAGACTGGAGGTATGGGTAAAACCTCAGAGATATTAAGATGATCAGAAGATGTATAGTAAGGTTGAGATTCAAAGAATGTGACATCAGCAGACATAAGGTAGCGACCCAGATCAGGTGAATAACATCAATACCCTTTTTGAACTCGAAAGGAACCAAGGAAGACACATTTGAGAGCACGGGAGGGGGGGGGGTTATTTATCTTTTCCTGGGGCTAAGTTATGAACAAAACATGTGCTCCCAAAAACAGAGGGGGGATATAGTAGAGATGTGACTGAGGAAATAGTATGGAATGAGGAACATGATTCTAGATCGAAGATGATGACATTTTATTAATGAGATAGCAAGATGCGAGGACTGGATCGCCCCAAAAACGTAGCGGAACATAAGATTCAATGAGAAGAGTGCGGACAGTCTCAATGAGATACCTATTTTTCCTTTCTGCTATACCGTTCTGCTGAGGGGTGTATGGACATGATGTCTGGTGAATGATTCCTTGATGAGTCATAAACTCCTGAAACTGAGAGTATAAGTATTCCAAGGCATTATCATTACGAAAAGCATGAATAGATACACCAGATTGATTTTATATTTCAGCACAAAAACCTTTGAATATAGAAAATAACTTAGAAGATCTTTCATCAAGTAAATTCAAGTACATCTTGAAAAATCATCGATGAAAATAACAAAGTAATGAGATCCTAAGGGTGAACTGACTCTACTAGGACCCCCAAATATCAGAATGAACTAATGAGAAAATATACTCTGAGTGACTCTCAATACTACGTGAAAATGTAGCACGGGTGTGTTTCTCAAGTTGACACGACTCACAATCTAATGTGGATAGACTAGACAAACTAGACACCATCTTTTGTAGCTTGGATAGACTCGGATGTCCTAAACGTTCGTGAATAAGGTCGGGAGGATCTATGGCAGAGCATGCTGTGAAGGAATTTGAAGAGGTAAGATGGTAAAGGCCTTGTGATTCATGTCCTATGCCAATTGTCTGTCCCATTTTGTGGTCCTGCATTAGAAAATAATCATAAAAAAAAGTTATACTACAATCAAGGGCACGTGTCAAGCGACTAACAGATGTCAGATTAAAAGGACAACCAATGACATAAAGAACAGAGTCTAGAGTGACAGAAGATGGGGGTTTGGCTTGTCTGACTCCTTTTGACTCTGTTAGAATTCCATTGGCTAAAGTAATAGCAAAAAGAGATTGTGAATAAACAATATCGAATAGAAGTGATTTGTCACCAGAAATGTGGTCAGAAGCACCTGAGTCCACAATCCATGATCCAAAGGTAGGAGATTTTGCAGTTGAGGCTATTGGTAGAAATATGTGCTTGCTTGATACTGAAGATACTCATTATATTCCTTGTCAGATAAATATACGCGTTGATCACCTGTGGTGTTAGACTGAGCAATATGAGCATTTTTAGGTGGTCGACCATGCAAAGAATAGCATATTCCACGAGTATGTCCAAACCTTTTACAATAACTACACCTAGGTCGAGATCTTCCAAATCGACCTTCCATTCGTTGATTCTTCATAAACTCTGACATCTGAGTTTCTGATCTCCTCATTTAGATTCAGATTTAATCATGAAAAAGAAATACTATCAGAATTTGACCCCAAAAAAGGAAAGTCACCGGATATAAGAGCTGATGTCTGGAAGTTACTCGGAATCAGAAAATAATCATATGAGCAGCCTTGGAATGAATAAGCGAGACTACTAAAAAGAAGAAACTGCCGGAAAAGTCGCCAGAATTTAGGTTCCGGCGATCGGAATACCCTTTTTGAACTCAAAAGTAACCAAGGAAGACACATTTGAGAGAACGGGGGGATAATTTATCTTTTCCTGGGGCTAAGTTATGATCAAAACATGTGCTCCAAAAAACACGAGGGGGGATAGAGTAGAGATGTGACTGCGGAAATCGTATGGAATGGGGAACATGATTCTGGATCGAAGATGATGACATTCTATTAATGAGATAGCAAGATGCGAGGACTGTATTGCCCCAAAAACGTAGCGGAACATGGGATTCAATGAGAAGAGTGCGGGCAGTCTCGATGAGATACCTATTTTTCCTTTCTGCTATACCGTTCTGCTGAGGGGTGTATGGACATGATGTCTGGTGAATGATTCCTTGATGAGTCATAAACTCCTGAAACTGAGAGGATAAGTATTCAAAGGCATTATCATTACGAAAAGCACGAATAGATACACCAAATTGATTTTGTTTTTCAGCACAAAAACCTTTGAATATAGAAAATAACTTAGAAGATCTTTCATCAAGTAAATTCAAGTACATCTTGAAAAATCATCGATGAAAGTAACAAAGTAATGAAATCCTAAGGGTGAACTGACTCTACTAGGACCCCAAATATCAGAATGAACTAATGAGAAAATATACTCTGGGTGACTCTCAATACTACGTTAAAATGTAGCACGGGTGTGTTTCTCAAGTTGACACGACTCACAATCTAATGTGGATAGATTTGACAAACTAGGCACCATCTTTTGTAGCTTGGATAGACTCGGATGTCCTAAACGTTTGTGAATAAGGTCGGGAGGATCTATGGCAGGCAGATCATGCTGTGAAGGAATTTGAAGAGGTAAGATGATAAAGGCCTTGTGATTCATGTCCTATGCCAATTGTCTGTCTCGTTTTGTGGTCCTGCATTAGAAAAAAATCATCAAAAAAAGTTATACTACAATCAAGGGCACGTGTCAAGCGACTAACAGATGCCAGGTTAAAAGGACAACCAAGGACATAAAGAACAGAGTCTAGAGTGACAGAAGATGGGGGTTTGGCTTGTCTGACTCCTTTTGACTCTGTTAGAATTCCATTGGCTAAAGTAATAGCAAAAAGAGATTGTGAATAAACAATATCGAATAGAAGTGATTTGTCACCAGAAATATGGTCAGAAGCACCTGAGTCCACAATCCATGATCCAAAGGTAGGAGATTTTGCAGTTGAGGCTATTGGTAGAAATATGTGCTTGCTTGATACTGAAGATACTCATTATATTCCTTGTCAGATAAATATACCCGTTGATCACCTGTGGTGTTAGACTGAGCAATATGAGCATTTTTAGGTGGTCGACCATGCAAAGAATAGCATATTCCACGAGTATGTCCAAACCTTTTACAATAACTACACCTAGGTCGAGATCTTCCAAATCGACCTTTCCTTCGTTGATTTTTCATAAACTCTGACATCTGAGTTTCTGATCTCCTCATTTAGATTCAGATTTAATCATGAAAAAGAAATACTGTCGGAATTTGACCCGAAAAACCAAAACCAAGTCCACCAAGAAGCTCCCCAAAATCGAGGCCCCCTTGAAATGCCGAGAACACCACTAATTCGAAACCAACCAATCCAAATTGATGATGTGGAAAGTGAGGAGTTAGATGAAGTGACTCTTTTTGCGGAGTTCGTGAGAAATAGAAGAGGAGCTCATAGCGGAGGGCATAGGGGCCGTGGGGAAAGGTTTGGACCGGCTCCTCATCGTAAAGGCAATTTGGGACACCGTCCTCATGTTCAAGAAGGTTTAGGGGATTAAGGACGAAATGTGGGTAGAGACACGGGTCTTAACTCCATCAAGATCACTTTTCCTACCTTTAAAGGAACTAGTGATCCGTCTATCTATCTTGATTGGGAGTTACAATGCAATCGGATCTTCCAACTCAATGAGTTAACTCCTCACAAGAAGGCCGCACATGCCATTGCTCAACTTGAAGGGTATGCGTCTACTTGGTGGGAGACCAAACGGTTGCAAAGAGCAAGAAATGACAATCTTGACCTTCCGGATTGGGATGAATTGAAAGCACTTATGAGAGAGAGAGATGTCATGGAAAGGTTCAAGCAAAAGAGCAATTAACAAGGCTCTACAACTTGCGGCAAGGTGATAGAAGTGTGGAGGAGTATCTGGGGAGTTTCGAAACTTGATTCTTCGTCTTGATATTGTTGAACCTCCAAATCATTGCATAGCTCGGTTCAAAGGTGGCTTGTGCTATGAGATTGTTTCTCAACTAGTTGTCCACAAGTTTGACCGAATTGAGGATCTTGTTGAAGCGGCCATTGAGGTTGAAAGGAACAATGATGCCAAGAAGACCTTCGGATGGAACAAGAACAAGGATGCCTACAAACCCTTTGAGAAGAAACCCGTTGATAGGGCCATCCAAAGGTATCCACCACGTCTTAAAGGTAATACATCTTCTTCTCCTAATCCTAAGGGTATTGTTTGTTTTAAATGTCAAGGTTGGGGTCACAAGGCTAGTGAATGCCCCAACCGAAGGAACATTGTGTTGGTGGAGGGTGTGTTGGGGGTAAAGTGACCCTAAATGATGGTAGTGAGGAAATCTCTCAAGAGGATGATGACCATGATGGTGAAACCGAATTGGTGGTAGAAGAAGGGGATATTAGTGTGCCTTGTGGGTTGATGATGAAAGCTCCTTATGAAGATGTTTGGCCCGAAGAAGGAGAGGTCTTGAACTTTAACCTTATGATGCGGAGGTCCCGAATGGTGAAGGTGAGGCATCTCGGGTTCAAGAGGAAGAACTTGGTGTCAAAACCAAGCACTTGTTATTCACCACATTCGGCGCTAGCATTGTGCCAAGTTCCAAGCCGAGAGCAAGCTCAAGTCCTTGCTCCAAAGGTACGTTCCTACTCCCTTTTGTTTCTTGTCCGACTTTTGTGGATAGACAAATTGTTTCTCCAACATTGTGTTCAAGTTTTTGTGATTAGAAAGGTATCCTACTCCCTAAGACCCCTCGCCATGTGATGTGTGTGCAACCTTGGTTTGATGCTATGGTTGATTGTACTAACATTAACCCTCATGCCATGAGGAATGTGTGTTTTCTTGTGTCCCCTATTGTTTTGCAAGGTTCGGATTCGAGGTCGAATCCTTTTCAAGAAGGGGAGGATGATACGGGTCAAAGAGGCACCTTAGCTTTCGAGGACATGATTGGAAGTCAATACGTAAAGACTCGAGCTTGGGGGGTTGCCCAACCAAGAGAACAAGCTTTGAAGTGTGAAGGAGGCCTTCTAACACTCCAAAGCCGTCCCAATGGCACACTACAAGGCCGCCCCATGTGATGGGTTCATTAAGGATCTTTTGGTCATTTTGTGTAATAAGTTTAACCTAGACTATAAGTAGAACCATTTAGGTCATTTGTCCACGACTTTGATGAATATTTTGAGTACTCTTGAGAGAGTCTTGCAAGTGTGGATTTCACTTGTGACAAGTGTGGACATCACTTGTGTTGGTAACTAGCTTAGAAACGGTGGTTGCTTGGGGATTCCGGTTCCCTTGAGGTCCCGTAAGAACTTGGTGTTATTTTGTATGAAAACTTTGGGTTTTAATGTTTGATACACATTTCGGTTCATAGTGTTTATGCATTTGTATGTCAAATTATCTATCTTTCTTTTCATATTATTGTTGTTGCATCTTCACTCTCGGCTTTGGTGTTCAAACCGTGAGCTTGTGTTCTTTGTGCAATCTGCTTGTTAGTTTGTTGGTTCGCTGTTTTTGGTGCCTTCCTAGTGTGTTTGGTATCAAACCCCATGCCTGATTGTTCCAAATGTGTTCGCTTTTTTCCAGCACTGGATGGATGAGAGTGATGGTACAAGTGATTCCATACTAAAGCATAAACCTCTCTGGGCTACTTATAACCAGAATCGAAAGAAGGAGAAGAAAAGAACAGTAGAAAAGAAAAAACAAGGTGATCTGCACCGCACATATGGTACCAGAGTCATTCCAGTGTGAGCGCAACAACCTTTTATTTCATGCCTTTTGTGGATTGCTTAAAACTGCTATATTGATGCACCTTCTTTCTCTCTCTGATGTTTGACATCGCCTTCTGATACTGAATAAACACATCAGAAATATCGTATACAAATCAATAGTGTTTTTTTCTTATAACTGAGAAATCGCCAAAGACTAGTGGTGCAAGGCTCAATACTCACTGGATAATGGGCCCACCCCTCTACCCTTCTCCATTTAAATACCAAGTTTTTATCTGTTGCCGGGATCGAACCCATGACATGCGCCTACTCACTGCGCTTTTGCCATTAGATTATAGCCTTGGGAGCTAAATTAGTGCTAATTAGCAACTTTCTTCTTTGCTCAGTGAACAATTACTAGTTCTGCTAAAACACTTGTCTTTGATCTTCAGGAGCTTGTGTGTATTTTATGTAATGAACCTTTTTATCTATTGCACTCAATGGTTAAATATGCTCATCAAATGCTTCTGCATTAATCATTGAATTGGTCTTTGATATTGGACTTCATGGATAACAATAATAGCATATTACACTATGCCTGTAGTCGTCTTTTATTTAGGTCATGATTAAGCTTGATGAATGAAAACAAACTTGTACTGCATTCTGTTACATTCTTGCATAGTTGATCTGACCTACAACAATTTGATTGCTGAATTATTGGATGATATATATCAGAAATTCCAATAAAAGCGTCGTCTTCGATATACTTAAAAGAAAAAGCATCATCTTTGATACATCTGTCTCTTCTATTTGGGTGTTCTGATTATATCTGTTGAAGTTTGATTTGTTTTCTTCTGTTTGTTTTGACAACTAATGGATACAAAAATAACTAGGCCTTAATCCCAACCTAGTTGGGGTCAGTTATATAAATCCTGGCTACCCCTTCCACTCCATCTGGACTTATCTTCGTTCAATATTCAATAAATCAGGTTCTCTGCCCCAGTAGTGTCTACATTTTACACTGGCATATAATGCCCAACAAGATTTAAAAGGACTCCAAGTATTGGAATGAATTAATAAATCTCAAAAAGATCCAAGCCTAAATTCAAGCAGATTTTTTCTCCCATTACTGCCATTTTGAACAAGAGTACCATGCTCTAACTATCTCCTCCTTGTTTTACAGGTTTGTTCTATCTTTAGCTGATGTGGATGAACATCTTATGATGGAAGATGAAAGTCTCGTTTGGACAAGTAAAGATGTAGTTATTGTACTCCAACATCAGAATGATAAGATACCTTTGAGGTAAGTGAAGTTTTTACTCAGTTTTAATTGCCTTATTTATCTTGTTTGTTTTCGTGTCTCAGTATGACTTTCTATGGTATACTACAATCATGGGACTTTTATTCTGTCGGGGAAGCAGATTGTTTTCAGTTCCCTTTGTTGGCAATATTTAGCTGCAGCAACCAATGGCAGAGCTAGAATTTTAATCAAGGGGAGTCAAACTATAAAGAAGAAACAAACGAGAAAATCTTCAAAATAAATTTTACTAATGAAAGCAAAACATAGTTAACATTATAACTCGATGAGATATGTAAAAATAAGTAGTGTGTGTCATTTTAGTTGTTTAAGAATGAAAAAAAATTTGACTGCAGTCAAAAAGTACTTTTATGTTGCTCACAGGACTGGAACACACGACTTTGGGGGTGTTTGGATTGACTTATTTTTAAGTGCTTTTGGCTTTTAAGCATTTTTTTAGTTGTAGTAGTGTTTGGCTAAACTAAAAAGTGCTTTTAAGCACTCACTTTTAGGCCAAAAAAGTACAAAAGTAAGCAAAAAGCCAAAAGTAGGGTCTCCCCTACTTGTGGCTTTTAACTTTTAACTTATAAGCTACTGTTTAAAAGCTCATCCAAACACCCTATTCAGCGATTATTGCAGCCCCTTAACCACTGCACTAAACCTTCAGCTTGTGACGAGGAGTATCAACTATATGTATATGTATAAAAAACCAAAATTTGACTTATATGTACAATGTAATTTTCCGGCGAAGGGGTGTCGCTTGACACCCATCGAGCAAGGGTAGCTCCGCCCCTCGGTGCAACCTCTTCCTATTGAAGTAGCTGTAGTTCCTTGGTTCTGTCTTTCTTGGCCTCAAATAAATTATGAATCTAGTAAACTATGTTTAGATTTCAATTAGAATTTAGAATTGACATTGCGACCTTTCGTATCTTAGTACGTCAATAGAAAGCTGAAAGACTCTGATAGCAAATTTCCTCTACCGTATACTATTTAACGTGAGATCGATGACTTCTGATCTCCAATCAGCCTTAGATTTCTGCCAGTTGGACTGACTACAGAAAGTGACTATAGAGGAAATGTCATTGAGAATAATACTCCAGGTAGATAGCAATATTTTATTTCCCTCGCCTCCCTCGTACTCTCCAGTATTCTGCCTGTAAGATTTTGCATGCAATTTCTCTAGGCTATTTCTCTAGATTTTCTATGATAGTCTAATACATTTATGAGAAACACAAAAAGTGGTAAAAGAAAACCTCAAATTATTTCAATAAGTGAACCTACAAACCTTCCATTAAATGTTTTCTGACGTTTATTCTCCTTGTATGCTTCTGGCTCGGGGATCTTTACTTGCTTCCTGTTGGTGTTTGACAGCTATGTTTCAGAAATAGAGAGAAGGCATGCTATTCCAATGCTAGCCCAACAACATATATTGGCAGGGCTGGCTTCTGTTGTGGGTGGGTTGAGTGCTCCATATGAAAAGGCTTCTCATGTGCATGAAAGGCCTGTTGTAAATTGGCTCTGGGCGACAGGTTGCCACCCATTTGGACCATTCTCTAACACTTCACAAGTCAGTCAATTGCTCAAGGATGTTGCCCTGGTATGTTATGCTCTTCACTACCTGATTTACGATTTCTACATGATGTAGGTTTGATTGCAACTCGTATGAACTAAACTCTCATTATTTACATTACCTGCAGAGGAACACAATATATGCACGCGTTGATTCAGCCCTTCACCGGATCAGGGAGACATCAGAGGTACTTCTAGTTGTTATTCACCATCTCTTTTGTTCTAACCTGTATTTATCTGTCCATCTTTTTTCCCAGGCTGTCCAAGCTTTTGCTGCAGAACATCTGAAAACTCCTCTGGGTGAGCCAGTGAAGGGTAAAAAGAACAAAACAAGCACTGAATTATGGCTGGAAAAGTTCTATAAAAAGACTACGAACTTGCCTGAACCATTTCCCCATGATTTAGTTGATCGTCTAGAAAAATACTTGGATGTAAGTGATTATTTTTCCTGTACTTTGTAAATCTAGTTCTAGCACTTTGTAAAGGGTATATTGTGACGTCATCAAATAACAGAGCCTTGAGGAACAACTCGTAGAATTGTCTTCCCTACTATATGATCATCGCTTGCAAGAAGCACACTCAAATAGTTCGGATATCTTGCAAAGTTCCATTTTCACTCAGCAGTAAGTTACATATATAACTTTTATCCCTTTTAGGTTGGGAATTTCCTCTTAGTATCTTATGCTGTGGATTGTTCAATTTTCTAATTTTCAGGTATGTGGAACATATTTTGGCCTCTGAGAGAGAGAAAATGAAATGCTGCAGTATCGAATACAAGCTTCCTGTGCAGTCTTCTCAGAATTTAGTTTATGCTGGTATTCTTTTTGCCGGATTTTTCGTGTATTTTGTTGTAATTTTCTTTTCATCTCCTGTACGTTAATTTCAGGAAGAATCTCTATTGTGTTGGTTCACATAAATTTTGAAGGAAATGGTAAGATGAAATTTGAGCAAGACTTTTTGCCAATGTGTTAAGTCATATTTATAGCTGATTGGAATCGTATTTACAGCTTATTGTCATTCCATGTTCGGCGTTTGCAGTTGAAACTAAAGGGGTCTTTTTGCTGCAGAACATCTGAAAACTCCTCTTAAAAATGAGGGGTTGTTTGTTAGTTTGTGAAATAAGAGAACGATTTTGGGATAAAATTCAGATTATTCTATTTCGTGGTTCAACTTTTGATTCCAAGATTAGCCTCCCAAGATTATTTATACGGGTGAATCTAAAAAATAGACCCAAATTGAGGAGACTTTCAAATTTTAGCCCTAAATAAAAAGGTTTCCTTAAAATAGCCTTTATCTATTAACTAATATTTTTTTTGGATGAAATTATCCCTGATCAATGGAGAAAATTATATAAATGATCCTCGTAATGGATAACAATTCCATATTTATGTCTTTCAACTTTTATTTTTTTTCTCTTTTTAATTTTACTTTTTTTTTTTTTTTTTTTTTTTTTAATTTTAAATTTTCTCAAACCTTACTTTTTTTCTTTTTTCCTCTCAACTTCTTTTTTATTTTATATTATTTAATTTTTTTATTTTTTCTTTCCTCTTTTTTTTTTGTTCTTTTTAGCTGTTTTCAACCCTTATTTTTTTTCTTTACACCTCTCAACGTTTACTTTTAATAAAAAAAGACTTTTTTAATTTATTTTTATTTTTATTTTTTCTATTTTTCTTTTAAATATTTTTTCGACCTTTATTTTTATTTAATCTTTTTTTTATCAACCTTTATTTTTTTCCTATTTTCTCTCAACTTCTAAATTTTCTTTGATTTTTATTTTTTAAATATTTTTCTTCATTTTCTTCTTTTTTTTTGTAATTTTTTTAATTTTTGCTCTTTTCTTTGATTTCTTCCATTCAAGTTACATCTCATGAGCAAGAGTTGACACTATCACATTATAAATGCAAGACTTATGACTTCGAACAACAAACTACGTTTTATGGACAAGAGTTGATACTACTATATTATATTTTCATTTATGAGATGTTCTACAACTATTGCCTTAGAGACAAGACTTAACTCAAGGACTTGCAAACTAGAAATTATGCCCCACGGGCAAGAGTTAACTTTACAACGTTATATTTTCATTTATGAGATGTTCTACAACTATTGCCTTAGAGACAAAACTTAATTAGCTCAAGGACTTTCAAACTACAAATTATGCCCCACGAACAAGAGTTAACTCTACCACGTTATGTTTTTATTTATGAGATGTTCTACAACTCTTGCCTTAGATGCAAGGCTTAGCTCAAGGATTTTCAAACAACAAATTATGTCCCACGGACAAGAGTCTCTACCACGTTATATTTTCATTTATGAGATGTTCTACAACTATTGCCTTAGAGGCAAGACTTAATTAGCTCAAGGACTTTCAAACTACAAATTATGCCTAACGGGCAAGAGTTGTCATACCACGTTATGTCTTCATTTATGAGATGTTCAACAACTCTTGCCTTAGAGGCAATACTTAGCTCAAAGACTTTCAAACAACAAATTATGTCCCACGGGCAAGAGTTGACACTACCACTTATATTTATGAGATGTTCTACAACTCTTGCGTTCAAAGACTTTCAAACTACAAATTATACCTTATGGACAAGAGTTGACGTTACCACGTTATGTCTTCATTTATGAGATGTTCTACAACTCTTGTCTTAGAGGCAAGACTTAACTCAAAGACTTTCAAACTACAAATTATGCCCCACGGGCAAGAGTTGACACTACCACGTTATGTATTCATTTATGAGATGTTCTACATCTCTTGCGTTCAAAGACTTTCAAACTACAAATTATGCTTCACGGGCAAGAGTTGACGTTACCATGTTATGTCTTCATTTATGAGATGTTCTACAACTCTTGCTTTAGAGGAAAGACTTCACTCAAAGACTTTCAAACTACAAATTATGCCCCACGGGCAAGAGTTGACACTAACACGTTATGTCTTCATTTATGGGATGTTCTACAACTCTCGCCTTAGAGACATGACTTATCTCAAAAATTTTCAAAGAATTTCGTAATAACAATTCATGCCTTAAATTTGCTTTGATGTAAAAAAAAGATTTCTTTGCGGATTATCTAATTTTTTTTTTATTAGCAAAATCTAATAGAAGTTGAGAAAAAAAGAAAAAAACGATTAAACAAAATAGAGAAATAAAAAAAAAGATTGAGAAAAAAAAGGTAAGAAAAAAATAAAGATCAAGAAAAAAGCGAAGAATTTAAAAAATTGAGAAAAATAAAAATGAGAGGAAAAATAAAAATAAAGTTTGAGAAAAATGAGGGGAAAAAACAGAACTGAAAAAAGAAAAAAACGATCAAACAAAATAGAAAAAAAAATTGAGAAAAAAAAGGCAAGAAAAAATAAAGATTAAGGAAAAGCGAAGAATTAAAAAAATTGAGAAAAATGAGGGGAAACAAAAGAGAACTGATAAAAATAAAAAAGAAAAGAAAAATAAAAGTTAAAGACAAATGAATTAAAAAAAAAAGAAAAAAAAAGAAATAGATAATGCTTGAGAAAAGAGAAAAAAATAAAGGTTGAGACAAATGAATTAAAACATGAAAATAAAATTAAAGGAAAAAATAAAAAGTGAAAATAATAAAAAATAAAATTTGAGAGACAAATGAGTATGGAAAGTTTAAAAATATATTTGAGGTGTAGAGGGGCAAAATGGTAATTGTACTATACTTAAAAAGTAAGGAAGGTTATTCTTTAAAGACATTTCTTATTGGGGTCCAATATCTAAAGTCACCCATATTTGAGTCTATGACATGTAATTTCCTGTATTTATACTAACATCGTGATATTATTTTCGTATTACTTAATGGTGGATAACAATTATACATTATAATCCTGAAATTGTATACCAAAATGACAAAGACGCTTTCTCCAAAATAGGGGTGTGCATCGATCGGTTCGGTTTTATATATTATTGGTTCGATTTATCGATTTTCGATTTTTAAATATGTTAAACCAATAACCAAACCAATAAGATATTTTTTAATCGGTTTTTGGTTTATCGATTTTTAGTCCTTAACGATTCGATTTTCGGTTTAACCGATAAGAAAATACTCATAAAATAGAAATAATAGTTACTAACATGAAAAAAAAAGAATCTTAGTTGCAACCAAAAATCCTATATGTTGTGTTTTAATTTACAAGAATCTTCAAATTTGAACTAAATGTTGTTAGGAGAAATTAAGAGTTTGTATAATTTAAATTATAGGTTTGTTAATTTGTAGAAATTAAAGAGAAATATATAATAAGATATATATATATATATATATATATATATATATATATATATATATATATATAGGTTTACCCAATAACCCACTAAGAAAAAATCGAACCGAATGAATAACCCAATAATTTTTTTTATAAAATTATTAAAAAATCGTTAACCCAATAACCTAATAACAACAAACCAATAACATTTTTATCGGTTCGGTTTATCGGTCGGTTCGATTTTTGCACACCCCTACTCCAAAACTCAAAGATAAAATTCTATTATTACCAGTTGTTTCTTGTATTTTGATTATTATATCATTTTATTGTTGTTTTTATTCTTTTATTATCTGCTATTTTTTTTTTGTTGTTTCTTGTAATTCATACTGTTTTGGACTGTTTTTTCTTGAGTGAGGATCTATTGAAAATAACATGTCTACCTCTAAAATAGAGGTAAGATTTATGTACACTCTACCCATTATAGATTCTACATCAGGTACGTTATTGCATTTTTTTGATAACAGTGATTGAAGTCCGTTTGCGCACACCTCAACTATTCTCGGAGATTCTCCAAAATGTTCTTTCAAAGTCGTTAAATATCGATTATAGTTGGAAATAAACATTTTCCCTATAAATACATACTCTATATTATACTTGTATATTTTATTTTAGTTCAATGAACCGAACATCTACAATATCACAAAATCATCAAAGGACAATGACAAGATAATAAGAAAAGATACAAGGATATAATTAAGATCTAGGAAGAAAGGGAGAAGAGATTTAGAAGAAAAGAAGAGAAAATTTAATAACTAAAATACACTAATTATTAGATTCAATTCAAGGGAGAAGCAAAATTAAACACATACAAAAGATTAACACAGACAAAAAATTACTTACTTAAATAATCAAGGGGTTCAATTAAGAGATAAGAGGGTTCAACCCTAAGCTCACAAAGGAGACATACAATATTAAAAAACTATCTAACACTAATATGAAAGACTTAAGACTATTTATACTAGTCTTGCAAAAATAGTCAAATTACAAATATGACCAAATTATAAAATGATAGCCACTTGAGCCCTTAATGATCTTCTTAGTTGTCACCACTTTTTTCATAGATACATTTAAGCATGTTATGAACTTTAAAAGTTTTTTTGATGATTCTTCGAAGACACTTTAAATTCTTTGTGGGTGATTGAATGCTTCTGTATTCAAGATAGTTCACATCGTCATATTTTCTATCAATTTTGCTATCTCAATTTGCATCATTCTCCCCTTCTTGAAAAGAAGTCATCTTCGAATTCAAGCCTTGCAAAATAAAGGAGACAATAACAACTTGATAAAAATTATCATAATCTTTCAAAGCATTGTCAATTCTGCAAAAAACATCTCCGGGATCAAAAACAGACTTTAATTTAATCCCCTAAAAACATCAAGAATCATTATAAGTATCTCTAAAATATCAATAAGAAATTATTACCCCAAAATAAAGTCAAATTAAGCTCTTTTACTAGACCACACCTATATTTAAATGACTTGCTATCACATTTTGAAACAAAATATTGGCATAATCCAATAAGAACAGATATTCAAAAAGATGAGTAGAATAAGTAAATAAATTAATACGAAGACTAGCATAAACCAATTCACTTTCATGTATGGGTTCATCATTTTTTTCCACATTGCATCCATAGTGGATTATAATATACCTTGTAGCCTTTAAAAATTGTTACTTCATCAACTTCACCACAAATATCAGTATTTTCATCATTGAAATTCGTCATGTTATCTTCAAACAAAATATTATCCTTAATGAGAGAAACTAATGTACAATGAAAAGTTAAAGCATCTAAATTCACTCTCAAAATGATAAATGTCATCTTTCACAAAATTATCCATGATATGATCTCTAGGGGTGAAATAAGAGATAGGATCAACAATATTATGCACACTTCAAGAATCACTTGTTTGATCCTCAAACTCATTAATTCGCACATCATTATTTGACAACAATTTAAGCTAACAAGAATGAATAAGTTTGGTCTCACACTTTAACTCAACTAGTGGAGTAAAGTCAAAATGCAATAAATAATCACTACCTTCAACAAGACAAACACCACCACCACCAACATGAATTTCATCACAAAGAAAGGATTCATTTTGCTCAAAATAAGAATGAATTTCATCTAAGTCAAAATTTCTTTTAAGCTCACTTAAAAAAATAACATTAGAGTTGACCATTTTACCTTGAAATGCTCATACACTTCCTTCTTTACCTTTGTCTTTATCATTCAAGCTCACTTGAATACTAGTAGAAGTAGTGGGTGTCTCCACCAACTCTTGAATCTTCAATGGTGTAAGGCTCTTCATTATTGTTTTCTTCATAGCTTTATTTTCAAACATATTTACAAAAGAGATATTACAATTAGGAAAAGAAGAATTAATATTAAAGTTAAACGAAGAAGTGATCTCTCTCAAACTCTCTTTCTTCACTCTTCTCAATTTTCTTTTCATTATTTTTATTTTAAAATATTTCTCTTTTTTTTTTGTGGCAACTCGCTCATTATCCTCAACTCAAACTCTCATTTTTCCACTCTTGAATTGCCATTTATCACTCCCTTACCCCTCTCAATCTTTTCTCTCTCAAGATTATTTAACATTTGATAAGGCCCAAGAATTTCTTTTGAAGAATTAGGTTGACTCTTCACTTCAACTTTGAACTTTACATTTTGAGAATCAATCAAGTTTCCTCTCCAAGAAGTTCTCTTTAGCAATGACATTTTATTTCTCAAACTTTGCCTTTCTTCTTGTCAATCTTAGCACCCGAGTATCTTTCTTTACCTTCAAAAGTGTAGATGACACAAAGAAATACCTCTTAGGTTGACACAACACTTGTTAGTCTTTTTTATCAAAAATAGCTTCTTTTTCAATTATTCAAGACCTTCCAAGTAACAAATGACAAGCTTTCATTGGAATAACATCACATAGTACTTCATCGTGAAACTTGTCGAGTTGAAACTTCACTAAAACTTATTTTGTGATCTCAAAAGTTCCTTTCTCATTTGTCCATAGCAAATCAAATGGTTGAGGATGTTTTCTAGTCTTCAACTTTAAGTGCTCAACCATGCTTGAACTTGTAATATTTATGAAATCCATGTTATATAATCATTGCACAACAAAGTCCTTTGATTTTATCGTAAGTATGAAACATGTTCTTTCTTTCTTCCACAAATTGATCAATGCATGCTTCATCACACTCATGTTGTGCAACAAAATGATCTCGGCCAAATCCATACACAGCCCCCTTAAGTACACATGATTTTTTAGTTAGACACCTCAAGTGGACATTGTTCCATTTTGACACCTCAAATGACCTTCAAGTGTGCCATTTTGGCACCTTTTTTCATAATTAAAAGAAAACTTGGGCGCATGTATTTTAATCCATACACATGAATTTTGCACGCCAATTAAAATATGCCACTTAGCAGTAGCTTTCCATGTCATCCTAATCCACTAAAAGGGGAAAAACAAAGAAAATGCCAAATCAGTTTCCAAAATTCGATTGAAACCATAAACTTTCCCCTTTGTACGTTTTGTCATTTTTTTTAGTTTTTCTTCGATTCATCTTTTAATGTTAGTGATTTGTAACTATTTACGGTGTATTTTGCAGGTACAATGCTTGCATAAAAGCGTTGATTCATTTTCAGTGACGAGTTTGAAGAAATCTAGTTTACTTGAAGAAATTGAAGGTCAAAATAAACTTTTTCTTTAAGTTTATATTTTTCTTGGCTATTTGAACCGTTTTCTGCTTTAAATTATAGTGATGGGTTGAATTTATCGTTTTAATTTTTTTTGTGATTTTTGTGATTTCAGTTATAAGTTATGGTTTTTTTGGTTGCCTTTTTGGGGATTTCACTGATATAGGGTTTATGTTGGAGATTTCAATGATAATATAGGGTTATTTTGGTACTTTTTAATTGAAGGGTATTTTTTTTTTGCAGAATCTTTGGGGATTTGTTACAAAAATGGACAGCTATATTTTGACCTGTTTTCATCACGGGGGAACAATTGTATCCAACCCTAATCTTAGTTATAAAGGTGAGGTAGATATATTTGTTGTTGCCATTGATAAATACCATTTCAGTCTTGTTGAATTTCTTTCCTACATCAAAGATCTTGGGTACTCAAAAGTTAAGGAGTTCTATTGTCAACATATAGATGGTGGTGGTTTAGTTCAAATCACTTCTGATGGTCAATTACTAAAGTTTATAAAGGAGTTAAAACATGGGTGATGAGCTTGATGTGTATATTTTTCATGACGTTGATGAAGATATTGATGTTGTGGAAAATGTTTTGCCTCTTTTAGTAGGGCCACAGTCTAATGATGAAGTTGATATAGACAGTGATGAGAATGAAAATAGAAGTCTTAATGAAGATCTGAATGGTGATGAAACAGATCTTCTCAGTAGCGAATCAGATCTGAATGGTGATGATATCCTTGATGAGGATGATTCAGACATTGATGAAGAGTTGAGAACCTTTAGGGCTGAAAGTAGAAGCAAAAAAATTCAAAGAAAAAAATCCAAAGCAAGAGAAGAAATACCAGTAGGTGAAGCTGGTATTGGTAAAGATTTTCAAGACATTGGCAGGAATAAGAAAGATAAATATGTGGGTAGATTAGGAGGTAATGAAGAGTATATTGATAGTTCAGACTGTGATAGTGTTGATAGCGCTGATTTGTTAGATGAGGATGCTGTTGTTGGTGTTGATTTTCCAAGAAGAAGAAGAAGTAATAAAGTCAGATTTGATAATGATTGTGTTGTTGTTATTTTAGAACTTGGTATGACTTTTAGTGGTCCTAAGGAATTTAGAAAAGCTTTGGGAAGGTATGCAGTGAAAAATAGGGTTCAGGTTGTCTTAAGACCTAATGAAGCTCATAGAGTGAGGGCTAAGTAAAAATTCAAGACAAAATGCAACTGGTTGTGTTATGGTGCACTTGATAGAAACTCTGATAATTTTTTGATTAAGAATTATAATCCAGTGCATAAGTATACAACATCAAACAAGAATAAAATGTGTACAAGTAAGTTTGTTGTTGATAGATTCAGGGATGAAATAAGTAAACAACCATCTTTGAAAATTTAGAAAATACAGGAATTGTGCAGAGAAAAATTGGGATTATATGCGGGTAGAACAATCTGTTACAGGGAAAAGTTACAGGTTATAAGAGAGACCATGGGGGACTGGAACTTTGAATTTGCAAGATTATGTGATTATGGTGAGATGATCAAACAAACCAATCCTGGCAGTTTTGTGCTGAGAATGGACAGTGAAACTGTCCCAGGTAAAAATCTATTTATTTATTTCTATGTGTGTCTTGATGCATTGAAAAAAGGGTGGATGAAAGGATATAGAAGAATTATAGGGTTTGATGGGTATTTCTTAAAGGGTGCTTGTAAAGGTGAACTTCTAGTTGCAGTTGGGAAGAATGGAAACAATCAGATATTTCCTATAGCCTGGGCTGTTGTGGACAAGGAAACCAAGCATAGTTGGAGTTTTTTTGTCAACTACTTAAAAGAGGATCTGCAGTTGGGTACTGGAGCAGGTCTTACTGTGATGGCTGATATGCAAAAGGTATTATTTGATATTTTTTTAGCTGTCAATTAATTATAAAATAGAATTTCTTTGTCAAGTACCTTAACTATTTTTTTGTATGTGGGGTTTTCATGCTGCTGTTCTTGAATTGTTACCAAATGCTGAAATTAGAAAGCACATTTGGGCTAACTAGAGTCAAGAGTAGAAGGGAGAAGAGAGAAAAAAATAGTTTTGGAAATGCTCAAAGGCAAGTTTTGAAGTAAAATTCAAAGAAGAACTTGATTACATAAACAACTTGGTACGAAAGGTAATGATATCATTGGTGATTTACTGCATTATCCTAGGGAGTGCTGAGTTAGGGCATTCTTTAAAGAGCATTGTAAGTGTGATGTTGTTGAGAATAACATGTGTGAGACCTTTAATTCATGGATCGTAGTCCCTAGACATAAATCTATCATTACCATGTTGGAGGAAATTAGGAGAAAAACTATGAGTAGAACTGTGGATATGATTAACTTGGATATGTGATATTGCACCTATGACTAGACTTATTTTGGAGGAGAATAAGGATAGGGCTAGGGCTTTCAAGATGCTTTGAAATGGTGATTTTCGATTTGAGGTTGGAGAAGGGGAGTATAGGTATACTGTGAATTTGAATAATAGGTCATGTAGTTGTAGAGCTTGGTAGTTGAGAGGCATTCCTTGCCAATATGTCATTTGTGCGTTGTATCATGTTGAAAAAAAGCCTGAACCTTATGTGGAACATTGGTATAAGAAGGAAACCTTCTTAAAGGCTTATAATCACTTTATCCAACCAATCTTCAATATGAAGATGTGGCCTGAGACAAATAATCCAAAGATTGAGCCCTCTCAACCTAAAAAAATGCCTGGTAGACCTACAAAAAATAGAAAGAAAGGCAAAGGGGAATCAGTAAAGAAATCTGAAAAAATGTCCAAAAAAGATGAAAAAATAACATCCTCCAAGTTTCATCAACAAGGCCATAACAAAAGATTTTGCAAGGTAAATCACTCACTTTTATTTGATTTTAGAGGTTTATTTTTTAGTTTGATTTTATAACTTATTAACTAGTGTGCTATGATTTTATAGATTCCTGATCCCAATGCACAAGCACATAGCCAAGGATTTCAGTTTAGTGGTCAAAGTTCACAAGAAAGTTGCCTACCTAAATGCTCAAGCCAACCTTCACCTTCAACCTCAAGAAAATCAGCATCATGTAGCTCAAGTCAATCTGCACCTTCAACCTCAAAAAAATCAGCATCATGTAGCTCAAGTCAACCTGCATCTTCAACTACAATTTGTGGTAATACAAGCAGAGTTAAAAGATTGAAAAAATCTACAACATCTACCTTTTGTGGTGATACAAGAATTCCTGTTACAGAAGGAATCAAGAGTCAACTACCTCCTAGAAGTAGAGTAATTATTGGGCAGAAAAGGGAAAGAGTTGGAACCACAAAGAATGTTGCTGAAGGTGGATCAAAAAGGTCAAACAATGTTGGATTTGGGATCTACACTTGTACAAGGGGAACCCAAATACTGAATGCAAGTTAACTCATATTATTTCTTTAAAAATAAAGGGCATATATATAATGTTTATTGATCCTTTTTTTTCTTTAAAAAATAGCCTGGGACATCAAGTCAAAGGAACCTACAAAGTGGTACAACTTACAAGGATGCAAGTTCTACAGGGGTTGATGTTGGTTATAAGCCTAGAGGCTTGAAATGAAAAAAAGAGAGGATGCTGTCACCACTAATCAATTGCAGCAGCTGGCGAACAAAAAGAAGAAGTAGTCAAGAAAAAGCATTTTAGTCTGATGTAGCATGTTCTGATTCTATTGTGTAATTTGCAGTACCAAACAATCAATTTAGTTATTGAAGTAAACATTTTGGTTCTTTGGTTTTTGAAACCTGTAAATTCAGGTTCTTTAAGTGGTATCATGCAAACTGTGAGCTCCAATATGGAGCATGATTTTTGGATTATTAATTAGTGTTAACTGAAGCTCAATATAAAGCATATTTATGAACTTCTTGTTAGTGTTTCTTTGAGCTCAAGATGGAGCATATTTATTAACTTGTTGGTGTTTGTTTGCGCTCAGTTTGGAGCGTATAGCTGAAGTTGTTGCTGTTGCGTTTAGCTCTATATAGAGTGTATAAATGAA
Source organism: Capsicum pubescens (assembly GCA_030864215.1). Classification (NCBI taxonomy): domain Eukaryota; kingdom Viridiplantae; phylum Streptophyta; class Magnoliopsida; order Solanales; family Solanaceae; genus Capsicum; species Capsicum pubescens. The sequence goes on along the minus strand of CM061538.1, from coordinate 189,948,626 downwards.
GTTGTTGGTATTGTTTTTAGCTCAATAGAAACGTATAAATTAGTTGTTGGTGGTGTTGTATCAGCTCAATATGGAGCGTGTAACTTGGTTGATTGTTTTTGTTTTGTTACTAATGGAAGTACTGAGAAGAAACCACAAGGTACTTGCTGTTCAGGACTTAAAATAGTGTTGAAAACTGATGCTGAGTGTCTCTGTGAAGGCTTTAACACTGCACCTATTCATGACTAACTGATGTTGTTCAGAACTAATGCTGCAACTTCTCCTGCTCTTTCTCCAGTTGATGGATCAACAACTATCTCAGCAGGTGCTCCAAATTTTCCCAACATTCAATACACATCAACTCTTGAAGAATGGGAATGAATAATTCCAAGCAACTTTAAAACATACAAAGAATCGCAACAGACAACAAAAGCTAAAAGTAGATATAAAACATTTCATTTCATCAAAATGTAACATTCTTACAAGACCAACATTACATCAACAAACGAAACCTAACAAGAAGAAATTTAAGTCATTTTGCAACTTCAACACTAGGAAGGCAATCAAAACTTCAAGGCCATCAAAACTTCAATGCCAAACTTCAACAATTTGACTTTAATGTCCATATTCCCCACAACAACAAACAAGTAGCAACGACACCAATAATATTATATCTTCTAGCTCGATTTTCTTTATCTTCAAAGGACTTAACTTTCTTCAACAAACCCCAAATCACCCTATTTTCTTGTGAAGAGTGTCGTTCTTCATACCAATCAAAGTAATCACACCCATTCTGTTTCTACAAAATTAATAATAAAAATAATTACAAAATCAATAATTAATCGACTTATTAAGTTAAGAAGTAAAAAATCTTACCTTCGAATTTTTACACGTAAAAAATCTACGATCAGGATTTTGTTGAGTCCAAGAAGTCTTTAGTAATGCTTCATTACCATATTTACAATAGCGATAATCTTTTTCGCAAAAAGCCATGGACGACGAGCTCGACATTATCCAATTCAATTCGAATAAAATAAGAAAAAATTTAAACTTTTGAAAAATTACACAAGAAGATGAAGAAGAAGAAGAGAGAAGTTTTTCATAAAAAGAATTCTAAGAAGAGTCACAAATTAGGGTTAAAATTTGATTTGGGAATGAAGAAGAAGATGAAATATGGGTATATTACCGTTGGGGGATCATTTATATGCCATATCAGCAAAACAACAGGCTTCCACGCACCTTTGCGGAGTGTTCCGCACGCGTTTTGCCAACAAGGCAAAAGGTGCCAAAGTGGCACACTTGAAGGCCACTTGAGGTGTCAAAATGGAACAATAACTGAAAAATCGTGCGTACTTAAGGGGGCCGCGTATGGATTAGGCCAAATGATCTCCATTTATCAAAGCATTCATATCATCATTATGCATATGCAAATATTTCTACTATAAGTAGCACATCAATTCACATTTTGCCTTAATTTTTTTGTGATGGATCTACCACATCCTTTTCCAACAAAACAAGCATACGATCCACTATCATTCTAATGTTTAGAATTAGAATCATAGTAAGAACATGAACAAGAATATTCATCAAGATTTTTCTCATTATCATCATCAAATCCATAGTCACTTTCTTCACTATTAGATGCATCAAAAGAAGAATATGTGAAAGATTCATACCTTGAAGCATCATCATATTTTCAAAGTTATTGTTGAAAACATAAGAATCACCATACTCACATTCTTCACCATAAGATCCATAATTTTTTCATAATTTTTATTTTCTCCACAATCTTCATCATAATAATTTTCGTCATCCTCACAATCATAGTCTTCAAAATCATCATCACAAGAATCACCCGAAGCTATGGAAGACATGTTTGTAATAAAAAAAGATAGTAACAAAGTCAAAGTACCTCATGTATTCTCTCCCTCGCATGTATCACTCAACACTCGTGTATACACTCAAGGTCAAGACTTTTAGATCTCACTCAATTAATCTCACCAACTCTTGCCTTTTTCCTCTCAATTTTTTTTTCTCAAATCTCTTCAAGAACCAACAACTCAATCAGCTCAAAGTACGAATCAAAGTATCAATTCAGAGTGAAGTTTATGCATATCAAGAAAGGATGATAAAAATTAAAGGACACGAAATAAATAAATATACAATAAAATAAAAAAGACACAAAATAAATTTACACGAACAAAATAAACGGACAAAAACTGATTTAACATTAAGTAGAAATAATACTCAAAGTAAACTAGCTAGAATTAACAAGAAAAGAAGAGGAAAAAAGTTAGAAGACAATATATTAAATAGGAAAAAATTTGACCATTTTTGAAAATTTTAAATTCATCTTCTTCTCCAAGAAACTCAATTTTTTGTAACTAATCTCCCTCAATACTCAATCAAATAAGCTCAAATTTGAGATACAACCTCTCCACAACTCTATCAATAACCTTCCGCCAATAAGTTCTTCAAACAAACACTAAATCAACAAAACTCATTTTCAAGCTTCTTCAAAGCTTCAAATCTCAACGTCTTTTAATTTTTAATTTTTTTTTCAAATCATCCGTTCTTTGATCTTCAACTATGAAACAATAATATGTAGTTCAAGTAACAATATCAACCACCTTCAAATCATTTTAAAAAAAAAAAATTTAATTTTTTTTTTATTTGGATTTTCAAGAAAAATGCAAGTCAAGGACTAAGAATTGTAGGAATAATTTTTTAGCATTGCTCTGATATCAATTGATGTAAAACTGGATGCAATAAAATTAAAACAAGATAATAAGATAAGATACAAGGATATAATTAAGATCTAGAAAGAAAGGGTGAAGAAATTTAGGAGAAAAGAAGGGAAAATCTAATAATTAAGTACATTGATTATTAGATTCAATCCAAGAGACAAGAGAAATTGAACACATACAAAAGATTACTTACTCAGTAATCAAGTCAATGAAGAGATAAAGAGGGTTCAACCTTAAGCTCACAAAAGAGGCACACAATATTAAAAAATTATCTAACCCTAATATGAAAGACTTAAGACTATTTATAATAGTCTTGCAAAAATATTCAAATTACAAATATGATCAAATTATAAAATGATAGCCACTTGAGCCTTTAATGATCTTCGTGATTGTCATCACTTTTCTCATAGATCCATTTAAGTATGTTATGAACTTTAAAAGTTCTTTTGATGATTTTTCAAGACACTTTTAATTCTCTGTGGGCGATTAAATGCTTCCGTATTCAAGATAGTTCAAATCTTCATATTTTCTATCAATCTTGCTATCTCGATTTGCATTATAGAATGAATTAAAGGTGATAAAAAAGTTTCAAAATTGAGTGTAGATGACTCAAGTCTTAATTATTGAGTATGAATTACTAATTTTGGGTTAACGATTAAGGGAATGAATTTCATATCCCCAGGTCGTTGGACTTATACTGTGGCCGATCTATATAAAACCCTAAAACTAAATAAGAAGGGAAAAGAAAAAAATGGCTAGCTAAGCTCTTTTCTCTGTCTCCGCACTTTCTTCATTCTTGTACTCTCTCTCTTCGCACTTTTCTTCATTCTTGTACATTTTTGTTGCTCCTCCTCCTCCTCCCCATTTAAGTATGTCTACTATTTTTTCAATAATTTTTAATAGCATATCCACACCATTCTAGTTCATCATCATCATCATCATTATGAACTACTTTGCTTGCAATAGTCGTCGTCAAATTTGAACGGAACCATTGCTTTTAATAATGACTATTAAAGTAGTTCATTATTGAAAGCAATGGTTCTGTTGTGTTCATTTAAAATAATCGTTGGATAGTTTTCACTACTATATTGAAAGCAACCCATTCAATATATTTTATTTCCATTCAATGTGTCCCATAGCGAAATCCATGCATCACCACAATGGTCATACACTTAGATGAAAGATTAGTGTGGATTAAAGTTTGAAAAATGTAGAGTAACATTAAAAGGTCAGATAAACTAATATTCCCTCCATCTTTTAAGTTTTCATGTACTTTTCGAGCGTTAAATTTGAGTAATTTTATGATAAAACTATGACAATTAAAAAGAATAAAGAGAGTACCAAATAGGACTGCGTTCATTCAAAGAATAAGTATGAATATATATAAGTACAAAATTGGAAATGACCCATAATGACAGAGGGACAATACTTATTTTCAAATCTCAAACTCAACATGAACAAAAAAATAAATAATTTTAAAAAAATATTAACAAATGAAGCTAACATTAACGAAAATCATCGTTTCAAGAGTAAGCACGTAAAAAGTATGACTGCAACTATGCAAGAAATATGCACAAGTGACCCATATGAGATTATCAGTAATAGGAGATAGGCGCAAAATACCACTGGTCGAGAGTAAATTTGCGTTAATACCACTGGTCGAGAGTAAATTTGCATTTAAAACTAAATTCTACGTGAAAGAAAGGAAAAAAAAATAACATGAAAGTATGATAGAGAAGAAATAGAGAATATACAATGTTGAGAACTTTAAAAAGGTCTGAATGTTTTTTTTTTATTTCTTTATAAAAACATACCGCAGATCTGAATTTGTGTTGTTTTCTCAATAATCATCCAATTCTTTTTGTAGACACGTGATTTTTGACCTTCTCCCGAATGTAATATATATATATTTTTCGATATTAAATATTTATATTTGATTCGATATTATTTTAATTATTATTTTAATATTAGTGAAATTTTAGTTTAAAAAATAAATAACTAAATGAAGTTAATTTTAGGATATTATTTTATTTTATTCCTATTAAAAAAAAAAAAATAATACAAAAATTTTAAAAAAATATGTTTCTTTTTAAATAAATAAGTTAGTAGTTTTTGTACTATCTTAATTATATTATTTATTTATTTTTGGCTATTTTTAGACTTTTATTGTATTTTCTTAAATATAAAAATTAATTAATTATTATTATATTATTATTATTATTATTTTATTTGTTATTATTATCTTATTTATTTATTATTTTTTGTTATTTTATTTTTAATTTTTTTAAAAAAATTAATCCTATCCTATCCTAAAAAAACTATCCCAACCAATCCCACATTTTCCTCACCCTCCTCAACTCCCTCCAACTTCCCCAACCCTTTACATATATATACACACACGGACAACACAAGAGAAAAAAAAAAGAAACACTCACGAAAAAAAACACAAAACTTGAGATAAACTAAAAAAGAAAAAAAACCTAAGTGGAAAAAGGAAAAATCAAAACTGAAGAAAAAGTTAAAGAATAGAAAAACAAAACAAGAAGAAGAAACGGACAACAACAAGAAAAGGAGAAAAATTGGAAGAAAAAAAAAGAAAAAAAGTGGAGGTCGGGTCTTCGTTTGAGTTTTCGGTCACGGTATTATTGCTTTTTTTTTTTACTCGGTTTAATTCATCACACAGGTTTCTATTAAATTGTGTACTTTTCCTTTATAAATATTGATATAAATAGAATCATGAATGAAGTTATTTCAATGACTTATTATATAATTTAGTATGTTTAATTTGTTATTTTTATGTAGTTCATGCTTTATGTCTTTATTTGTAATTCTTTAGTTGTTTGCGAAATAATTGATTAAGTTAGTTTTGAATTATAAATGAAATAATTTTATAAATTAATAATGTTAAAAGATTGTAAATTTACTTTCAATTTATTTGTAATTAAGTAGTCATGATAAATCCTAACATATGGACCTAAACATGCATACAATTTTATTTTATTTTAAAATGCACACTCATGCTGGAAATAAGGTGGAAAAAGAAAGATCTAGTGTTTAGAGTTGAATAAATTTACTGATTTTTGTGTTTGAAAGGCCGTGCTTTGGGTTGATGTTAATTTAAAAAAAAAATAAAAAAAATTTGTGGAAAATAATTAAAAATTGGCAGTAAACAACTAGTGGTTCTGATTTTGGTATATCATATTGTGTATTTAAGGCTTATGTGTATCTTGACTTTTGCGATTTTAATATTTACATGGATTCTTAGTATTTTAGGATGACATTGATTTAATAAATAAATTTTGAGAAATTATAATTATAATAAAATTAATACGGTTAATTTTTGTGAACTTGTTTTATTTTATTTTTATAATAATAATAATAATAATTATTATTATTATTATTTTATTCTATTTTATTTTGTATCATTATTTAAAAAAAAAGTTTAATAATTACTTATTAAATTAATTATTTTTATGATTTTACAAATGACAAATCAAACTTTTAACACTAGATAAGTTTTAACACGTTTAATAAATATTTGTCTCAATTAAGAATGCGGCGCACGTATCTTTCTGAGATATTTTAAAGTAATTCAAGGATGCAATAATGCACTTTGATAAAAAAAAAATTTTAATTATTTTTTTACCGATTTAATATATAAGAGATACAGAGATATTATAGGTATATTAAAAATGAGCAAATTTAGTCTTTAACACGATTTTCTAAATAGTTTAAGTTATGTATAAGTCAATAAAGCGACCGTGCTAGAACCACGGGACTCGAGGGGTGCCTCACACCTTCCCCTCGGTCAACAGAATTCCTTACCCAGTCTTCTGTTTTCGCAGACCAACAAAGAGTCATTTTCTTTTGATTAGGGATTCAATAAGGTGACTTGGAACACCATAACTCAATTTCAAGTGGCGACTCTGAAAATGATAAAAAATAATCCCTATTCAATACCGTCACTTTAATTGAAAAAACCCTTCGACTTGATCCCTTCAAGCGAAAAAGGGGTGTGACATCTCTGGCGACTCTGCTGGGGAATAAATAAGAATTCGAGCTTTGATATTGACTTTACTTGCTTTAATTATTTTATAATGTGTTTATTGACCTTATGTGCTACTTGTTGCTCATTTACTGCTTTGATATTATTTGAACTGTATTATCTATTATTTTCTCTCATGTACCCCCTCTGAGTCTCTAACATAGGATAGAGGGAATGCAACATATGCATCCCACCTTCTTTTTGAGATAGCCGGAGTGTCAAGGCACCTGGTGAAGGATATAGTCACACATGTTAGGCGGGGTTCGGATCGACAACGAAGGCGGTGTTTCCCTGCTACCGATCAAGTTGTCCCTCCCCGACTCGAGTGTCCGCTCGGGTAAGCCAGTCTAGACACTTATCCCTATTAGGTTTAAACTTAGAAGAACTGAAAACTCAGAATCTGGTTATCCCTATTAGGTGTCGCTTTATTTGCATCATATGCATTTAACTTAAAGGGACTCGGCACAGGGGTCGGGTCTGTTTAGGACAGATAACCTACTTTATAAAGACCAACATGTGCATCCTCCGTGCTCTTTGACATTTGTTTGGAAGACTATTTGTGTGTTGATCGATTTTTAAGCAACATTAAAATGCAAGAGATTAAATTATCGTCACATTTAGTGAATCATTTTTGAAAGAAAAATTTTATTTTTAAAATAATTTTTTTTTTAAAATATACAGCAACATAGTTTTTACAATCTTTATGAACTACGGGGGTCTGATTCTCACTCTTAGTGAGATACGTAGGAAGTCCTTCCCAGGATACGACCCTATCTTTTAAAAATTATTCATAGATTTATTGGAAATTTTTTTGAAAATATGATTACTTTCATAATTATTTTTCTAATTCTCAAGTCCATTTTTTATATATATCTTAATAGCCCTGAATCTTTAGGGATCATGAGGCTAAGGTTTTACAAAAAAAAAAAAATATTTCAATAGCCCGAAATCTTTAAGGGATCATGAGGCTAAGGTTTTACAAAAAAAAAAATAACAATAATAAAATAAATATATATTTTAATAGCGTGGAATCTTTAGGGATCATGAGGCTAAGTTTTTACAATATCTATATATATATATATATATATATATATATATATATATATATAGCCCTGAACCTTTAGGGGTCTTGAGGCTGAATTTTGTACGACATATATTTCACGAACTACGCACACCTGATTCTCATCTTAATGAGATACGTAGGCAGTCCTTCATGGATTCGGTGGTCTTAAAAAAAAAATTTGAACTTTGACACATTAGATTTCTCCAAAATTAAAATAATATTTGGTGGTTGGTTTGTGGCTAAATTGACATCTCACCCATACAAGACTAGGTCCAAAGAATAGGCAAAATGACCCACAAAAATGGTATAGGGCCTGAGATGAATTGGTGTAGGCTGTTAAAAGTGAAGAATAAGAAGAAATGACTTGGAAAATGAGAAATTTGGAGCAAAATATAAGAAACATGCAAATATTGAGAGAGAGAAAGAGAGTTTCTTACAAGGATATGTATATGTTTCACAATGTTCACTTGCCTCTAGAGTCCAAAACATCAAAGTTGGACATGTACGAAGGTCATGGTGATCTTTTGGCTCATCTGAAAAATTATTGTAATTGAGTAGAGGGAAAAAGAAACTGTTGATGAGAGTTTGATGGTGATAAATTCAGAATGGTTGGGGTGAAAAAAAAAATGAATGATGTAGCAATGATTGTGGAGACTCCACTAAGGCCGACGTGCAAATCAGTGACTAAAATATTATGTTCGGTAATTTGAAAGTCACTCCGCCCCTCATGAGGAAGGAGTTTTGGTAGTCTGTTTTGTTTTTCTTTCAACTACCCGAATTATTTTAGGGTTGGAGTTCGAGATCTATCTTGTCTTATTTTATTATTATTTTCATTGAAATTCTTCTTTCTGTCAACAAATGTATGTCCTTTTATTTTTATTTTATTTTTTATTATTTATTATATATTGTCTTGTTGTCTTTCTCTTCTTTAAAGAGCTCTTTCTATGGTGATTTTAGTGATGTGATATGCATGTTAAATTCACTGACTGATCTTTAAATCTAATCTAATCGTGAAACATTTGACCAAAAAGACAGGATTGAAAATATATAAGAAAATAAGTAAGTGTTTCGGTATTTGGGGACATAGTTACAACCTCACTTGAATGTATTGAGGCAATCACTTTGTGAATCAAAAAATAACTTGATCATCGATTAGAAGATTCAATTTAAGAATTTTGAATGGGGTCGATCAGAGAATTTATAATATCCACTATCAGGAAAAGCAAAAGGGGGTTCGTTTCAAAAGGTCATGAGTCATCCATCGAGAGAAAAATACAATATAAGTGGACATGTATATTTCACAAGCTTAAAAGAAGTGACGCAAGTGCATGAGCTTAGTCATGATCAATGTTGAAAAAAATGCGTATGATCTTCATGTTCTACTCTCAGATTACATGTTATGTATTTGTGTTTTTAAGGATTGATATGACGAAGACATTTCATTCTACTACCCAAATGTTGTGTCTTCCGTTGTTACCCCTTTTGATCTTTAGTGTTATTTTCTTTCGTACCCCTCTTTTGGAATCAAAATAGAATTTGAAAAAGTAAAAAAAAAAAAAAAAGGTATCAAGAAAAATGGAGTAAAAAAAAAGAGTTGAAAAAAAAATGAGAAAAAATCAATCAAAAATCCATATTCAAGCAAAAGAAATGTCTGAACTACGTTTGACCTGATTCTTGCTATGACAAGATACGTAGGCAGCCTTACTCTGGGGTATGGTCTAACCAAAGGAAAATTCAAGTTACCCAGAATGAAATAAAACTGGGGGAAAAGTTTATTTTCTTAAACGAGTCGATTTCAAAAGTTGTATCTTTTACCCAATGTTGTGTAAATTTTGAGCCCCATGCCGACCTTTCTTTCTACCCTATTCCAAAAGCCAAATTACAACCAAAGGAAGACCTTCAGATCAATCTTTGAGAATGTCAAGACTAAACATGTAATGGGTATATGATATTTCATATTTTGAGTGTTATTTTCTTAAAAAAAAATGAATGACAAAAAAAAATGAAAATGAGAGAGTCTTATTGGTGAAAACCCTTTTGGGCATCATAAGGCGATCGTGAGTTGTGAGATCAATAAAAATGAGAGTCTTATTGGTAAAAGTCTTCATGAACACCATAAGACGACAATGAGTTGAAAAAGAAAAGAAAATTGGAGCGGCTTGTTGGCAAAAATCCATCGAGGTGTCACTAGCCTAAGGAGGATTATAATCCAGAGGGAGCATGTTCAAGAATAGCTCCATTTCAAATTCAATGAGTGGGCAAAAGTTGATAGTGGTTAGTTTGGGTAGACAAGGTTATGTAATTCAAAATGCATGTCATAATCACTGGAATCAACTGTCGTACCCAGATAATTTTTTTTATTTTTGACGTTTTGGAAAAAAGATGTCTATTTTCTTTTTCTTTTCTTTTTATTATTATTTTTCTTTTTTGATTTTATGTCTTTGTCATCGAATGGAACATCAATATCGTCATCTTTCATGTATTTTGAGTCAAATTTATGTTATGACAAGTGAGAAAGAACTTCAAAACTTGCTACCAACTCCCTCAATTGCACAAAGCATGACAAAGAGCTGATGCACCAAGTTGAAATGCTTCAAAATAAAGTGAGATATTCAAGAATGCTTGTCACCCGACAGTTTTTAGATTCATAGAAGTATAAGGGGTGTATTTGAAGTTAAACCTAAAGGAATCATGCAAGAGAAATATGATTTTAGTCAAAGAGTTTCAATAGTCAGAATTGGAGGTCAAGAATACAACAAGTCAATGATACTTATCAAAGATTTGAAATGGAGCTGAGCATGACAAGTGCAAGAGATCGCCTCAATGGCCAAATGCCACAAATCAACCACCGTGTTTTAAATTAGAAAGTTTTCTTTATATGAAACAAAAAACATGTTGCTTTCAAATCAAAGGCTTCAAAGCCTAAATATCAGAAAGATCCAATTCCTGATTTTCGCAAATACGAGAGGTTATATTGCTACACATGTTTTGTAATCACAATCATGGTAAAACTCATTTCATTTGATCCCTAGGAGACGCACTTCCTAGTCTGAATAAGTCAATTTTCATTTGTTAGGTGAAGCACTTCCTAACTTGAACCATCACTCCTAGAAGACGCACTTTCTAGCCGAGTCATTTCATTCAACTCTTAGGAGACACACTTCTTAGTCTAAATAAGTCAGTTTTCATTTGTCAGGTGAAGCACTTCTTAACTTGAACATTCACTCTTAGAAGACGCACTTTCTAGTCGAGTCCTTCAATTTACTCTTACGAGACACATTTCCTAATTTTGGTCATCAGTTTTACTTTGAAAAGATGCATTTCTTTAGCAGGGCCTTGATTCACCTTTTTTTTACTGTACTTTTTAAAAGTTGTGATCTGATGACACTCACAAAATTTTTTAGTGCTAACTGGGGCAAAAATTTTGTTCGTATTTATTGGGAATTTATTTTATGATCAGGACCCTCCTGAAGAATGGGACAGGACCCTCTTGGAGAATGGGAATTTATTTTTGCTCAGGACCCTCCTGAAGAATGGGAAAGGACCCTTCTGAAGAATGAGAATTTATTTATGCTCAGGACCCTCCTGAAGAATGGGACAGGACCCTTCTGAAGAATGGGAATTTATTTTTGCTCAGGACCCTCCTGAAGAATGGGACAGGACCCTCCTGAAGAATGGGAATTTATTTTTGCTCAGGACCCTCCTGAAGAATGGGACAGGACCCTCCTGAAGAATGGGAATTTATTTTTGCTCAAGACCCTCCTGAAGAATGGGACAGGACCCTCTTGAAGAATGAGAATTTATTTTTGCTCAGGACCCTCCTGAAGAATGAGACAGGACCCTCCTGAAGAATGGGAATTTATTTTTGCTCAGGACCCTCCTGAAGAATGAGAATTTATTTTTGCTTAGGACCCTCCTGAAAAATGGGACAGGATCCTTCTGAAGAATGGGAATTTATTTTTGCTCAGGACCCTCCTGAAGAATGGGACAGGACCCTCCTGAAGAATGAGAATTTATTTTTGCTCAGGACCCTCCTGAAGAATGGGACAGGACCCTTATGAAAAATGAGAATTTATTTATGCTCAGGGCCCTCCTGAAGAATGGGACAGGACCCTCCTGAAGAATGGGATGTTATTTTTCTGTGTCACCTTTTATTTTGAGTTCAGGTGCGTATTTGAAAAATCAGAAAGAGAAAGTCCAGGAACCCTCCTGAAGAACAGGGTGAAGAAAAAGAAAGTCCAATAGCCCGCCTGAAAAAAAGGATGAAGAAAAAGTAACTCCAGGAACCCGCCTGAAGAACAGGGTGAAGAAGTTGCAAGTTCAAGAGCCCGCCTGAAGAATAGGGTGAAGATTTTCAAGATCAAGTCAGAGGAAAATCTGGAGAACGAGTCGATTGTCAAGTTCCTCTCCAATGCCAAAAGCCAATGAGAAGGAACATTTGTTGTTTCAATTTCAACTCAGAAAAACGACTATCTCACCATTTGAGAAGTCATGAAGATTCAAGACAAGATTCCAAAAAAACTGCATAGATAGGATCTTTCTCTTGTATCTTCATTTTTTTTATTGTTCATTTCAATGTAAAAGCAGAAAGTCGAAAACCGGAAACTCGACGGAATCTCACTCGAACTCAATGTCTCACCATTTTACCTCATTGAACTACATGTGACTTGATTCCCTTAAAACCCGGGATATGTAGGTGGTCCAAAACCAGGACTCGGTCACATCTTTTATTTTATTTTATCTTTACTTTTAGAATAATCGGAGAGTAAAAAATCATCTTTTGTCTACTTCTTTGTATGAAAACTCTTCGAGATTTCAAACAAAGAGAGGCAAAATGTAGACATGTGATTTTTGACATTCTCCCGAATGTAATATATATATTTTTCAATATTAAATATTTATATTTAATTCGATATTATTTTAATTATTATTTTATTATTAGTGAAATTTTAGTTTAAAAAATAAATAACTAAATGAAGTTAATTTTAGGATATTATTTTATTTTATTCCTATTTTAAAAAAAAAAATAATACAAAAATTTTAAAAAAATATGTTTCTTTTGAAATAAATAAGTTAGTAGTTTTTGTACTACCTTAATTATATTATTTATTTATTTTTGGCTATTTTTAGACTTTTATTGTATTTTCTTAAATATAAAAATTAATTAATTATTATTATATTATTATTATTATTTTATTTGTTATTATTATCTTATTTATTTATTATTTTTTGTTATTTTTTATTTTTATTTTTTAAAAAAAAAATTAATCCTATCCTATCCTAAAAAAACTACCCCAACCAATCCCACATTTTCCTCACCCTCCTCAACTCCCTCCAACTTCCCCAACCCTTAACATATATATACACACACGGACAACACAAGAGAAAAAAAAAAAAAAAAAAGAAACACTCACGAAAAAAAAAACACAAAACTTGAGATAAACCAAAAAAGAAAAAAAACCTAAGTGGAAAAAGGAAAAATCAAAACTGAAGAAAAAGTTAAAGAAGAGAAAAACAAAACAAGAAGAAGAAACGGACAACAACAAGAAAAGGAGAAAAATTGGAAGAAAAAAAGTGGAGGTCGGGTCTTCGTTTGAGTTTTCGGTCACGGTATTATTGCTTTTTTTTTTTACTCGGTTTAATTCATCACACAGGTTTCTATTAAATTGTGTACTTTTCCTTTATAAATATTGATATAAATAGAATCATGAATGAAGTTATTTCAATGACTTATTATATAATTTAGTATGTTTAATTTGTTATTTTTATGTAGTTCATGCTTTATGTCTTTATTTGTAATTCTTTAGTTGTTTGCGAAATAATTGATTAAGTTAGTTTTGAATTATAAATGAAATAATTTTATAAATTAATAATGTTAAAAGATTGTAAATTTACTTTCAATTTATTTGTAATTAAGTAGTCATGATAAATCCTAACATATGGACCTAAACATGCATACAATTTTATTTTATTTTTAAAATGCACACTCATGCTGGAAATAAGGTGGAAAAAGAAAGATCTAGTGTTTAGAGTTGAATAAATTTACTGATTTTTGTGTTTGAAAGGCCGTGCTTTGGGTTGATGTTAATTTAAAAAAAAAAAAAAATTTGTGGAAAATAATTAAAAATTGGCAGCAAACAACTACTGGTTCTGATTTTGGTATATCATATTGTGTATTTATGGCTTATGTGTATCTTGCCTTTTGCGATTTTAATATTTACATGGATTTTTTAGTATTTTAGGATGACATTGATTTAATAAATAAATTTTGAGAAATTATAATTATAATAAAATTAATACGGTTAATTTTTGTGAACTTGTTTTATTTTATTTTTATTATAATAATAATAATTATTATTATTATTTTATTCTATTTTATTTTGTATCATTATTTAAAAAAAAGTTTAATAATTACTTATTAAATTAATTATTTTAAATAATTTTTTTTATGATTTTACAAATGACAAATCAAACTTTTAACACTAGATAAGTTTTAACACGTTTAATAAATATTTGTCTCAATTAAGAATGCGGCGCACGCATCTTTCTGAGATATTTTAAAGTAATTCAAGGATGCAATAATGCACTTTGATAAAAAAAAAAAATAAAATATTTTTTTACCGATTTAATATATAAAAGATACAGATTAAAAATGAGCAAATTTAGTCCTTAACACGATTTTCTAAATAGTTTAAGTTAAGTATAAGTCAATAAAGCGACCGTGCTAGAACCACGGGACTCGAGGGGTGCCTCACACCTTCCCCTCGGTCAACAGAATTCCTTACCCAGTCTTCTGTTTTCGCAGACCAACAAAGAGTCATTTTCTTTTGATTAGGGATTCAATAAGGTGACTTGGAACACCATAACTCAATTTCAAGTGGCGACTCTGAAAATGATAAAAAATAATCTCTATTCAATACCGTCACTTTAATTGAAAAAACCCTTCGACTTGACCCCTTCAGGCGAAAAAGGGGTGTGACACTTTTCAGCCTAACACTAACGATCACACCTTTATCAACAAAAGAACTGATCTTCGAGTAATGAGAGAAGTTGCTACAGACAATGAACATTATTTGACAAAGATTGGACTAGCTAAAGTTGACAGGGTAGTCATATAGTAATTAATTCCATCTGTTTAAAGCAAGATAAACATGCCAATAACACACATTCACTAACAGACCTTCATAAACGAGAAAAATTTTCAAAATCAAAATTTATACCCATCGATAGAATTCAAGCAACACCACAACTGGGGGGCCTCGATCAAAATATAAATCACAATGGCGTACTGACAAAACCAAAACAAGATGGGAAACGAAAAGTGCAAGTGAGCTGAAGAAAACAAGTTTGCACCTTTTTGGGGCATCTAAATGTATCTGCTAGTCTAATAGTGATTTCCATACATGTAGAAAATAATTGTTTTTATAAGGAAAGCTATTCAACAAGTTTACTAGTGCTAGTTGGAATTTGAAAAATCAACTGGAATCTCTAAACATATCCACAACTTGAATCATACCAAATGAGGCTTCAACCAAAGGATTCACAGAAAGGGTGATTTTCAAGATCAAAATAATATATACATGGATAGCGAACAAGAAGAAATGGAAGTTATCTTAAGAAGCGACTACGAATCTTTTATGAAAGTCTAGTCATTTTTAATATAAAATTATGAATATTTGAGTAGGAATGGTCATGGGGCGGTGCGGGTGCGGTGCGGGTTTAAGTGTGTGCGAGGTGGGGCGGGTTGTGATAAATGCAATTGCGGTGCGGTGCGGGTCAAACTTAAAAAAAATTAAAAATTTGTGGTGCGGTGCGGTGCAGGTTGGGTCGGGTTAGGGTATTAAAAATAAAAAACATCCGACTCTTTCCTCTTACAAATTACAATTAGGATTTAGGGCACACAGCACACTGGCGTCACTCATCAATTTCATAGACACTCTCAGCTCTCACTCTCAATTTCAAAGACGAAATTCAACACATTAATCATTATACAAACGGTGATTTCTTCTTCCTTTCTCAGTTCAGGTTTTTTCCTGCTACTTTTTCTTCTTGTTTTTATGATACAATGGGTTACTGTTCAATAAGCTCTCACTGCATTGCTTTTTGAGGAGATTTGTGTTGACCCTTTTGCTTATTTTCTCTTATTTGCTATAAAAATCAAGAGTATTTTACCATTTTGAGTGAATTTGCGCTGATTTTGCTTTAAAAGATTCAAGATTTCTTCATCGTTGAGGAGATTTGTGCTGACCCTTATACTGATTTTCTGTTATCTGCTGCAAAATTCAAGATTTATTTCTTTCTTGAGTGAATTTATGCTAACCTATTTGCTTATTTTGTGTGTTTATAAATAAGTATGGAATCTCATGTTGAAGAAAATACAATTGATTCATCTTCAAGTTTTCTCCCTCAACCAACTCAACCAACCGAGGGAGAGATCCAAAGGTCTTCTCAAATGAATGAAATTTCTGAATCTGAAAAAAGAAAATTGAAGTCTAAAGCATGGAATCATTTCAAACCGATAATGTTCAATGGTTTTCGTTATGGTATTTGTAGGTATTGCAATACTCGTATCAAATCAAGTAGAACTTGTGGTACATCGGCTATGAGAGAACATACTCGTAGATGTCCTAATAAGCCAAGTAATTTAGAAAATGAGAGTGGTTCAGGGGGTGATGAAACTGCCAACATCATTATTTCGATCAAGATGTGTCACGTAAAGAACTTGCTCACGCCATTATTTTGCATGAGTATCCTTTGTCTATTGTTGATCATATAAGATTTAGAAAGTTCGTTGCAAGTCTTCAACCATTGTTCAAATGGTGTCCAGGAACACAATTAAGAATGACATCTTAAAATTTTTTGACAATTTGAAATAAAAAACTTCTACTTTATTGGAAAAACTTACATGTAGAATTGCAATAACCACCGATATGTGGACTTCTGACAATAATAAAAAAAGGATTCATGGCTATTACAGCATATTTTATTGATGATTCATGAAAGCTTCAAAGCCATATGTTGAGATTTGTTTATGTTCCTGCCCCACATGATAAAGATACCTTGTGTGGTGTGTTGCTTAATTGTTTGTCAGAATGGAATCTCGAAAGAAGAATATCAACAATTACAGTTGATAATTGTAGCACAAACAATGCTAGGATGAAGGTCCTATTGAATGAAACACTTTGTAAAGGGGATTTATTGTTGATGGGTAGAGTGTTTTATGTGCGTTGTGCCACACACATCTTGAATTTGATTGTACAAGAAGGATTGAAGGTGATAGGTGATAGTATTAGTAATGTGCGTGATAGTGTCTTATATTGAATAGGGTCACTAGGCAGAATTGAAAAGTTTGAAGAAGCTGCACGGTTGCTACATATTTCCTATAGCAAAAAGTTGGTGTATGATTGTCCCACGCGTTGGAACTCAACATATTTAATGTTGCAAGTAGCGCTACACTATAAATATGTGTTTATGAAGTTGAGTCTAACTGACACCAATTATCATTGTTTTCCCACTGAAGAGCAATGGAGTGCAACAGTACAAGTTTGTGCTAAGTTGAAACTATTTTATCATATCACTGAACAATTCTCCGAAAGTCTATATCCAACTTCAAGTCAGTACTTTTCAAAAGTACGTGAAATTAAGATAGAATTGAAAGATTGAGCTAGGAGTCTTGATCCTTTGATTTAAGTCCATGGCATTGGCAATGTTGTTGAAATTTAAAAAATATTGGAATAAGATGTAGATTTTGATGGGTGTGGCTGCTATCTTTGATCCAAGGTACAAGATGAAGTTGGTGGAGTTCTATCTTCCCCAAATTTATGAAGAAACAGTTGTTGCAAGTAAGATTCAAGAAGTTAGAATACAATGTTTCGATCTCTTTCAAGAAAATAAAAGTAGAGTACCTGCTTCACAGGATGCGTCTAGTTCTAATGAAGTTTCTTGTGTTATTGAGGAAAATCGACTGTCTAGCTTTGATAGGTTTGTCGCTTCTAGTAGGGCTAATGTGGACACAAGATCTGAGTTGAATTTGTACCTAGACGAAAACGTGTTACCACAAACTCCATCATTTGATAATTTAAGTTGGTGGAAGACAAATGGATTAAAATTTCCTACTTTGCAGAAGATAGCTCATGATCTTTTAGCCATTCCTGTCTCTACTGTTGCTTCAGAATCAACATTTAGCACTAGTGGGAGGTTGATTAGTCCGCATCATAGTAGACTTCATCCAACTACTTTGGAGGCTTTAATGTGTGCTCGCACTTGGTTATGGAATGAAATAAATGGTAAGTGATTCTATTAATAACTTCTTATGTTAATAAATGATAGTTTTCAATTTTTGATATAATTTCTTTTCAAGTTCAACTTCAACGATCGATAAAGTCTCATGTCCAACATTACTTTACGAAGAGGAAGATCCAGATTTCAGTGGACTTACTGGGCTGACAGGGCTGTAGCCACTGCCCAGTGCCCATTAGCCAGATTTCAGTGAACTTATGGTAAGTTACTCACCATCAGTTAACTGAAACTCATGTTAGGTCCTTGACTGAAACATGACAGCTACAATCTCAAGTAACAAGACTCCATAGCTATAGACATCGCCTTTTGTTGATGCCCTACTTCCCATCCTGTATTCTGCAATGAACCAAAATAGAAAACAGAAAGTTTAGTCATGATCGATGGATATGAAATACTGTTAGCTACAATAAAGACTAACCAGGAGCAATGTAACCGATTGATCCACAAAGTAATCCATCTGTGGAGTTGTAAGTAACCGATTCGTCGACAGGATTAGTATTCTCCTCAACAACTTTTACTAATCTTGATATCCCAAAATCCGTGACCAAAGCTGTCATGTTTTGGCATAACTGAAACTCATGTTTTACATACATAATATTGGCTGTGTTTCCAGCTCTGTGAGGGAATGGTTTTGCCTTAGGTGTTCTGTTGAGTAGAAGTTGAGTGGATGTAACATTATCATTAATGGAACAAATCTCTATCAAAACCATCTGCTATTTCTAGATAACTTTATTTTATATGCTAGTACAACTCTGATATTAATTCTTATAGTGAGTCTTTATTAAAAATGTGACAGGTCGATGCTTACTGTTGTTAGCTGATGCAACATCAGTGGATAGTGATGCTCTTTTGGAGATATCAAATATCATTTTCCAGCAGCCGGGCAATATTTTGGGTTAAAAATAAGGTCAAACAAAGAGTTCTTGCCAAGGAAGCTGTCCAGAGATTGAACTAAGAGTTTGCTGTGATCTATAAGCTTCAATTGGATTATAGTTGCTCTGCCATTTTTTGTTTTAGGTTCACAAGCTTGACTGTGTTAGAGATATTATTAGTTCGATTATAAGTACTTTTATGTTTTGTCTTTTGGGAATTATTGCTTTGTGGAAGAACTTATTCTGAGGAAGGTGTTGATGAAACATGCTTGTAGTTGTGGTACTATCCATGTTTGGCATTGCATACTGCTCCGTCGATGTGGAGGCAATTGAAGCTGTTAACAATTTGGTGTGCATTTTAGTTTAATACTTTCAACACTCAACTAGTGTGCTCTTTCCAGTTGTTAGTATTGTCACATACTGTCAAATGTCAATTTAATTCATAAATTAGATAGATATGTCCAATGTAGCTACAGATAGCAACATACACCTAATTTAGCTGATGAGTTTATTAAAAATGAAATAGAACTCTAGGAAGTAGTATTTCCCTTCGTTAATACGTATTTCATCTGTCACAATCTTTTTAAAAAAATGTAGTGCGGTGCGTTGCGAGTTTGCGCGGGTATTATGCGGGTTTAAAAGACATGTGGTGTGGTGCGGTTATCAGATTTGCGGGTTATGAAAATACCCGCACCGCACCCACACCGCCCTGCCCCATTGCCATTCCTATATTTTAGACTAACTCGACATATTAATCTTAAAAATGACGTTGGCCAGTAGCATTTGGGGCCACACATGGATTATCTGAAAGTACAGCGAAACCATATTATTGAATGAACATAATCATCAATATGAACTTGAAACCAAAGCAAATCGAATATTCAGAAAATCGAAATGAATAAAAGAGGGATACGAATGAGAAAAGGGCTAACTATTCGTAAAAGGGAGTAACAGAGTCAAGAGTAGATGGACGTCACTCTTACATACTCAATACACACCTTAAACATTTGAAGATAACAAATAATAATAACAAAAGGGAATAAACAAAACAGATACTCAACCTCAACAGGGCAACGAGGAAAATATAGCAGATTTTACACAGTTTTGGCTCCGAACAGTTTCAAATCCACTTTAGGAGAAAACAAAATTCAGATTTGATATGTGGAAAGATCACGACAATTTCACAACGGAACTTGAAATCAAAATGCACCATACAGACACAAACCGTTTTATAATCAGAAATTTTGTTAGCCGGCAGGGTCGAAAATCATAGCAACCATATGAACTCAAAAATCACGAAAGATGGAGCTAAAATGAGACAAAAAGGGCAGATTTTACGAAAACCGCAAAACAATACCACATTTTAAAAAAAAATTTAAGCCAAGTTCCATCTCATATTTTCCACCCATAGACTTATATGTACGCATATGTAATTTCGAGTCAATGAAAGCAACAACAAGAAGCCTTAACTACAGAGAACAACATGTCCCAAAAATTAAAAACAAAAAAATAATAAAACGGGATGGAGAGAAAGTGGAGAGGGAAAGGAAAATTCGCACCTCTGTTGGTGCAGCAACTGGAGCTTCAGCGTCCTAGAATTTCCGGCGACGTACTCAGGAACCCAAATTGTTTTCCCCGATTTTTTTTTCGACTCCTTCAAATCGTTTTCCCTGTTTTTATTTTTTTTATTTTTTGCTTTTGTTTTCACTCAATTTTCTCCTTTTGATTTTCTCTCCAAGTTAAACCTTTCTAAAACCTGTCCCTCAATGGAACGGACGACTCCTATTTATAGACTCGAAAGTCTGGATTCGAAACTCGAATTAAACAAAACATGAGAAAAAGCTGATTTCAAATTTGACAAGAACTCTGAACAGATCTTTGATTTTCTAGGCCATTAATGGCGATTCTGATTTTTTTGCACCCAAAATAGTGCCTATTTCTGAAGTTATAGTGGATTCGGCGGATTTTCAGGATGGGGGAGATGGGTTGCACAGGAGTGGTTGAAGCTTGTCTGCCAGGGTTTAGGTTTGAGGGTGGGGTAGGAGAGGTATGGGAGAGAGGAGGAAGAAGGGGAAAGAAGAGAGTAGGGGCACTATTTTTTTTTCCTTTTTTCAGAAAACTGATAGCTGTTGATGGAAGATGATAAAGCGTGTCTTGAGCTGATATAAATATATACACTAGACATGAGAGCCCGTGCTTGATGGGAGATGATAAAGCGTGTCTTGAGCTCATATATATATATATATATATATATATATATATATATATATATATATATATATATATATATATATATATATATATACTAGACACGAGAGTCTGTGCAAGCACGGACCAATGTTTTGTGTTGATGTTGTGTTGTAGTTTCAAATAAATTTTAATGGTTAGTTCTATTACTCATTTTTAGTTTAATTTGAAGGTGATTGAATAACAAGAAAAAACTTCTTTTAGAACAACAATAAAGAGAGCTGGAAAATGTTGTGTACAGGTGGGTTTCATTAAATATGAAGTATGTTAAGATACAAATATTGATGGCAGAAATCAGACGATGAAGTGGAGATTTAGTTGATGGGTTGTCGTACTTCAAATTGAATTTTCTTGTCAACAGTATGAACTTCTGTAGGAATGAGAGAAATGATTTCACAAGGCGCAACACTCTAAATGCTCTTTCAATTGTTCACGATAAACAGGAGTATCTCTGTTCAAACAACAAAAAGGAAAAACCAAACACAATAACTATTAGACAAATGACGAGGAAGAAATAGTGAAAGGAAGAATAATTTCAGATGAAGTAATACCAATACTAATATCTCATGGTAGATTTTAGAGCAAAATTTCAATCGATGGAAGGTTTTATCATTTGCACTAGTTCAATAAAGCATCTAGATCAAGAAAAGAGCATGGAATGGATGTGACACCATTTCTGCCAAGCTGAAATAGAAAAAAACAATGTATAAAATATGGGGCACAGTGAACTGTTCTCAAGGACAAAGATCATACAAAAACCTATGTCTAATTTTGTTTAACAAACTTGACTATTTCTATGACAACATTTTATAAGGTGAGTATTTAAGCAATTCGTGATGTTACCATCTTTAGCCTTAACAATATTGGCAACAACATATGTATAGAAAATGTCTACAACGGCACATTAGGTTCCCCGGTGGAAATTTCTCACAAGGCACTATCAAAAAATTAAAACAGGAGCTCAAGAATAGGTAGCTGTAACATATTTTCGGCCATCATTATCATGTTTTTCATTTGAAAAACCTTGTTATATTTTGCCAATAATCAAGTCACATAGAATTATTTCATTCAAAGGAAAATAGCAAGAGAGAAATTAGTATCTTTGCTCCAGTAGCTATTAACATGGCTAACATTATTCACATCAAATTCTTAAACCTATTTTGGTCCTTCAAAGTTGATTTGTACTAACACTTTCCCAAATCTTTAAGGCCTGCTTTAATGATTACCAAATACAAAAGGTCCAATGATCTTGCAGCCATGTTCCGACTTTAACATACCGAGTGTAATCGAATAAAATAGTGTGATCAAATGAAGTAGAGGCTTAAGAGGCAGAAAAGTTATTTCAAATAGATCCTCATCTCAAGAAAAAATAGTCTCAAACAGTGTAAGGAAAAAATTAACAGAAACAGACGATCATATAACAAAAAATTGTTAAATAACGTGACAAATCAGCCTAAACATTAGTCAGAACAAAATAAAATAATAACTGAAATGTAAAAATAATGCAGACAAAAATCAAATTCGAAGGACAAGAAACTATAAGTCTATACTTCTGAATAGTACAAGGAGAATTACGAGTTATTACAGAAAAAAGACAGATTGATAAGAGGTGATCAAGAAACAGAAGGTACCTCCAAATGACTCTTCAGATGATGTAGTGGTAACCCTTTTAAGTCCATTAATCTGAGTACTAATCTGGGAGTTACTTTTGTAAATCCAAAAATTTACAGTATACATAGCATAAACTTAAAAAATAACTAAAGTGTCAGATTAGACATGTAATATGCAAATGTGCAATGCATATATAACATGTTCCAACAATTGTGTCAGATTAGATATATGAATACCCTTATAAGCAAAATATCCAACAATATAGTAGAATGCATAACCCTAATTTTACACATATAAAGTTCATTTGGAATGACGAAAATAGCAGTTAGGCTAGCTGCCAGGACAACCTCCTTCTACCTTCTTTAGGGATTTTATAAGACCCAACAATTGTTCACAATACATGCATGTAAAAATTAGAATAACCAACTACAACTAACATGAAAACTAACAGATTTGTGTTCTGTTAAATTTTGCTAAAATCATACGAGAAATATTCGCAAGAATTTTATTTAAGTCAACTTGAGCAAAATTAAAGAAAATACATTGTACATAATAATTTTAATTAATCAGTCATAAATCAATATCTGCGAACAACTGTTGAAGTACCAAAAAGTCTTTGGGGAACACAATAAAAATAAGAAATTATCAAATCACAGGAACTAACAGATTTCATCATCAAAAGAAAGAGCAACAACTGGGGTACTTAACAAGCAACAATTTGGGGGTAAAATTCACATTAGATAGAAACTTTGTAATTAAACTGATCAAAGCTAATATGTAGCTGGAGTGATGAAAAATACTCGAAAATTATTTTACCGATACAAGAAACAACACCTCAGTTGAATAATCCTACTGAATATAAAAATTAAAAGATTTCCAACTCACAAAATTTGAAGTCAAGATCTCATCTTGAAAAGAAGCGGTGGAAACAAAAAAGTGTCTATTAAACTTCGGCTAAATGGCAACACACCTATTGCGTTGGTGTTCTCCTAAGAAGCTGTGAAAACGAAGAAGTGACGATTAAACTTCAATCGAATGGCAACACGTTTGCTGTCTTGGTGTTCCCTTGAGGATGTAACACGTATATAGTTGATTAGTAAAATGATAAAAAATTAAGCTGGCACGACAACCCTCAGGTGCCTGTTTTAGCGCACTTCTATATATAAGTAATTAGTAATATATATATATATAGAAATAAATTTATGAAAAAGTTGATTTGAAATTGGTTATTTTTGGTTCGTTCGATCTTTGATCGGAAGGGTCCGAATTTAATTTAAAAGGAAGGAGGAGAAAAAAAATAAATACGTAAATAAATAGATAATTAAGCAAATAAAAATAAATTTTATATATCTACACATATTTAAAAATAATTAAAAATTTCGGGATCCTTCGAATTTAAAATAAATTGATGGATTAGATTAAATTATATCTGTTGAGGTGGAATGGCAGAGCGGACACAGAAATTATACCGAGCTTCAGGATAACTTTCAGGCTCTTGGATGAAATTCATAAAATAAGAATTGGGTTCGGGCGGAATAAGATAATGAAATTGGATTATTGTCAGCTCGAATACTCTTTTTCTAATTAAATTCTTCGATGCTTCCTGATGTCCTAAAAAAATATTTTTTAGTTTAATGCGTATAAATTACATACACAATTTGTAAACTTGCCCGACTTAAAATCTCTTGCAATTTAGTATTTAACAAAAACATGTGTATATATATGCGTGTATATATACATGTGTGTGTGTGAAAGCAAGAATATAATAAAATATATGTAAAAAAAGAATATATGTACATCTTAAAATATATATCTTATGTAATAAAATGTACATACATGGTCACAATATCGCCCAGAAATAAAGTTAGAAAGAATGTGAATGCAATTATCAAAGATTTTTTTTATTTGTTAAAATATTTAATTATATTTAAAATACTATATATTAAAAATAAACATAATAAGTAAATAAATAATTTTTTTTATTTAAAAGTTTGTGGAAATAGAGACCAAAATACGAAAATTTATTATATTTTTCTATTTATTTTTTTTAAAAAATATTATTTAGGGCTAAGAACATCGATAAAATTAATTAGAGGAAAAGAGCGAACCAAAATTGGGTGTCAACAAGAGGTAGGTGAAGACTTAAAACAGCCCTTTGGACGCTTTAATGGCCTGGCCAGCCCCAGCGAGCCACTTTAGCGGCAAGCTGATCGCGAAAGCGCATGCCGCTTTAGTTCCAGCTTGTCCGCTTCAGCAACATACCAGACATAGGCGGGTACTGCTTTAGAGACATGCCAGGCATAGATAGGTACCACTTTAGCAACACCTGGGCGCTTTAGTACCGACTGCTCGGTGCCTGCTTTGGCGGCACTTGGGAGCCATTAAATGCTCCAATTTTCCTGATTTCTCCTACTTTTCACATAAGTTCAAGAGGAAAAAATCCTAAATTATGTGAAAACTTGGGAGAAATATTAATATGTGATTTTTGGGTGTTCGTGAGATTGAAAAACTCATTTCTTCTCTAAATCTTGATAAGTTTTTATTAAATTCATGATTTAATTCTTTATTAATTCTCTATTAATTCTCAAATCCCTAGAAATTGGTGGGTTGATTTTAGCACTATATGAGTGACGAACGGCCCAAATACACCTCCTTATGAGGATGGAGCGATCGCTGTCAAAATATAGTAACCCAACTAGGTTGGGGTCAAACCCACAGGGAATATGTGAAGCTATCTCTTGAATTTGCTCAAATCATCCGACAGTGCAGAAAGTAAATTGGGGGGGAGGGGATTTTGCTTTGAATAGTAAGACTCAACAAAACTCAAATGCTTTTGGTTGTAAACAATTTGAAATGATCAGTAGGACTGTGTTCCCCATGACTTTCTAACTCAGTAGGTTTATCATTATAAGACCCTACAAAATTTTAATAAATTTATTTTTGACCCTCCCACGTGCATAGTGATAATTTTTTATTTGAATTATGTTTTGGGGTGTTAAAAGGGAGTTTTAGAAAAGTTTTGAAATTTTCGTAAGGGGTTCGGGGCCATTTTGGGATCCCGAGGCAGTAAACCTCCACAATAGTGGCATGCCACACCACTTAGCCTCAGCGATGAGGGCATGGTACAGAGGCTAAGCTATGCAATAGCGGCGTTCTATGCCGCTATGTATTTTTCGTCCAACTTTTATTTTTTCATGTGATTTGAATTTATGGATTTGAAATTGTGTTGAGGATTTTTTATTATTATCACTTGAATTGCTTTCCTTATGCTTTAAATGGATTACTCATGCTTTAATTGATGGTTTTTGGGGCTAAATTGGTGCATTATGATAATGTTTGGAATGGGGGACATGGGTTTCCCTAAATTTGGCTTGGTAATGGCATTAACCTCAACCTACTTAATAAACTTGGTTTTAAATATGAATATGCACATATTTTAACTTAACTTTGAAACATTGCATTTCTTAAAGGATAAATGGATAATGAAAATGGTTTTGGAATACCCTTGGTGACAATGGTTTGGATTTTAAATAGAACTTGGGAGTCAAATGGTTATAGGGATTGGTTTGGCATAACACCATGTTGGAAAATACCTTAATAAAGGCTTTTTAGTTAATGATTGGTTTTATGTGAAAATTATTTTAATTTTGGCTTAAAGGGGATAATATAGCTCAACGTGAAGCTGTAGTCCCAAGGAAACCAACACTGGAAATTATGTTTGCCGGAATGGAGGTCTATATGACCGTGTGTTTGAATACACACTATATTTTAGATGGATATTGCCTTGATGTCTTTAGCCTTTCTTCGGTTCATGGGGCTAACACGTATTGGGTCCTTCCAGTAGGCGGAGCTCGACCCATATAGCCCGTGGGTGCCTTTAGGATGGAGAGAACTACATAGTTCAAGCTAATGGTTTAAACTGTCATGTTCATGACCTTTGTCCCTATCCCTACATCCTATATATGTATATATATACATGTTGTGCATGTGGCTGGACTAGTTTTTGGCAATGACATATTTTATCCATTTTTCCTGAGTTACATGCCAGTGCTTGCCTCACTGACCGTCCCTAGACACTACATCATTTCATGATATAGGGTTTAAAGGATTTTTTATTTCTCCTATGTAGCATTAGCTGATTTGGTATTACTGTGGATCTGCTGCAAAATGGTGAATCTCCATCTTTTGGATGACGCTGTCATTTTGCTGGTTTCTTTATTATTTTAGCACTTTTGGATCCTATTTATCATAGTCAGGGGCATGTCCCGACTTGGTTTGGTATTTATGGTTTAGAGACTTTTGTGGACAGTATTAGGATGATGAGTTGTTCTATTTAGACTCTTAGCTATCATTTGTCTTATGTATCCTTCTTATTACTATTTTGGTTGGCTTTTGCTATATTTATTTATTATTCTCTAGAGGTTAGGCTAAGGGGGCGGTCTCCAGCCCACCGTGGGCTTGAGATACCCGTCATGATTAGGCCCTAGTTTGGGTTGTGAAAATCTTGGTATCAAAGCATAATTTAAGGTCGCTGGGTGCCCACAAAGCCATGTCGAGTAGAGTCCCTTTTATGGTAGAGCGCCACACCTATAAGAGGGAGGCTATGATCCATTTAGGAATGTTTCCCTTTATTGTGTTCTATTTTGGGTTATATAGTCTAGTTATCCTGAAATTTCTCTAACTTCTGGCTTGCTCGCATTTCAGATCATGCCTCCCTGAAGATCTGATGATCGTTGAAACTCTGCTAGAACCTCTATCCTACCCGGGGAAGATGTTAAGGGAACTTGCTCTATTTATAGAGTGCAGACCTAGTCTAGGGTCCCTGCTCTTGACTGTACCACTCCACGTGGGGTTCCACCTGTCCCTACTAGTCCTCCTGGAGCTGATGATACTTATGCCAGTCGCCTTATGGAGATATATCTAATTCATAGTTCATTAGTTTATTCACATGCTTGCTTAATTTGTAGCATCTCAGTCTTGTCGACCTGATCATGTTGGTTTTCTTGCTAATTTATATGAGGTCACTCGAGTTAGCCAGTTTTTAAGGTTGAATCCCCAACCTTTACAGGCTTTTAGGTTGAGGAGGATCCTCAGGGGATTATTGATGAAATGGATAGTATTTTCAGGGTTATGCATGCTACTGATTAGGAGGGTGTGGAGTTTGTTGCTTAGTAGTTGAAGGATGTGGCTTACCAGTGGTATTAGGAGTAGAAAGCATTAAGGGGTGATGATACTAAGCCGGTGGTGTGGGATAAGTTTTTAGGTGACTTTCTTGATCACTTCTTTCTTTAGGAGTTGAGGGAGTCTAACGGCGAAGAGTTTGTGAACTTGAAGCAGCTTGAGATGAGTGTTAAAGAGTATGCTCTGAAGTTTTAGCAGTTATCTCGTTATGCTCTGGTGTTGGTGTCTAATATGAGGTCTAGAATGAGAAAGTTTGCTTCTGATTTGTCCCAAGATTTGGTGTGAGAGTATTAAGACTACTATGTTGAATAATGATATGGACATATCCAGGTTGGTGGTACATGTAGCAGGAGGAGGATGAGAAAAAAAAATAGGTAGAGATTGGAGAGAGGAAGAGAAAGAAGTTTAGATATTCAGAGCAGGATGCAAGTCCACAGAATAGTGGAAGAGATAGTAGAAAGTGAACCAAGAAGAAGAATTGGGGAAATTCATATTCGATAACTAGTTCTCCTTATCCTATGCCTTCTGGTGATTGCCGTTTTTAGGCTAGCAGTGGTCCTAAGGCACAGAATGTTGATGTCACCCAAAACTAACCTCCAAAGAAGTATGCTGCGGTCAATGTCAAATATAGTAACATAAACCAGGTTGGGGTCGAACCCACATGGAATACATGGAATTATATCTCAAACTTGATGAAATTACAGGTAGTGCTTAAAAGTGAATGGGGGAATTTGGAAGTCACAATAATACGTAACCGAACTTGAGTGCTTGATATTGTAAATAAGAAAAGATGAACACTAGGACAATGTTCCCCCTGGATTCTAACTCCGTAATATTCTCGTGTTCAACTCACCTATCCTACTACTCTGCATGCAAAGTCTGACAAGTTATGTATTATCAACCGTCTTGTAAACATGTTGATAAATCTCACCCTTTACCTTTTGAGTCTCAAGGCGTCACCTTACTATCCCTTGTCCGTGACCCCAACACAACTATTACCTTTTGGGTCTCAAGTTGATTAGACAAGGGTTGGTAGCCTTGAATCACTGTTGTAACCTCCCTTTCCTAATCTTTAACTCCCTTGTTAGGATGATCTCGAATACATGCTTCTGCAGTAACTTGGGATACAATTAATATGAAGGATATGACAATACCCACAACCACAACAAAATAGATGAGTCTCCTACTTCCCTTACGTTGTAATCCGCCAGGGTTCCCACAACCTTAGTCAAGGAAATTAGCTGCTCATGCTTATGCAATAATCCATGAAAATCAATGAAGAAGACATGTAATTAATTACACAAAGACGAAAGAATAAAATCCAAAATCACCAACTGAATACGAAATCAAAAACCCAAGAACAAAAATATCGAGTATCATGAAGTCAATGTATGAGGAAAAATATCAAAAACACATAAATAATAAAAGCATAACCCAAGGGTATTTATAGTATCTCAAAATAACAAAGGAAACCTAATTAAAATAAAATAGGAAAGCTTTGTCGGCAGTGGTTACGCCTCTGGCAAAGTGTCATTAGGTCTGATTACGACTTGTTGCCTGCTATTGTAGCTCCTTTTAGGCTTTAGTGGTTACGAATCATAGTGTCACCTATGAGTCATATACTGCTAATGTAGCCATTTTAGTAGCTTTTCATCTTCAAGGCTCTTGAGTCTATTATCATTATGACTCCTTAACATGATTCGTAGTCAGTCCTTACGACTCGTGGTCATCACTCGTTACCCCTAGAGTGTTAGCCTTTAAGACTTTACACACTATTCTCAATACGGTTTCATACTACGAGTCGTAGTCTGACCTTACGATTCATAGTCTTCTATTACTTAGATCCCTCACTGAGCTTTGGCCTCTGGTCATATTATAGTTGCACACTGCGACTTGTAGTTACTCTTTATGAGTTGTGTTCAGTCTTTACTTAGCTCCTTTAGTTCAGCCTTTGCTACTGGTTGACACGACCCGAACCCGGGCCTTGTCGTAATGGGCATCCTAAGTCCAACAAGAAAAGGGGATCACCCCGATACCCAATCCAACCAACCCACATATATCCCGAGTCGGATGAATTTCGACTTATAATGATGAAAGAGTATTTCAAAATTTAATGACTTTGGGATAAATCCATGAACATGACCAATCCAACACAAACAAGTCAAACCATCCATTGCCAAACTAATAACCATAACACAACAAAATCCATATCCATTCCATAACGTACCCAAATCCACTGTTTATCCATACAAAACCTCTAAATGAAACAAGAATATCCGATCGGGACATACCCCCGACCATAGCCAAAAACCAATATCCAAGTCTAAACCAATAAAGACATAAGAAAACTCAGAGAAAGAAATAAATCTTTTCGAATTATGGAAGCTCACCACTTCAAGTCAACACAAGCTGTCCCCGAATCTAAGTCACTGAGTAGGAGGGGTGATAGTATGATCGGTACCTACATTGCATGGGATATAACATTAGAGACGGTTAGTAGTTAGACAACTAACATGTAAATCAAGGATAAGGATAAAATAATGCCAGCAGTTCAAAACCAATCATCCAAATCCAATGCACATAACCAATGCAATTCATATATATACTTATATTCCATGCCGAAATAGGGAACAAGATTAGCATAAGCTTTGAAATCATTAACCTGGGCTGTGTAGCATAACAATCATATAAAAAGGCATCTCCGGGTTATATGGTCCTAGCTCTCCCCTAGCTGGAAGGGTCCCAATGCATATAGCCGCATGAATGAGAGAATATCCATAAACGTATATACCTATATGGGTGACTCGAACATCGCGACATAATCAAGGTGACTTAAGCACCAACACTTGTATTATGGGTGACTCAAACTTCCCATTCATATATTTATTTGGGGGGCTTGAACCACCTGGTCATAACATCCACACCGACTAGCTCGATTTCCAATGTTAGTCCTTCAGACTCCACTTTTACGGCCCTGCTATACATCTCGCTTTAAAGCCCAATTTAAAACCATCATTTCACATACACAACCATTAAGCCAATTACTTACCATAGGCACTTCATTGATATTGTCACGCCAACACCACTTTTAAGCGTACAATATGACATAACCATTATTATTTGAGTTTGGGACTCGAACCCATTGTCTATACAAATCCATCAATTCAATTCAACATTTAGGGACTCAAACCCATTAGCTAGTAAAGACATAAATAATTTAATGTTTAGGGACTCAAACCTTGTTAGACAGTTGAACCATCAAGGTCACCATTTATACCATTACATGGCCAACAAGGCCTCCACAAAACCACTTACCAACTATTTATATTCAATAGGCCAATGCCTTAGTTCAACACATAGTTCAAAACACCTTTTAACATGTGACTAGTTTATTCTCTTAGGCATTTCCACAAACACTTTGAGGGCATACTATTACCAAGACCAAATCCAAAGTAAAAACCATCAAGTTTAGGGTTACTCATGACCTATTTGTTAAACCCAAATTACCAAGCAGCCAAATGTGCAAACCATCATCAAAACCATGTATAAACACAATTTAACCCAAGAGTAAACAATACTCACAATAAACATCAAAACCCTCAATATTGGTTTTCAAAATCACCATTAAAGAATCATAATCAATGTTTAAAATATATGATATTTGAGAAATAATAATGAGGGAAGAGTCATATGCCTTATTCATGAAGATTCAAGGAAGAAATTTGACTCTTGAGCCTCTAGATGAACAACTTGTAAAAACCCTAGCCCAATCCTCAATGGAGTGTTTAGAGAGAGTTTTTGGAGTAATGTGATCTTTCAAAGTGTGTTATGAGAGGCCACAACGTGTTTTAAGACATGGGGACTTAAGGGTTTTGAGGTGGGAAATATCCAAAATACCATCAGCTTAAAAACTGAAAACATAATCGTAAGAGGGATGACCACACCACCCAAGTTGTACCCCAACATACGAGTGATATCCACCACACGTACCTAGGCATTAACTTGGACTCCAATACTATCCTACATAGGAATTCCTAGAAAAACTCATATCCAATCATACGATTGGTATCCTTCTAAACCATACCCTAGGCAGAATCCTCTAGGCTAGACATAGGATATCATACGATTTAGTACTATACCCCTCGTACCCTAGATTATGACTTATAAGATGTCCACTCGTACCTTGGACAAAATGCAACCCAAACCACACTGATCATTATATGAGTTGAGGACCCTAAACCATGCTCACATCATACGACTAGTACCCATAAGTTGTATGATGTCCAGTGATCTCAAAATCAAGAATTTTCTAAGGGTCAAAACTAGGATGTTTAAGTTCTCTCCTAATTAGATCATTCATCCTCGAATGATGGGTAAGGAAAAGAACAAACATGATTTAAGATAATATTACCCACCAAACTTCCCCCTAACAAAGTTAGAAATAAAAGACATAAAAAATGTGAGAAGATCAATACATACCTCAAGCACGAATCTCTGGAGTGAAGAACAATTGCGGATACTTAGACTTCATGTCCTCTTCCGTCTTCCAAGTATCTTCTTCAACCTTATGTTTCATCCAAAAAACCTTTACTGATGCCATATCTTTCATCCGCAATCGACGAACTTGATGATCCAAGATCTCAACTGAGACTACCTCATAAGATGAGGAATATGAGATACCCAATCCTTCCAAAGGAACAACCGATGAAGGATCACCCACACACTTTCTCAACATAGAGATATGGAAAATTGGATGAATGGAATTCAAACTAGAAAGCAACTCCAACTCGTAGGAAATATTTCCAACCCTCTTCAAGACCAAATACGGACCATCATAACAGGTACTGAGCTTCCATTTCTTACCAAACCGCATTACTCCCTTCAGGGAGACACCTTTAGGAACAACCAATCGCCAACCTTGAACTCCAACTCCCTACACCTCATATCTGCATAGGAATTTTGGCGACTTTGAGCGGCTTTCAATCTGTCATGAATTACCTTCACCTTTTCTAAGTCTTGGTGAACCAAATCAGGGCCAAATAACTTACCCTTACCAACTTTATACTACCCAATAGAAGAACGGAACCTCCTACCATACAATGCCTAAAAACGGAGCCATACCAATGCTAGAGTGATAACTATTATTATTAAAAAACTCTATAAGAGGCAAATGGTCAACCCATCTATCAACATAGTCAATCACACAAGCACAAAGCATATCTTCCAATGTCTGGATGGTCCCCTCCACTTGTCCATCCGACTGCAGGTGGAAAATAGTACTAAGGCACACCTTAGACCCCAAACCTTTATGAAATGATCATCAAAAATAATATGAGAACGGAGTACCATGATCTAAGATGATAGAAATAGGAGCACTATGGGACTTTCCAATCTCCATAAGATACAACTTAGCATAATCCTCAGTTGGATAACTAGTCCTTATCGATAAAAAGTGAGCAGACTTCGTCATCCTATCCCCAATGGCCCAAATTAAAACACACTAGTTCTGAGACCGAGGAAGGCCGGTAATGAAATCCATATTAATTACCTCCTACTTCCATTCAAAAAACTCAATCTCTTGGTACAAACCTCTAGGTCTTATGTGCTCAACTTTTACTTGTTGACACACATACACTTATTCACATAGTTAGCCACGTCTTGCTTCATATTATTCCACCAATAAAATTCTTTAAGATCATGATACATCTTTATAGAATCGGGATGAATAACATAACGAAATCCATGAGCTTCAACAAAAATATTTTCCCTTAATTCATCAATGTTGGGAACACATAACCTACATTGGTACCTCAAGATACCATCACCACCAATCGTAAAGTCAAAAGCCTTTTGCCGACCCACATTCCCCTTCATCTTCATCAACTCAAAATCCAATATTTTCTTTTCCTTTATCTCAACAATAAGAGACGATTGTGATGCCTGATGCACGAACACACCACCATTCTCAGAGTTTATGAGACGAATTCAAAGACTAGCCAAATGGTGAATGTCCTTTTCCAACTCCCGCTTAACCTCATCCATATGAGCTAGACTCCCTAGGGATCGCCTATTTGAGCATCATTAACCATATTGACTTTACCTGGATGGTAATGGAGACCCATATCATAAGGCTCAGTAACTCAAGCCATCTCCTTTGCTTGAGATTTAAATCTTTTTGAGTGAACACATACTGTAGGCTCTTATGGTCAGAAAAGATGTCAATGTGAACCCCATAGAGGTAGTGATATCAAATCTTCAACGCAAATACCACAGCCAACAACTCTAAATCATGAGTAGGGTAGTTCTTTTTATGAACTTTTAACTGCCTAGAAGCATAAGCAACCACTCTACCATGCTGCATTAATACACAACCAATCCCAACATGATAAGCATCAAAATACGCTACGAAGCCATCATTACCCTAGGGCAAGGTCAAAACTAGAGTTGAAGTCAACTTATCCTTCAACTTTTCAAAACTAACTTTACACATATCTGACCATAAAAACTTGACCTTATTCTAGGTCAACTTAGTCAATGGGGCAGCTATAGTAAAAAAACATTCCACAAATCTCCTATAGTAATCGGCTAAACCAAAAAAACTCCAAATATCGGTTGGAGTTATGGGTCTAGGCTGCTTCTTAACCACTATAACCTTTTGTGGATCCATCATGATCCCTTTACTAGAGATAAAATGACCAAGGAAAGTAACAACCTTCACCCTAAACTCACACTTTGAGAACTTGGCATGCAAAATCTTATCCTTCAAGGTCTGCAACATAGCACAGAGGTAATCATAATGATCCACCTCACTCTTAGAGTAGACCAAGATGTTATCGATAAAGACAATGATAAACAAATCCAGAAACTTAAGAAAGACCCTATTTAACAAATCCATAAAGGCTTCCAAAGCATTAGTCAACCCAAAAAACATAACTAGGAACTCATAGCGACCATATCATGTCCTAAAGACAGTCTTAGGATATCTACTTTCCTAATCTTAAGCTGATGATAAACTGACCTAAGATCAATATTAGAGAAAAAATTTGCACCTTGAAGATAATAAAACAAATCGTTGACCCTTGGAAGAGGATACTTATTCTTCATGGTCACCTTATTCAGCTGATGATAATTAATACACATCAAAAGGGAACCATCCTTCTTATGCACGAACAACACATGAGAACCCCAAGGAGACACACTAGTATGGATAAAAGATTTATTTAAAAGATCCTTCAATGGCTCCTTAAGCTCCTTTAACTCAGCCAAAGCCATTTTATAAGGAGGGATAAATATAGGACGATTGTCCGGAACAAGATTAATCCTAAAATTAATTTCCCTATCAGGAGGAATACCCAATAGATCATCAGGGAACACCCATGAAACTTATTAAACATACGATTGAATTTTAGAGGATGACTTTCTGAGTTAGAATCTTTAACCCAGACCAAATGATACAAGCACCCTTTGGAAATTATCTTTCAGGCTCTAAGATATGAGATGAACCTTTCCTTAGAAACTAAAGAACCCTCTTTTTATATAATGATAGGATCATTAGAGAATTTAAATATGACTTTATGGGTTTGATAATCTAAGGAAGCATAGAAAGAGTGCAACCAATCCATACCAATATGATATCAAAGTCAACCATATCTAACTCTACCAAATCCACAAGAGTTTCTGTACAACTAACTGATACCACACCCCCTATAAACTCTTTTAGCAATCACGAATTCTCCAATCAGGGTAGATACATAAAAAGGATTAGAAATAAATTCAGTCCCAAAATAAAAATATACAGCCACAAATAGATTGACATAAGAAAAAGTAGACCCTAGATCAAGTCAACAATGCACATCATGGGAGAATAGTTTTAACATACTAGTAAAGACTTTGTGGGATGCCTAAAAATTCTGAATAGACACAAGAGTATATAACCAATTCTGGCCAGTGCTGGTACCTGAAGCAGAAGAAGAGCCAACAAGAACCTTGCTAGTTACTGCCTATCCAGTTCATGCAGTTCTTTTCTCCACAGTTATTACACCCTTTATTGTAATGCCATTTCTAGATTCATAATAGTCACACAGTTATAAAATTTTTAGGAGGGGTACCATTTTCCGACCTTTTCAAATTTAGCATAATCATATCAAAAATGTCAACTGCCTTAGATACAAAGTTTCTTCCCAAGTAAATATCATAGAACACATGAAAAAAACAAAACATGTCAATTCTACATTCAAACCACAGCCAATGGGAGACAAAATATGGAAACAACAACCTATGGCAGCTCTACTGTACACCCTCACCCTCAACAAAACACCTATGCACTATCCCGATGCATTTAGAAACATAAAACAAAGGGTCAAAGGCATAACTAGGTATCAAATCAAACAATATTAGTATGTGGGGCCTCAATATGGGTCCCACTCTTATCCTCAGTGGCCCCAGTTATGATCGGGGTGCTCAAATCAATAGTGCCACCGGTTGTTGTCGGTGCTCTCAATGGTGGCTCTTGCAGATGAGCTATATTATTAATCAGATTATTAACATCTGCAGGTTGAGAACTACCAAACCCTATTGCTATCTCTTGGACCCTCATCTAATAGTCCCGCTTACTCTATATACTCACTGCTTTTGTAGCCTCAATGTTGCCTTTCTTTGTTCTTCTTCTCTTGTATTTCTTACTTTTGTTTCTCCCTTTCTCATAAGCTTTGGGGGTCGAATCTCCAATTCCCTAAATATTCTCAACCTCATTTTTTTCATGGGTATTTTTAATAATGGTCAACGAGAGGATCAACCTATCATGTGATTCTTTCACTAATTTCCACAGTGTGAACAACTTGACTTGTACACCTGCTAAGTTTGGGGAATGAATACCCTTAAGCTACCGGATAATACACTACTCAAAACCATCAATCCTTACCTATATTACTCTTATATCTTCTCTAATTCTTCTATCTACCTATAGTTTTACTCCTTTCTTTATAAATCGTACCTTTGTCTCCACTATTCTCAACCTCTTCATTACTTCGGATAGAAAAGAGTGTTTCACTAATACATAGCCTACTGGAACTGACCTAGATATGGATATTTGTGGTGCCACAATAGGTGATAGGGTATGAGTTTGTGAATTACCTATTGCATCAGAGGTTTGCAGCTTAGAATGACTGGTCTCAGTAGGGGTGTCACCCATATCAGTGAACTCTACGATGTCATCTCCATGACCACAAGACTTAAAAGCCCCTTGTATTATAACATACCCTAACTTAGCCACCTTGGAGATTGGGTTAACAATATCTTGAATTATTCTCAAATCTGTTATAGTATTTGGCCTCAAGAACTGATTAATACCTAAGAGCTCTGGTACTCCTACATCCAAACAAATTTGTGTCAATATGTACAGGAAATCCATGACCATATTAGTGCTCATCGCCCAATCTTTGATCTCTCTTGTAATCCATTTAGCTACTATATATCATAGCCTGCCATGATACTTACTATTATGACCACTTTATCCAAAACCACAATATTTACCCCCCAAGGTGGGACTCAGCCTGTGTCATATCAAGGTCTACCATGCCTTGGCCTAAAAGTTTAGGCTACCCTTCTTTATTGACTACGAACCTCCAAAACCGCCGATTACCCACAGAGCTTTCTCCTGCTCTGTAGTAATGATCTCGGCCATCTACTGGAACTGAACTAGCTTATCTTCGAATCTAATTTGTTTCACCTTCACCTTACATATTTTTCCACCATACAGTCAAACTCAGTAGTATTGGCTAGAGGTATACCTTTAGCCCATTCAAAATTTACAAATTATCTGTGCTGAGACATTCACCCGAACACCTTGAATTACCAAGTTTGGAAATAGGTCTGTGCCCTTCCACAGTTTCCTTTTAGGGTTTATCCTTTTCAGCTTCACCTGATATGCAACGTAAAACTTATGAACCAAGGTTGCACTGTATTATCCCAAAGCTTTAGTGATAGAAGCTAAATTGACATCCTAGATTTTGGAGACACTATTCGAGGCCAACATGTGATGAATCCAGTTGTCGTCACATTGAGGGGAAGAGAACATGAATGGAGAGACCATTTTGGGAATTCCATAATACAAAGCCGTGTGTGGAAGATTGGTTGGGAGCTTATCTTGATAAGGCAATCGAGAGACCTAAGTGTTGAAGAATAATTGTGAAGGGGAAAATGACACAAGGGATTGCATAAGTTGAAGTGTGAAGAGGAGTTTTAAAACAATTCATGAACGCCCCTTCTTTAAGGGTGTTTTTGGTCATTTATGTCATTTCTTTACACTCCATAGGAGCCCCATTCATTAAGGGTAACTTGGTTATTTTATATTTATTTGTAATAGACTATAAATAGATCATTTTAGGGTTTAATTCATTATTTTTTGATTGATATAAAATATTAAAAAATATTTTCTGTCTTGTGAAAGCAGACCAATTTCTCTCTTATGAGAGTAGACCAAACCGTAAGTATGGTAGCATTAGTGTGGATTCACTATTGTTGCAACTTTAGCTTGAGACATTGGTGCTTGAGGAGGTTAACATCCCTCTTGTGTCTCTGTAAGAGTTTGGTGATTATTTGCGTAAGTGTTAGGGGTTTTTGAATTTCATACATTCTTGGGAGTCTAGTTTTTATATAAGTCTTTATCAAACTATCTATCCCTTTTATTTTTATTGTAAATCATTGTTATTGTTCTTAGCTTCTTGTGTTCGGTTTGAGTTCTTCTAGTTATTATTGTGTTGTTGGCTGTTTTGTGGTATCTTGTTGGTTTATTGGTATCATTTGGTATCAAATAAAAGATTGATTTTATTCCAACAAAATCAATCTTAGGCTTGTAAACTTGAAAATAAAAAAAAGTGTTGTAAACTGAAAATGTAAAAAAAATAGCAATCTGTCCCCTTTTTAGCTCTTTGCCAAAATTTTGATCTTGAATTTTGTGTGTTTTATTTTTTCTAGTGTTAGAACTTTGTTTCCTAACACTAGAAGAGGTGTCCAAAATAAAAAATCTCACAAAAAAAAGAGTAGTTGTTCTTGTGTTGTTCCTTGGCCGAGAGTTAGTGTTCTTATTTGCATCCTGGCCAAGACTTTAAAAACCTAGATCTAGGAGTCTTTTACTTTTCTTGAGTGTTTCTAGTGTTAGTTTTTTTCTTCACTAACACCATTAAGTCTAGATTCAAGTTGATCTTGCACGATTGTTGTTGGTATTGTTGTTGCGGATTATAGCTTGCACGTTTGATGTGTTGTTAGTTCAAGGTTTGAACTTGTATTATTGATATTGTGTTGCGGTTTTAAGCTTTAAAAAATGTTGTTGTTGTTTGGGAGGTCCAAGGTGAACCTTAGTCTTCAAAGTCTATTGAAAGTTCTTGGTGTTCTTGACCAATCTTCATGTCTTGTTGCAAGAAGAACTTTCAATAGTGGTGTTTTGATCCTAAGACTAAGTGGAGGGAAGTGAAGCCTTTTGTTTGTCTTGAAACAAGTCCCAAATACCTACCAAAAGAGTAAGGGGATAAAAATATCTACCAAAAATCTTAATGCCAAAAGAGAGAAAGATTACTTTTCTAGGTGTACAAAAGAGGAAAGGGCCACCAACCCTTCAAAAAGGTGTCTTGCCCAAAAGGTGTAAGACAAGTCAAAACTTATTTGAATTGAAAAAGGGCTCCAATATTGTTGTTTTCTTCCCCAAGGCACACTTCTTCAAGAATTGAAAAATTGAACAAAATTCAAAGTTGAAAAAATAAGAACTTTTCAACAACCCTGACCAATACAAGGCTGCCACACCATTTAATTTCCATACAATACCAATTTTTAGGCTAAAAAATCTTGGATTCTTAGTTTCTTAATTATTGTTCCTTAGTTTCATTTATTGATTCTAATACTAATTGACAAGCTTGTATCATCTACTAGATTGTAAGTTAGTTTTTTGAGTCCGTTATTCGTGTTTGCGTTTGTTGTGTACTTTTGTCTTTTTTGAATCACTGTTAGTTCTCGGCTCAAGTCCGATAAGATTTTTTTGAGTTTCAAACCCAAAATCTATTCTGGTCAAGAGTAGACTCACCCCTCAACTCCTCACGAACTACAAGCCAAATTGCTACACTTGTGAGGCCAAGTGTGAGGTGATCAAAAGTGTGAGAGTATGGTAAGGATATTTTAGAGCTAACTAGTTTGTTGTTATGTTTGTTTTTGACTTTTCATAGGTACCATGGACAATAATACTTTCAATGCCGCATTTGTCAATTTTGAAGATATCAAACAAAACCTTGAAGAGATTCACCAAATTCTTAGTGCACCAAATCCCAATTTTGGGAAAAAAGATGAAGAGGTGAAACAAGGGAGAATACTTGAAAAACTCTCTTGTGATGAGATCCATCCAAAGGATCAAGTGAGCTGCCAAGACACACACCAAGGTGAAGGCCGTACCCCATGTGATCTAAAAGGTATCCCTAGAATTTAAACTGTTGTGATGTGGCTAGTAGTAGCCAAATGGATGTCGTTGCGGGTTTTCCTAGAGTAGAAGTTCATGAGTCTTTATTTTGTGATACTCTTGATGTTGTTATTGCATGAAAACCAAACTCTTGTTGTAAGTACGCAAGCACTAGTTGATCCTTAAGATGGCAAAATTGATTCTTCTTGTAAGAAAGATTTGTGTCCACCTAGTGCTAGCATTTGTAACATGAATGACGTTCCATTTCCGAGTAATGAGAGTAGTATTCACATACTATTTGACCCTCGTGAAAACCTAGGTAAGTCTACGTTGGTATGTGAGTTGCCAACAACTAGTAAGGGTGTGCAAAATGACCAATCGAGTGAAGATGACCTTGATTTGCTTGAATGTTTAGAAAACATGAGTTGTGATTGTTCTTATGAAGATGGTTTTGATTGTGGTACCTTTACTACCCGTGGTGGTTTGTATATACGTGAGTATTACTCTTGTGAAAGAGAAGGTGGTTCTTCTCTATGTGTTTCTTATATTGGGCATACTCCTAGTGGAGATCTTGAAACTAGTAGTAAGTGCATGCATGAGAATCCTATATTTGAAGATGACTTGTGGAACACTTTTCTCAACCCTCTTTTTTCTCATGATATTTCCAATGGTGATAAAAAGGGTATGCCTAATTTTGGGGATGGCAGCATAGGGAAAATGGGAATAGCTAAAACCTAAGTCCTTGGCTACATCACCTATTTGACCCCGGTAACCTCTTGGGATGTAGAGATTGTTATACACCCAACTTGTTGCTTGATATACATGACAAGAAAGATTTGAATAAGGATGTTGGTATCCTTTCCTATAATGTAAGGTCTTTCTTGGGAATTCACAATCCACTTGAGGGATCAAGATTGTCCAAGGGAAAGAACTCCAACCAAGATGAAGGGTCTTCAAATAAGGGGAGCCATGAAAGGCTCCAAGAGAGTTCACCATTGTGTGCTTCCATTCTTGACCAAGGTTTTATCACTTATAGGTAAAGAAGAGAATCTTCTCTTAAAACTACTTTGGATAAACTCCATTTGTGTGATACCCCTTTTCTATATGTGTGTAGAGATGATTATTTCAATAGTGTACTCCTTTGTTCCTTTTTCCATAGATTTCTAATGCTTAACATGAAGGATCCTTGGTTATACTTCAAGTGTGTTCCACCTTGGCATCATGATGTTATTTTTTGTCCTTACCCTAACCCTTATGCCATGAGGATTTTATGCTTGTTTGTCCTTTCTTTTGATCTTACAAGGTATAGATTTGAGGTCAAATCCTTTTCAAGTAGGGGAGGATGATACGAGCCAAATGACCATCTTAGATTTTGGAGATATTATTTGAGGCCAACACGCAAAGAATTCGGTGGAGATCACATTGAGAGGAAGAGAACATGCATGGATAGACCATTTTGGGCATTCCATAAGGTAAAGTTGTATGAGGAAGATTTCTTGGGATATTGTCTTGATGAGGCATCCGAGAGACCCAAGTGTTGAAGAGTAATTGTGAAGGCCAAAATGACATAAGGGATTGCATAAGTTGAAGTGTGAAGAGGAGTTTTAAAACACTCTATGACTGCCCTTTCTTTAAGGGTGTTTTTAGTTATTTTGTGTCATTTCTTTACACTTCATAGGAGACCCATTCATTAAGGGTAACTTGGTCATTTTATCATTTTTTGTAATAGACTATAAGTAGATCATTTTAGGGTTTACTTCATCAGTTTTTGATTGATATGAAATATTGAAAGATATTTCCTCTCTTATGAGAGTAGACTAATTCCTCTCTTGTGAGAGTAGTCCAAACCATAACTAGGGTAGCATTAGTGTGGATTCACTATTATTGCAAATTTGGCTTGATATGTTGTTGCTTAAGGAGGTTAACATCCCTTTTGTATCTTCGTAAGAGTTTGGTGATTGTTTGTGTAAGCATTAGGGGTCCTTGAATTTGATACACTCTAGGGTTTCTAGTGTTTATATAAGCCTTTGTCAAACTATCTATCCCTTTTATTTTTATTGCAAATCGTTGTTGTTGTTCTTAGCTTCTTGTGTTCGATTTTAGTTCTTCTAGATATTATTGTGTTGTTGGCTGTTTTGTGTTATCTTATTATTTTATTGATATGATTTAGTCATCCATTCAAAGGTGTATTATCTGACTCGAGCATCAAATGTAAGCATCCCAAACTGGCCAGTGGTAGTCAGTCGCCTCTCCAAATAAATACCCCTATGTGGTTTTCTATTGGTAGGGTTTATAGCGATATCTTTGTCATATCGGGCCTGTGTTTTGGGGTACCCCCACCGTTCAATGATAGGAATCGAAGCAGTTTCAATGGAAAGTAGGGTGGGAGGTACTCATGGTGGTAGAATTTCAATTGGTGTATCATTCTTCTCACTTCCACTCCCATCTCCAGATTCAGGCCCGTCTTCATCATCATCCTCTTTCTCATTATTTTCTTCCTCAAAGTCAGATGCAACTTCACTTCCTTCACCATCCTCTTCTTCGTCATTATCATCGTCATCACCATCCTCCTCAGATGAGGACGAATAATGTGGTGTTGATGTGATAGGGTTCTTCATTCTCGGTGTAGGCCTAGGGGGTCTTCACAGTTGCTTTTACCCCCAAGGTCGCTTCTCTCTTAGCGCTACCTGCCTCACTATTGGATATTTCTCTAAATCACTATTTGACTCATCGATGTCCTCGTTTCTGAGAAGAAGAGTGGTTTGTGAGGTAGGTTTCTTTTGGGTTTTCTTTTTTGGGGTCAACTTCTTTCCGGAATTAGTTTTCGGAGCCATATTACCTGTTGAAACAATACCCATTAGTTAATCCTAAGAATAGGAAACAAAAATAATATAATTTAGTGTTAGTGTTGTAGGATCTGGTCACACTATGACTCAAGGTATGAGTCGTTGACTCTAGTTACGAGTCATAGTGATACTCGTAAAGTGGAAGGATGCCTAATTAGTATCACTGGTCAGGAAATGAGTTCTCCTAGCGAGTGGTAATGTTAGACTATGACTCATTACCAACAATCATTATTTGACCATAAATACTTTTTTGATGTAATACCCTTTCAAGTCATTACGACTCCTGACTACGAGTCGTATAGAATGACTACGACTCATTGAGACGAGTCGTAATGTTAACAAAACCCACACTCTTCTAATCAACAATATTTCCAGTGGTTATGAGTCACATAACAAATCATTAGTTGACCCTATGAGTCGTAAAGAGTCCCATAGACACTGCAACATGCTTGTTTAGTAGAGTTGGTTCCCAATACATCTTCTCATCACAACACTACGCATTAGAACAATTATCAACATCTCTGATTTTATCCCTAATCAACAATTTATAGCACAAAGTCCATGATTACTCCCATTATCGTTACATTGCAAAATTCTCAAGAATAGGGCTCAACTTTTTTTATGGACATATATTTCACTCAAGAAACCCAAGCAATTCACACAGGGAAGCATCAACTTAGCATCTAGGAATTTAAACACAAAAATACATACGTGATTGCTTGATTTGGATTCGTTGAATGCTCAACTTTTTTATTTCGTGCCTTAATTCTTAAGACTTTTAATGTAGGGGATGAATTTTGAGTATTGTTGTGCTAGGTTAATTGATGAAAGGAATGGAGGAGTCGCGATTTTTGAACGATTGGAATACCAATCATTTTGTCCTTTTTTTTAATTAAACCATGACTTGGAATGGGTGGACCCTTTAGGCCCGCTGCGTCGGGCCTTGTTATAAGTCTACTTTATGACTTGTAACCAATGCTTATAGTGGAGCC
Source organism: Capsicum pubescens (assembly GCA_030864215.1). Classification (NCBI taxonomy): domain Eukaryota; kingdom Viridiplantae; phylum Streptophyta; class Magnoliopsida; order Solanales; family Solanaceae; genus Capsicum; species Capsicum pubescens. The sequence goes on along the minus strand of CM061538.1, from coordinate 189,904,305 downwards.
TACGGTGATGAAAAACCTAAAGGTAGCGGCGCATGTAACTTCACTAAATCTTGAGTATTTTCCGATCGATATGGCTACTACTTCCGGTGGGAGCAACCCATCGGAGGGATCTATGACACAAATTATCAAAGGTGAAATTAATCACAAAGAAAATGCTCCTAAATATGATGATCTATTAAAACCTAAAGTCCACGTGCATTGGAATATTAGTATTAATCCTAAGCTGGTGGTAATGATGCATGGGGAACCAAGCATAACATGGAAGGATTCAAAAGTGCAAAGCATGATAATTCAAGAGAATTTACAATTTACAATTGTAGGTAAATTCTCATATGGTAAACCAATTATTAATGAATTGAGAAAGATTATTCCAAATCAGTGTGGGATCAAGGGAGATTGCATGATTGGTGTACTAGATGAGACACACATATTGATAAGATTGAATCAATTGAAAGATTACGATAAGTTGTTATCAACCATTACACACTATATCGAGAGTTATTTGAACAGGAACAAAAACAAAGGGTAGAAAAAGCTTTTGAGGAGAAAGAGGTCAATATAGGGGAAAGAAAGAAGAAGCAGACGTAGTAGAGGATAATAGTCATCTGTGGAAAATGAGAAAGAATAAATATAAGAAAGATAAATTTAGGCACATTATATGAGAGATTCAAAAAGAGGCTGCAATCCAGACTTCAAATGCATTTGATGCCTTAGAACATGGAGAAGTAGAAGGGCAACAAATAATTAGTAAAACACCATTACAAAAAAGTACAAAGGACTGGGTCAGTAGGAATTTTGTAAAAGATACAAAGAAGTCAGTAGTAGAATAAGTTCCAAATGGAGAAGATACCACTAATCAAAATCAGAAGGATTGTAGTACCAAAGAACAGATAGAAGAAGAAGAGCAGAAGCAGCAAGTACAGAAAAAACTGATCACAACAAAGAACAAGAGAAGGACCAGACTAAGCAAGTTAGCCAAGAGTTAGTTGAGCAACAGAATGAGACAAATGAGCTTATGATAATACAATAAGAAGAAGAGGGGAAGCAACAAACAATATTTGAGGATATTATGTATTTGGCAATTGAAGTAGGAACATGATGAAGAATGTGAACAAAAAGAAGGAAGATATGGATGATGAAGACTTAGGGGATAATATTAAAAATACAGAAATTGGTGGAGATTTATCACCAAAGCAGGTGGATTCTATTAAAGCTAAAAAAAGAAAGAACTTAGAATAAAGGAAGGAGCACAAATACATCAGTAGTGGTAAATTCAATAAGGACAAGAAGCAACATTTCCAAATTTGTGTCCAAATGAATACATTAATCTAGAACATTAGATCCATGAACACACAGAAAACATTTACAAGACTAATAACTATACATACGAGATATCATTTTGGTTTCATTGATCTCATGGAACCATTTCAGGAGAGTCATAGTATAGAAGATTAAAAAAGGAGACTTGGGATGCAGCATGCAATAGCAAATACTTCAGGAAAAATTTAGGCATTCATGGACTCAAATTTGACCTACAGTGTAGTTTTGATAACACCCAAACTACAACTCTCGTTAGAAAGTGTAAGCGGTCGCTGTCAAATATAGAACCCAACTGGGTTGGGTGTCGAATCCCACAGGGAATACTTGGTCACTAAGTGTTGCAATTGTTAGTATACTGTTGGTCGAAAATTCCATGGAAAAAGGGGGGTTTTGATTTAGGCGTGAATTAATAATATCAAAGTAACGAATGAATGATTTGTTTAGTAAAGGTTAATCACAGAGAATAATAAGTTAGGGTTATGTCCACCTTGTATTTTCTACTTCTCTATTAACTATGAGTAACGCGGAATTTGGACATGCATGCACTTATAGAGAATCGTATTCTAATTTTAAATCCAAGTGTTTCTCAACCATCAAGGATTTATTTCACTTTAGCTCTCCCGAGCCTAAAGTGTATAACTAATGGTACAAATTCTCCAAGAAGTTAATCCGGTTAAGGCATTAACGTGTAAATAGAGGTTAGAAGCCCTATTTCCTTGTCACACTCTCTTTTCCAAACATGTAACTTTTCTCCCGAACAAGTTAATGATATAATGTCATATTCTCTATGTTTGCAACCATAAGAATTCTATCAAAACGAAGAGAGTAATGATATAAGTAGCATAACACATCAAGAATTCACAAACTCATTGTAATAGATAGTATCTTCCAAGGTTTCCATAACCCTAACAGAGAAGTTTAGCTACTCATGAGTACAACAGAAATCAAATAAGACATCATCATCATACCAAAGTTAGAATAATCTCACGATGGGGATGAGTTTGGCGTCAAACAAGAGGTTGACATTTTTCTTCCCTTTAGCCGTTCGTGTAGCCTTAGCGTTTTTCTCTGTCTTCAACTTACAGAATCTGTAAACTGAATAATAAAAAGTGATGAATAAAAAAAATCGAATGAATGCTGAAAAATTCAGCAAATAAGGTTTTTATAACATCCTTGTCCTACTAAGTTACTGCTGCATCCCTAAGTATTTATAAATACTGATTTTGCCCGGGACAAGTTCTCCATACATCATATTCAGTCCACAAGCTTCCAAAAACTGCCTTCCCTCTTATGTGAAGTTTCCCTTTGCTGCCCAAAGGTCCACAAAGTGCTGAAATCTTCATCATTAATACCTGAAAAACATGCTAATCACATAGGTTAGCTCACTTAAAGGAAAATGGACTAAAAGTGCAGGAATTATATATTTTATCCTCCAAACTTAGCTAAAATATGGGTAAATTATGGTTCTTAGGGGTATAAATACGCCCAACATCAAGTTTCTGATATAGAGCAGCAAATTACTATTAAGGTGGAGAATAAGCAAGATGTAGTAACAGTGATGGTGACTTTAGTGTATGCTAAGTGTAATCAAACTGATAGGGTAATATTGTGGAAAGCTTTGGAAGAAATAGAAGATACTATGCAGGATCCTTGGATGGTGAGAGGTGACTTTAATGTCATAAGAAGAGATAAGGAGAAACCACGAGGTCTACCAGTCACTTTTGGGGAAACAAAAGATTTCAATAATTGTATAAGCATTTGTAATTTAAAGAAAACAAGGTTCAAGGGTAGCAAATTCACTTGGTGGAATGGCAGAATAGATGGTGATTGTATTTTTAAAAAATTAGATATAATCCTTGTCAATGATAAATAGCAAGGATTATTTCTAGTTACTGAGGTGGAGAATTTGGTTAGAAGTGGTTTAGATCATGCACCTCTATTATTGTAGTGCAACACAATACAAGAGTAGGTGGTAAAGACATTTAGGTTTCTAAACTTTTGGTTGAAGAAGGAATCTTTCTTGGAGGTTATTAGGAAAAATTGGAATGCGGATATAGCAGGGAATCCCTTTAGTATATTTCATCAAACGTTGAAGAAGACTAAAGTAACTTTGGCACTGTGGAGTAAGCAAACTTTTGGAAACACATTTCAAAATATAGCTACTCTTGAAGAGGTAATTAGAGTGAGAGAAAAGCAATTTGAAGAAGATCCTATAGGGGTAAATAGAGCTAATCTATTTAAAGCACAAGCTAAATTAGCTTTACAGCTTAAAAGAGAAGAGGAATTCTGGAGGCAGAAGGCTGGCTTTGATTGGTTTAAGGATAGTGAAAGAAACACAAGATATTTTTATGCTGTGGTAAGAGAAAGAAGGGAAATACTTAAGATCTAGAGAATTCGAAATGATGAAGGAGACTGGTTGGACAATCAAGATGACATTGCTGAGGCTGCAACCAATTTTTATCAAAGTCAATTTAAAAGCAGGAAAATACTGATGCTTTCACTATATTTGATGGGTTGCCAAAGGTAGTAATAGAATATCACAATGTGAAACTGAAGAGAATACCAACTATTGATAAAGTGAAATTGGCAGTCATGGGTCTAAATAGACACAGTGCAGCTGGTCCTGATGGTATGGCAAGTGCTTTATTTTAGGATGCTTTGTACATACTATCAAATGATCTTCCTCAGATGGTAATTATTTTTTTTTGTGAGTATGAACTTCCTAGATTTATCACTCATACTAATTTGGTGTTGTTACCTAAAAAGTTAGTGGTAAATACTTTATCATATTTAAGACCTATATCTCTTAGCAAATTTGTGAATAGGATTTTTTCAAGAATCATACATGAGAGGTTAAAGAGGATGTTACCAGATATTTTATCTGAGGAATCGAAAGGTTTTGTTCAAGGCAAAAACACTGTTGAGAATATCTTAGTGGTTCAAGTGATAGTTTTTAAAATTAGAAAGAGAGGTAAAATCCCTAATATGGTAATAAAGTTGGATATAATGAAGGCTTATGATAGAGTTGAATGGTTATTTCTGACTAAGGTGCTAAGAAAAATATATTTTTGTGAAGAAATCATTGACATGATCTTCAGGTTATTATCTAATAATTGGTATTATATACTGATGAATGGACAACCTAAAGGATTTTTTAAGTCCTCAAGGGGTCTTAAAAAAGGGGATACTTTGTCACCTACTCTATTCATCATTGCAGCTGAAGTGTTATTTAAAAATATGAAGGAATTGATAAGAAAGAAAGAATTCAAGTTGTTTGGAATGACTAGAGGGAATACAAAAATTAATCATCTTGCATTTGTAGATGATATGATTATTATGTGTAAAGATGACTTGCACACATTGCAGTTAGTGACATCAATATTGGACATGTATGAGAGGGTCTCAGGTTAGAAGACCAACAAGGAAAAAAGTGCTTTGTATTTGCATGGAAGGGTTTCTAATGTAGTAGTTATGGCTGAGGTTGCTACAGGAATATTGAGGCAAGAATTTCCATTCAATTACTTAGGCTGTCCTATTTTTTACATAAGGAAGAAGAAGGTTTATTATCAATAACTAATGAATATAATAAGTAACAAATTGCAGGCTTGGAAAGGTAAACTTTTATCTTTTGGGGGAAGGGCTATTTTAATCAATCATGTGTTGCAGAGTATACCCATACATTGTTTATCAGTGATGAATCCAACTAAGAATGTACTAGATTCAATTTCAGAAAAGCTTTGCAAAGTTCTTTTGGAGTAGTACAGTGGGAGGTAAAGGCAGAGATTGGGTATCTTGGCCCAAATTATGCTTGCCAGTAGAAGATAAGGGTTTGGGTTTTAGGCAATTGCAAGATATGTCCACAACTTTGTTTTGTAAATTATGGTGGAATTTCAGGACCAAGAAAACTATTTGGAGTGATTATATGATGAACAAATATTGCAGGAAATATCATCCAAAGGTAATTGATTGGAAAATAGAAGGAGGTTCCCAAATAGAAGAAGATGCTGAAAGTGAGGGATCTTACTGATCATCTAATAAATTGGAGGCTCAGAAGAGGGAATGTTCATATATGGTATGATAATTGGAGTGACATAGGGTATTTGTACTCTGTAATGGATGACACTAAAGAATGGGATGATAGGTACAAGCAAGTCAAAGATTTGGTTTTAATTGTTCAATAGAATGAGGATGTATTAACAGAGTTGTTAATAAAGGATATTGTGGATCATATTAAGCAAAAGGTGAAACAACCTCAGCAATCAGGACAAGATGATACAACAATATAGAGCGTAGAGATAAGAGAAAGTTTACTGTGAAATCAGCTTGGCAATATGTGAGACATAAGGAAAACACCATTGATTTTTATAAGCAGCTGTGGATAAAGGGATTGCCATTCAAAATATGTTTTTTCATGTGGAGGATGTGGAGAGGTAAAATTTCACTATCAGAAGATGAGGAGTAGAGGGACCATCAAGATGTTGGTGCTGCCAAAACCCAACACAAGAGACTATGTCTCATGTGTTGTTAAGATCCCAAATAGCTAACAGGACTTGGTCCTATTTTTCTTCTTTTGCAGGTATAAACATACAAGGGATGAGCCTATGAAATACTATTTTTTCTTGGTGGGGAGTTACAGTCAAGGTAAGGGAAAAACATACTATAGAACAATTCCAGGAATCATAATATGGGAGTTGTGGAGGAGAAAATTCTCTGAAGCACAATGGAAAAGGAATTGCAGTACAGAGGTTGATTTATAATGTGACTAGGCATATAAGAATGTTGGTTAAAGTTAGAAAGACAGGATGAGAGTTTCTTTATGACTGGCCTGATATCTTAAAGCAGTTCAATCAATTGAAGCCTAAAATTTCTGCTATACCAGTTCGATGGGAGGTACCAACACAGATTGGGTAAAATATAATATTGATGGAGTATCAAAAGGAAATCCAGGAGTAGTTCATGGGCATTCTATTTAAGAGACACAAATGAAAATTTGTTATATACAGAAGGAGCAACTATATAGGACATAAATTCTATGGAGGCAGAGGCAGAGGCCATTCTACAAGCAGCAAGACACAATAATAGCACACAACAGAGTAAGGTAATCATTCAAACTGACTCATTACTCATGAAAAAATCATTGACAAAGGATTGGGAAATGCCATGGCAAATAACAGATAAGATCATACATATATGACAGCTACTAGCAACAAAACAGGTGCAGATACAACACAATTATAGAGAGGGCAATAAATTATCAGATCATCTGGCTAATATTGCATTGGAGTAGCAGTTCACATTCACAAGTTTTAGTCAACTACCAAATACAGCTGAAAGGATCCTAAATAGTGATAAACAACAACGTCCATACATAAGGATTGCAGTAGTCAAGAAGACTGGTAAGGCTAATGAAAGGGGCGTTCATCCTACTAATTTACAAGTAGAACACCTATATAAAAAGAAGAAGAGCATATCTATCCTATTTACACCAGCCAACAAAAAAGCTTTCTCAGCAGATTTGGGGGTCACTTGGTCAGATCTTCAATGCATAAGGCTGAAGATCTTGGTTTCATCTAATTACCCGTGGGTCTGAGCATCTCTCAATCTCTATCCCTTCTATAACTACAAATTCAAAAGGATACAATTAGTGGTAAGGTCAGGTTAAAAAGTTAAACTCAGTAGTAGAAGAAGGATACCTGGATGCAAAATCAACTTTCAGTGGACAAGACCCAAATATTTAGGACTAAAAATCATAGAGTACTCCCTTCTCCCGAGGAACACAACTGAAATGGTTGAAAGAGCATCAATTGCAAGAACTGAAGCATGAATTAAGGCTAAGTCATACAAGGAAGAGGACTTACTCTTTCAAGATGGACAATAATCTGAGATCATTCATCAAAGGTTTAGTGTTTATCACCCATAGAAGAAGCATCTTGAAGATCTCATTCACAAAAGCAAACATAGTGATAATGGCTTCACTTAGCTCATTTTAGAAACCCTACTCCCCTTTTATTATTTTCTTGGACAGATCCGATCAAAGTAGTTAGGGTGGTTCTTTTATATGTGTGTTGCTGATGTTGTATTTTATTGGATGGGTTGGTCCATTCATTATGGACTGAGTTAAAATTATTTATAAAATTACAAATTAAAAAAAAAAAACAATGCTTATAGGTTGTAGACTCACTCCGTGAGGACTGGAAACTTACCTGGGCCCCCAGTCATCATGACTCAAGCTTACGAGTCATAGTTACTCACTACGACTCATTTTGAGAGTTGTAATGACTCCAGAAATCAAATACTGGATATATGTCTAAGTTCCAGGTCCCTACAACTCTGATGATTAGTCATAAAGTGTGACTACTACTCATTAAGTGAGTCTTAAGGCCTAGCACCGGACAATTTTTCTAATTTTTTCTGCAATCTCGAGCCATGCACATTGAATACACAAGTAACCCTATAATTAAATAAGTACAAAACATGGGTTGCCTCCCACGTAATGATTAATTCAACATCATGGAACGACATGTATAGATTGGATACTCAGACTTTACCAACCAACCACATGGGTTTCCTCCTATTCATCGCTTGATTTAATGCCGCATCACATCTCAGAGTCCTTGGTTACTCAGAATTCACTAAGGTTAAAACCATAAACCAGTTTTACTTCCTCAGTGTTACCCATATAGTGCTTGGTCCTTTGACCATTCACATTAAATGGAGATTCACCATCACGTTTTAATTCAATAGAACCATATGGGAACAATGTAATACCCCGTATGTTTCTAATCTAGGAGACGAACCATTTTTCCTACGTATGCAACCTCCTATCCTGTGAGTAGTACTTTAGTGCATGACTTAAAATGAGTATCCTATTGATAATATAGCTTATGATACATTAAACATATTCATATGAGTCACTTAAGGTAATACAAGCTAAGAGTTTTTGAATCCATCAAGTTTTAGAGTTCGATTTTGTAAGGGTCATATTTGAATGAGTATAACTCGATGTTAATGTGGTATTTCTGCATATTTATACCCAAAAAATTGTAGATAATTGAATTAGCTTTCTAATGATACCAATTTTGCCTTAATCCAATACCCGAACGAAAAGTTATGCCTATTTTCGTGAGAGGCAGTAAGCATAGGCGATTGGTTAGGCGCCGCCTAACCCAAGCATAGGCGATTGGTTAGGCACCGCCCAACCCAAGCATAGGCGATTACTTGGGCGCCGCCTAATCCAATTCTAGGTATCAAAAACACTCCGTCTAGAGTTATTTTAAAGGAAATTAAGTCTTTAAATACTCCTTACACGTCCCTAAACTTAAACCTACGAATTTTATATCTTCTAAACATACTGAAACCCTATTTTCATCTCAAAGCTCATCATCCAAGAGCACTAAAGGAGAAAAACAACTAGGGTTGTATAAGTAAGCTTGAAGATCCAATTTCAAGGAAATTCCTCCGTCAATCATTAAGAATCTTCCTTCTAAGGTATGCGTAGTGTTCATCTATGGATTCAATTCGTTCATAGAGTTCAAAAATCAATCTTTAAAATACAAAATCTTGGTTGATTGTGGTGATATGATCATACCCATGTTGATGCTTGTTTGTTTCCCCCTTTTTCATTATAAAAGTATGATTTCTATATTGTTGGGTGCTGATGATCATGTTGTTGATATTGGGTGATTCCCAAGATGGAATCTTTATATGTTTTTGTGAATTCATGATATCGTATGAGTTGGAAAAATGTAAATTTGGTTGTTCATAATGTATAATTTGATGAATTCACCTATGCTTAAGATGTGCATGTAAGTTGTTTGATAAAATGGCTAAGGAACTAGAAATCATGCAATATAGCTAAATTATAACTAAGTGAAGGATTCATGATATGCCCTTACGTTCCAATGACTTCTATGTTGTTAATGTGCCTTGTAAATGTTGTTGGAATACTCATGAAATATTCTTATAAGATTATGCTATGTGTTTACATGCAAATCCTACTTATGAACAAGATTTATGATAACCATGCAATCCACATGAATTTCCATACTACTAGTATGTGCATCCAATATGATTATGCAATGAACATGATATTAAGATTATGCAAGTACTTCCATGTGATATGAAATCCTCTCCATGAAATACATTGATGATTACCACGCATAGTATGAGATCCCTACTTATGATATTATAAATTATGGACTCTACTCTTATGATCAAGTCAGTCATGTGTGTCAGTTTCCTTCCATCGAGTCCTGGGGGTACTTGTACCCGAAAAATATAGCTGTGTGCCTAGAGCCATGTCATATTTTCAAGATACTCTCAGTCAAGCCATGATCTATAGAATTCAGTCGGTCATGTGACTCAGGAAAACTCAGAAATCTCAGTAGTCCAGTAATCTTAGTGCTCAGTAACTTCAGCAACCTCAGTATTCATAGTCAATCTCAGTAATCTAAGTAGTCCAGTAATCTCAGTAATCTCAGTGCTTAGTAACTTCAGCAACCTTAGCATTCACAGTCAATCTCAGTAATCTCAGTAGTCCAGTAATCTCAGTAACTTCAGCAACCTCAGTATTCGCAGTCAATCTCAGTAACTTTAGTACTCTCAGCCAGTCCTCAGAACTCCGTACATTCCACTGGTCAATGGAATCAAGTAAACTTAGTTTAGCTCTGCTAAACAATACCACTAGTAGCAGTCCAGTTAATCAGTATCAGTTAAGCTAATCAGTTCAATTCAGTTATTTAGTTCAGCTTAGTTATTCACTTCAGTGTCCTTCAGATGGGAGTAGAGGTTAGCACCGAGTGAACCCAAGGATGGGAACTCACCCGCCAGTTCAGGGTGTGATTCTTAGTAGCAATCCTTGTGTTCTAGAACTATGTATCCAGCATAGGTTGAGACATATTAACCCATCAGCTTAGGGTTGATGAGGTGGCTTAACCCGTCAGTTTAGGGTTCCCACCATTCTCATTGAGTACCCACCAGATTAGGGTCACTCACAGCTGTCCTTACCAGTGGTACGGTATTGACACCCTTCCAGTCGGGGCAGAGATTGGACCCCAGCTTAGCTATAACAGCACACACGGGGCATGTCTGTTAAACATAACCTCCTATAGTTTCAGTATCAGTCTCAGTCAAAAAACTCAGGGCGTTCTTTAGATTTCAGTATATACAGGACTATCAGATACAATCATCCATGTTATTAGTTTTAGTATTAGTCTCAGTAAAGAACTCAAATAGTTCTTTAGATTTTAGTATATCAGGACTGTCAGATATAGTCTACTCAGAAATAAAATTAAACTCAGGTAGTTTCCTTCAGATTTATGGACTGTCAGATACAATCACTTATGCTACCAATCACAAAAGTTATCAGAACTTATGCTATCATTACTCAGCTTTAGGACTGTCAGATATAGATAATCAGACCAGTTCTTCATAATTGAAACTGTCAGAAACAATTATTCCTTTATCAGTAATATAGTATCAGTCTCCCAGTATTCAGTAATACAGTATCAGATCCATCATTTATTAGTGATTTACATATCAATATCAGTAAACTCAGTCTTTCAGAATATCATTATCAGTACACTCATGTTGTCAGTATTCAGACTCAGTAGTCAGTATCTCCGCGAGTTCAGTTACAATTACGTATGCATGTATGTACTCACACGTTCATATCAGTCTGTATTTTTCATGCATGTAACCCTTTGCATTTAGCCTACCTCACTCATATACTCAGTACATTCATACGTACTGACGCATTTGCGCTATGGTGCTTTCTCTTATGTTATACCATAGGTTCAGAGGCATGAGCTCCAAATTAGTAGTAAATTCCAGGATCAGCAGTTAGAGTTAGATGTGAGTCCTCATCCTTCGAGGACATGATGATTTCATTTCTATTTCAATTTTCAATTTATTTTAGTAGTTGGAGTTAGTTGGGGACATGTCCCATCAACTCCTTATTTAGTTCAGTTAGAGGCTTTCAGACTAGCTGTCAGATTAGATGTTCAGACTTCAGTATTTATGTTTCTTTTTGGTATTGTTATACCATATTTTTTAGATATGTATCAGTATTGAACCTTATGGCCTTACAGTTCATTTTTCCACATATTTTATGCGATATTATGTAGTTTATAGGTACAAATATCAGTCATCGGTTAGGTTGTGGTCCCTCAGGGTCATAAGCATCGTGTAGCACTCCGGTTCAGCGAATTGGGGTGTTACAAACTTAGTATCAAAGCCTAAGGTTCAATAGAGTCCTAGGAAGTCTGAAAGCTGTATCAAGTAGAGTCTAGTAAATGGGCGTGTTGTGCACCACACTTATGTGTAAGAGGCTATGAGATGTTTTAGGAATAGTTTCCCTTCTTTCATGTCTCAAGATCGTGCTATAGCAAGTTTCTTTTAGGAAACCATGTAGATTCATATCATGCACCCTTCATGTTCACTTTACCTTACTTTCAAGGTAATAGAAATAGTGAAGTTCAAAGTCATAATGATAGGGCTTTCTCATGTAGTCCCTACGGTCAGTTATGAGATTAGCAACAGACTCAAACAGTATCCCATCAGTTCATTATTATTCCAAGGTCGTATAGATTTTATTCATGATCATGAGAACTCATTTTTGAACCCAGAAGTTTAGCAGTAGTAGAGTTGGGATAGTATTATTCTATTTGATCAGATTATGTATTCATGGGGATTAGATCAGTAGGCTTGAACAATACGAGCTAAAAACTTAAGTTTATTGACTCAAAATTAAGCATAAAGGTGTAAATGTGATATTAGCAGTATATGAGGAAACAAAATCAGATCATGTGTTTAGTAAGACAGGCAGGTATTGAACAGAATATAGGTATGTGATGGTAGATCAAGTGACCAAGTCAGACTCTCAAGATTCCAGTAGTAAAGCCAGTATGTATAGAAAGCAGTAAGGGAAGACAATTCCAGACCCATTCTCATCTCAGTGCAGAGTTTTTTACTTCAACTATCACGAAATCCACTCAGGTCTTACATATCAACTCTATGGTCAAGAACCATGCTCATGTATCTCTTTTTCCATGATCATGTATGAATTCAATTTCCACCATAAGGAGTCCCTTTTACTCTGTAGTACGAGTCATGTTACATGAGAACAATCTACTTTCACACACTTTACATGGGATTATGTGCGCCTTCAGTTCCCAGTATAAGGGGTTCAGTTCTAGCTCCCTCAGTATTCGAATTATGTTCCACGAGTACAGAAAACTCTAGACTCAGGTCATGAAGCTCATCACTCATGTACGCATATAATGCTTTATAGTATATTTACCTTCCATGACTCATGCTATGCCCTTACAGATCAGATACATTTAGACTATGTCATGTATATCCTCAGTTCAGACCTTATTGGTAAATCCAAACTATTGATATTTTATCTCTCAAGTTTCAGTCATGTGTCAAGTTTAGTTTGTATCTATTCATGTTTTAGGTCCTCCTGATTTACTCCTCCAGTTAGCTCTCCTTATGGAATGGTGTAGTGATGAGCAGTTGTTTAGATAAGAGAAGATTGTTGCATGCTTACTCTGCACGAGGGTGTAGTTGTGAAGATAGGCTTGAATGTCATGATAAATGTGCAAGTAAACGTATAGCAAGGGGTTGTATTTAGAAGTTGGGAAAGTACAAAGTGTAAGTGTACATTTAGATCCTTGACTTATGTCAGTCCCCAGCATATAGCTATCAAAAACTCAGTTTCCAACTCAATTATAGTTTTAGTATCCAACACTCAGTGATCAGTGTTCAGTCCTTGAATTCAGTACTTTAGTATCAGTATAAAACTCAGTTATAACGATAGTTCAGAAATCAATATTTAGTAAAGGACTCAGATAGTCCTACAGAACCATGGCTTCAGTTACCAGTTACTTAGCCTTAGAATTCAGTACTTCTGTACTAGCTATAGGCTTAATTATAATGTCATCTTTAGTTCAGTAACCATATTTGAAAATCAGTTCAGTTCTAGACATGCTTTACCATAGCATTCAGGTTGTCAGTACTTAGTTATCAGTGTTTCAGTGCCCCAGTTTATAGAATACCTCAGAGCCATGTCGTACGTTTGGTATCGCATTCGAAAATAATATAGACTTCATGAATGCATGCTCAGATACCTCATTCAACTCAGTTAGTCCTTATCTCCTATGCATAAAACTCAAAAATCTTAGCCCAGCTATTCATACTAAGTATAGTTTAGCTTTGTAGATCCAATATTCAGCTATCAGTTATTCAGTTAATCAGATAAGTTAGTGTATTTATGCACTCATGTTTAGCTCAGTTCATGTATCATGTCTCAGTTTCAGATCCTAGCTATTCAGTCATGACTCAGTTCCTAGGTATTTTGCGCATCGCCTCAACTTCCCTCAGTAGATCATCCAAGTCAGTATCCTTTGAGGGACATAGTGTCCCAAAGGGGATATACATCATACCTCCAAAATTTCATGACATAAACATGCTGCACTATTTTCTTTTGATGAATCCAGTTTAGAGAAGGGGTACTCATAAGTTAACCCTCAAACTCCAACTTTAGTAGTATGCCAGTTTTTCAAGATTCAGTTCAGATCATGATATTCAGTATATCTACCACGTCCCAGACTTACTTATGTTCGCACGTTTCTGATCATGCATATGGAGTAATTAATCTCAAACTTATCGGTATTATCAGTTCAAGGTAACAGTTTTTCTTAAACTTACTCATTCTCATGTTCATATTTCAGTGCCAAACTTGGTATTCAGTTCCATTCTCAGTTTTCAGTTTAAACTTGATACCTTTACCATTGCATGTTCATGAGTAAGTTTAGTCATGAATTCACGCCTCAGATATGTGTGATAAGCTCATTAGTACTTTTAGTCATGCATTCACGTATTATGTCAGTCATATAATCATGGATCAGATATGCATGGATTCAGCCTTTCAGTTGTGCATCAGATATGCATTCTTATTTTGAGAAAACTTAATTTATTAGAATCCTCAGTCTTATATTCATGAATCAGCTTCCCATGGATCAGATATGCATGTTCAGTATGTTGTGCTCAGCTTTCAGTCGTGCCAGTCATAAACCCATGTTTCAGTAGTGTATGTCTTGTATGTACTTCATATTATCATCTCTCCCGCTTCAGTTAATTTCCATTCGAGGACGAATGTTCCCAAGGGGGAGATATTGTAATACCCCGTATGTTTCTAAACTAGGAGACGAACTATTTTTCCTATGTATGAAACCTCCTATCCTGTGAGTAGTACTTTAGTGCATGAGTTACAATGAGTATCCTAGTGATAAGATAGCTTATGATTCATTAAGCATGTTCATATGAGTCACTTAAGGTAATACAAGCTAAGAGTTTTTGAATCCATCAAGTTTTAGTGTTTGATTTTGCAAGGGTCATCTTTGAACGAGTATAACTCGATTTTAATGTGGTATTTCTGCATATTTATATCCACCAAATTTTAGATAATTGAATTAGCTTTCTATCAATACCAATTTCTCCTTAATCCAATACCCGAGCAAAAAGCTATGCCCATTTTCGTGAGAGGCAGTAAGCATAGGCGATTGGTTATGCGCCGCCTAACCCAAGCATAGGCGATTGGTTAGGCACCGCCCAACCCAAGCATAGGAGATTACTTGGGCGCCACCTAAGCCAATTCTAGGTGTCAAAAACACTCCGTCTTGAGTTATTTTAAAGGGAATTAAGTCTTTAAATACTCCTTACACGTCCCTAAAGTTAACCCTACGGAATTTATATCTTCTAAACATACTGCAACCCTATTTTCATCTCAAAGCTCATCATCCAAGAGCACTAAAGGAGAAAAACAACTAGGGTTGCATAAGTAAGCTTGAAGATCCGATTTCAAGGAAATTCCTCCGTCAATCATCAAGAATCTTCCTTCTAAGGTATGTGTAGTGTTCATCTATGGATTCAATTCGTTCATAGAGTTCAAGAATCAATCTTTAAAATACAAAAACTTGGTTGATTGTGGTGATATGATCATACCCATGTTGATGCTTGTTTGTTTCCCCCTTTTTCATTATAAAAGTATGATTTCTATATTGTTGGGTGCTGATGATCATGTTGTTGATATTGGGTGATTCCCAAGATGGAATCTTTATATGTTTTTGTGAATTCATGATATCATATGAGTTGGAAACATGTAAATTTGGTTGTTCATGATGTATAATTTAATGAATTCACCTAAACTTAAGATGTGCATGTAAGGTGTTTGATAAAATGCCTAAGGAACTAAAAATCATGCAATATAGCTAAATTGTGACTAAGTGAAGGATTCATGATATGCCCTTACGTTCCAATGACTTCTATGTTGTTAATGTACCTTGTAAATGTTGTTGGAATACTCATGAACTATTCTTATGAGATTATTCTATGTTTACTTGCAAATCCTACTTATGAACAAGATGTATGATAACTATGCAATCCACATGAATTTCCATACTACTAGTATGTGTTGCCAATATGATTATGCAATGAACATGATATTAAGATTGTGCAAGTACTTCCATGAGATATGAAATCCTTTCCATGAAATACATTGTTGATAACCATGCATAGTATGAGATCCCTACTTATGATATTATAAATTATGGACTCTACTTTTATGATCAAGTCAGTCATGTGTGTCAGTTTCCTTCCATCGAGTCCTGCGGGTACTTGTACCCGAAAAATATAGCTGTATGCCTAGAGCCATGTCATGTTTTCATGATACTCTCAGTCAAGCCATGATCTATAGAATTCAGTCGGTCATGTGACTCAGGAAAACTCAGAAATCTCAGTGCTCAGTAACTTCAGCAACCTCAGTATTCACAGTCAATCTCAGTAATCCAGTAATCTCAGTAATCTCAGTGCTCAGTAACTTCAGTAACCTCAGCATTCACAGTCAATCTCAGTAATCTCAGTACTCCAGTAATCTCAGTAATCTTAGTGTTGAGTAACTTTAGCAACCTCAGTATTCAAAGTCAATCTCAGTAACTTCAGTACTCTCAGCCAATCCTCAGAACTCCATACATTCCGCTAGTTATTAGAATCTAGTAAACTTAGTTTAGCTCTGCTAAACAATACCACTAGTATCAGTCCAGTTAATCAGTATCAGTTCAACTAATCAGTTCAGTTCAGTTATTCAGTTCAACTTAGTTATTCACTTCAGTGTCCTTCAGATGGGAGTAGAGGTTAGCATCGAGTGAACCCAAGGATGGGAACTCACCCTCCAGTTCAGGGTGTGATTCTTAGTAGAAATCCTTTTGTTCCAGAACTACGTAGCCAGCGTAGGTTGAGACATCTTAACCCGTCAGCTTAGGGTTGATGAGGTGGCTTAACCCGTTAGTTTAGGGTTCCCACCATTCTCATTGAGTACCCACCAGATTAGGGTCACTCACAGCTATCCTTACCAGTGGCGCGGTATTGACACCCCTCCAGTCGGGACAGAGATTGGACCCTAGCTTAGCCATAACAACATATACGAGGCTAGTCGGTTAAACACTACCTCCCACAGTTTCAGTATCAGTCTCAGTCAAATAACTCAGGGCGTTCTTCAGATTTCATTATATACAGGACTGTCAGATACAGTCATCCATGTTATCAGTTTCAGTAACAGTTTTTGTAAAGAACTCAGATAGTTCTTTAGATTTAAGTATATCAGGACTGTCAGATACAATCAACTCAGAAATAGAATTGAACTCAGATAGTTTCCTTCAGATTTATGGACTATCAGATACAGTCACTTATGCTATCAATCACAAAAGTTATCAGAACTCATGCTATCAGTACTCATCTCTAGGACTGTCAGATACAGACAATTAGACCAGTTCTTCATAATTCAAACTGTCAGAAACAATCATTCCTTTATCAGTAATATAGTATCAGTCTCCTAGTCTTCAGTAATACAATATTAGATCCATCACTTATTAGTGATTTACATATCAATATCAGTAAACTCAGTCTTTAGAAATCTCATTATTAGTACACTCATGTTATCAGTATTTAGACTTAGTAGTCAGTATCTCCACGAGTTCAGTTACAGTTAGGTATGCATGTATGTACTCTCATGTTCATATCAGTCAGTATTTTTCATGTATATAACCCTTTGCATTTATCCTACCTCACTTATATACTCAATATATTCAGGCGTACTGACACATTTGCGCTATGGTGATTTCTCTTATGTTACACCATAGGTTTAGAGGCATGAGCTCCAAATTAGTAGTAGATTCCAGGATCAACAGTCAGAGTTAGACGTGAGTCCTCATCCTTCGAGGACATGATGATTTCATTTCTATTTCAGTTTTCAGTTTATTTTAGTAGTTGGAGTTAGTTGGGGACATGTCCCATCAACTCCTTATTCAGTTCAGTTAGAGGCTTTCAGACTAGATGTCAGATTAGATATTCAGACTTCAGTATTTATGTTTCTTTTTGGTATTATTGTACCATATTATTTTAGATATGTATCAGTATTGAACCTTATGGCCTTACAGTTCATGTTTCCGTATATTTTATGAGATATTATGTAGTTTACAAGTACAGATATCAGGCATGGGTTAACTTATGGTCCCTCGGGGTCATGAGCACTGTGTAGCATTCCGGTTCAGCGAATCGGACTGTTACAAACAATCTCACCACACTGAACGAACCATACAACCTAGACTTCAACTTTCCTAAAAACAAGCAAAGTCTCAAATTATACAACAAAACCTGATCACTGAGCTCGAATACTCTTTTCTTAATTTTTTTGTCATGATAAAACTTCATCTTCTCCTTATATAAAGCAGAACTCTCATTACTACAGAGTCGAAATTCATCAAACTCATTCACTTTGCTCATGTTTAGCTTTCCTGCATCATGCTACTCAAAATTCTGCCTTTTCTGCACCCATAGTGCCTTGTACTCTAGTTCACCAGGAAAGTGGCATGCCTTGCCATACACAAGGTAGTACTGAAAGGCATCTATAGGTGTCTGATAAGCTATTTGATAGGCCCACAATGCATCATCCAATTTTCTCGACCAATCAGTCCCATTGGTATTTACAATCTTCGCTGATATAGACTTGATCTCTCTATTGGAGACCTCAACCTGTCCACTTGTCTGAGGATGATACGGTGTTTCCACCTTATGCTTTGCTCCATATTTCTCAAGTAGACACTTGAATAGATAATTATATAAATGCGATCTACCATCATTAATTATTGCATGTGGAGTGCCAAATCGAGAAAACATGTCTTTCTTCAGAAATACGATGACACTTCTACTTTCATTGTTGGGGAGCACCAATGCTTCCACCTATTTGGACACATAGTCAACCGTAATAAGAATATATTTCATACCATAAAAGATCACAAATAGACCCACGAAGTCAATCCTCCATACATCAAACAATTCTAATTCTAGAATAGGTGTTTTGGGGAGTTTATGGCGTCATAAGATATTGCCTTAATGTTGGCATTAGTCACAGGAGAGTGTAAGGTAATGAGCATCCTTGTAGATCATAAGCCAGTAATACCCACATTGCAAGATTTTGTGGGTTGTGTGGGTCCCCCCATGGTGACCCCCAACAGGTGAAGCATGACAAGCCTCAAGAATACTCATCATCTTCTTCTCAGGATGCATATATGAATCATAACATCCACACAAATCCTGAATAAATAAGGCTCATCCCAGTAAAGCTTCCTTACCTCAAGAATAAATCTTTTTCTCTGCTGGAAAGACAAGTCTTCTGGGAAAAGATCACCTGCCAAGTAATTTACAAAATCAGCAAACTAGGGAATTAGGTCTTGCGATGCTGCCAAAATCTGTTCATCTGGAAAAGTATCATCGATTTCAAGCCCATCCCCTAATTTTGCATTGCTTCTTCTTCAAGTCTAAACAAGTTATCTACAACTTGATTTTATGTGAGTTTTTGGTCCTTCACCTCAAAATCAAACTCTTGTAGTAAGAGAACCCAATGAATTAATCTCTACTTTGCATATTTCTTCACCATAAGGTATCTCAACACTGCATAGTCTGTATAAACAATAACCTTAGTCCCAATCAGATAGGACCAAAATTTTTCAAAGGCAAAAACCACTGTTAGAAATTCTTACTCGGTAATAGTAGAATTCTTTTAAGGAGGGTTTAATGCCTTGTTGGCATAGTAAATTGGGTGAAGTATATTTTTTCACCTTTTTCCTAGGAAAATACCTAAATACATACTACTTGCATCTTAAATGATGGAACAGTCGGGGGATACTATAATATGGGATGACACTAAATGCTCCTTCAAGCACTTAATAGCCTTCAAACATACATCATCAAAATCAAATTTCACCTCTTTCTCAAGATTCTTGCATTAAGGGTTTGCATTCTTCGATAAATCCTTGATAAAATGCCTGTAAAAGCCAGTATGGACCAAAAAACACAGAATGCCCTTCACCAAGATTGGTGGTAGAAGCTTCTCAATTACTTTAATATTTTACTTATCCACCTCTATCCCTATTTTAAGATTTTGTATCCAAGTATGATTCCTTCTTTTACCATGTAATGGAACTTCTCCCAGTTTAGCACCAAATTGCATTCCTCATATCTACGAAGAGAATTGGACAAATGGATCAAATAGTCATCAAAAGTATCACCAATCACAAAAAAATCATCCATAAATACCTCAATGGTGTCTTCCACCATTTCAGAGAATGTTGACATCATGCATCTCTGAAAAGTGGTGGGAGCATTGCACAACCCAAATGGAATTCTCTTGAATGTAAAAGTCCCATAAAGGCAGGTAAAGGTAGTCTTTTCTTGGACTTCAGGTGAAATCATGATCTGATTATATCTCAAATACCCGTCAAGAAAATAATACCATCCTCTGTCTACTAACCTGTCTAGCATCTAATCCATGAACAACATAGGAAAATGGTCCTTCTAATTTTATGTATTCCACTTTTTGGAGTCCATGCACGCTCTCCAACCTGTGACTAATCTCATTAGCACAAGCTTATTTTTCTCATTCAACACTACAATAATTTTGCCTTTTTTGGGATACATTGAACAAGACTAACCCACTTGCCATCCATAATGGGGTAAACTACACCAGAGTTTAACCACTTAATGATTTACTGCTTTACCCCCTCCTGCATAGGAGGATTTAGCTGGCGCTAATGCTCAATACTTAGGATGTAGTTTAGTTCAAGATGGATCTTGTGAGTACAAATGCCTAGTATAATACCTACAATATTTACAACGGTCCACCCTATAGCTCTTTTAAACCTCTGCAACACTGATAACAACACCTCTACCTCAGTCTTAACCAAGTCATCTGCAATAATCTCTGGTAACGTGTTGTTGGCCCCCTAAAAAGCACATGTAAGTGAGAAGGAAGGTCATTCAGCTCCAAGACCGGTGGCTCCTTAATAGACGGTCGAGCTAGAGGAGTGGTTCTATTTTTTAGATCCAGATTAAGCTTTTTTGGAGCATAAGTGTAAGAACCTCTCCCATACAGAGCGCCCACTATCTCATTTTATTCCTTAATTTCATCACTATCAAAATTCATAATCACCACTGCTAGTACTTCAACACCCAACCTCTCCTTAATTGGAACAATCAAAGCATCAACCTCGTCATCAATGGTGTCTATCACAGACACAACTCTCATATCATCCAATTGTTTCATCGACTGACATATAGTAAAGATTACTTTTTCATAGTTGAGTCTGAACCTTATCTTTCCTAACTCTATATCAAACAATACTCTACCCGTCGGTAAGATATGTCTGTCTAAGATGATATGGAATTAAAGGTCCACCTCATAATTAAGTATCATTAAATTAGCTAGAAAGATAAAGGGCACCACCTTCACCAACATATCACAAAGAATACAGACCAAGTTTTTCACGATTAGTCCGCCATCAACAACCTCATAGATATTGGTTTGGGTTCCCCAACCATAACTACTTAAACACAACCAACGACATAAGATTAATATTGTCTCTTAGATCACATACAACCCGAGCGAAGTTTAAGAACCCAATGGTATATGGAATGGTAAATGCTCTGGGGTCCTCCTTTCTTCTTTACCAACAATCCAGAAGCAACAAAACTACAATGATGCATATTATCAGTAGGCTCATAGCTCAATGTCTACTTCCTAGTGACCAGATGTTTCTTGAATTTTACATAACCAGGCATCTGCTCCAATGCCTCCACAAGTGGACTATTGATAGAAAACTCCTTCAACTTCGATAGACACTTCTAATATTTATCTTTTTCCTGCTTTTTTCAGTCTCTGAGGAAACGGTGGAAGATGTCTCAGAAGATTCTTCAACATCGAACCTCCACTTTGATTGGTATATCATGAAAAAATCCATTTGCACCAGGCGCACTGCTCTTTCCCTTGCCCAGATGTTCGCCTTTCTAAGTCAAGTACATCAACTTTCCCCTTCTTTTTATTCTTATCACCACTATTCTTAATACCTATCAATTTTATAAATCCTGCTACAGGTGTCTCATCAATATTAAGCTTATCTCTATTATTCATTAGCTCTTTCACAGTAGGCGTAGGGGGATTTATGGTAGTTTTACCACTTCAAGTGGTAATGGCATAACAATGACTATTATTTTTTAGATTTTACTCTGTATTACTGGGAAGAGTGCCAGGATACCTCTGATTTAATATGGAAGACATTTGGCCAAACTGCTTCTCCAATTTTTTTATCGCGGTGGCATATGACTCAACTTTTTGATTCAACCCAGATATGTCTGCCTTAATCTCCTTAAGACAACTTTCCTGACTTTTTTGGCCCTTCACAAGCTTTGACAACATTTCTTCCATTCTCAACTCGATATCTCGGCTACTCAGTGGAACATATCTATCACCCTTCTCTTTATAGTCATGTTTACGCCTCTAATCACCATCTCACTATCTACTCCTGCCTCGATACTTGTCACTATAATAGTTCTAACCTTGGTTTCCTTACCCTTTGGCTTGGAAACCCACCACTTCTCGATCCAGGTACTTTTCTTCCTCATTTATATTAGACTCATAAGCCATTTAAGCTGACCCTTATGCCCTACTGCATTCACTTTTTGTAGTTCATTACTGCAAATTGCTTTGTAGGCAACCCAATATCTATTTTGAGATATACAAATTCTTGAGCTAACGAATCTTCTCCAACTCTGTAGTCACTAACATTCCCAATAGTATATGTACCAATACCTCTATAAGCTTCTCGAGTATGCCATCCTCAGTTAGAGACAAAGATCTCATCTAACATTTTCTGAGCCATATCCCAACGAAGACGCATAAGTGAACCCCCAGATATTGTGTCATCCATCACCCTAGAACTTATATTTAGGGATCTATAGAATATTTCCAGCAAATTATACCCTGGAATTTGGTGATTAGGTACCATGCTTAACTTCTTTTTGAATTGAAACCACACTTCATACCTGGACTCTGCAAAAAACTATCAAAAATTATAAATCCCATCTTTTAGCTATAGCATCCTAGTAGAAGGAAAGAACCAGTTAAAAAACTGTCTATGCAACTCATTCCCAGTCGCGATTGAGCCTCTAGGAAGTTCCCCCAACTATAATGATGCTTCTCCTTTAAACGATAATGAGAACAACCTCAATCTCAATGCTTCTTAATCTACCCTGGGATAGTATATGAAGTGGAGATCACAGTAAAACTAGCAAGATGCATGTTTGCATCATCTGTCGACAACATCAAAAACACACCTTTTAGATTCAATAGTTGGATTATTATTCTGGTATCATCAAACATAACGTTTGGGGAGTAAAGCAAGAGGAATAATGGATTCTATCTTACCAGGATCAACTTATCCTATGTCCTCATCCTTATCATATGGCAGTAGATACTGATAAGCTGGGATCACTCGAGCTCTGCTACCATACACTTTATCTTAATCACCATCGAATGCTACTTGATGATTAGATATTGGTCTTAACCTGGCTAGCTCTGACTGCTGAGCTACCCGAGCTTCCTCAGTCCCTCTTCTATGTTGTTCATCTTCTTATGCTAACATAAACTCTGTCTATCTATTAGCAATATTTTGTGGATATCTTAGAGTAGAGGAGTTACAACTAGAGGGTCATCCCCAGCCCCTTCTGAATCATATACCCATACTTGCTCACTCATCATATGATTGGGCTATAGTGGTCTTTCTGGTTTAGGATTTTATGGGAGCAAGCAATTACCTCGACTCATTGTTTTAGGCATACACCAGTGTATACCTAACTAAGAATAAAAAATAAAAGACCCAAAACTTCAACAAATCTAAGTAACAACTCAACACGTATTCCCCGAAAATGGTGAAAAAATTTGGTGTTTCCCAAAACTAACCTCCAAAGAAGTATGTATAATCGATGTCAAATATAGTAACCCAAACCAGGTTGGGGTTGAACCCACAGGGAATGCATAGAATGATATGTCAAACTTGATGAAATTATAGGTAGTGGGAAAAATTAAATGAGGGGGTTTGGAAGTCATAGTAACACGTAACTAAAGTTGAGTGCTTGAGATTGTAAACAATAGAAGATGAACACTAGGACTGTATTCCCCCTGACTTCTAACTCCATAAGATTCTTGTGTTCAACTCACCTATCCCACTACTCTGCCTGCAAAGCATGACAAGTTATGTATTATCAACCTTCTTGTCAACATATTAATAAATCTCACCCTTCATTTTTTGTGTCTCAGGGTATCGCCTTACTATCCCTTAACCATGACCTTAACACAACTATCACCTTTTGGGTCTCAAGTTTATTAGATGAGTGTTGATAGCCTTGAATCACTGTCGTAACCTCTCTTTCCCAATCTTAAACTCCATTGTGAGGATGATCTTGAATAAAATAAATTCCCAATCCTCTGCAATAGCTTGGGATACTATTAATATGAAGGAGATCATAATACCCACAACCATAACAAAATAGATGAGTCTCCCACTTCCCTTACATTATTAATCTACCAGGGTTCCCACAACCCTAGTCAAGAAAATTAGTCGCTCATGCTTATTAATAAATCCATAGAAATTAATGAAGAAGTAATTAATTGCACAAACAAGAAATAAAAAAATCCAAAATCTCCAACTGAATACGAAATAAAAAACCAAGTACAAAAATATCGAGTATCACAAAGTCAATATATGAGAAAAAATATAAAAATTATGTAACATAATAAAAGCATAACCCAAGGGTATTTATAGTATCTCAAAATAACAAATTAAACCTAATTAATACAAAATAGAAAAACTTTATTGATAATGGTTATGCCTCTGGAAATGAGTCATTAGGTTTGATTACGACTCCCTCTCTTTAGGCTTTAGTTGTTATGACTCGTAGTGCCACCGTATGAGTCATATGCTGCTAATTGTACTCATTTTAGTAGCATTTCATCTTCAAGGCTCTTAAGTCTGTTATCATTATAATTCCTTACCTCAAGTTTTAGTCAGTCCTTATGACTCCCGGTCTTCACTCGTCACTCCTGGAGTGTCAACCTTCAGGTATTTATATAATGTTCTCAGTATGGATTCACACTACTAGTCGAAGTCTGACCTTACAACTCATAGTCTTCTATTACTTAGCTCTCTCACTCAGTTTTGTCCTCTGGTCATATTATAGTTTCACACCACAACTTGTAGTCACTCTTTACGAGTTGTGGTCAGTTTTTACTTAGATCCTTCATTTCAGCCTTTGCTATTGGTATCCTCAAAAGTCTGGCTATGAGTTGTAGGGTGACTTAATGATTCGTAGCTTTACTAGTAATTCAACTCTTTAGAACTTTCTATTCCCGTTTTAGTTCAACACCACTTCTGACCTAGTTTATCTTCCAAACACATAAAACACACATCATATCTGATAAAATTACCTAAGTTAAGGAATAATTTAACCATTTTACGCATCGAATTTTCAATGTTTCCATAGAACATAAGGTTCCTAGTCCCAGGTTAATGGAGATCAGTCGACCCCACACTATCCTCTTTGTCAGTTTTATGGATAGCTTCATCGTGGGTATTGTAAGGAGGGGAGGAATTTATGTTTTAATTGTGGTTAGCTTAGTCATCTTCATTGAAATTATTCTATAGCTAAGTTGCCACTGGAGCTAATAAGGTTCCAGTCGCCACTTTTTTGACTCCTACACCTAAGGGTGCCACTTCGTACTGGCAATGGATGGAATCATCTCTATGAACTTGCTATTTACCATAAATTTGAGGCATCCCCAGATGTCATTACTGGTATGTTGCAACTCTCTTCTCATTATTTCTGTTATTTGCTTTATCTGGGTTTTACCCTATCTTATGTGACCCCTTATGTAGTTTCACACTTTAGTTTTGGTCTTGAAGATATTTTCAACACCTTTTTTGTTTCTAATATGATGGGTGATTCCTTTATTGCTATAAAAATCTATAAGGGTTGTATGGTGTCCATTTTTCATAGGGAGACATTGGTGGATTTGATAGAACTTGATATGGCGGATTTTGATGAAATATTAGGGATGGATTGGCTTTATTCGTGCTATGCTTCTCTAGATTGTAGGACCCAAAGGGTCAGTTTCCATTTCCCTATTGAACCAGTGCTTAAATGGGAGGGGAGATCTTGAGTACCCAAAGGGAGGCTTATTTCTTATCTTGGAGATCAGAAGTTGATTTCTAAAGGGTGTCTATACCATTTAGTTCGGGTTAAAGATTCTAGCTCTAAGGGTCACCCTAAAAATCTTCTCCATCTCATTAATGAACCCTTAAGGATCCTTCTCAACCTTAGAGTAGGTAAAGGTTGGGGAATTCAACCTCATAAACTAGCCAACCCCAGTGACCTTAGATGAATGAGCAATAGCATCAACATGTTTAGACTGACAAGACTCTGATGCCACCAATTGAGTGAGCATATTAATAGACTAGTGGAACTCCAAGTTATAGGTATCTCCCTGAGGTTATTGGGCATAAGTCTAACCAACCTGGGAATCTCGAGGAGGACTAGTAGGGACCGGTGGAACTCTATATGGGGTGGGACAATCAGGAGCAGGGACCCTAGACTAGGTCTGTACTCTATAAATAGGGTGAGTCCCCTCCACATTCTCCTTTGGTGGAAGAAAGTTTCCAGCAGAGTTTCTACGAACATCAGATCTTCAAGTAGGCGTGATCTAAAATGTGAGGAAGCCAAGAGTTAGAGAAGTTACATAACACTAGACTCTATAACCCGAAATAGCACACAAGAAGAAAAACATTCCTAAATGCCTTATAGCATACCCCTTATAAGTGTAGTGCACTACACACCCATAAAAGGGACTCTACTCGACACAACTTTGTCAACACATCTTTACATATAAACCTATCCATTAACCCAAGAGTCATTCATTACGGCCTTTACCACTTGGTATCGTCATATGAAAATGCTTGCAAGCTAAATTAATTATGCCAAACCAATTCACACAATCAAATTGGACTCCCAAGTTTCATTAATATCTAAAACCATATTCATATCCATTTATCCTTTAATGCAATGGGTTCAAAACAAGTTAAACCATGCAATTATCCATATTTAAAATCAAGTTCACAAAGTGGGTCAAGGTTAATGCCAATTCTAAGACAAAATTCATCCAATTTGGACAAACCCATATCCCAAATTCTAATTATTTAAATAATACACCAATTCAGTCCTAAAAATCATTAATTTAAAGCATGAATAATTAATTTGAAACATGGTACAAGTAATTCAATCAGTAACACTGAAAATCTCTCAACCCAATTTCAAAACCCATAATTAGATTACATGAAAATCCATTCAATTAATGACATAATGTAAAATTCAAAATTAGGGAAGATAAACATGCTTGAAATACATAAGGAATTAAAGTTAATTCAAAGTTTGGAGCCTAGATGCTGAATTGTCTATAAAACCCTTGAATGTTCTTGGGTTTCGAGTTTAAGAGAGAAAAAAGGGTTAACTTCCGTGACATATTCTTATCATGGAACCTCACTACCTCGGGGTCCTAAAAATAACCCCGAACCCTTTTCAAAAAATTTAAAATTTTCTAAGACACCCTTTTAACATTTCTAAACATAATTCAAGTAAAAAATTATCATTTTGCATATGGGAGGGTAAAAAATAAAATGATAGAAGTTTTAAGGGTCCTTATATTTTGATAGTTATCACTTGAATTGCTTTCCTAATACTTTAAATTGATTAATCATGCTTTAATTGATGGTTTTGGGGTTGAATTGGTGCATTATGATAATGTTTGGAATGAGGGACATAAGATTTTCCAAATTGATGAATTTTTTGCTTGGTAATGGCATTAACCTTAACCCACTTTATAAATTTTGTTTTAAATTTGAATATTCACATATTTTAACTTAACTTTGAAACATTGCATTTCCTTAAAGGATAAATAGATAATAAAAATAGTTTTGGAATGCCCTTGGTGGTAATAGTTTGGATTTTAAGTGGAACTTGAGAGTCAAATGGTTATAGGGATTGGTTTGGCATAAATGAATTATCTTGCAAGCATATTGGTATGATGATACCATGTTTTAAAATGCCTTAATACAGACCCCTTGGTTAACGGTTGGGTTTATGTGCAAACTATTTTAATTTGGGTTTAAAAGAGATTGTGTAGCTCACCATGAAGGTTTATTCTCAGAGGGACCATACCAGTGTGGGGGAATATATGACATGTGTATATATACACACTATATTTTGGATGGCTATCACCTTGGTGTCTTTATCCTTTCCTCGATTCGTGTAGCTAACACGCACAAGGCCCTTCAAACAGGAGAGCTGGACCTATATAGCCCATGGGTGCCGTTAGGATAGAAAGACCAATATAGTTCAAGATAATGGTTTAAAATGCCATGTTCATGACCCTTGTCCCTTTCCTGACATTTCATATATGTATATATATAAATATTATGCATGTAGATTGACTGGTTTTTGGCAATGACATTATTTTATCCTATTTTCTTAAGTTACATACCAGTGATCACCCCACTAACCATCCCTGGATTCTATATTGTTTCATGATGTATGGTTCAAAGGGTTTTCTATTGCTCCTGTGTAGCATTAGGTGATTCGGTATTCCCGAGGATCTGTTACGAAGTGGTGAACCTTTATCTTTCAGAAGGCCCTATCATTTCACTATTTTTAAAATTATTTTAGCACTTTTGTATCCTATTTGTCATAGTCGGGGGGCATGTCCCAACTTAATTGGGATAATGGGTTGTTCTATTTAGACTCTTAGATTTCATTTGGCTTATCTATACTTCTTATTACTATTTTGGTTGGATTCTATTGTATTCATTTTTTGTACTTTGGAGGTTAGGCTATGGGGCTGGTCTCTGGCCCATGGTGGTCTTGAGATATCCATCACGACTAGGCCTTAGTTCGGGCTATGATAATCATGCTTCATTAAACCATCCTAATATCTTGCATGCAAAATATAATATGTTATGCATCACTAACCATCTTTTGAATGCCTTAGTGAATTTCACTTTTTACCTTTTGAGTCTCAAAGTGTCTCCTTACTAACCCTTATTCTAGATCCCAGATTAACTATTATCTTTTAATTCTTTAGTTAATTAGATGAAGATAATTAGCTTAAGTAAATAAGGATGATTAGTTTATATCGATAATTGAATCTAAATTACTGTTGTGATCTTCTTTTCCTAGTCTCTACCTCTTTTTGGAAGTAAGAATTGAATATACGTGGGTTCTTAATGTTTGAAACCATTAAGAAATCTATTAAATAGAAGATGATAACAATACATGCAAGAATATTAGTTGGGAATATCATTGTACTTCCCCTACCTTATCATTAAACCAGGGTTCCCATAACTCTAGCTAAGGGATGTAGGTACTCATCATTGTGAAACTATCCATGGAATTCATGATTCAAAAAATTAAATCAATCTAACAATAATATATGATGAAAATTCAAAGTCCCAAATTAAATAACAAAACCAAAATCCAAGAACATAATCCTAAGTTCAAAACTGAATCTTGGAATCAAAATATATGTTTATGAATGATAAGAGTGAATAAAAATAGTCCCCAAGGGGCGTAAACTAGAATAAACTAAGTAAAAATGTCAAAGGGGTATTTATAGATTACATGGAAACCCTAGATAGTCAATTTAAAATAATCTGAGAAAGTTAAGTCGGTGGTCTCCTACGGACCCATCTATTGGACCAACGACCCTTAGGTGGGGTGTAACGCCCCGAGTCTGTAGCCCAGATGCTACACGGTGCTTACGACCCTGAAGGACCACAAGCTAACCCATGACTGATATCTGTTGTAAGCACTGAACATGATACTGTAATAAATACGAAAAAATAGGCTAAAATACCATAAGGTTCAAAATCTATAAATACTGATAAAGTGTATCAACTAAAATAACAATCTACAAAATTGAACACTATCTGAATACTAGTCTAAAAAGCCTTTAATTTGAAACTGTCTGAAAGTGGAGTTAATGGGACAATCTTTCAACTAACTCCATCTACTGAAATGCTGAATCTACTGTAATAATGAAATTAAAGAATATCCTTGAATGATGATGACTCACTTCTAAATCTAATGTTGGCTGAATCTGGATCTATCTATGTGCGGTCAATAATCTGAGCGTCCGAACCTATGATATAAGACATCATAGCACAAATAAAGAGTATGCGTTAGTACGTGGGATGTACTGGTATTCTAGATGGGGTAAGGCTGAATGCAAGGGTTCATATGCGTGAACAATAATTGACTGCATGATATAGAGTAACTGAACATGAGAGTACATGGATAACTGATACTACTGTAAATACTGAGTATGCACTACAATGCATATAAATAAATACTATGACTAAGCTTATCTGAAGCTAAGTCCTTAGTTTTGATACTGAGTAACTGATATCTGAAGTTACTAATACTGGTTGAATATATCTGATAGTCATAATTCTGTCAAACTGAACTAAGTTCTATTTTGAAGACTGAAACTGAAACTGTGGGTGGTAATCATCTAACCAATATGCACCAAATAAGATAACTGAGTTGGGGTCCAAACTGTGACCTTAGTTAGAAGGGTGTCAGTACCGTACCATAGGTAAATACATTAAAGAGTTACCCTTATCTGGTAGGTACTCTAATGAGAAAGGTGGAACCCTCATCTGATAGGTTAAAATACCTCATCAACCCTCAACTGGTAGGTTTGATGTATCAACCTATACTGGCTACATAGTTCTAGAATGCAAGGATTGCTTCTAAGGATTACACCCTTTTCTAGAAGGTGAGCCCCCATCCTTGGGTTTACTCGGTGCTGAATCCTACTCCCAACTGAAAGATGCTAAACTGAAAATACTAAACTGGACTGAACTGATGCTGAGTTTACTAAATTTTCCTTAGTTTTGTAACTAACTGAGTTCTACTGAGTTCTATAACTGACTAAGAGTACTATTAATCATGAACGGACTGAGATTATTCTGTATCTGACATTGGCTCTAGGTAAATAACTAAATTGTTGGGTATTAAATACCCCCAAGACTCGATATCATAAAAAATAAAGCATAGCATTATCTTGAGATACACAACAATGTACACTTGTCCATAATTCATTCATAAAGGCATTTCGTCAAGCACTTGTAAGCATAAGCTTGTACATGATTGGGACCACATAATAACATGTCAAAATTCCACTATCTACTTCACATAAGCATTTTAGCAAACACTTGGGGAACATGGAGTATTTCACATGATGATGGTCAACACATGTAATCATGAATACAACATTCAATTTCAAATTCAAGGTCTAAGCATGCAATTCATATAATTCACTACATAACTATCTTAATTTCATGGAAACTTATAATTAAACATGCATTGGATCCCGATTACTATCATAATCACAAATACATTTAATTCCAAGCATGGAAATCATAAATCATAACTCTTGAAGTTTTAAAAAATGAATTCTTGGACTCTATGGGTGAATGTGACCCATAGATAAACACCTAACATACCTTGGAAAGTTAATTCTTGAAGGTGTTTGAAGAAATTCTTGAGTTTTGATCTTGATTCTTGAAGTTAGGGTTTGTTTTCTTGAGAGAGAATGCCTTTAGTTTTGGAAAAATTGAATAATAATGATATAACTAGGTTAATTTGGGGTAATTTACATGTTAAAGGATGACTTGGGTCATGGAAAAATACTCAATTACCCTTGGTAATAATTTAAAATCATTACTGAAAAATTCCCTGATTTAGGCACCTGGCGTGATGCGCCACTATCGCGCCAAGCCACTGGAAAATGACAACTGGGAATGTGGCTGGTGGTGCGATACGGTGGAATCATGTTCCAATACTGGATGGGACCTGGAAGTTTGGTGCGACGCGGTATAATCGCATTGCTTTACTGGAAATTGACAATTGTGGATTGGGTCCTTGGTGTGATGTGCCAATATCATGGTACCTCACTGGAAACTAACAATTTCTATTTTGACATACTCCGTGATGCGCTACTGGCCTGAATTATGGTGTTTAATGACTGAAACTTAAAATAGCCATGACTTCTCACCCGATTATTGGATATAGGCGAATTTTATTATTTGAAATCTAATTCAATTTCCTACATAATGGCAGGCTCTAAACTGAAAAATACTGAGTATTTTAAAAATTTTATATTGGATAACTCATGAACTGAGAGTCAAGTTAAGCTTGAGAAATATGGGGTATTACAATATCTCCCCCTTGGAAACATTCGTCCTCGAATGAGACTGATTAAGATGAGACATTGTTAGACTGAGTTTACATACTGAGCATGCATATCTGATGCATGACTACATGACTGAACTACTGACAATCTAAGGTTTTACACTGAACCTGCGTATCTGATTCATGAAATACATGACTGAAGGTACTGATAAGCTAGGTTTTCATACTGAACATGCATATCTGATGTATGAGTATATGACTGAACTGATTCATGAATACATAACTGAATATGCAATAGTAATGGATACCAAGTTATAATTATAGCTGAACATAGAACTGAGTAAATGTAAGGAAGACTGTTACCTTAAGCTGGATCTGAGGTTATGGAGAAGAGGCGAGGATACATAGTTTGCATATCTGCTCTGCTTTCTAAGTAGCTCCCTCTACAGACTGATTCTGCCAAAGAACTTTGACTAAGGGAACTTCTTTGTTCCCTAGTTAGCGAATCTGATGATCGAGGATCTAGACTAGAACCTCTTCAAAAGAGAGATCATTATGAATATTTACATCCTCTAAAGGAATTATGGATGCTGGGTCACCAATGCATTTCTTTAGCAAGGAGACGTGGAATATCGGGTGCACTAAAGCTAGTTCTGAAGGCAACTCGAGCTCATAAGCTACCTTTCCAAAATGACTGAGAATTCTGTAAGGGCCGACATATCGGGGACTAACCTTTCCCTTCTTGCCGAACCTCTTTGCCCCTTTCATGGGAGAGATTTTCAAGAACATAAAATCACCAATCTCAAATTCGAGATCCTTTCTCCACACATCTGCGTATGATTTCTGTTGGCTCTGGGCAACCTTAAGTCTTTCTCTGATTAAATGAACCTTCTCTAAGGCATTGAATACTAGGTCAAGCCCTACTACTGTCGCCTTACCTACCTTGAACCAAATAATTGGAGATCTACATATCCTACTGTAGAGAGCCTCAAATGGAGCCATATGAATACTGGAATGATCGCTATTATTGTATGCAAACTCGATCAAAGGCAGGTCGTCATCTCAACTACCCTTAAAATCGACAATGAATGCTCTTAGCACATCTTCTAGAGTCTGAATGATCCTTTATTCTTGGCCATTTGTCTGAGTGTACTGAGGTGAACTTGGGTACCAATACTTTTTTGGAAATCTTTCCAGAAATGAGAGGTGAACTGGGTAACTCTATCTGAGATGATGTATACTGGGACTCCATGTAACTTGACCAACTCTCTAATATAGAGTTTGGCGTAGTCTTCAGCTAATAGGAAGTATAACTGGCAAGAAATAAGCTAATTTGGTCATCCTGTCTATGATAACCCAAATGGAATCATGCTGATGATGAGTACGAGTCAAACCCATCATAAAGTCCATGTTCACTTCTTCCCATTTCCATGTGGGAATACTGAACTCTTGCATGGACCCACTAGGCTTCTGGTGCTCAATCTTAACCTGCTGACATATGGAGCACTTAGCTATAAAATCTTTAATATCCCTCTTCATCCCACTCCACTAATAGATCTCCCACAAATCATGGTATATCTTAGTGGCCCCTAGATGAATAGAGTAACGTGAATTATGCGCTTCTACAAGAATTTATTGCCTTAAGTCGTCTGCACCTGCCACACATAACTGACCCTGGAAACGCAAAACACTATCTCCCCTTGGGAGAAAACCTCTACTTTATGTTCTTTGACTGACTCTTTCAGCTTAACAAGACTGGGATCTCTATCCTAGTTTAACTTTATCTAAGAAACTAGAAAGGATTCAGAACTGTTCTGCACCCATACACTACCTTCTGCTGAATTGACTAAGCAGACACTTAGTTTGGAAAGATGATGAACTTCCTGAGCTAACTTCTTCTTGTTGTTCTAAACATGAGCAACACTACCCATAGACAGTTTACTGAGAGCATCAACCACTACATTGGCTTTGCCCAAATGATAAAGAACACTTATATCATAATCTTTCAAAAACTCTAACCACCTTCTCTGATGGAAATTTAAATCTTTCTGAGAAAAAACATACTGCAAGATCTTGTAATCTGTGAAAACATCTATATGCACCCCATACAAATAGTGCCTCTAAATCTTTAAGGAAAATACTACAACTGCTAACTCAAGATCATGAGTCAGATAATTCTTCTCATGGGGCTTAAGCTGTCTGGAGGTGTAGGCTATGACCTTACCTCTCTGCATGAGGAGACAACTCAAACCTACTCTGGATACATCACAGTATATAACAAAACCATCTGAACCATCTAGTAGAGTCAAAACTGGGACTATGATGAGTAGAGTCTTCAGCTCCTGAAAACTCTTCTTGCAGGAGATTGACCACTAAAACTGGACTTTTTTCTGAGTCAAGACATAGGGTATGCAATAGACGAAAATCCTTTAACAAATCAACGGTAATAGCCAGCTAAACCCAGGAAACTCCTAATATACTATGGAGAGATAGATCTAGGCTAGTTTCTCACCACTTTGGTCTTTTGAGGATCAACTTTAATGCTATCACCATAAATAATATGACCAAGGAACGCTACTGACCATAGCCAAAATTCGCACTTACTGAATTTGGCAAGCAACTAATGAGTTCTAAGAGTCTGAAGTATGATTCTGAGGTGATCTTAATGATCATTCTCGCTACGGGAATAGACAAGAATGTCATCGATGAAGACTATAACAAACATGTCCAAGTACTGCTTAAACACGTGATTTATTAAGTCCATAAAAGCTGCTGGGGCATTAGTAATACCAAAGGACACGACTAAAAACTCGAAGTGACCATACAAAGTTTTGAAAGTTATTTTTAGAATGTCACATTCTCTAACTCTGAGCTGATGATAGCCTGATCTGAGGTCTATCTTAGAAAAGTAACTAGCACCCTGAAGTTGGTTGAACAAGTCATCGATTCTGGGAAGTGGGTACTTATTCTTGATTGTGACTTTGTTTAACTGATGGTAGTCTATACACATTCTAAGAGAATCATCTTTCTTACGCACGAATAAGACTAGTGCACCTTACGAGGAAATGTTGTGTCTGATAAATCCCTTATCTAGGAGATCCTTTAACTATTTTTTAACTCTATGAGTTCTGCTGGTGCCATTTTGTATGGAAAATTAAATATAGGCTGAGTATCTGGAAGAAGGTCTATTTCCCTAATGGGAGAAACTTTAGGAAGATCTTCGAGAAACACATCTGAGAATTTATTTATTAATGGAACTGACTCAAGAGTTGGAGTTTCTGAGTTATAGTCATTGACTCGCACAAGATGGTAGATACATCCCTTATATATCATTCTTCTCTATCTAAGGTATAAAATTAATAGAACCTTAAGCACTGTGGTACTACCCCTCTATTCAAGGACTGGTTCATTTGGAAATTAAATATGAACTAATCTGTTTCTATAATTAACTGAGGCATTACATGAGTGGAGCCAATCTATGCCGAGAATGACATCAAAATTTTCCATCTCTAGCCCTGCAAGGTCTGTTGAAGTAACTTTCTAATATATCATAACCGGACAGTTCCTATATACCCATTGGGCTATGATAGATTTACCCACTGGGGTAGAAACTGAGAAAGTCTCTACTAGAATTTCTAGACTGAATCCGAAGTTAACGGCTATATAAAGAGTTATGAAAGATAAATATGTAAATGGAAGATTTGTAACATACTAGTGACCATATCAGGAGAATTTTCTTGATCTTTTCTAGACTGAAGTGCATAAAGACTATTTGGGTGTTTCCTACTGGTGGTACTGGAAGTGGCACCCTACTGATTTGGCCGACCAGACTGACCTGGGGGATGGTTATACTAAACCTGAGAACCTGACTGAGAACAATCTCTAACTTTGTGGCCAGGCTTGCCACACCCGAAACCAAAATCACTGCCAGCTCAGAATTCTACATGGGAGACATGCTCGTCCGGGGGATCTGCCGGAACGGGCTGAGGTACTAACTGGTTTTTGGTTCTCTTTTCTTTATTCTTTTTGGGAGGCATGTTCAGTAAATGAAAGGAAGAAACAGATTAGACTGAGAGTGTAACTTGAGCTCATGCTAACTCGCATGACATGAATACTGAAAGAAGGAAAACTTTTCCTAAAATTTCTCATAGCCTCCTGTCCATAAGTATGGCGCGCTACACACCCATGTACAAGACTCTACTAGATTCGGTTTCAAACTTTCTAGGACTCTGTTGAATCTAAAGCTCTGATAACAAGTTTGTAATGCCCCGAGTCTGTACCCTAGACTCTACATGGTGCTTACGACCCCAAAGGACCATAAGCTAACCCATGACTGATATCTGCTGTGAGCATTGAAACATGATACTGTAATAAATGCGAAAAACTAGGCTAAAATTCCATAAGGTTCAAAATATGTAAATACAGATAAAGTGTATCAACTGAAATAACAATCTGTAAAATAAAACCCTGTCTGAAAACTAGTCTAAAAAGCCTTTAATTTGAAATTGTCTGAAAGTGGAGTTGATAGAAAAATCCCCTAACTAACTCCATCTACTGAAATGTTGAATCTACTGTAATAATGAAATGAAAGAATATCCTTGAATGATGAGGACTCATTGCTAAATATACTACTGACTAAATATGAATCTATCTATGCGCGGTCAGGAACCAGAGCGTCCAAACCTATGATATAAGACATCATAGCACAAAGAAAGAGTATGCGTCAGTACATGGAATGTATTGGTATGCTAGATGGGGTAAGGCTGAATGCAAGGGTTCATATGCATGAACAATAACTGATTACATAATATAGAGTAACTGAACATGGGAGTACATAGATAATTGATACTACTGTAAATATTGAGTATGCACTACTATACATATAAATAATTACTGTGACTAAGATTATCTGAAGCTAAGTCCTGAGTTCTAATACTCAGTAACTGATATCTGAAGTTACCGATACTGGTTGAATGTATTTGATAGTCATGATTCTATAGAACTAAACTTAGTTCTATTCTGAAGACTGAAACTAAAACTGTGGGAGGTAATTATCTAACCGACATACCCCAAATAAGATAACTGAGTTGGGGTCCAAACTGTGACCCCAGTTGGAAAGGTGTCAGTATCGTGCCATAGGTAAAGACACTAAAGAGTTACCCTCATCTGGCAGGTACTCTAATGAGAATGGTGGAATCCTCACCTAATAAGTTAAAACACCTCATCAACCCTCAACTGGCAGGTTTGATGTCTGAACTTACACTGGCTACATAGTTCTAGAACGTAAGGATTGCTTATAAGGATCACACCCTCTTATGGCAGGTGAGCCCCCATCCTTGGGTTAATTCGGTGCTGAATTCTACTCTCAACTGAAAGAAACTGAACTGAGTATACTGAACTGGACTGAACTGATACTGAGTTTACTAAAATTTTCCTGAGTTCTATAACTGACTGAGTTCTACTGAGTTCTATAATTGACTGAGATTACAACTGATCGTGATAAGACTGAGACTATTCTATAATTGACACTGGCTCTAGGTAAACAGCTAAATTGTCGGGTATTAAATACCCCCAGGATTCGATAGCATAAAAAATAAAGCATAGCATGATCTTGAGATACACAACAATGTACACTTGTCCATAATTCATTCATAAAGGCATTTCATCAAGCACTTGTAAGGCATAAGCTTGTACATGATTGGGATCACATAATGACATGTCAAGATTCCACTATCTACTTCACATAGGTATTTTAGCAAACACTTGGTGAGCATGGAGTATTTCACATGATGATGGTCAACAGATGTAATCATGATTACAACATTTAATTTCAAATTCAAGGTTTAAGCATGCAATTCATATAATTCACCACATAACTATCTTAGTTTCATGGAAACTTATAATTAAACATGCATTGAATCCCAAGTACTATCATAATCACGAATACATTCAATTCCAAGCATGGAAATCATAAATCATAACTCTTGAAGTTTTAAAAAATGAATTCTTGGACTCTATGGGTGAAAGAACCCATAGATGAACACCTAACATACCTTGGAAAGTTAATTCTTGAAGGTGCTTGAAGAAATTATTGAGTTTTGATCTTGATTCTTGAAGTTAGGATTTGTTTTTTTGAAAGAGAATGCCTTTGATTTGGGAAAAACTGAATAATAATGATGTAACTAGGTTAATTTGGGGTAATTTATGTGTTAAAGGATGACTTGGGTTTTGGAAAAATACTCAATTACCCCTGGGAATGATTTAAAATCGTTACTGAAAAATTCCCCAATTTGGGCACCTGGTGCGATGCGCCACTATCGCTCCAAGCCACTGGAAAATGACAACTGAAAATGTAGCTGGTGGCATGACGTGGTGGAATCGTGTTGCAATACTGGATGGGACTTTGAATCTTGGCGCGATGCGGTAGAATCACATTGTTTTACTGGAAATTAACAATTGTGGATAGGGTTCTTCGCGCTATGTGCCAATATCATGGTACCTCACTGGAAACTGACAGTTACCATATTTACATACTTCGCGATACGCTACTGGCCTAAATGACGGTGTTTAACGACTGAAACTTAAAATAGCCATAACTTCTCACCCAATTTTTAGATTTAGGCGAATTTTATATTGTTGAAAAGCTAATTCAATTTCCTACGTAATGGCTATCTCTAAACTAAAAAATACTGAGTATTTCAAATTTTTTATATCAGATAACTCATGAACTAAGAGTTAAGTTAAGCTTGAGAAATACAAGATATTACATGGGGGCCGTAGGTAGCAGTCCAAAAATATTGATCTATGAATTTTATTCTGACACCTATGATATGCCACCTACGCCTAGCAGGTGGTACTTACGCCCAGTAAATGCCAGGATATAGGTAGAAGGTCCAAACTTTCAGCTTCTGATTCTCTGAACTTCAACCTTCTAACACATATAGTATGCCACTTACTCCAGGTAGGTGGAATGTAGGTGCCATCATAAGTGGTCAATTTTAACATTTTTTTTCCTGTTGAACTCCAAAACCTAGTTTCCAACATAATACAACATAAAACATATCATATCTAAAAAAAGAGCTAAGTTACTTCTTATTTTTGTCATTTTAAGTGCCAAAAGTGCTATGAAACCATAGAATATCAATGCCTTAACTTAGATTGTTTTCATGTCCTTAGGCAACACTTTATAACAGAACAACACAACGATGCTGTAATACCCCGTACTATTTTCCATCTTGAAATCATCCCAAGAATGTTAGAAACTTTCTTTGAAAGATGAATCCACTTTTATATATGTGGAATTTTTAAGCTTTTCACTTTTTTTCATGTGGAAAATTGAATTAGCTTTCCAACGATACCAATTTTATCAAAATCCAACATCAAAAGAGAAAGTTATGGCCGAATACAGAAGGCAGTAAAATCGTCCAAGTGCGACGGTGTAGGCAGACAGACCATCGGACTAGAGATGGACCTTCACCCACAATGTCGCAGCGAAACAGTGTGAATACCTTATACCTAGGAGCGATGGTTCAGGCTGACGGACCATTGGACTAGTGACAGACCATCGCTCAGGATGTCGCAAGGGAGACATTGAGCCTCCATTCTGCTCAGGTACAACGGTCAGGATCGACGGACCATCGATCCAGCAATGGACCATCGCACCCACCGTTGCACATCCTATTTAGTTATTTTTAAGTCATTTTTATAGGGGATTTTTTGGTCTTTTACCACCCGTTTATATACCTAGTAATATTCGACCAAGGCTCTAAAATTCATTATTCTTCTACAATATTAAAACTAGGGTTTTCTCCCTTAGAGAAATCCTTAAGCAACAAATCCAAATCCTTTTCAAGAACTAAGAGATTCAAATTCTTCAAGTTCAAGAACATTAAGAAACTCACTACCAGGTATGCATAGTGTTCATTCATGTACTCCTTTCGTCCATGAAGCCCAAGAATCTCTTTTCAAAGTTCAAGTGTATGGATTTTTGTGAATTCCATGTTGGTTTTTTTTTTTATGTTAATAATGACAAATTGAAATCTAATCCATGTTTTAGTGATAAATCTTAAGGGGAATTTATTATTATATGTGTAGCTTCATGTGAATCCATGATTAAACCCCTGAATGGTGAGATTAGAGTTGAATCATGATGTTAACTTGTTGTGTAATGTTGTCTACATATATGTTGCTAACCATGTACTTGATTAAATGTCTATGTGAAGGAAAAGTGTCCAACTAGTACGATATTGTGAAATCCCCATTTATGTACAAGTTTATGCATATCACATGTTTGATGAAATGCCTCAATAAATGAATTATGGATCGTGATGTTGATCATGTACTCAAGAAAGTCATGCTTTGTCAGTTTCTTTCCAAAAATTTATGGTGGTACTTGTACCCAACAATTTAACTGTGTGCCTAGAGCCAGCGTCATGTTTTCACGATATCCTCAATCAAGCCATGTTCAGTGGAATTCAGTTAGTCATGTGACTCAGAAAAACTCAGTAAAACTTAGAAATCCCAGTAATCTCGAAAAGCTCAATAATACAGAAATCTCAGTATTATTTCGTCTGTCAATGAAACTTAGTTAATTAAGTCCAGTTTAGTTCAGTAATCCATGTTCAGTGTCTATTCAGATGGTAGTAGGAATTTGCACCGAGTGAACCCAAGGATGGGAACACACACTATCAGATGAGGATGTGATTCTTAGAAGTCAACCTTGCATTCCAGAACTATGTAGCCAACATAGGTTAAGACATTAACACTGTCATATGAGGGTTGATAAGATGGATAAACACTGTCAAATTAGGGCCCCACCATTCTCTTTTGAGGACACTATCAGATGAGGGTCACTCACAGCTTGTCCTTACCAGTTGAGCGGTATTGACACCCTTCTAATTGGGGTTACAGATTGAACCCCAACTCAGCTATATTGCTTTATTTAGGGCATGTTGGTTAGATAACTAATTCCCATATTTTCATGTTACAGAATCAGGACTATCAGATACATTCATTCAGTCTCAGTAAGAGAACTCAAATAGTTTGACAGAATTTAGGACTATCAGATATAGTCAACTCAGATATAGTATACAACTCAGCTAGTTCTATCAGATTCAGGATTGTCAAATACAGTCACTAATGTTATCAGTTATTTCAGTTATCAATATATCGTGCTATCAGTACCCAGACTCAGTAATCATGTTATCACGACCCCAGTTACTGTCACTATGTATTCATGCATGTATTCTCACGTTCATATTAGTCAGTTAGCCAGTATTGTTCATGCATATAAACCCCATACATTCAACCTACCTCACATGCGTACCAGTACATTCAAAGTACTGACGCATTTGAGCTATGGTATTTTATACCATAGGTTCAAAAGCACGAGCTCCAGAGCATTAGTAGCATTCCAGTCTCAACAGTCAGAGTTAGTAGTGAGTCCTCATCCTTTGAGGACGTGACCATTACTTTATTATCTCATTAATTAATTTATTAGTTGGAGTTAATTGGGGACATGTCCCATTAACTCCTTATTCAGACAGTCATGTTTTAGAGGCTTTTCAGACTACAATATGTTTAGACAGTTTTGTTTTGGGTTTTTATACCCCACCCAGATGTTATATTTTATCAGATATTATGTCTCAGTTTTGAACCTTATGGCCTTTCAGTTCATGTTTCTATATTTATACAGTGTATTATGCAGTGTTCAGGTACAGATATCAGTCATGGGTTAGCTTATAGTCTTTTGGGATCATGAGCACCATGTAGCATTTCGGGTACCAGATTCAGGGCATTACAAACTTGGAACCAAAGCCTAAGGTTCAATAGAGTCCTAAGAAGTCTGAAAGCCGCATCTAGTAGAGTCTTTTACATGGGTGTGTTGTGCACCACATTTATGTGCAGGAGGCTATACGATGTTTTTGGAATAGTTTTCCTTCTTTTAGTATTCATGTCATGCCAGTGAGCATAATCTCAAGTCAATATCTCAGTCTAATCCATTTCTCCCTTTCTTCTACAGAACATACCTCCTAAAAAAATAGGAATCAGTCAGCCCCTCAGCCCAAAGAACCTTTGGGTGAACATGTTTCTCATGAAGAGTTCAGAGCTGCATTCACTACCCTTGGTCAGTCAGTCACTGCACAAAATAAATGACCAACTATTATTCCAGCTAACCCAGTGGCTAATTCAGCTGCAGCCAGGATTTGGGACTTAACCCGAATGAATCCTCCATTCTTTCTCAGGTCTAAGTTAGATGAGAACCCTCAAGAATTCATATTGATTAGGTTCAAAAGGTTACTAACATTATAGGACTATCAGCTGTTGAGAGTTCTGAGCTAGCTATATATCAATTGCAGGATGTTGCTCATACTTGGTACAAACAGTCAAAGTTAGAAAGTCCAGATAATACAGAGCCTATAGAGTAGGAGGAGGTTGTCACCGCATTCTTAGAGAGGTTCTTTCCCCTAGAGCTGAGAGAAGCTAAGGTATTAGAATTCATCAACCTCAGGAAGGGAAACATGATAGTGAAAGAGTATTCTCTTAAGATTACTTAATTAGACAGATATGCCCCTCATGTAGTTGAAGATAGCAGGGCCAAGATGAGTAAGTTTGTTTCTGGGGTGAATAATAGTATGGTCAACGAGTGTAGGTATGCAATGTTGAATAGTGACATAACTTTAGCCAGGATCATGACTCATGCTCACCAGATAGAGGAGAAAGAGATTAAAATAAGGGTGAAGTAGAATTAGAGAGCAAGGATAGGTAATTTCAACTTTGCTCAACCCAAATCAGAAGGAGAAAATCATTCTCAGTTTTGTCCTAAATCATCAGTTCCAACTCCTTCTTCATCTAGTGCTCCAGCTTCTAATTTTAGGGATGGTAACAGAGATAGAGCTCCAGGCTCTAAGTCTCAGGGCAGTGTCATCAATGCCCAAACTAATCCCTTTGTCAGACTTGTGGCAAACACCATCAGGGTATTTGTAGAGTTGGCAGTGGTATTGGTTTCGGATATGGCAAGATAGGCCATAGAGTTAGAGATTGTCCCTAGTCAGGTTATCAGGGTCAGCAGAACTATTCCTCAGCTCAGTTCGATTACCCAAATTAGTAGGGTGCCACTTCCAACGCTGCTAGTGGGAAATGCCATAATAGAGTCTATGCTCTCCAGTCCCAATAAGATCAAGAAAATTGTCATAAGCTGGGTACTGGTACATTATAGATATTTCATGTGTATGTTTATGCTTTGCTAGATCCAGGTGCTTCCCTATATTTTTTCACTCCCTATATAGTAGATGATTTTGGAATCATTCCTGAAATTCTAGTAGAGCCCTTTTCAGTCTCTACCACAGTGGGTAAAACTATCATAGCCCGACGGATATACAGGAATTGCCCGATTATGATATTTTAGAAAGTCACTTTAGAAGACTTAGTCAAATTAGAGATGACTGATTTTGATATCATTCTCGGCATGGATTGTCTTCATTCTTTCTATGCCACAGTTAACTACAGAAACAAAATA
The DNA here is from genome assembly GCA_030864215.1 of Capsicum pubescens. Classification (NCBI taxonomy): domain Eukaryota; kingdom Viridiplantae; phylum Streptophyta; class Magnoliopsida; order Solanales; family Solanaceae; genus Capsicum; species Capsicum pubescens. Next base: position 189,860,777 of record CM061538.1, on the reverse strand, counting down.
GTCCAATTTTAGTTTCTGAATGAACCCATCCTAAAGTGGAAGGGTAGTGTATCCATTTTTAGAGGTCAGCTTGTTTCCTACCTTCGGGCATGGAAAATGATATCTAAGGGATGTGTCTATCATTTTGTTCATATTAAGGACTCTAGTTCTGAGACTCCCAGTCTTGAATCAGTCCCAGTTATGAATGAATATTCAGATGTCTTTCTCGAAGATCTTCTAGGAATTTCTCCCAAAAGGGAAATAGACTTCGACACTGATCTTCTTCCAGATACACAACCTATATCTATTCCACCATACAGAATGGCACCAGCAGAACTCAGAGAATTGAAAGAGTAGTTGAAGGATCTTTTAGATAAGGGATTCATTAGACCCAGTGTTTCCCCGTGGGGTGCAACAGTCTTATTCTCTCAGAATGTGTATTGATTATCATCAGCTCAATAAAGTCATGGTCAAGAATAAGTATCCTCTCCCCAGGATCGATGAATTATTTGACCAACTTCAGGGTGTCAGCTATTTCTCTAACTCTGAGCTGATGATAGCTCAGAGTTAGAGAATGTAACATTCCAAAAATAGCTTTTCGTACTTAGTATGGTAACTTTGAGTTCCTAGTCATGTCCTTTGGTCTTACTAATGTCCCAACAACTTTCATGCACTTGATGAACCATGTGTTCAAGAAGTACTCGAGCATGTTCATTATAGTCTTTATAGATGATACTCTAGTCTATTCCCGCAGTGATCATGATCATGCAAACCATCCTTCCTTTCTTGAAATCTAAGGTGGCCATTTGACTCGTATCATTCTCCCCTTCTTGAAAAGGATTCGACCTCGAATCCAAACCTTGCACAACCAAAGAAAGGACACATAAATACAAACTCCTCATAGCATGAGGGTTAGGGTTAGCATAATAAATCACCTTAACATGCCAAGGTAGAACATATTTAGAATATAACAAAGGATCCTTTAAACTATATATTAAATAATTAATGAAAAATGCACAAAGGATTTGGCTATGGAATTCACCAAAAGTGATACTTTGCCTGTAATGTAAACCAAGCAACAAGTTGGGTGCACCATCATTATCAAATCTATCTTTGGCACCGGGGTCAAACGGGAAGAGTGGCCATAGACACGGGTCTAGACAATACTCCCCTTTCCCATGGTCTCCACCCAAACTAAACGGCACACTCTCTACAATAGCATACATATTATCCAAAGCAAGTAGAGAGTAGAGAAATGTATCACTCAAGTCGACTTCTACTAAGGTGCCCTTATGTGTGGACTCACTACTAGTTTCACAATCATCACCATGAGTACTGTCAATAATAAAGTCACACAAAGTAGAAGGAGAATTAGTTTCCAAGACCACACATCCCTTACCCTTAAGAGTACTCTCATCTTCCAAGAAGAGATTCCATCTTTAGGAGGAATGTTTCCACACCATAGTGGGTTAGCATATCAGCTATAGCTTCTAAGGCAAGCTATACCATCATTTTCACCACTAGGTTCATTAGGAGTGGTTATATCATCTTCAAACAAGACGTTATACCTGAAGAGAGCATGATCTATTTCACGGACAAATTCGGAACAAACACATTCATCACTCTCTAAAATATCAATATCAAGTTTCAAAGAGATTTCAAGTGCAAGATTATCCCAAGAATAGCTCTCGGGTTCACTTCTATTCCTTTGATCAGCATTTTCAACATCATGACACACTTGAGGTTCATTAATCACATCATACACATCCTCAAGTGGTGGGTAATTTTCATACATAAGTTGATCAACACCAATTTCAGAAGATAATGTACTTTTATTCAACACCATGATTTCAACACTAGGTGGACATAAATTGATCTTACAAGAAGAGTCGATTCGGTCATCAATAGGATCAACTAGTATATCTACACTCACAACACGTACATCATCATTAAGTGGAAAAGAAAAAATAGACTCATATATCGGCAAGCTACAACTCACACTCAATGGGCTACTAGCTACACAATTATCATTCACATGCACGAAAGTGTAAGAGTTAGCTATTTTACCTTGAAGTCCTTGAGTAGATTCTTCTTTGTCATGGTGTGAAGGTCCTCCACAAGCTTGGGCAGCAACTACTTTCGGTATTGTTCGCGTTCTCTTGTCATGTTGGTACCTATACAAATGTCCTTAGAAATAGAAGGAAAACCAATGTTAGCATGGTTTGGTTGTAATCCCCTCACTTCGCTGCATACAACCTCTCTTTTTTCCACTCTCAGATTACCACCTTGCACTCCCGTACTCCTTTCAATCTTTTGTCTCTCATAATAATTTGGATTGGAGTAAGAAGGCATTTTACTTCGTGGCTTGGGCAGTAAGTAAGTCATGAGACAATTCCCCCATTGGTCTCTTATAACATTTGGCCAATTTTGCACGTTTGGAACTTTATGTTGTGCAAACCAATCGGCACCTCAGCATACATGACCGTATGTCAATGGAAAAATATCGCACCACTCCTACTCATGGTATTCAAATTGGGAGAAGACAACCTTGACCCTCTCGGTAACCCTATACCCGTCCAAGAAGTATGGAACAAGTAAAGGCTTACAAAACAACCCGAAGTAGTCAACCATGGATGGAACGATGTAGTTACTATAGTACCTATCATTTAATACAACGAGGCAGCCCGATATCCCACAAATGGTAACTTTTCCGGAGTGTACACTCCTTCTCGGATCAACATTATAAAGCGCACGAGTACCCATCGGTTTTAGAGATGCATACCCTCTTCTTCTCGTTGGACAACCTCCACTAGAGCTAGTATAACCATTCACACTATATCGATCTTGATAAGAAGTACTACAAGGTGGAGAATATAAATCTTCACAATCCTCATGTGTACTCTCATCATAGCTCTCATAAGCTTTGCGAACTAAAAGGGTTATACCTAACACCAAATCTTGGTTTGGAGTGAGAATTGTAAGACTCCTCACATGCCCCAACGTCATCATAAGATCCATCATATGGTCCTACATCATCTCCAAGTTACCCATAAGTACTAGGCACTTTATTCACCTTATTTTCTTCCTCAAAACCGTAACTCTCAAATCTGCCCAAGTTTTGATCATGGCTATTTTCATAGCCTCCGTAATCTCCCTCAACTTTGTAGCCATAAAACCCTCACTACAATCATAGTCTCCCATGTTGTAGTGACAATAATCCCCGGCTATCGAAGACATGTTCCCCTTATATCACCTTTGTACCTACACAATTAACAAACAAGATTAGTAGTAAAATATCCTCACCAACACTCATATACACCCACCTTTGTGATTTCTCACTATTGGAGCGGCGAATATTGAAAGTTGGTTATACTTCGGTAGTCAATAGGATGTCAGTTCTACATGGCGGACGGAATAGATTCTTGTTTGATCAACTTAAGACACAAAAATAAAATTTACTTACGAACTTGAAACAAAGAAAATACTACAACTTATAAACGAGAAAAGCACAAAATACAACGCTTAACATGAAAGAAAACATACTCAAAATTAATCTACAATAGAATCAAAAAAGTAAAACTAGGAATTCCAACGTTCTTGAGCTATTGATGATGTGGCACTCGACTATTGGTCGATGGACAAAAAAATATTGTTGAAGTTGAAAATTTTTATTCCATAATTTTGGTTGTTCAAATTTCATAGAGATGGGGGGAATTTTGGTTTTGGTAGGTTAACAAAAAAGACTTTAAGTCCTTTTTTTTCAAAATTCAAACCTTGACCAACTTTCACCTTTTTGGCAAGACAACCTTTTAGAGGTCTTGTCCCCCTTTCCTCTTTTGGCTTGTCTAGAAAAATGAACTTACTCCCTTTTGGTATGAAGATTTTTAGGAGGTCTGTTGTTCTTTTTCCTATTTGGTAATGTCTTGAAAGTTGTTTCAAGACTAACAAGAGCCCACACTCTCTTCCCTTTGAATTTGGATCAAACAACAACCTTTTACAAGACTTCTTCAACACAACACAAGAACTTCAACAACAACAACAACAATACCGTCCACTCTTCCCACAACAACTTGTAATTTTTTTTTGCTCAAGAACTTGGGTTAGACTCAAGTAGTGTTATAGATAAAGAAAACCAACAGAAGAAACAACAAAGACAATCAAAACAACACCTAAATCTAGACACAAATTTGGCCAAATAACAATAACACATCGGCCAAGACACCAAACCCGTAGAATAACTTTTTTTTGTGAGATTTTCAACCTTGGACACCTCTTATAATGTTAGTAAACAAATATATAACACTATAACACACAAAACACACAAAATTCACAACAAAACTAGGCTTCAAATTTCGGCCTAAACACAAAAAAGTGGACAGATTACTATTTTTGAGTTTTTCAGCTTTTCAACTATTTTTTTTGAGTGAACAAACCCAAGATTAATCTCGTGGGAACGAAATAAATGATGGATCTGATACCAAATGATACAAATCAGTCCACCAAGATGCCAAAACAGTCCACAAAATGTGATAAGAACAAGCAACACAAAGGGATACAAGATGACAAACACAAAAACACACGAATTTACAAAATAATGAAAGGATAGATAGTGAGACCAAGATTATTACAAGATTAAGAACCAATTATATTTAAAAATTAACCCCTAATGAATGTAATAATCAAAACCACACTCTTACGGTGACCGCCAAGGTAATTGATTCACCTAAAGATCCACCGTTTCCAAGCAAAGAACAATATTGGCTTTTCCAAGCCCTATACTAAGGATGACTTTTCCAAGTCCTAAATAAGACTATACTAAGGTGGTATACTCTCAAGAGAGAGGATTTCAAGTATTTCAATTTTTCATCTTTCATAAACTAACTAGCAAATGAACTAATAGAACCTATTTATAGTCTAACTTATTACATAACAAAATGACCATAATACCCTTAATGAAAAGGGGTGGTCATGAAGTGTTACTTGGACAAGGCTAAGTGAACAAAATGCCCTTAATGAAATCCCAAAACCATGAGTCCTTAATTTTCAATGCTCCAAGCAATCTTTCACACGTGGGATTGCTCTTTGGTGTACTCAAATCGGCCCCTCCATGTAGGATCCCATGTGCTCAATGCGACCAAAGATTGATGCCCTACGTACTGACTTCGAATGATGTCATCGAAAGTTAAGGTGGCCATTTGAATTGTATTACCCCATGAGAAGAATTATCCAACTTATGATCTTGAGTTAGCAGCCGTAGTATTTGCCTTGAAGATTTGGAGGCATTATTTATACGGTGTTCATGTAGATGTGTTCACAGATTATAAGAGCCTTCAGTATGTCTTTTCTCAGAAAGATCTCAATCTTTTTCAGAGAAAGTGGTTAGAACTCTTGAAAGATTATGACATGAGTGTCTTTTATCATCTGAGCAAGGCCAATATAGTGGCTGACACTCTCAGTAAACTATCTATGGGTAGTGTTACTCATGTTGAGGATAGTAAGAAGAAGTTAGAAGTCCATTAGCTTGCCAGACTAGGCATTTGCTTAGTCGATACAGAGGAGGGTGACATGCGGGTTTATTGTAGTTCAGAATCATCTCTAGTTTCTAATATAAAAGAAAAGAAAGATAGAGACCCCAATCTAGTCAAGTTAAAAGAGTCAGTCAAGGATAAAAAAGTTGAGATTTTCTCCCAAGGGGGAGATACTGTGCTGCATTATCAAGGTCATCTTTGTGTTCTAGGCGTAGATGACTTAAGGCAACAAATTCTTACAGAAGCGCATGGTGCACGCTACTCTATTCATCTAGGGGCCGCAAAGATGTACCTTGACTTGTGGGAGATCTATTGGTGGAGTAGGATGAAGACAGATATTGCATAGTTTGTGGCTAAGTATTCTACATGTCTGCAGGTTAAGATAAAACATCAGAAGCCTAGTGGTTCTATGCAGGATTTCAGTATTCCTACTTGTAGTGGGAAGCAGTGAATATGGACTTTGTGACGGGTTTGCCTCGAACTCGTCATCATCATGATTCAGTTTGGGTCATTGTAGATAGAATGACCAAAAAGCTCATTTTCTTCCGGTTAATACCTCTTGTTCAGCTGAGGATTATGCAAAACTCTACATCAAAGAGTTGGCCAGATTGTACGACACTCCATTATCTATTATCTAAGACAGAGGTACCCAGTTCACCTCTTATTTCTGGAAAGCATTTCAAAAGGGTCTTGGTACCTAAGTCCATCTCAGTAAAGCCTTTCATCCTCAGATAGATGGTCAAGAAAAAATGACCATTCAAACTTTAGAAGATATGCTAGGGTGTGGGAAATTTATTTCAAGGGAAGTTGGGATGACCACTTGCCTTTGATTGAGTTTGCATACAACAATAACTATCATTCCAGTATTCAGATGACTCCATTCGAAGCTCTCTATTGTAGGAGATGTAGATCTCCATTCGGTTGGTTCGAAGTTAGTGAGGCTTCAGTCATAGGGCTTGACTTAGTATTCGATGCCTTAGAGAAAGTCCAGTTGATTAGAGAAAGACTCTGGGCTGCTCAGAGTCGACAGAAGTCTTATGCAAATGTTCGTAAAAATGATTTAAAGTTTGAGATTGGTTACTATGCCTATCTAAACATCTCTCCCATAAAGGGAGTGAAGAGTTCGGAAAGAAGGGAAAGGTTAGTCCCTAATATGTCGATCCCTTCAAGATTCTCAGTCGATTCATCAAGGTAGCTTATGAGCTCAAATTGCCTTCAGACCTAGCTTTAGTCCATCCATTCTTCCATGTTTCTCTGCTCAAGAAGTGCATAGGTGACCTGATAACGCTCAAATTACACTCTTGAATGGGTGTAAGAGATCGTAGTCAATATAAAACCCAACTAGGTTAGGGTCGAATCCTATAGGGAATAGGGTGTGAACTTCGATTTGTTTACAAAAGATTTTACTGGTAGTTTACTGCTTCTGAAAGATGGAGGTTTAAGTTCACGGTGTGTTAAATATCACTTTCAATACTTCAGTGTTTGTAATCAAGATAAATGGGAAACTAGAGCTATGTTCACCAAGGGTTTCGGGAATTGACAGATACTAGGTAATGCTAGAGATTCTCGGAATGAGTAGAACATCAGAATATCCCTGACGATTATACTATCTGACTTAGATCTCAACCTTACCAGGCAATTTATTATCTAATTCTCTTGAACTTAGATAACTTATCTATTTCCAATAGGATGTGATCTTAGGTAGATTAATCCAGTTACATCATTAATCATTAAATAGAAGGTTTGTAGCTTCCGAGTCCCTATTGATAATTCACGTCCTCTAGTCTATTTCTCCGTTAGAAGCAAATAAAACCTAAGGCATGACCTAATGTTTGCAACCACTAGATTTTAGTTAAAACAACAGAATTTCAAGATGTTTTACTACTCTTTGAATCTGTTAAACACCTAGTATCATATCAAACCCTAATCCATGGATCCCATAACTCAGGCTAATAAAATTAGCCACTCATGATTTGATTAACGAAATAACAAGTTGAATTCATGATTATGATGATAAAATTACGAATGGATCAAAAACAACAAGTAGTTCCTCCGATTTAATCACAAGGTAGAAACCCCAAAAATAGTTGATACAAAAACACAAGAATATTTTATGAAAGAGAACAAAAATATATGTCTCTCTTCTTAAAGTTGATGTCTGATAGATGAATTATATTTTCTCAAAAACCCTAAAAGATGCTATTTATACTAAAGCCTAATTAAGGAAAAAAAAACAAAATTAACAAAATTGTCTGGAATAGGTGACGCCCAGGCTGACGCCGCGTCAAGAAGTTGACGCCCTATCACGGATGGCGTCAGAGAGGCTTCAATTGCCTTCAAGTTCTGTCTTAGGCTGATGGTGTGGCTGACGCCGCGTCAGGGATCTGACGGCATATCACTAACGTCGTCAAATATCTTCTTCCCATGCTAACTTTCTTCTTAAGGATGATGCCATTCTTGACCCCTTATCACGACTTTCACGCTACATCACCGGCGTCGTCAGAATAGCTCCTCAAACTGTAACTCCCTGGTTAAGGCTGACGCCAATGCTGATAGGCTATCACGAGGCTGACGACTTATCACAGAGGTCATCAGCCATGCTTACTTCTATTTTGCTCAGATTTTCAACTCTTTTTCTCCATTATTATTTATTCTCATTTCTTCAGCCTTTTTCTGCAATATCATAAGCAAACACATCAAAACAACAAGAGTTGCTTCAGAATTCACAATTATTTTAAGCTAAAAAACAGTAAATATGTTAGCTTTTGCTCACACATCAACACCCTCAACTTAAAATAATTGCTTGTCCTCAAGCAACAACTAACTAAGAGAATACAACGAACATTCAGCAGTCAACAAGCAATTTAGCTCAAAACTCAGTTTACCATCTCCAAGGTCAACCAACTCAAAATTACTGTGCAATTTATTGAAAAGCAACAATGTAAAACAAAGGATTCTACCCATGGCTTAACTAAGTACCGACAATCATGCATGTATCAATGTACACTACCCAAATAAGCAAGTAACTTAGCAAAATACTAGTGTGCCCTCACAACAAAGAAATTCCCCCTTTTTCACATGTCAGACATCAAAAATATAAACACGGGGATCATCACAAAACACTCACTCTAAGAATGAAGTTCAAACCAGTGTATGCCAAATACCATATGCTTGCCCTTATCATCATTACCAAGGTTTCCAGATAGGTACGCTAGGATCAATAGAGGTCTTTCTTCGGCTTGTAACGTAGGCTAGGGATGGTATGATATTAAATGGCATTTAGAGTGACTAACATCCTTGGACTACCTTAACTTGTGGGGTCCACTTATTAACCTCTTTTTCTCTTATTTTCTTTTCTTTTCTCTTTCTCTTTTTCTCCTTTTTTCACTTTTTCTATTTTTTTGATCACACTTTCAGGATGGGTGCACTTCTTTTTATTCAAGCAGAGTTTCTTTTCTTTCTCTTTTTCACCAACACCCAGCCTTTTATTCTTTTTCTTTGTTTCTTTCTCTTGTACTCTACCCTTCTTTATACCCAACTTATATCACGCACCCCTATGATAGCCACCCTTTACTTGGGCTGTTTGCCTACGTTAAGGTGCATAGTGTCCAAGGAGGACAAGGGCCAAAACAGGTTCGTTATGATTTAAAAAAGGAGGGTGATAGGTCTCATAGGAAGAAAAATGGTCAATTAAGGCTCAAATCGGGATCAAGGGATATCATGCATTAGAGGAAGGTCATTTAGGCTAATAGTGACTTAAATTAAAAAACGGCCTATGATTCTTTCCTAACCCCTATCTTTTAACTATGGTAAGACAAACCGGGAAAGTTCTAGATTTAATACTACAAAGAGAACTCGATATAGTCTCATACACACATGGCACATAAGCAATATCATCGACTACTACCTATCTGGTTCATACAATTGTTCAGCAGTGATGATCAGGTAACTGAACTAATGCCATGGCGAGATGCACAGTGGTCACACTAAGGTGAAATTCATACAGTCATGCAAAACAAACCTTTGGAGAGGTATTCAAAATCACCAAATCAGTTAACTGCCTACAGAACTTGCACTACTCCTAGTTATTTACAGAATATGCTACAACAACATGCTACCCTACACCCTCAACTTAAAATCAAAATAAATTAAAACTAAGGGTTAGGGCATACCTGGAGTCAATCAAGTCTCAAATCATGGGTCCTCGACCCTGCATCAGTGTTATCCTCATCAGGAGCTTCTCTTTGATCCGGTTTAGCTATTCTGCTAGATGAGGATCCTATAGCTCTCGCTCGTAGTGCTTCTCCCCATTTCCAGTTGTCCTCTCGAGATGCTTGCGTTGCCCTTTTTAGATGCACTTTCTCCTGTTCTGTCAACTCATCATCTGCCTGCAGTTTCTTCTCTGCCTTTTTTTTTTTACCTTTTTCTCATCCTTGCTCTCATTCTCATCATCTTCTTATCTCTTTCTCTTACTTTTTTCAGCTTCTTTGTCTTTCTTCTTTGTCTTTCTTCTTTTTCTTTTTCACTGGTTCTGCACTGAGATCAAGGATTGGAGGTTCATCCTCAGATTCCTCAGCTGTCTGCCATGCAAGCATCATAAACTGGTGTTGTAGTACTACCACTATCTCATCTTTTACCTTTTCTAGGGCCACTCTGAATTCAGGAAGATCTGCTTCAGTTAGATCCTGTGCCTTTGCATCAAAATGGTTCTCCAAATATGCAACCCGTGCAGGAAAAGTAACAAAGGGCTCAAGAAGAGACTTGATTCTTTTATCTACAACAGCAGCAAACTGCTCAGCAAAGGCACGTAGCTGCGTCTCACACTATCTGGCCTGTTTGGACACTTTTCTGATATCAATAGGCTAGGATGCAACTTTCGCTAGTGCTGTAGGGACTGATGGTTCTGGATCATCTTCAGGAACTGAGCCTTCCTGAGCAGCCTCAGAAGCTTGCACCTCAACTTCAGGTATTGAACTAGGGCCTGCAACTGATGGGTTCACCTCACCCCTCACCCCTCTATCAAGTGTCATCCTTGGCTGATTTTCATCATAGAAAATAGGGTTGTGGGTCTTGGTGGCATACAAAGTCTCATTAATACCAGTAATATGTAGTACCCCTGCCTCTTTTCATAGCCTGGTAATCAGACAAGGGAATAGATAAGCTGTGTCAGACCTCGTTACCCGAATCTTGATCTCTTCAGCAATAATCTCCCCAAAATTCAGCTTAAGGTTGGACATAAGACATGCAACCAATATTGCTCGATCATCACCCAGAATATTATCTCCGTCGGTCGGCATCAAATAGGTGCGCACAACACCCCACCAGAATTTAGCCTCTTGAGTCAAAGAAGACTTGTAAATACGCTCACTAGGTTGGTTCAGCCATAAAGAATCTCCCTCATCTATAAGTGTAGCTAACCAAGGACGCTGGTCCTCCTTACTCTTCAGATGATGGTAGAATGTAGGATTTGTGACCTGAGGAGTGAATTTGGGTTCATGCAAAAACCTGTTGATAGTCGTATCAGAAATATCTATATTTACCCCACAAACTAGAACTCTTGTCAGCAAAGGCTGGTCTGCTGTGGTCTCTCCACTCTTGCACATGCTCTCTAATCTAGCCTGGTAGTTCACATAGAACTCCCAGACTACTGTATGGAAAAATAGTTTACCTCCCTTAGCAGTCCATCCCAACCCATAATCTCTGAATTTCTTCTCAACTGCAGGATACCCAGGCAATCTTGTGATGATGACTCTCTTCTCTGAAAACACCGGCCATCTGGTAGATCTTCTTTTTGTTCTAATCAACCCTTTGAGGAAAATGTCCTCTGCTTCGGGGATTTGCCATCTAGCATTCTCTCTGGATTCTTGCATTTTATCAAAGTTCCCTGAACTGGGGGTTCCTCTTCAGCTTGAATCTTAGTCGCGGGAATTTCAGAGGATGTTTCCTCAGAATCAGCCTTCCCAAAATTAGGCTGTTCAGACTCAGTTTGCTTAGAACCTTCTTTCTCAGAAGATTCACTCTCAGCTGGGGTGGTAGTATCAGTATCATCACTATACTCCACCGTAATGGGTTTAGGTGGAGGAGTTGCCTTTGGACTGGGTTTCTTTCTTCTCTACCTGAGCAGTGGTTCTTCATCTTCGTAATCAGAGTCTTTATCAATAAGCTTTCGAACCACTTTAGGCTTGGCAGCTTTCTTTGGAGTGTTAGGATTCTTGATTTTAGGTGCCATTAGAATGTTCCTGGACCATAAGACAAACACAAGTTAATGATCAAGGTATAACAATCAAAACATTCTATTCAAGTTCACTTAGCATTATCATCTAACTTGTGACGATGTGGCTGACAAGGCGTCACATTTGTGTTAACCTATCAGCTATGTCGTCAGCCTTAAATAGAACTGGAATAATATTTTTTCAAACTTGTGGCAACATTCTTGATAAGGCGTCATAGTTTTGATAGCCTATCAGGTAGGTCGTCACCCTTAAACAGTGAATGCTCCTTTTTTCAAAGTTGCTGACGATGTAGCTGATAAGGCGTCACGTTTGTGATAGCCTATCAGTAACGTCGTCAACTCAAAATTCTTCCCCCACTCATTTTGCATTCATAATTTTGGGATCAAATTCTTCGTACAATCACATGGTATTTTTATTTTTGTACTTAGGGTTTTTAAATTTTTGCAATTTAGGCACAACATAACCCTAATTTCCAATTTCCATGCTATTACAACTTGAACTCAAGTTTCTTCCTTTAGAGCATCATGTTTTCAATAAATTAACCACTTCAATAATAGGAGAACAAAGTTATGAGCATACCTGATGAGTTGACTCCACTTAATTACGCGCGAGAGAAGAAAAGATGAGAGATAGACTTTGATTTTCCTTGCAATCCCACAACTATAAGGAAAGAGGTTTCCTTGTATACTTAGGAGTGTTTTGAAAGAAAGTAAATGTCCTACTAAGGAAATAAAATAATACTTAAAGAAGGAAATAAAATAAAGCGGGAACTAGAAGGGTTTTACACCTGGGTCGGGTCGAATTTGGATCGAATTGGGCCCAAATTTTTCAAAATAATACAATGGCTGATGCCAACTCATGATAAGCCATCAGAAATGTGATAGCTTATCATAGAGGTCATCAGCCTTAACAGATAAGGTCTCACCCTCTTATCTTTCTAACGACGTTGGTGAAAAGCCATCACTGCTGTGATAGCCTATCACGAATGTCGTCAAGACCGCTTGACTTGCATTCTTCAATTTTTTACCTTGACCTTTTTGTACCCCTTCAGTTCCTCCCTATTACTACCTAATTGAATAAAAAAAAATGCATGAAAATAAAATTTTGGGTTGCCTCCCAATAACGCCTGATTTAGTGTCGCGGAACGACTTGGTTATCTCGACTACTCAGACTTCGTCAAGATACCGTATCACTATATCATTACCACATTCCTGGAATACATCTACAACTGAGAAGATTTTTATCTCCTCCAACTACTTCATAGGAGGTTGCATTTTAAATCTGGCCTCCTTTTTTCCATATCTGAACTTGAGCTCATTGAGCTCCATATCAACCAATAATATCCCCGTGGCTAATAATGGTCTACCCAAGATGATGGGTACCTCAAAATCAATATCACAATCCAGTATCACAAAGTCTGCATACAGAATAAAATCATCCACCTTTACCGGCACATCCTGCAATATACCAACCAGTCGCTTAACCGATCTATCTGCCATAACAAGACGCATCGTTGTGGGGGTAGGCTCCCCTAATCCAAGCTTCTTGTAGATATTAAGAAGCATCATATTTATACTTTCTCCTAAGTTACATTAAGCTTTGGTAAACTTTATGGACCCAACTGTGCACGATATGGTAAATGCTCCAGGATCAGGCTTTTTTCTGCACTAAGGATTGTGAAGAGACAACACCACAGTGATGGATGTTGTCCACCGGCTCATAACTTACCTTCCGCTTCTCTGTTAGAAATTCCTTCATAAATTTAGCATAATTTGGCATTTTCTTAAGTGCCTCTATAAATGGGACATTCACAGTCAGTTGTTTCATTATTGCCATGAACTTGCTAAATTTCTCGTTATCTTCTTTCTTTTTTCAACCTCTGAGGAAATGGAGGTAGTGGTCTTGGCATTTGTTTTAATACCACTTTATCTTTCTTTTCATCTTCTTTCTCTGACATGTCACCAAAGCCATCCAGCGTCTCAATCTGATTTATCAATACTTACGTCCTTTTCCATAGCTTTGCCCATAGAAGGGCCAGATAACATCTTACCACTACGAGTGGTAATCTCCATACAAGATCCATCAGTCCGCGGGTTCTGAACCGTATCACTAGGTAAAGTGACATCTTTTCTCTGATTCAGAGTAGCCAAAAGTTGGCTCATCTGCTACTCCAACTGCTTAATAGAAGCTGAGTGTGAGCTAACCAACTGACTGAGGGTAGAAAACTCATTTTTTATATTAGTTACCCCCGAGTTGGTTGACTCCACTCCCTTCAATAGCTTTTCCATCATATCCTCCATAGATATCTTGCCAGGACTAGTTGTTGCAGCATCCCAACTTCCAGAAGGAATATACAAACTACTCCTATCATTATTGTTTCTCCAATGTTCCTGCTCCCTATCTTTATAATCAAGCTTGTCATAGAAAGTTCGACCTTGGTACCCTTGGCTATTGAACCCCCCTGATTACTCACATAGTTTGCCTCAACATCAACACCTATAAATACAGTACCCTGAGAGTCCATAACCTTGACCATTTCAGTCTTGCCGGATAGCAAGTGCTTAGCCAACAAGTCCACCTGCGTCTTCAAATGGGACATGTCCTAATATCGATCCTTATCCCTTCTATGCTGCTCTACAGTAATACCACCAGCAACAGTAGGGCTAGATACTACAGAAGCCCTAGTGTGCCAAGCCTGACTCTGCTTGGTCATTCAATTTATCATATCAGAAGCATCTAAAAAAGATAGGTCAATGAACAAACCACCTGCAGCGTTGTCGATAATTGGCTTTGTCACAGAGTTAAAAGCTCTGTACAAAGTCTCCATCAAGTGTAAGTCTGTCATATTATGGTTCGAACATTATGCAAGTTTCTTCTTAAATCTTTCCCAAGTATCATTCAGTGCTTCAGTCGGAAGTTGTCTGAAGTTGCTAATCTTGTCTCTTAACTGTACCCTTCTGGATGGTGGAAAGAACCGTTCTAAGAATGCATCTTTCAACTGTCTCTAGTTAGTTATAGAGTTGGGATCTAACTCATTCAACCACATTGTTGCCTCTCTAGACGACAATGGAAATTACCTCAACCTGATCGCATTCTAGATCACTCCCAGATTGTCAAAGGATTTGCAGATGGTGATGAAGTTCACCAAATGCATGTTTGAATCATCACCAAGCAAGCCTACAAATAACCCTTTCAGATTCAGGAGTTGGATCATAGTACTTGTTATGCTGAACTTTGCACCTGGTGCCAACGGTGGAGGAATGATAGCACCTATTGCACCAGCTTCATCCATTCCTTCATCATCTTCATCAGCCTTATATTGCATAGGCTGTTGACCATACCTTCCTTGGACTGGAGGATTTCTGTTGACGTTTCGCTGCACTGGAGAAACAACTTTCTTAGATCTCCTTGGGTTTTGAGGATTCAACAATTCCTCATAACCCAAGTCTTCATCATCAGGGTTTTGGTGACGTGCTTGTTGACCCAAATTTTGCACATTCACCTGAGCCCTGGCTAAAACAGCTAGTCTTTCTGCTTCCTGTTGTGTAGCCATTCTCCCAATTATTTGAGGTTCTGGATTGATTGGTAATAGAGGTTCTCCGAAACTTCTCGTGGTTGGCATAAACAACACAGTACCTACAATAAACAAAAACAACAAATAAACGTAAATCACAGAAACTTAACTATCAACAAATTTTCACACATAAAATTTTCAGTCTACAACCGTATTCCCCGGCAACAGAGCTATTTTTGATAACGCTCAAATTATACTCTTGAATGGGTGTAAGCGATCGTTGTCAATATAAAACCCAACCAGGTTGGGATCGAATCCCACAGGGAATAGGGTGTGAACTTTGATTTGCTTACGAAAGATTTTACTGGTAGTTTATTGCTTCTGAAAGATGAAGGTTTAAGTTCACGGTGTGTTAAATATCACTTTCAATACTTCAGTGTTTGTAATCAAGAAAAATGGGAAACCAGAGCTATGTTCACCAAGGGTTTTGGGAATTGACAGATACTAGGTAATGCTAAAGATTATCGGAATGAGTAGAGCAACAGAATATCCCTGATGATTATACTATTTGACTTATCTCTCGACCTCACCAGACAATTTATTATCTAATTCTCTCGAACTTAGATAACTTATCCATTTCCAATAGGAAGTTATCTCAGGTAGATTAATCCAGTTATGGCATTAATTATTAAACAGAAGGTTGGTAGCTTCTGAGTCCCTGTTGATAATTCACGTCCTCTAGTCTATTTCTTCGTTAGAAGTAAATAAAACCTAAGGCATGACCCAATGTTTGCAACCACTAGATTTTAGTTAAAACAACAAAATTTCAAGATGTTTTACTACTCTTTGAATCCGTTAAACACCTAGTATCATATCAAACCCTAATACATCGATCCCATAACTCAGGCTAATAAAATTAGCCGCTCATGATTTGATTAACAAATAACAAGTTGAATTCATGATTATAATGATAAACTTATGAATGGATCGAAAATAACAAGTAGTTCCTTTGATTTAATCACAAGGTAGAAACCCCAAAAATAGTTGATATGAAAACACAAGAATATTTTATGAAAAAGAGCAAAAATACGTGTCTCTCTTCTTAGAGTTTATGTCTGATAGATGAATTATATTTTCTAAAAAACCCTAAAAGATGCTATTTATACTAAAGCCTGATTATGGAAATAAAATAACAAAATTAATAAAATTGTTCGGAATAGGTGACGCCCAGGCTGACACCGCATCAAGAAGTTGTCGCCTTATCACGGATAGCGTCAGAAAGGCTTCAGTTGCCTTCAGGTTCTGTCTTAGCCTGACGATGTCGCTGACATTCTGTCATGGATTTGACGGCATATCACCAACATCGTCAGATATCTTCTTCCTATGCTAACTTTCTGCTTAAGGCTGACGCTATTTTTGATGCCTTATCACGACTTTGACACCACTTCACCGGCGTCGTCAGAACGGCTCCTCAAACTGTAACTCCCTGGTTAAGGCTAATGCTAATGCTGATAGGCTATCATGAGGATGACGACTTATCACGGAGGTCGTCAGCCATGTTTTCTTCTATTTTTCTCAAATTTTCAACTCTTTTGCTCCATTATTATTTATTCTCATTTCTTCAACCTTTTTCTGTAATATCATGAGCAAACACATCAAAACAATAAGAGTTACTTTAGAATTCACAATTATTTTGACCTAAAAAGCATTAAATATGTTAGATTTTGCTCACACATCATGACCTATCAGTCGTAGACCCTATTCAGAGCATTAATGTTTAGAAAAACCTCTCTTATGAAGAGATTCTAGTCGAAATCCTAGACTATCAGACTCGTAGACTGAGGAACAAAGAGGTCCCTCTAGTCAAAGTTCTTTGGCAGAATCAGTCCGCTTAGGAAGCTACTTAGGAGGCAGAAGCAGACATGCGTACCAAGTATCCTCACCTCTTCTCCGCTAACTCAGAACTTGCTCAAGGTAACAGTCTTCCTGAAGCTCATTCAGTTTCATGTTCAAACTTCAGTTATAAGCTTGGTATCCATTTCATGTTTTGAATTCCATTATAGACTTGGTATTTAATACCATTTCATATCCAGTCATGCCTTCATATATCAGTTCAGTTATATAATTATGCATCAGACATGTATTCTCATTGTGATAAAATTAGTTCATCAGAACACTAAGTCATGTATTCATAAATCAATTACAGATGTATTAGATAAGCATGCTCAGTATGATATATTCAGCTATCAGTCATGTTTTATTTGCTTATGTCCAGTATGTACATTAGTTTATCTTTCTTCCCTCTCACTCAGTTTTATTCGAAGATGAATATTCTCAAGGGGGAGATATTGTAATACCCCGTATTTTTTCCTAGCTTGAAATCATCCCAAGAATGTTAGAAGCTTTCTTTGAAAGATGAATCCACTTTTATATACGTGGAATTTTTAAGATTTTCATTTTTTTCATGTAGGAAATTGAATTAGCTTTCCAAAGATACAAATTTTATCAAAATCCGACATCGGAAGAGAAAGTTATGGCCGAAATACAGAAGGCAGTAAAACCGCCCAGGTGCGATGGTGGAGGCCGACGGACCATCGAACTAGCGACGACCGTTGCCCATGCCGTCGCAGCGAGGCAGTATGACTACCTTCTTCCTAGGAGCGACGGCCCAGGCCAATAGACCGTCGGAATAGAAACGAACCATCGCTCAGGCCATCGCAAGGGAGACAATGAGCCTTCATTCTGCTTAGGTGCGACGGTCAGGACAGATGGACCATCGACCCAGCGATGGACCGCCACACCCACAGTTGCACATCCTGTTCAGTTACTTATAACTCATTTTTATAGGGGCTTTTTTAGCCTTTTACCACCCGTTTATATACCTAGTAATATCCGATCAAGGCTCCAAAATTCATTATTCTTCTACAACATTAAAACTAGGATTTTCTCCCTCAGAGCAATCCTTAAGCAATAAAATCCAAATCCTCCTTAAGAACTAAGAGATTCAAATTCTTCAAGTTCAAGAACTTCAAGAAACTCAGTACCAGGTATGCATAGTATTCATTCATGGACTTTTTTCATTCATGAAGCCCAAGAATCTCTTTTCAAAGTTCAAGTGTATGGATTTTTGTGAATTCCATGTTGGGTTTGAATTCCATAGGCTTGCTCTTATTTTTTTTACCTTAGCTTTCAGATAGCCAGGTTATGATCATTATAGGACTTTATTTAGCTTGTAATGTAGGCTTAGGGGCTGGTATGGTACATATGGAAATTTAGTAACTAAGCCTCTTTGGCACTACACTTACTTTTGGGGTCCACTTATTAACCAATTTCCTTTTATTCCACCCTTATTTCTCACTTTGTATTCTTTTATTTCACATCAAGGTTGGGTGTGGTTTCTTTTATTATTTCTTTCTCTTTTTCAATTTTTCTTTTCTTCTTTCTTTTCTTTTTTCTTTTCTATTCTTTCTACCACACCCAACCCTACTTTATTTTTCTGTTATTTACCCTTTTTCACAACCACTTCACATTACGCACCCCTATGATAGACACTCTCAACTTAGCGATTTTTCTGAGTTGAGGTGCATAATTTACAAGGAGAACTAGAGCGAAAACAAGTTTATTGTAACACAAATGGGAAAGTGAAAGTTGAAACAAGAAAAAATAGTCTATACAGGCTCAAAATAGGGATCAAGGGATACTTATTCACATTTGGAAGGTCATTTAGGCTAAAAGTGGACTAATATCAAGAATGACCTTTGATCCTTTCCTAATCAACTATCCTATAACCTAGGCAGGACTAATCAGGGAAGTTCTAGATTTAACACACAAAGGGAACAAAGTAAGCATCTCACACACATGACACAGGGTTGCATCATAAGCTACTACCTATCCGGTTCATGTAATTGTTAGCTATGATTATCATGTCCGTAATTCTAATGCCATGAAGAGATTCATAATAGTCACACATATATACACAACACATAGTTCAAAAATAAATTTTTTAGAGAGGTATCATTTTTCTCAAAAATCAAAACAAAACACATCAACTGCCTTAGATACTCTTTTTTCTCCTACTTAAGCAAAAACACAACACAATTTGAAACAAAACATAATACAACACTATATTTTCCTAGACATGCTGATTCTACAATCATATCGCAATCTATAGAAAAAAAGAGCGATAATAAAAACCCATAGTGGCTGTGGTATACCCCAACCTTAACTAAAAGACTACGCACTATCCTTAGAAAAATATAAAGCAAGAGAATGAGGACATACTTGGGATGCACTAGGTGCCCATGTCATGCTCTCCCCCCTATGAGTGTATGTTAATTGGTTAAGGTAATGGTGGTGGCGGGGCATGACTAGAAGATGCACTTGAAAAAATCTCAGATCGGCATACCTCATCAACTACTATGGAAGCCCTAGAATCGTGGGTGGTCTATCTCATGGCCTGGCCAAATAGAATATAGGGGTACTATAGGTCATCCATTTAAGATCTCTTATTCCCAATGGCTGGGATCACCTCCTAATCCTTTGCAAATAAATCAAAATATCTTGGGCTGTGTGGAGTAGCTGATTGATAAAATGAGGGGATAGCAAGAGGGATGACTAGAATCCGTCTCTCAGTAAGATATCATACCTCTGCTCTTAATGTAGTCACCTCTTTCTGAATCTCACCTAAGTCATGAGCCTCTATGTCTCTGAATCGAGCCGATACCCAACTCTCAAAAGCATCTATATGGGTATGTAACTCAATAGTAAACTCTAACATCTTAGCCCAGAGTACAACCCATATCCTAATATCAGTAGTCTCTAGTATCCTTCAGACCCAAGGTCGGATCTGCCTTTGTTTTCTATGCTTAGCATCTCACATAGCGTGTCTATCTCATGTAAATATCAACTTGATGTCACACTCTATAGTTAATAAAATAGCTATATAGTCAGATCCAAAGAGAAATCGATGGATGGATGCCACTAAAATATCAACCTAAACTCCTCTCACCAACATCTGCTCTAACTGGGGCACCTCTACATACCTCTCGCCTTTGGGTGTGGTCAAATATACTGTAGCATCGTAGGAAGCATAGAACTCTCACAATAATTCCTGGATATTGAACCCTATAGTTTTATCACCTAACCTAGCTGATAATGATCAAACACACTCTGCAAGTGTGGTGCTCCTACTAACCCAAATAACTCAATCTGGATCTCTTCCCAAATAGTCCTCTTAGTCCAGCCTGCACTAGTTACATAGCTGTGCCACACATAAATCATCCGTAGCCCATCTATGCACCACCTAGGGTTTACCCCAATAATAGAATCAACCAAGATGAGAGTAAGGTTGGAAAATAAGTCAGTATGGGTTGGTGGCTCTGTGTCTGATGTATGCACCTGATGGAATGTCTGGGTTGTACCCTTCTTAGATTGGGATACCATAGATAATGACTTAGAGACTGCTGTTGTAGTCTCATCTTGTGACCCGTCCTCAAATTGGGGGTCCTTCCTAGATACTTCTTTAGTGACTCAAACTCCACCCTTTCTCCCTCCCCAGACTGGGGAGAGTATTGTGGTGACATCCCAAATGACTTTATTCTTAGCCTAAAAACTGGTCGACTAGCCTTTGACTGGGCCATAGCCTGAGTAGATATGGGCCATCATCCCCACTGTGTCTATGCTGGGACTGGATGACCAAGGTGGCTCTAACAATATGCTTTGCCATAGCTTATCTATAGGCCCTAATTGTGGGCTCACTTATTTGGTCAGGGCAATAGGGTACTCTTCCATTGAGTCACTGTGCTTGGGGGATTTATCCCTTCTCCTCAATGGTCCTGCCTTCTTTGGTGCCATAGTACCTGAAAAAGCAGTGTTAGCATCCGAAAAAGAATACAAAATTTCAAAGAAAAATCAAATGTATCAAAATTTAGATTTTTCCCTAATTTTCACATCTATATACAATGATTTCCGCCCATTCCAGTATAATTTTTTGCAAATAAAATTAAAGTCACATATATGTCAGAAAGTCTTTTGGGTCTCCACAACCTGTTCAACTTATACTTCCATTTAGGGCATGATCTTAGAGTTTTTATTAAAGAGCAATGCACCAATTTCATTTATCCAATTCTTTTAGGCTCCTACAAACAATATTATTGAGTTTTACATAATTGTCAAGCATATTCAAGAATTAACTCATATTTCTTTGCTAATATTCCATTCTAGTACTTATAGGAGCCAAGAATTTTACCTCAATTTTGAAATATAGAGAATAAACTTGATAAGTGTAGACACTCTAGAATTAGTGAGTGAATATACGCGCATGTGATGGACTGAGGGATGGGTCTTGATTTTTATAGTATTTGAGAAGGAGTTGGAGATTTTAAATTTTAGAGGGAGTTGGAAATTTAAGGATTATGTGTTTTACAAATTGGTTAGAAGCTTTAAAAACTAATGGTAGGCCGATTTTGGTATGGGTAGGGTTGGGGAAGGTCCAATTTTAGAAAAAACTAGGCCCAAAAATTTAGGTCACTTACGACACCACCACAGGGCATAGGTAGCACCTACGACTCGTAGGTGCCCTATCGTACCGAAATTTTTTCAGACTTTCCCTATTCTCTGAACCTTTTGTTCTGACACTTATTTCACTACCTATGAGGTTGTAAGTGGTACTTACGACACCATAAGTAGGTTCATAGGTAAAGGTTCAAAAATTCCAAAAAATCTTCCAAATTTCCTTCTAACTTTAATTGCATAACTTAACTGGACCGAGTGTGGCTTATGATCACCATCGGTGGGTTAATAAGTTTCTTTAATTGGAATTTTCTTGATTTAGCAATGTTCTACCATGTTACAGGTAGTTCCTTAAGCTACAAACCTACATAAAAAAACAATGTGAATACTAAAATAGCGGGTTGCCTCCCACCCAACACTTGATTTACATCGTGGCACGATGTGGCTATATTGGTTACTCAGACTTTACCAGTAAGATCAAGGGTTGCCTCTTATGCAGTGCGTAATTTAACATCGCGTCATGATGGTGAAACCTTGATTACTCAAAATTCATCAAGGCAATCAAAGGATTCGCTTCCAGGGTCATCAATACAATATATTACTAATACCACCCTTATGTCAATGGGTTTCTTTATTATTCCGTGAATGTTGAATATGACCTCCTCATTATTCAATTTTAACTTGATATCTCCTTTCTCTATATCTACCAATGCTCTATGAAGATTATGGGCATCTCAAAGTCAACTTTACAATCCAAGATAACAAAGTCAGTAAAAAAAATAAAGTTTTCAACTTTCATTAAAACATCAAATGATATGCCCATGGGATTCTTCACTATACAGTCTGCCATCAACAACCACATAGTTGTTGGTTCCGGAGGGCTCAATACCAACTATTTGAATACAACCAACGACATCAAATTAATGTTGTCCCCCAAGTTACATAATGCTCTTGCAAACCTAGATGTCCCAATGGTGCATGGGACTGTGAACACTCTGGGTTCACCCTTCTTTTGCGCCAGAGATCAAGAAGTTATCGCACTATAATGGTGCAACCCAAAAACATCCTTAAACCAACCACTCTCTTCTTCATTACCAACTCCTTTATTAATTTGGCGTCCCTAAGAATTTGCTCAAGAGCCACGAGAATAGGGATATTCAAGCTCAACTATTTACATATAGAAATAAACTTTTTGAATTTCCTTCTTCTTTATTTTGTTTGAATGTTTGAGGAAAATCAGGAGGAGATTATGGTATTGTCTTCGCTATTGGATTATTGACCTTTCCCTTTTCTTTGTCCATTCTCAGCACCATAATAAACACACTTGTAGCCTTTTTTGACTCTACTTCAGGTTTCACATCAACCTTAACACTATCATTCTTAGGATAATCAATAGTAGACATAGAGGGATCAACAATTGTTTACCACTTTGAGTGGTGATGGCTAGACAATGATCGTTATTTTTAGGATTCTGAACTGTATTGCTTGGAAGGGTTACTAACTGCCTCTGATTCAAAGTTGTAAATATTTTTCAAAACTGCTGCTCTAATTGCTTTATCACAGTAGCATGCGACTCTACCTTCTGGGCCAACCCTGAATTATCTGCCTTGATCTCCTTAAGGAAATTTTCCTAACCCCTTACTAGCTTGGACAATATAACCTCCATAATTGAATCAGTGTCAAAACTATCTGGTGCAACATACACACCGCCCTTCTTCTTGTAATCATCCTTGCATCTTTAGTCACTATCCTTCTCATTGTTCTTATCTTTGTACCTATTCCCATAAGTAGTTCCAACCTTGGATTCCTTGACCTTTGGCTTGGAAACTTGCCAACTCTCTATCTAGGTATTTTACCTCTTTTTAAAATAAAAATCATATGATCTAGAGGACTTACCCTGTGAGCCCACTGTATTTACTTTCTCAGAATTCATCATCGTAAACTTCTTGGTCAATAAGCCAACCTCTTTCCTTAGCTCAGTAACTTCTTATGCCATGTTTTATCAATAACTCTATGCCTGCTGGAAGCACCAATGACATATATGCCAGTGCCTCTCTCTACCTCCCAACTATGCCATCCTTAGTTGGTGAGAGAGATCTGATCTAATATCTCTAATGCTACCTCCTAATGCAGATACATGAATTCTCCACCAGTAATAGTGTCTATCATAGATCTTGAGCTAGTGTTAAGGGCTCGGTAGAAGATCTCAAGCAAGCTCTGCCCCAAAATCCTTTGGTTAGGCACTATTATCAAATTTTTTTGAATCAAAACCATGCCTCACACACTGACTCAAAGTGTAACTACCTAAACTTATATATCTTGTCCTTCAACTTAAGCATTCTGGATGGTGGAAAGAAATGATCTAAAAATTGCCTCCATAATTTATTCCAAGTAGTGATTGATCCTTGAGAAAGTTCCCCTAACCATAATGTAGCTTTATAGGTAAGAGAGAAAAGGAATAATCTGAGTATGAAAGCTTCTTGATCAATCCTCGATATAGTGTATGATGATCAAATCCCAATAAAATTAATTAGGTGCATGTTTGCATCATCAGTGGGTAAGGATACAAATATGCCCTTCAGGTTTAAAAGTTGGATCATAACACCGGTGTCATCAAACTTTACATTTGGTGGAAGTGCATAAGGAATGATATCTCCTATCTCAATAGGCTGAAAATGCCTTAAGTCATCTTTCGGATCATCATATGGTGGCAAATACAAATAGGCTGGGAGTACTTGAGCTATACCTTTTCTAGCTCTATCTTGATCCCCATCGAGTGTTGCTAAAAAATTTTCTTCTTGTCTTTGCCTTGCTCGATTTTCCTCTTTAGCTACACATTGGGGATCTGATTCCCTCTTATGGATGGTTTCTGCTGCTGCTAATAACTGCTCAGTGGTTTGATCAACAATGTCCTAAACTCCACCAGGTAGATGGAGAGACAAATAATTTAGGTTCTGCCAAATACATTCAAGCTGACCTTCCCGAACGTGTTCTGCCATCCTATGATTTGGCTGTATGATTCTCTCTAGCTCAAGATCAAGTGGGAGTAATGTATTGCCTTGACTCCTGGTGCTAGACATACACCGGCGTATGCCCTAAGAAGAATGAAAAATAAAATCCAAAAACTTCAACAACTTCAATCAATAATCACACTGTATTCTATGATAATAGCACAAAAAATTTTGATGAATGCCCAAACTACACCTCCTTATGAGAATAAAAAAGGTCACTGTCAAAATATAGTAACCCAAACTCATAGGGAATACGTGGAACTATCTCTCAAACTTGCTGAAATTATCAGGTAATGCAGAACGTAAATTGTTTTGGGGGGGGGGATTTTTCTTTGAACAACAAGACGTAACAAAAATCGAATGCTTTGGGATGTAAACAATCTAAAATAAACTCTAGGACTGTGTTCCCCTAGCTTTCTAACTCAGCAAGTTTATCGTTCTTCGTTGAACCATTCTAATATCTTACATGCAGAATTTGATAAGTTGTGTATCACTAACCATCTTAAAAATAAGGGGTTGTTTGTTAGTTTGTGAAATAAGAGAGAACGATTTTGGGATAAAATTCAAATTATCCTATTTTGAGGTTTAACTTTTGATTCCAAGATTAGCTTCCCTAGATTACTTATACAAGCATCATGATATTATTTTTGTATTTCTAAATGGTGGATAACAATCATGCATTATAATCAGGAAATTGTATATCAAAATGACAAAGATGCTTTCTCCAATCTCAAAAGATAGAATTCTATTATTTTTTGTTGTTTCTTATATCTTGATTATTATATTATTTTTTTGTAGTTTTTATTCTTTTATTATTTGCTATTTTTTTGTTGTTTGTTGTTTGTTGTAATTCATACTACTTTGGAATATTTTTTTCTTGAGTGAGGGTCTATTGAAAACATGTCTACCTCCTAGGTAGAGGTTAGGTATGCACACTCTATCGATTATAGATCCTACATTAGGTATGTTATTGTATTCTATTGATAACCATGATTGAAGCAGTTTGTGCGCACCTTAACTACTCTCGGAGATTCCCCAAAATATTCTTTCAAAGTTGTTAAGTGTCGGTTATAATTGGAAATAAACATTTTTACTATAAATACATACTCTATATTATACTTGTATATTTTATTTTAGTTCAATCAACCGAACATCTAGAATACCATAAAACCATCATAAGATAATGAATTATGGGTGTTAAAAAAGTTTCAAAATTGAGTAAAGGTGACTCGTCTTAATCATTGAGTATGGATTACTAATTTTAGGTTAAGGATTAAGGGAATGAATTTTATATCCCTCGATTGTGGGACCTACACTTTGGCCCATCTATATAAAACCCTAAACTAAATAAAGAGGAAAAGAAAAAATGGCTAGGCTAAGCTCTTTTCTCTCCCTTTACACTTTTCTTCCTTGTTGCTCATTTTTCTTGCTGATCGGATACTTCTTCTTCTTCTTCTTCTTCTTCTTTTTCTTCTTATTCATCTATATCATCATCTTCATCATTATCTTATTCTTCTGTTGCTATGACATTTTGTTGTTGTTGTTGTCATTATTACTGCTACTGATCCAAATTTTTGAACCAAACTTTATTCATATATCACTAGACATTACTTTATAAGTGATTTTGGTAAGTAAAAAAAGGATTATTAGTTCAATTTCTCATCTAAGTATATCTCCTATTTTTTCAACAATTTTTAGTAGCATATCCACAACTGTTATATTCATTTAAAATAGCCTTTGTATAGTTTTCACTACTGTTAAAGAAGTTCCAATGGATAAATCTTCTGTTGTAGAAGATGACCTACCAATTGGATTACAACAACCGTATCCAATAACTAAGTCATCTATTCCAATAAATGGGTTATTTGTTGCAGCAAATGACCCACCTATTGGATAAAGCTACTGATTCTGAACCTGAATCCAACAGGTAAGTCATCTATTACAACATATGGCTCTTGTTGCAACAAATGACCTATCTGTTGAATTTATCTCACTTCAGTCGGCAAAACTAATTCAAAACTAGAAGCTTAATCCAATAGGTAATTCATTTGTTGCAATAAATGACTTATCTATTTCAATAGATAACTTACCTTTTGATGACGCACCAGGTCATTTTATGCATTTCCATGTATTTTTTCCATTTAGAGCTTTCTTATAGCTTTTTCTATGTCATATACAACTTGCTGGAGCTGACAGTTCGGTTACCAGATAGTTCATTTGATTTCTTAGAGCCAATTCTCTATTTGGAGTCTTCGCTGGTTAGGATTCCCTATCCAAAAATTTAGTGAAATGACCCCGTATGCTAATTTTGATAGTTACAATATCTTTGAAACATCGAATTTAGGCTAGGTGAACCTTTGGTTTGGATCCTAAGGCTCCTGGACTCATTTCAAGCTATTCATTGAAATTGAATGAAAATGGTCCATAGGTGTGGGTCCCACTTTTAATAGAAACAACCTCGAGTTAAAATTTTGACTGCGCCATTGAGTTCGAAACATCCAATTTGATAAGGTAGCATAGTTTGTTTATGCATACAGAATTTTGAATGAATCTCGAGGGGTTGATGGAGACTTGGAAAAATTCTAAGTCCTCAACTGGTGCATCCGCTAAAGTGGCCTTTTAGGAACTTTAGTAGCCTGGCCAGCCCCAGTGAGCTACTTTAGCGACAAGCTGACTGCTAAAGCACGTGCTACTTTAGTGTCAGCTTGTCCCCTTTAGCAGTATGCTATGCATAGGAAGGTATTGCTTTAGCGGCACCTGGGTGCTTTAGCGCTGACCGTTAAAATAATCTAGTGCCCGCTTTAGCGGTACCTGGGAGACATTAACTGCCCTAATTTTCTTAATTTTCTCCCATTTTTCACACTAGTTCAAGAGGAAAAAACCCCAAAATATGTGAAAACTCAGGAGAAACATCAATAGGTGATTTTGGGGTGTTTGTGACCTTGAATTACTCATTGCTTCTCTGCATTCTTGGAAATTTTTCATTAAATTCATGATTTAAAATTCATTATTAATTGTCAAATCTACATCACCTGATGAGGATAAAGTGACCACTATTAAAATATAGTAACCCAACTAGGTTGGGGTCGAACCCATAGGAAATACATGGAATTATCTGTCAAACTTGCTGAAACCCTGGCCAGTGCTGAAAGTAAATGTGGGCGGATTTTGCTTTGAATAATAAGACATAAAAAAATTCAAATGCTTTTGGTTGTAAATAATTTAAAACAAAAACTAGGATTGTGTTCCCCTTGATTTCTAACTCAGTGGGTTTATCATGCTTCGTTGAACCATCCTAATATCTCACATGCAGAATTTTATAAGTTATGTATTACTAACTATCTTGTGAATGCCTAAGTGAATTTCACTCCTTATATTTTGAGTCTCTGAGTGTCACCTTACTAACTCTTATCCTAGGTACCAGATTAACTATTACCTTTTGAGTATCTATTTAATTAGATGAAGATAATTAGCTTAAGTAGATGAGGATGGTTAGCTTATATCGATAATTAATTCCAAATTATTGTTGTGATATTTTTTCCTACTCTCTATCTCATTTTTGAAGTAAGTAGTGAATATAGGTTGGTTCTTAATGCATGCAACCGTAAAGAGATCTATTAAACCAAAGATGATCACAATACATGCAAGAATATTGGTTGGGAACAACGTTGCACTTCCCTCACCTTGTTATTCAGTTAGGGTTTCCACAACCATAGCTAAGGGATTTAGCCACTCATCATTTTGAAACAATCCATGGAGTTCATAATTCAAAGCTTTAAATCAGCCTCACAATAATTTATGATGAAAACCCATAGTCTCAAATTGAATAGCAAAACTAAAATCCCAAGATCAAAATCGAATCTCAAAATCAAAATATATGTTTGTGAATTGTAAGAGTGAATAATGCTATCCCCCAAAGGGTGTAAAATAGCATATAATAACTATAAAATGTCAAAAAGGTATTTATATATTACATGGAAATCCTAGAAATTCAATCCAAAATGATCCGGGAAAGTTGAGTCGGCAGCCACCTATGGGCTGTAGGTCGCACCTTCGACCCTTAAGTGGGGGAATGTAGGTAGAAGGCCAAAAATCTTACTCTCTAAATTTTATTCTGACACCTACGGTCTACCACCCATGCCTATTAAGTGGCACCTATGCCTAGTAGGTGCAAGGCTGTAGGTAGAATGTCCAAAATTTCAGCTTCTGATTATTGAAACTTCATCCTTCTAACACTTATGGTCTGTCACTTACTCCAAGTAGGTGGAACCTAATCCAAGTAGGTGACATCATAAGTGGTCAATTTTCACTTTTTTTCCTGTTCATCTCCAAAACCTATTTTCATGCAAAATATAACATAAAACACATCATATCTAACAAAAAGACCTAAGTAACTGCATATTTTCATTATTTTTATAATTAAAAGTGCTATGAAACCATAGCATACCAATGAGATCAAAATTTACCTAATCTTAAGGGTTAATGTTCCTTGAGCATAGCAAAATGTATTGTCTATTTTGAAAGTGCGATTCCGCAAGTTGGCCCACATGAGACTTTTATGTAATTTTGAATACGAAGAACAAAAATTCACTATGCGTACTGTTATTCTCATATTGATAAGTGGATTATTATTTTGTTATTGTGGCATCTTGCCAAGGCTCTTTGGATGGGAAATTCATCATTTTAGAGGATTTTACTATGATTTCTTTAGCGTTTAGGTAGACTAGGTTTACCTTCCTCATAGATTAGGATAATTTGTAGTATATTTATGTTCATATACTAGATATGGGTTTGAAATTAGGTCTTGGAAGTGTATCCAGTATAATTTGGATGTCTTAGTCAAGTTAGAACTTGTAAATTAGGCATGGTTGACTTATTTACTAATTCTTAGGGTAGAATAATTATCTTAGGACTGAAATATGGCTTAGTTAATATCCAGTAGTGAAATTAGATACCTTAGCCTAGTTGGGTAAAATTTGCCTTATAATGGATTTAGGAGATTAGGAGTGGGGCCTTCGGTCCACCTTAGGCCAAGACTATCATTAGCTCTTTATAGACTTATTAGGCGTGTTATATCTTTTAAATGCATATTTTAGAGTTTGAAGAAGCTATATACATGATATTTATGCTAGATTGGTGCTTCTAAGTTGATGCTAGTTTCGATTCAAGTTTGATGATTTATGATTTTGAGTTTCGATTCAAGTCCAGCAATTGATTATAAGAGTTTTGATTTTAAGTGCAAAAAGTGATGATGATATGAGCTCCAATTCAAGTTTGGCATTAAGAGGTTATTCATGATATGTTTATGTTATGGAATGATTCACAGTTATGGCTGTGAGAGGTGGTTATTTAGTAAATTTTGATTACTTCTCTTGATTGCATCCTCTTGGCTTATGAGGGCCTATGTTGGTTATTTACCTTTTTTCACTTACTGGATTATGGGAGGCCAGTTTTGTAGTTATACTAATGTGTTCTTTTATGTTATTATCATTTTGGATTATTTATTTGCTTACCAGAGTATTTTGTAATTTCATTCCAGGTTTGTCTTTTTACTTGACTTAGCTTACTTGTCTTGCATCATAATTATTCTTATATTATGATTTAGCCAAGTCGGTCAATGATGGATACTGAGTACCAGTGGCTTTGGTACTCATACTACACTTATGTACCTTTTTGGTGTAGATCCAAGCACTAGTTTCCACTACTGGCACCGCTATCATACTGACTAAAGTGTGGAGATAGGGTGAGCTCTCAAAGCTGCAGTTGACATTTTCTACTTCTTATACTTTTTCTTAGTCTTTCCATTATAGTACTCATATTCTCTTGCTAGTGGCTCTTGTACTGACACCACTAGGTCGTGAGATGTTATCTTTATCTTATTTATCTTTTGTATTATTATTATTGTTCTTATTCCCTATTTAATCATTTGTAAGATTTACTAATATATTTTTAGTATTTCTGCCATTTTTCATCAAATTAGCCCATTGTTTCTAGCTCTAGAAAATAGTTTGGTTTACCTACTGATGGGATAAAGTAGGTGCCATCATGACTCGTAAGATGGGTTGTGAAATTTTTTTATAAGAGAGCTTGGTTTACCAGTATTATTGGTACAAGAGCAAGTGTCTAGTAGAGTCCCACGGATAAAAATGATGATGTTCATTTCTTATCTATGGAAGACTATAGGACATTCTTAGGAGATCTCACTTTCTTCACTGATTTTGTGCTATGAGTCTGAGATAGTTTCTAAAGATTCCTTTGGTTTCACTCTTTCATAAATAGGATGCGTGCTACTGCTGCATGAGATGAGGACCCTAAGTCTATGATGAGGGAGCTCGTCGCATTTCATGGATAACCTATGGCTTGAGGACAACCCAAATATCCATCCCCAGCTAAGGACAAGGATGAGGGCCTTCACACGGCCCTATTCCTGCTCCAAAGTTGGAGATTCTTCCACACCAACCAGAGGTAAGACAAAGACCAACCCATGCCCCACCTGGGTTTATTTATTTTTCATTTTTCATGGATACATTGGTTTAACTCTTGGGAGTAGTTGGTGGAGCACCATTTGATGGTGCACTGTCAATAGATTAAATTAGTACAGAGGAAGAGCCACAACCTGTAGCTATGGCTCCTAGAGTTAAGGTCCCTCCTGCACTGGTGGTTTCTCAGCAAATAGTTACCTAACCTATGGTTTCTCTCACGCCCCAAAATCCCATCGGGCCGGACTGGCACCCGAAGCCGAGAAGGCCCGGGAGAACCCGTTCAAATACCCGTACTTTCACTTATATGTCACCAAAAATTTGGGCAGCACTTCGTTACATATAGAAGGGTCTAATTTCCTGTATCAGCACAACACGCACAAATATATATATATATAATACTTGGCCGTCGGGGCCACCACATATACAAATATAACATCACTATATAAACTTCCATGACTTTACCCTTCCTTATGTCTACAAAGCCTCTAGGATATACATGACATAACTAGGGTGGGGACAAACCCCCGCCCACACATGACTCCTGTACAATAACAAAACATAAAGAACCGACTCGGAAAGCTCCGAAGCAAACTGGAGCTCACCAACAATAGCTGTATGACCTGGCTCCTACTTGTGCGGTGTATGAGCTGAGGTACCTGTACCTGCAGCATGAAATGCAGGTCCCCGTGGGGGACGTCAGTACGAAATATATACTGAGTATGTTAAGCTATAGATAATCACATATGATATAAGAGCTCAATAGAAATCAGAAACAAGTGAATAAAGCGTAATAGGAGTGGACCACATTTACTAGAACTTGTGACAACCTGTACATTGCATTTATTCAATCACTTTACCTTCGTTCTTATCGTCTTTGTAATCATTACTGTACTGTACTGTGACTATTAGGCTGCCTACAGTACATATCTACTGGGATCGACCCATGCTAGGCTTATTCCCCTGGGATACCACCCATAAACACATAAATAGGGATCGACCCATGCTAGGCTTATGCCCCTGGGATACCACCCGATAAGAGAGAACTTCCATCACTTAGTTCAATTAATCTTTGAGATTGTTATTTCGGTCGCCACCATATTTTTGATACTTTGAAACAATGATACATCAATAGGAGACATATAAATAGACCATCAATGCAATAACAATGAAGTAAGAACTCATTGGCACATCAATGAAGTGTTTTGGAGTCATCAATGCCATAACAATAAAGTAGGAACTTATTGGTATATCAACAATGTGTTTCAGAATCATCAATATCACAACAATGAAATAGGAGCCTTTTGGTATATCAATGGAACATTTTGACACTTTATAGGATGGAAACAACTTCGTTGGTAACGTAGAACAATACATGTTTTTGGACAACCTCGGAATCTTACTTGATGGAACATTGGTGTTTTCATGCCAAAGAACATTATTAGAGTATGCTTTACATACCTCGTCGTAGATTCGTATACCAATTCAACACAACTTCCCGCCTTTACAAATCACTTATCTACAATGAAATGTTTGGCATCTAGTATTAGCAACCCAGCACCACAATTCTCTTCCATAATTCCATACAACCAATATTTGCATAGCATTCCAAAAACCAACTTGAACAATAGGTTTATGTGTATATTATAATCATCATTTCAATACCACATTATCACACCAAATCCCTTCACAATTCAACATAATCCAACCATGCACAAGAATAATCCAACATCATTCCCAATCATCTTTCAACAACAATCAAATAACACACTTCTTATGCTTACATGCATATATATACATATCCATATAAATAACACCAACATAATTTACATCCTTACCATAAAATGGCCCTTTTGATTTTGAAGTCCTGTTGGCACAAATAAGGGGTGCTTCTCGAAGCCCTCGAAACGGTGAACACAACTACGGAATCAATTTGGATTTTCTACGGTTGAATCACAAGATAATTTGAAGGTCAAATTTGGCTAGGGTTTGTTCTTTCCTATGATTGATGATGAAGATGAGTTTTTGAACTCATATACATGTATATATACACATATTCCCGTCCATAATATCATAGGGAATGACCAAAGTGCCTTTAAAATTTAAATAATGTCAAATCTGTCCTCTGGTGGACTGTTTTGACAAGCTAAAGTAGATCGACCATAACTCTTTTCTACGATATCGGATTTAGGTGAAATTGGTATCGTTGGAAAGATAATTCAAAGGGATTTCATTTAATATAAAGTAGGCCACCCAGTTCGTCCTGTACAAGGATTTATGATCGTTTGAAGTTGACCCTAAAAATCTATTTTAAGAGGCTGAAGTAAAACGAGTATAACTCCTTACTCAGACGTTGGATTTGGATGAAACCAATTGCATTGGAAACAAGACTCAAAGATATTTCTTTTGATAGGTCTTATCTCTCCCAGTTCATTATATTAAGGGAGTTATGATTGTTCAAAGTTGACCCAAAAAAACTGGCAGGCCTCAGTAGTTTGTGTGCAGGAAATTTTCCTGCACATTTACTATTCACCATATCTCGGCCACCGTTTTATAGTTTCGAATGTGCTCGATTATATCCAAAACTTATCCGTTTTTGGAAATCTTTATATTGTTGGAAAGCTTATTCAATAAACTTCGTATGGAACCATCGACGGGCAAATTCCGGTATAAATAAAATAAATAAAAATTAATTCCATATAAATAAGACCAATACACGTACTTGAATACGCCAATACATGTACTTGAATACGGGGTGTTACATCCTTCCCCCCTTTAGGACATTCGTCCTCGAATGTTAGCGTACTTATTCAACCAAAACAAGTTCAAGTCCACCATTAACATTCACATCATCACATAAATACTATGCATATATAAACAAAAAATACTTGTTAATGTTCTAACTCTGTTTCTTGAACTTACTCTTCATCTTTGAACAAATGAGGGTACTTAGATTTCATTGCTTCCTCAGCTTCCCATGTAATCTCTTCCCTTTGTTAATTTATCCAAAGTACTTTCACCAATGCTACTTCTTTATTTCTCATCTTCTTAACTTGACGATCTAATATAGCAATAGGCATCTCCTCATAGGTAAGATCTTCTGTTACTTGCACATCTTCAGTAGAAGTAATAAGGGACGGATCTCCGATGCACTTTCGAAGCATCGATACATGAAATACTGGATGTACAGATGAGAGTTCCTGGGGTAGCTCTAATTCATAAGCAACTTGCCGACATCTTCGAATAATCTTATACGGGCCTGGCCTATATATCGTGGACTAATCTTTCCTTTCTTTCCAAATCTCATCACCCCTTTCATTGGCGATACCTTCAAAAATACCCAATCGCCTAACGAAAACTCTAGCCCTCTTCTTCTACTATCCGCATATGACTTGTGTCGACTTTGGGCTATTTTCAACCGTTGCTGAATCACCTTGACTTTTTCTATGGCTTGATACACAAGATCCGGTCCGAACATAAGAGTTTCACTCGCTTCGAACCATCCTATTGGTGATCTACACTTCCTCCCATATAAAGCTTCATATGGTGCCATTTTGATACTTGAATGATAGCTATTATTGTAGGCAAACTCAATAAGAGGTAAATGATCATCCCAGCTGCCTTTAAAATCTATAACACATGCTCATAGAATATCTTCAAGTGTTTGAATGGTGTGCTCTACTTGTCCATCCGTCTGAGGGTGAAAAGCTGTACTCAGATTCACTTGTGTTCCCAAACTCAGTTGGAAAGACTTCCAAAAGTTTGCGATAAATTGAGTTCCCCGATCCGATATAATAGAAGTTGGCACTCCATGTAATCGGACTATTTCCTTAACATACAACTTCGAATATTCTTCAAATGTGTAAGTGGCCTTAACGGGTAAGAAATGTGCGGATTTAGTAAGCCTATCCACAATCACCCATATAGAATCAAATTTCCGAGATGTACGAGGCAAACCTGTAATAAAATCCATGTTGATCATGTCCCACTTCCAAATTGGAAGATCTATGCATTGCATATAGCCTCTGGGCTTTTGATGTTCCACTTTAACTCGTTGGCAATTTGGACATTCAGCTACACATTCTGCGATGTTCCTTTTCATGTCATTCCACTAATACATATCTTTCAAATCTTGATACATTTTGGTTGATCCTGGATGAATGAAATACCTTGAAAAATGTGCCTTTGTCATAATCTTCTTTCTTAGCCCGTCTACATCCGGCACACACAATCGGTTTTGGCACTGAAGTACTCCTTCTCGCGTAAGCTCAAATGCCTTGGTCGCACCACTCTGAACGTTCTCCTTAATTTGTAATAAAATAGGATCTGCATCTTGCTTCTTTTTCACCTCAGCTACTAATGAGGATTCCGCGGCATTATGCACAATAAGCTCCTCGTCCGGAGTTTCGAGAAGACGAAATCCTAGACTAGCTAATTGATGAAGATCTTTAATCATCCCTTGCCTTTCTATAGGTTCCATCATAGCCTTACGACTCAACGCATCAGCTACTATATTCGCTTTCCCTGGGTGATACAAAATATCAACATCATAATCTTTTAATAGTTCCATCCACCTTCGCTGCCTCAGATTTAGATCCTTCTGACTGAAAATATATTGTAAGCTCTTGTGATCAGTATATATATCAACATGAACCCCATATAAATAGTGGCGCCATATTTTTAAAGCAAAGATAACCGCTGCCAGCTCAAGATCATGTGTGGGGTAATTTTTCTCATGTGGCCTCAATTGCCTTGAGGCATATGCTATCACCTTACCATGCTGCATTAATACACATCCTAAACCAATTCTCGAAGCATCACAATACACTGTATACCCTTCTGTACCTTCTGGAAGTACCAACACAGGTGTAGAAGTCAACTTATTCTTCAATTCTTGGAAACTCTCCTCACACGCATCATTCCATTGGAACTTGGATGCTTTATGCGTTAGCTTGGTTAAGGGTGCTGAAATGGAAGAAAAGTCTTTAACAAACCTTCTACAATAACCGGCCAACCCGAGAAAACTACGAATCTCCGTAGGCGTTGTGGGCCTTGTCCAGTTCTTCACATCTTCTATCTTTTGAGCATCAACCTTTATCCCTTCACTAGATACAATATGACCCAAAAATGCCACCGACTTTAACCAAAACTCACATTTAGAGAACTTTGCATAAAGCTTACAATCACGAAGAGTCTGCAATGCCTGTCGTAAGTGATTGGCATGGTCCTCTTCTGATCTAGAATAAACTAGAATATCATCTATAAAAACTATCACAAATACATCCAGGAATATCTTAAACACCCTATTCATCAAATCCATAAAAGCTGCAGGTGCATTAGTTAGCCCAAATGACATAACTAGAAACTCATAATGACCATACTGTGTTCGGAAAGCTGTCTTGGGTATATCCTTCTCTTTGACCCTCACTTGGTGGTAACCTGACCTGAAATCTATCTTAGAAAAACACTTGGCGCCCTGTAACTGATCAAATAAATCATTAATTCTTGGGAGAGGATATTTATTCTTAATAGTCACCTTATTCAATTGCCGATAATCAATACACATCCTCAGCGAGCCATCCTTTTTTCGTACAAATAACACTGGTGCTCCCTAAGGGGAAATACTAGGCCTAATGAACCCCTTTTCTAGTAAATCTTTCAATTGCTCTTTCAATTCTCATAATTTTTGCTGGGGCCATTCTATACGGAGGAATGGAGATTGGTTGGGTGCCTGGTATTACATCAATACCAAACTCTACTTCTCGTTCAGGAGGAAAACCTGGAAGATCTTCAGGAAATACATCAGAAAATTCATTTACCACCGGAACAACGTGAAGAGTTGGTGGCTCCGCTTCTGTATCCCTTACTCTAACTAAATGATATATATATCCCTTGGAAATCATTCTTCTTGCCTTAAAATAAGAAATAAATCTACCTCTTGGCGCGCTAATTTCACCTTTCCATTCAAGGACTGATTCATTTGGAAAATGGAAATATACCTTTTTCGTGCAGTAATCAATTATGGCATAACAAGATGCCAACCAGTCCATACCCATTATAACATCAAAATCTACCATTTCTAACTCCATAAGATCAACCATCGTATCACCACCACAAACAGTTACTATGCAGTTTCGATAAACCCTTCTAGCTATAATAGATTCCCCGATCGGTGTGGACACTTCAAATGGCTTAACTAACAGTTCGGGTATTCTTTCAAACTTTCCAACAACCAATGGAGTAACATAAGATAATGTAGAACCGGGATCAATTAAGGCATATAAATCAAATAAAAATATATACAACGTACCCGTAACCACATCTGGGGAAGCCTCTAAATTCTGTTGATCCGCTAGAGCATACGTACGATTTTGAGCCCCACTAGAACTCGTGGCTCCTCTATCACCTCTAAAATGACCCATTGGTTGTGCACCCCTTCCTGAATAAGGCATAGATGATGATGATGCAACAAATGACCCTGTAGGTCGTGCCATACCCCCTATGTCCCTCTGTGGGCATTCCCTCATCATATGCCCCGACATACCGCACCAAAAGCAAACATTGGTCCCCAGCCGACATGCGCTCAAATGATACCTTCCACATTTATTGCATGGCTCTCGAGGAGGTCTCGATTGGCTCATATTCCGTTGCCCTTGGTAACCCACTGATCGCGATCTCTGACCCTCACTTCTTTGCCCAAATTGATTGCCTCTGAACCCATGATGCTGTGGTAGAGCACTAGCTGCAGAATAAGAAAATAATGGCCTAGTTGGTCTAGCAGAAAATTGAGGTCTAAAACCTCCCTGTGGCGCCATAAACTGCCCTGTAGATCTGGCCCTCTTAGAAGATCCGCTTTCAAATTCCTGTGTTCTTCTTCTTTGCCTCTGATCTTCCATTTTCTGTGCAAATACTTGGATCCTAGCTATATCCATGTCTTTATTCAGTGCAGCAATAGTACAATCCCCTAACCAAATACGAATCCAATCCAACCACATACCGATGAACTCTGTCATCCATAGTAGTTATAACATTAGGAGCATATCTGGACAAAGAATTAAATCAAAGAATATACTCCCTCACACTTGTATTACCCTGTCGAAGATTTAAGAACTGATCCGCACGGGCCTGACGAGTCTCATATGTTAGATAATGATCAATAAATGTCTCTTTGAACTCTTTCCAAGTAGCTGGGGGTGCATCAATTCCCCTTGATCGTTTCCAGTCTTCATACCAATATATAGCCTCACCTTTGAATCTATACGCGGCTAACTCCACTGTCTCTCTGCCCGATACATGCATCACCTCTAGGGCCCTTTGGATCTGATCAATAAAGTCCTGCGGATCTTCATTAAGATCTGATCCGGTAAAAGTGGGAGGATCCATCTTAAGAAAATCCTGTGTTCGAAGGCTAGCCGCCCTATCTATACCACTAGGACCTGCAGTAGGAATGGCTTGCCCTTGAGCTTTCCCAGCAACTATACGAGTCAAAAGTTGCACTGCATTTCTAAGATCTTGATCAACAACATTAATAGGTGGCTCTGGGGATATATTTCTCCTCCCTCTTATTTCTTCCGAACTGGGGGAAGTTTTTGATGCAAGCTCAGCTGGAGCCTCACTTTGATTAGCTGGTCTAGTGGGTGACTTACTAGTCCCCTCTCCGGCAGCCACATCTACTTGCTTACCGGTATTCTTGCTTCTGGTAACCGACATCATTACTATAATAAGAGAAACAAACTGATTCAGTGGTCAACTATGACTTCATATACAATATAAGCTCTATCACATGATCTAAGACATGAAAAAAAGAAACAATTCCTAAATGTCCATAGCCTCCTGTTTATAGATGTGGTGCACAACACACCGATAAATGAGACTCTACGTAGACACGGCTTTATAGATTCACTAGGACGAACCTCTCTGATACCACTATTGTCACGCCCCAAAATCCCATCGGGCCGGACTGGCACTAGAAGCCGAGAAGGCCCGGGAGAACCCGTTCAAATACCCGTACTTTCACTTATATGTCACCAAAAATTTGGGCAGCACTTCGTTACATATAGAAGGGTCTAATTTCCTGTATCAGCACAACACGCACAAATATATATATATATATATATATATATATATATATAATACTTGGCCGTCGGGGCCACCACATATACAAATATAACATCACTATATAAACTTCCATGACTTTACCCTTCCTTATGTCTACAAAGCCTCTAGGATATACATGACATAACTAGGGTCGGGACAAAACCCCGCCCACACATGACTCCTGTACAATAACAAAACATAAAGAACCGACTTGGAAAGCTCCGAAGCAAACTGGAGCTCACCAACAATAGCTGTATGACCTGGATCCTACTTGTGCGGTGTATGAGCTGAGGTACCTGTGCCTGCAGCATGAAATGCAGGTCCCCGTGGGGGACGTCAGTACGAAATATGTTCTGAGTATGTAAAGCTGTAGATAATCACATATGATATAGGAGCTTAATAGAAATCAGAAACAAGTGAATAAAGCGTAATAGGAGTGGACCACATTTACTAGAACTTGTGACAACCTGTACATTGCATTTATTCAATCACTTTACCTTCGTTCTTATCGTCTTTGTAATCATTACTGTACTGTACTGTGACCATTAGGCTGCCTCCAGTACATATCAACTGGGATCGACCCATGCTAGGCTTATGCCCCTGGGATACCACCCATAAACACATAAATAGGGATCGACCCATGCTAGGCTTATGCCCCTGGGATACCACCCGATAAGAGAGAACTTCCATCACTTAGTTCAATTAATCTTTGAGATTGTTATTTCAGTCGCCACCACATTTTTGATACTTTGAAACAATGATACATCAATAGGAGACATATAAATAGACCATCAATGCAATAACAATGAAGTAAGAACTCATTGGCACATCAATGAAGTGTTTTGGAGTCATCAATGCCATAACAATAAAGTAGGAACTTATTGGTATATCAACAATGTGTTTCAGAATCATCAATATCACAACAATGAAATAGGAGCCTTTTGGTATATCAAGAGGCCAAAGGGGACAACAATAACAAATTTTAATATCATGGTAGTTTCAGTGGGAGTCATTGTGGCTTACGATTCAGAGATAGTTGTTCCCAGGGTAGGTACCCTTCATGTCAGCCTTCTTAGCATCAGGTTTAATCTTGTAGGCCTGTTTGTATCTCACTTTAGATTACTGATATAGGCCAGTCTAGTTACAATGATAATCTTAGCCAGAGTAGTGGTTAGCTTCCAAGGGGTTCATGTTCTGGTTATTCTAGATTTGCTGGTTATTTTGGGTCAGTTAGATCTTCTGATTTCAGTACAATGCCAGGGATGTGTTATAGTTGTGGGGCCTTTTTCTATTTCTTGAGAGATTTCCCCAATCATGGAGTGATGGTTTCTTCAACTCAGAGTGTTTTGCTGATTAAGATTGTACCTCCTCATCTAGATGTGGTATGCATGGTCATCAGGGTGGTTCCCAAAGTGCTTATAGAGGTTTGTAGATAGATAGGATAGTAGGTCGATTAGGAGACTAGCCAGGTGGCGGGAATGGTTAGTTGTATGTTGTACCAACTAAGATCGAGGTAGAGTCTTCAGATGCTATTATTAAGGGTATATTTCAGTGTACCATCAGCCAACTTTTTCTTTATTTGATCTGGGATTCACTTATTCTTGTGTATCTTATTATTATACCCCACAGTTAGAGTGATATTAGGATTTTTTATCTGTTGCATTATGTGTATCTACTCCTGTGGGTGATTCTTTACTAGTGTATCCAGTTTATAGATCATGTGTTGTGATAGTTCGAGAGTTTGATACTCAGGCTGACCTTATTGTATTATACATGGTGGATTTTTATATGATTCTGGGCATGGACTAGTTATCCTCCTATCTTCTGTCTTAGATTATTTTTCTGAGACCATTACCTTAGCCATGCCCAATATACCCCCAGTGGTTTGGCAGGGATCTAATAGCCATGGGACCTCGGGAATTATTTCTTTTGTTTGGGATATGAGACTTATTTTATGGGTTTGCGAGTCTTATCTCGCTTATATTCATAATGTTAATGTGGAGAGTTATTACTTGAATCTATTTTATTAGTTCATGAGTTTCTTGATGTTTTTTCTATCGATTACTCGATCTTTCTCCTGAGCTCCATATTGAGTTTGTTATTGATCTTGAGCATGGTACCAGACCTATTTCTATGGTACCTTATCGTATGGCTCTTGCAGAGCTTAAAGATCTAAATTCTCAGCTTTAGGATCTTCTGGGTAGGGGTTTCATTAGATCGAGATGTCTCCTAGGGGTTCTCCCATCTTGTTTATAAAGAAAAGAATGGCTCATTGAGTATGTGTATCAATTATTGGAAACTTAATATGGTGACGGTGATGAACCGGTATCTAAATTTGGGATTATGGTGGACCCAGTGAAGATTGAGGCTATTCATAATTAGGCTAGGCCTACATCTCCATCTGAGGTTCGTAGCTTCATTTGTTTGGATGATTACTATAGATGGTTCATTGAGGGTTTTGCTACTATTGTAGCACCAATTACTAGATTGTCCCGAAAGGAGATTCCTTTCTAGTGGTCCTAGGTGTGTGAGTCCATCTTTCAGAAGCTCAAGGGATTTCTTATTTCAGCTTCTTTATTGGCTTTTCCTATTGAGGGTGAGGGATTAGCCATATATTGTGATACTTCTAGTGTTGTTTTGGGTTGTGTTTTAATACAGCAGGGTCGAGTTATTACTTATAGAACTTCATTGGTTAGGTTAATTATATTGGTTGTTGATTCACGGGATTGATTTTATGATCATGATCTTTTGAGCTCTAATTACCTATCTAACTTATCCCTACAACTACATCATTGATCGGAGATGTGAGAACTAAGTTAAATGCTTTCGTATTCATCCCATACTTGAACCAAATAGGACACCTAAGTATATTCCTATCCTATGTACAAATCATAACCAAATTCGATGAAGATTACAATGCTATTCTATTCATCCTATGTTCTATTCTACCATTGATCCTTCTAAGTTCATAATAGTGTTATAACATGTATTCCAAGGCTCATAAAGCCTTAAAATATAATAATAAGGATAAATAAACAACCAATAATGATAAGTAACCACAACCAAATCAATTAAAAATAATAGTA
This sequence comes from Capsicum pubescens, assembly GCA_030864215.1. Taxonomy (NCBI): domain Eukaryota; kingdom Viridiplantae; phylum Streptophyta; class Magnoliopsida; order Solanales; family Solanaceae; genus Capsicum; species Capsicum pubescens. The sequence continues at coordinate 189,818,340 of CM061538.1, read as the reverse complement.
CACATGTTCTTAGCCTTAACCCCGAAAAAGGTGTTTAGCCGCTCATAGATATCACATGAACCACAAGAGTATAATACGTTTTAAAATACATAAACCAACTAATGTAAAGAGAGAAAAACCCTAATTGAAATGTTCTCCATATCCCCTTCAAGTCCCAAGGTCGTCCAATGTGTCAAACATAATAACTAAGTGTCCTATTTATAGTAGGACCAAAATTGCCAATTTCAACCTAAGGTGTGCCACGCCAATATCGCCACGTAGGTAGAGTAGAATGACAAAAATACAGAGGCACACTGGAATTTTTCATCCAAAAAATTTCCAAAGGTGTTCCACGACCTTATTGCCGTACCTACACAGCGTGGCACGCCAAGCACTCCAAAATGTCCAACTTTCATCCAAGTTTGTCCCATGTTTTTGTCTCTTAACTCCATCCTTGTGATGTTGATTTGACTTGATTTAAAGTTTGTACATAAACTATATATCATCATTATCAACTCAACAAGATTTCTATAATATCAAACATCGCACATTAGAGAACAAAACACATACAATTCAAGATAATGAACTAGTAAAGGCCATAGCTCAAGCTAAGAGTACTAGCTTTTGTCCCTTGATTCTTAACTTAGTGTTTTGACTCCAAATTCACTATGAATACACATTTAACATTCAATTAACATACCATAACACTTATAAATGCTTATTTTAACCAAGAATTACTTATTAACCAAAAGAGAAGTCCTCTAAACTAGGCTAAATAAGCCTGAAAAACAACACTGAGGTGCATAAATCCACCTCAGATCACGCATCTCATTGTTTTGATGATATTTCGGTCATTGAGGATTGATTGATTGAATTGACATATTTTATTCCTATTCAAATGTCCTTTTATATCGAGAGGTTAGCCGATATCTATATTCGTGAGATGGTCTATTTGTATGGAGTGTCTATATCTATCATTTCTAACTGAGGATCAGTGTTCACTTATAGTTTTTAGAGATATTTTTAGAAGGTATTAAGTATGCACGTAGATATTAGCACATGTTTTCACTTTCAAATTGATAGGTAGTCAAAGTCGACTATTCAGGTTCTCAAAGATATGCTTTGATGTTTTGGATTTTAAAGGTCAGTAGGAGAAACACTTAGCTTTGATAGAGTTCATGTATAATAATAGCTACCATATGAGTATTTAGATGGAACCATTTGAGGCTTTATAAGGTAAATGATAGTATTCTCTGATTGGATGGTTTGAGATCTTTGAGATTAGTCACCGGGTACTAACTTACTTTGGGAGTTGTTGGATAGAGTCATATGCTTTAGAATAAATAGAGGGTAGCTCAGAGTAATCTAAAGGTTTATGTTGATCATAAACTTCACTCCTTGATATTTGTAGTTGGTAACTAGGTATTTCTTTGAGTATCACCCATTAAGGGTGTGATGAGGTTTGAGAGAAAAGGAAAGATCAATCCCAGATATATTGGACCCTTTGAGATCCTTCGCATGATTTGAGAGGTGGCATATGAGTTAGTCTTACCTACAGATTTTATTACTATTTATCTAGTTTTCTATGTTTATATACTGTAACGGTATATTTTTTATGAGTCTCATGTTCTTCAGTGGGACTATGTTTAGTTGAATGGGTGATTGACCTTTATGGAGGAGACTATTGTAAGACCCCGTAATATCCTAAGTCTAACATTTAGCTCCTTGAGCTTTACAAGCTCCAACACTTTAAAATTTTTGCTAAGTATTCAACACTTAGTATTATTTTAGACCTCCAAATTTCGGAGATTTATTTGATGACCTTCCCGACCTCCATTTTTTGATTTTCAAGTTGCGTTACGATGGGGCAAGGTCATAGTACACCCTGGGTGAGTTCTAGAATTTTTGGAATCCGTTTAGGGCATTTTTGGATTTCAAAAAAATATCATCATGCGATTAGCATGTGATGATGCTCCATCGCATGATCCTATCATGCGATATAGCATGCGATGCACGCTCTAGTACAGAGGACTAGAGCATGTGACGCACTCTCCATCGCATGCTGCCAAAAATTTCCAGCTCCCAACTCAGAATTTTGGGGGTAAAATAGACCTTTTTTCCCACACTATATATGCTCATAACACGGGATTTATTCCCATTTACAACAAAATACACTCTCTTTTCACAAATTCTCTCAAGAACAAGAACAAGAGTTTCAATTTGAATACCCAAATCCAAGAGATTTCGCCATAGATCATTAAGGAACTTTTGTCTAAGGTATGCGTGTGTTGATTTATGGATTCCTTTTATCCATAAAGCTCAAGAACCCTTTTTTAAATTATGAACCATGCCCTTTTGTTGAGGGTTTATTATGTTTGTATGATTGTTGTTATACAACTCCCAAGATAGAATCTTTATGTGGTATTCATGATACCATGATATTATATGAATCAAAACTTGTGAAATTGGATTAAATTGTGGTGTTTTGATTCATTAATTGATTTTCACACCTATGCCCTAGTTTGTGCATGCAAGGTGTTTGATAAAATGCTTAAAGGAATAGAAACCATGCAATCTAGCTATAATTTGATTTAAAGGTCAAATGTATGCTATTCTCTTATATTCAAAAGGATTCCATGCTATTGTCGTGAAATGCATATATTGGTAGGATGACATGATGTTAGAATATAAAATTTATGAATTCGATTATATGCATCCCCACCATGAACAAGAATATGATAACCATGTGTAGCATGAACTCCCCTATTTATGGCATTACGAATTGTGAGCTTTGTTCCTATGATCAAGAAGTGTCATGTGGCGTCAGTTTCCTTCCATTGAGTCCTGGGGGTACTTATACAAAAAATACTATCTGTGTTCCTAGAACCATGTCATGTTTTCATAATACTCTCAGTTAAGCTATGAATTCTTAGACTTCAGATAGTCTTATGACTCAGGAAATCTCCATGATCTCATGACTCAGTCAGTTGTCAGATATTAGTAGTATTCCATCAGTCAATGGAATTCAGTAATTCATCCCATGTTTAGTTTCTATTCAGATGGGAGTAGAAATTAGCACCGAGTGAACTCAAGGATGGGGACACACACCATCAAATGAGGGCATGATCCTTAGCAGTCATCCTTCTGCTCCAGAACTATGAAGCCAATATAGGTTAAAACATCAACACTGTTAGATAAGGGTGATAAGGTGGATAAGCACTGTCAGATAACGGCCTCACCATTCTCGTATAGGGGACACTATTAGATAAGGGTTACCCACAGCTTGTCCTTACCAGTGGTGCGGTATTGACACCCTTCTAATTGGGGTTACAGATTGGACCCTAACTCAGCTATAATGGGAAATCAGAGGCATGTTAGTTAGATAACTACTTCCCACAGTTTTATGTTATAGAATCAGGTCTGTCAGATACAGTCAATCAATCTTAGTATTAGAACTCAGATAGTTCTTCAGATTTCAGGAGTGCCAGATACAGTACGAAACTCAGATAGTTCCATTAGATTCAGGACTGTCAGCTATAGTCACTCATGTTATTAGTTATATTAGTTATCAGTATGTCATGTTATCAGTGTTCAGATTCAGTAATCATGTTATCACGGTGTCAGTTACAGTTATGTATTTATGCATGCACTCTCACGTTCATGTTAGATAGTCAGTTAGTATTAATCATGCTTGTGAACCCCATGCATTTATCTTACCTCACTTTCATACTCAGTACATTCCAACGTACTGACGCATTTATGCTATGGTGTTTCTTTTATCTTACACTATAGGTTCAAAGACATGAGTTCCAAGTCAGCAGTAGCAGTAGCATTCCAGTACTCAGAGTTGCAGTGAGTCCTCTTCATTCAAGGACGATATGATTATTATTTCTTTTATCATTCTAGTTTAGTTTTTAGTTGATGGAGTTAGTTGGGGACATGTCCCATCAAGTTCTTATTTAGAGTATTCAGACAGTTAGAGGGTTCCAGACGATTACAGTATTACCATATTTAGACTTCAGTATTATTTTGTTATGGTGATACCACTCTATTTTAGACGTTATTATGATTTAGATTATGTTCAGTATTGAACCTTATAGCTTTTTAGTACATATTTCTGCATTATCATGTTATATTATGCAGTGTACAAGTATAAATATCAGTCATGGATTAGCTTGTGGTCCTTCGGAGTCATGAGCACCTTGTAGCATTTTGGTTCAGAAAATTGGAGCGTTACAACTATGTTCATATTAGTCAGGAATGTTAGGTAGTTGCACACTAAATATATTCAAGTAGTTAAAGTTTGATAGAGGCTATGCCTAGTAGAGAAGGCTACTTACGAGATTACGAGCGATATATGGGCCTTATATTGGGAAAAATATTCAGTAAAATGACCTCATATACTAATTTTGACAGTTCCAGCAGCTCTAAAAAGTCAATTTTGGGCTAGGGGGACCTTTGGTTTGAGTCCTAAGGCTCCCAAACATATTTTGAGTTAATCATTGAAAGTTGATGAAAATGGCCCATGGGGGTGGGACCCACTTTTGTTGAAACGACCTCAGATGAAAATTTTGATTGCGTATTGAGTGTTAAATGTCAAATTTGGTGCAGTAGCATAGTTTTCATAAATGGTATTCCGAATGAATCCTAAAAGGCCGACAGAGATGTGAAAAAATCCCAAGTCTTCAGTTGATACATCCGCTAAAGTGGAACTTTGGGTGCTTTAGCAGAGGCTTCTTTAGCAGCCTAGCCAGCTACAGTGGGATGCTATAGCAACAAACTAACCGCCAAGGTGCATGCCACTTTAGCGCCAACTTGTTTGCTTTAGCTGCGTGGCAGATATAGGCAGGTATCACTTTAGCGGCTCATAGGCGTTGTAGTGTTGACTTCTAAAGCGGCCCAGTGACTGCTTTAGCGACACCTGGGAGCCATTAGATATCCCAATTAGCCCAATTTTATCCTACTTTTCACCTAAGTTCAACTGTGAAAAACCCTAGAACATGTGAAAACTTGGGAGAAACATTAATAAGCGATTTTGGGGTGTTCATGATCTTAGATTACTTATTTCTTCTCTAAATTCTTTGTAAGTTTTCATTAAATTCATAATTTAATTCTCTATTAATTATCAAAATCCCTAGATTGTTGATAGGTTAATTTTAACACCCTATGAGCTCAGAATTTACCTAATTTTAGGGTGAATATTCCTTGAGCATAGTGGGATGTGTAGTTTGTTTTGAAAGTGCGATTTTGTAAGCGGGTCCCACATAGGATTTTTATGTAATTTTGAATTCGAAGAAAAAAATGCATTATGGGTACCATTGTTCTCATATTGATGAGTGGATTATTTTTTTTTTAGTATGGCAGCTTGCGCAGGCTTCTCAAAAGAAAAGTTCGCCAATTTATCAGATTTCACAGGGCTTTTCTTGGCGACTAGGTAGGCTAGGTTTACCTTCCACATAGATTGAGATAATTTATAGTATATTTATGGTAATGTTCTTGATATGGGTTGGTAATTAGGTCTTAGAAGTATATTTAATATAATTTAGATCTCTTAGTCAATTTAAGACCCGTAAATTAGGCATGATTAACTTAGTTACTCATTCTTAGGGTAGAATTGATATCTTAAGACTGGAATGTGGCTTAGGTAATATATAGTAGTGAAATTAGATACCTTAGCCTAATTAGGTAGAATTTTTCTTAGAATAGGTTTGGGGGATTAGGAGTGGGCCCTCTACCCAACTTAGGCCAAAACTATCATTTGCTTTTTGTAGACTTATTAGGCATGTTATATCTTTTAAATACAGTTTTTAGAGTTTGAAGAGGCTAGATACATAATAATTATACTAGATTGGTATATGTGAGTTGATGCTATCTCCGGTTCAAGTTCGGTAATTTATGATTTTGAGTTTTGGTTTAAGATTGGAAATTAATTATATGAGTTTTGATTCAAGTTCAACAAATAATGATGATATGAGTTTTGGTTCGAGTCCTACATTAAGAGGTTATTCATGATATGTTTATTTTATGAAAGGATTCACAATTATGGTTGTGAGAGGTGGTTATTTAGTTTATTTTCAGTTACGTTTTCTCTTGATTTCACTCTCTAGGATTATGGGGGATTGTGTTGGGTTATTTACCTTTCTGTACTCTCTAGGATTATGGGGGATTGTGTTGGGTTATTTACCTTTCTGTACTTACAACATTCAGAGCATCATTCTGGGTTTGTCCCTTTACTTGACTTGGCTTACTTATCTTGCATCATAACTATTCTTATATTATGATGTAGCTCAGTCAACCGATGAAGCCCACTGAGTACCCATGGATTTGGTACTCATACTAGACTTATTTACCTTTTTGGTACAGATTTGAGTACTTGTTGCCGCCATCAATGTTGCAATCATGTTGACTAGAGTTTGGAGATAGGGTGAGCTCTCGAAGTTGGAGTTTACATTTTATCCATATTATACTTTTTCTCAGTCTTTCCATTTTGAGACTGATGTATATTTGACTATTAGAGTACTCATATTCTTTTGCTAGTGACTCTTATGCCGACACTACTAGGTCGTGGGATGTTATCTTTATCTTATTCATTTTTCGTATTTTTATTTTTATTATTATTTACTATGTTATTCCTTGTAATATTTTACTTACATATTCCTGGAATCTCTTTTATTTTCATCAAATTAGCCCACAACTTGTAGTTTTGGGATACAAATTTGGCTTACCCACTGGTTGAAAAAGTAGGTGCTATCATGACTCGTAAGTCGGGCCGTGACATACCTATTGGACCCATCTTTTGTTTTTGAACATGTATCCAAGAAGTGCATCATCTGTTGCAACAAATGGCTTACCTGTTGGATTTATGTTACAGTAGGTGATAATATTGGGTTAGAACAAAAATCTGAATCCGACAAATTAGGCATTTGTTGCAATAAAATACTAATCTATTGCAATAGATGACTCATCTATTATGTTGGGACAATGATAGTGCTTATATGTTTTTTTGTATATGTCCACTCAAATTTACTATACTATCATTATTAATTTTCTTAGCAAATTTTTTCTGTAGCATTACTGGAGGAATCAATAACAATAGAGGTTGATTGTCACATTGAATAGATCAAAAAGAACAATTGATTTATTTTTCATTGGAAAGTGGTGGCATTTTAGAGACGACAGGGATGACAAACCAAAGATGTTTTGTTTGATGATTTTGTGAACTTAATCATCAGCTTTTGTGGACTAAATTGCTAATAGAAAGATCTTGTTATCAATTTCATGCACAACTCTTTTGAAATTTAGAGGGCCTTACCTTTTAAGATAAGCGACCAAGTTCATTTGCGTACTTATCTGGGAGATGTAGCTAGGCCCATTTTAAGGTGTATGCGGTTGAAAAACTAATAGAGAATCAGACTGTAGAGCAAGACAAACAAGATATGTTAATTGATGAATTGGATGGTATGGACAAAAATATTTTTGATGATGAGAGAGTAGATAAAGTAGAGGAGGACCAAACACTTACACTTGTTGCAAATAATACAGTGGACTGTTCTCAATCGACAAAGGTGAGAAATCTTCAAGATGATGAAACAAGTTCTTACCAGGAAATGACATTCACGACCAAGGGAGGACTAGTCAATTTCATTGCATATTGCTTGTTTGAGAAAATATTTTAGACTCAAGAAGGTGATTAATTTGCGTAATGTGTATTTTTTTAGATGTGCACATTTGGAGTTCAAGCAGTGGTTGAGGACTATGAAATTTATATGTTTTGACATATTGTACATTAAAACTTATGAAAATTATCACACATGTGGTTCAGAGCATTTTACAAGTTATAATCCTCATTCAACGACAATGGTTATCGCTAAATACTTTTAAAAATAGAAGTCTCATCTACAACAGATATGGACAATCAATTCCATACATAGTTAGGTTATAAGGTGAGTTATTGAAAGATTTATAAGGGCATGGAGATTGCAAAGTCTTTGGTTAGAGGAACACATGAGTACGTGTATGTAGTTCTTGATGCATACCGTTATACGTTTGAGTCTACAAACCCAAAAAGTAAGACAACATTGCAAGTTGTTGAAAATTGAAGTTTCAAGTACTTTTTTGTAGCCTATGTAGCTTAGATATGTGGTTTTCAATAGCTGAGAAAATTCATGCATCAATGGGTCATTCTTGAGGAGTAAATATGAACTAGTTTTTCTATTGGTGGTGGCACAAGATACCGAGAATTATATCTTTCCAATGAATTTTTGTGTTGTAGACAAATAAGAAGCTATTTAGATGATACTGATGAGTTGTGCATAATTTTTGATAGACATCCAATTATTCGAAAGATAATTTTAGTTGTCTTCCCTTCAATTCATTATGGTTGTTGCATGAGGCACCTTGGGGAAAATATTTGAAATAGCTTTTACAGTTCAAAGGTCATATCTTATTTTTATAAAATAGCGAAGCACACGATAGAGTTGAGTTCTATGACCATTTCAATCAAATAAGGGATATGGTACCCAAGACAGTCGAACATCTCAAATGTGTCAGATTCTACAACTGGAGCAGGGTATTTTGCTTGAGAAATAGGTACAATATTATAAATTGAGTGTCTTGTTTGAGTTTATTGTAATTCTATGTATTACTTTTTTTTGTATAGGTATAATTTTATGACGTCAAAAATTGGTAAGTCTCTGAATGCAATGTATAACATTACAAGAGAATTTTCCATTGTCGCTCTATTTCACAAAATAAACATGGGGTTTGCAAAATTATTTTATGAGAGGCATATAAGTTGGTCAACTCACCAAAAAAAAATTGTTACTTCAATGGAAAAAATAGTATCAAAGTACATCAGTTTATGGAATTAGTCGTTGACCCATAAAATCGCCAATTACAAATTCAATATCAACTCTCATGTGATGCTGCCACCGTGTATCTTCAAAGAAGAACTTATACATATTCGAGCCCCATATGGTGCATAATTTGGAAATCAGATTTATGAGTACTTATCTCCATATTATTCAATGAAATAGTACATAATTTTCAATTGTCCCTACTGAAGATTTTTGAATAATTTTTTTTTGGAGATTTTGGAGAGAGAAATACCTCCTCCATATGTTGACCCAAGAAAATCAAGAAGAGGTAAATGAATAGGAGGTGTGGAGTTGGAAAATTATTACCAACAAGAAAAAATAAGTATTTCATATGTAAGATGATTGGTCAAAAAAGAACTACATGCTAGGATCGAAGTACTCCAAAATTATTGTTATAGTAAATAGTCTTATCGTTGGTTTAGTTTTGAACTTGATAATCTTAACTCATTTTAGTTGGTGAAGTATGTTATTATTATATAAACTATATTTTATTTATGGTCCAACAACTATTGTATGTGTGGAAATAACTTTGTTGTAACACATGTTGTATCTATTGCAACAGATGTAAAATTAGTTAGATAATAAATTATGTTGCAGAAGATGATTAATATGTTCCAAAACATTATTCATATATTGGAAATAATCAAATAAATATAGAAATATGTTGTAGAAAGTGTCTAATATGTTTGATCATTTCCAATAGACTCTACAGATGTTGTAACAAATGCATTATTTATTGCAGTAGATGACTCATCTATTGAGAATAATCAAATAGATATACACATATGTTGCAACAGGACTCATCTATTGAAAATAATCAAACAGATATACACATCTGTTGCAACATATGACTAACCTATTGCAATAGATGACTCATCTATTGGATAGTCATTTGTTGGAAATAATCAAATAGATATAGACATATGTTGCAATAGATGGGTGATACATTCACTAAATAAAGTGATCAATCGACTAATTTGTTGTGAAATGCTTCATTAACCCACAATTAGTAATAAAAAAGTTATCTAACTATAATTATTTTTCAATTAATCGATTCAATTACAATCTCAATAAATTACATAGTAATTATATAATCAACCAAGTGTATTCATCCTAAATAGAATAATAAATCGACCATTATGAAATGCTTCATTAATCTGTGATTAGTTATAAACAAAGTTATTTATCTATAATTATCCTTTAACTAATAAGTTCAATTACATTCTCAATGAATTTTATAGTAATTACATGTTCAACTAAGTGTATTCATGACACGACCCAAAACCGGGCCTTATTGTAATGGGCATCCCAAGTCTAACAAGAACTGTAGTTGCCCCCGATACCTAACCCAACCAATCAATAAACCACAAAACAATAACCAAATCTATAGACATTCCATAATATACCCAAGTCCCTAGTTTGTTCATACAAAGCCTCTACAATAAAACAAAAATATCCGGTTGGTACATGCCCCCGACCATAGCGAAAAATCAATATCCAAGTCTAAATCAATAAAGACATAAGAAAACTCAAAGTAAGAAATGGAGCCTTCGGAGTATGTAAGCTCACTACTTCAAGTCAACACAAGCTATCTCCAAATCCAAGTCACTGAGCAGGAGGGGTGATAGTATGACCACCACCTGTATCACGTAGGGATACATCATCGAAGATGATTAGCAGTTGGAGAACTAGTATGTAACTCAAGGATAAGGATAATATAATGCCAACAGTTCAAAGCCAATCATCCAATGCACATAACCAATGCAATACATATATATACGTATATACCATGCAGGGATAGAGAAGAAGGTTAGCATGAATTTTGAAATTATTAACCAAGGCTATGTAGCATAACCATCATATAACAAGGCACCCACAGGCTATATAGGACTAACTCTCCCCTTGCAGGAAGGGCCCCTGTGTGTATAGCCGTACGAACTCGAGAATATCTATAATTGTATATGCCATTGTGGGGGACTCGAATCTTCAATATGGGGGACTCAAACCTCCCATTCATATATTTATTCGGGGGACTCGAATAACCAGTCATAAAGACACCCACACCGGCTAGCACAGTTTCCAGTGTTAGTCCTTCGGACTCCACTTTCACAACCCTGCTACACATCCCGCTTTAAATCCCAATTTAAAACCATCATTTCACAAACACAACCATTACGTCAATTACTTACCAAAAGCACTTCATTGGTATCATCATACCAATACCACTTACAAGAGTACCACATGCCATAACCATTATTATTTTACTTTGGGACTCAAACCCATTGTCTATACCAAGACATTAATTCGATTAAACATTTAGGGACTTGAAATCATTATATAGTAAGGACATCAACCATTTAATGTTTAGGGACTCAAACTATTTTAGACAATTAAACTGCCTAGGTTACCATTTAAATCATTACAAGTCCAATAAGTCCTTCATAAAATCCCTTACCAACCATTCATATTCATTAGGGCAATGCCTTAGTTCAAAACACCATTTAACATGTGACTAGTTTATTCTCTTAGATATTTTCACAAACTCTTTGAGGGCATACCATTACCAAGGCCAAAGTAAGAACCATAAAGTTTAGGGTGAATATTACCCAATTGTTAAACCACATTTACCAAGCATCCACATGTGCAAAACATCATAAAAAAACACGTATAAACACAATTTAAACCAAGAGCACATAATACTCAACATATGCATCAAAACCCTCAATATTAATTTTCAAAATCACCATTAAAGAATCATAATCAATGTTTAAAAAATATGATATTTGAGAACAAACAATGAGGGAAGAGTCACATGCCTTATTCACGAAGAATTGCAGAAGAAATTTGACTCTTGAGCCTCTAGATGAACACCTTGTAGAAACTCTAGCCCAATCTTCAAGAGAGTGTTTAGAGAGAGTTTTTGGAGTGATTTGATCTTTCAAAGTGTGCTATAAGAGGCCAAAATATGTTTTAAGATGTGGGGACTTAAGGGTTTTGGGGTGGGAAATGTCTAAAATATCCTCATCTTAAAAGCTAAAAACTAAGTGCAGGAGGGTACAACCCCCCCCCCCCCCCCTAACTCATACACCAACATACGAGTGGTACACACCACTCATACCCTTGACAAAATATTGGACTCCAATTCTGTCCAACATTTGAGTTCATGGCCTAACTCGTATCCAACCATATGATTAGTACCCGTAAATCGTACCCTAGGCAGAATCATCTAGGCTAGACATAGGACATCATATAATTTGGCATCATACTTCTCATACCCTAACATACGACTAGTATGATGTCCATTCATACCTTGGAAAAAAACCAACCAAAACCATACTGAGTATCAAATGACCAAGGACTCCAAACCATATCCACATCATACGACAAGTAAGCAAAAGTTGTATAATGTCTAGAGAGCTCAAAATCAAGAAATTTCCAAGGATCAAAACTAGGCTGTTTCAATTCATCTTATATAGAGTGATCAATTGACTAATTTGATGTGAATTAGTTCATTAAACCATGATTATTAATAAGAAAGTAATTTAACTATAATTAGACTTCATATAATAAGTTCAATTACAATCTCAATAAATTTCATAGTAATTACATGTTCAAATAAGTTTATAATATGTTGCAACAAATTATAACTAGTTGCAATAGATTAAATATCGATTGCAACAAATTACTCATCTGTTGCAAGATATGTAGAATCTATTGGAAATGATCAAATATATTTGAAACCTATGGCAATAGACGTGTATATCTGTTACAATAGATTTCTATATTAGTTCTGACAAATTATTCACATGTTCCAATAAATTAATCATCTATTGCAATATATGTAGAGTCTATTGGAAATGATCAAATATATTAGACACCTGCTACAACAGATGTGTATATCTATTTCAATAGATATCTATATTTGTTTAGTTAGTTCCACCTGATTATTCATCTATTATAATATATTAATTAACTGTTGTAATATATGTAGAGTCAATTGGAAATGATCAAACATATTAGATACCTTCTGCAACAGATGTGTATATCTACTGTAATAGATGCCTATATCTGTTTGATTAATTCCAATAGATTATTAATCTGTTGCAACAAATTAATCAATTGTTGCAATATAGTAGAGTCTTATAGAAATCATCTGTAGTAGATGTCTATATCTATTGCAACATTTCTAATAGATATACATCTTTTGTAGAAGATATAGTAGAACTATTGAAAATAATGTTGTAAAATTATACATCTAAGAAATTAATTCATAACAAAATAAAATTTATAACAGAAAATAAATCCAAGCCACTACAAATTACATAAAATAATTCAACAAATAGAGAAATTGTTATGTTGTCAGACCAACAATTACCCAAAAATAAAATTCATCACAAATTACAAATTATTTGACTAGGGCTCTAAACTCATACATACTATACCGACAACCCATACAACTTGCATCCTTTTAATGAAATTGTCACACATTAAAGTGTCCGAATTTTTCAAATTGATTTCTGTTATCAAATGCTTTAAGAAGGCAAGAAAATATGATGTGCATGTATTATCAGATTCATTTTTTATGAGATTCGATATTCTCCCAATAAAACTTCGTCGTTCATTGACTATTTTTTCTAAAAAGGGATCACACATGCCATATTGCTTCAACAACTTGAGTAACAGCTCCATAGGTATTCCATTAGACATAAGAAAACCCTATCTCCAATAACTAAAATGTTTCCATTATATACATTCATGAATCACTCCTTAATTATCATCTCAAGAGTCACAAAATGTATTTTGTCAAGGTTCATCACAACAAAAATCCTTTGAGCACCTATCCATGGTAATATACCTGGGTAGGGTCTCTTACCTCGATAATAATTGAGCATATCAACATCCCATTTTAATTCAGCAAGTAATTACTCAAGTGGCTTTCCACCTTTATTTGTCGTTTTCTCGGTTAGCTTATTGTATTTCATTAGGAAGTTACTGTAGAAGTCTAGATACATGATTATATATTTTATTTCATAATACTCAGAGTAATTGACATGTCTCTCACACATCAGATAAAGAATTCATCAACTTACTAAAATTATGAAAAGAATTTACATAAACATGTACAATAAAAATAAAGAATATGCAACAGATGAGTAATCTGTTGAAATAGATGACTCATCTTGACATGAACCAAATATGAAAATAAGAATAACGCAAAGAAAATTGAAGGTACTAAGAAAAGAGGCATACAAAATAGACACAATTAGAGGTATCGTAACAAACCAATGATATATTAAAACAAAGGTCGTTAACCAATTAACCTAGACAAGCACATAACTCCTACGAAGACCGAGAGAGGAATCGAAACACCCCACGGTCAAAATTTCTAAAAAATGAAAAAAATTCCCAAAGAGCTTAGAAAAAAAACTCAAGTATAAGATCATCCGAATTCATCTAAGTCTAAGAAAACGAGAAGCCTACCTATTTATAGCCATGCGATATTTATTACAAATGGGCACAAAAGTGATCTTAAATGTCGAATGGGTCTAAAACTGACTATCACGACCCGAACCAGGGCCTGGTCAAGACAAGTATCTCAAGTCCGTCATGGATATGAGATCATCCCCTTTGCCAAGTCAAACAGAGCACAATACAACTAGCAGGGATAAAATATAAACATATAACAAGATAGAATAAGAAACAATAAGAATTTGCTAAAAATCCATAATACCGACTTTCAATCCACAGTAATTCACAAGCCTCTAAATCGACCAAAACCAATCTAAGTCGGGACATGCCCCCGACAATAGTCCAAAAGGTAACAAAAAAATAATCTATGATAATAATTGGACCATAAAGTAACAGACATTCAGAAAGAATATCTAAAAAAGTAATCTACCAATGTCTCCCAATAACAGATCGATACCACATAACCTCGATAGAATTTTCTAGCCATAACAGAGTTACCCATCGGGGTAGACAAAAAAAGGGGTAAGAAATACACTCAGGTTCAAAACCAAAATGAAAATCCACATAAGGGATTACATAAGAAAGAATAGACCACAGATCAAGCAGACAATACAAATCATGAGAGAAAAGTTGTAACGTACTAGTGATAACTTCAGAAGAAGTCTCAGATTCTTGATGGAAAGCAAAAATGTATACATAATTTTGGCCAGTGCCAATACTAGAAGTGGCACCCTTTGGCTCAGGAGATATAGAAGTAGCAACTAAAACCTTATTAGCTCCAGAAGCATCCCTTTAAGGATAATTCCGCTGCATGTGACCAAGCTGACCATACCTGAAAAAATTATTCCTCCCGTCATCACACACTCCACATGCACCTTCCCAAAAAATCTGCAAGGAGGATATGATGGAGCGGACTAAGCTCCACTGGCATGAGATTAGGCATCTTGTGTCTTGAACTAATTGTCATTATGAAAGAGATGATTAGTAGAAAACTTTGGATATGGAGCCCTAGCAATAGAATAAGAACCAAGATTTTCTTACTTCTTCTTAAACCACTGTTTTACATCTCTACCACTATTCTGTTGGCCCTCTACCCTACTCAGAATACCTTAATTTCTTACTTTGCCTCTCTCTATCTCATCTTGTTTCTTTTTCCATTCTCTACTTATTGCATGTACACCATCAACCTAGAGATATTCGTGTCATTATTCAGGATTGCATCCTTGCACTCCAACACCAAGACCCAAGACATGCTCGAAGTAAACTTTTTTATCCTAGACATCATGCTAGACACTAGCTAAGGAGCATAGTGAGACAACTGATAAAATTTCAGGGCATACTCCTTTACATTCATCTTGCCCTATTTTAAATTCACAAACTCCTTAGCTTTTGCCACTCTCAACTCCTGAGGAAAAAAGCAATGGAGAAAGGTACTCGAAAATTCATCCGACGTAGCTGGATCAGCATCATCTCCTTTGAGCTATTCCCAATCCTCATACTACTGATATGCTATATCCTTCAACTTAGATGCAGAAAACTCCAAAACCTCAGAGTCTGAAGCATGTATTACTCTGAATATCTTTTCTATCTCATCGCCGAACACTTGAGGATCCTCCTCAGCCTTAGAGCTAGTAAAGGTCAGGGGATTCAGCCTCATGAAATGGTCAACCCTAGTGACCTCAGAAGATGGAGTGACAGAACTAGCACAATCAAGCTAACAAAACTAAGAAGTCACCAACTAAGTCAGCAGATGAATTGATCGACAGAGCTAGGCATTAGAGATATATCCTTGGGGAAGAGGTGCATAATCATCATCAGCCCGAGAAGCCCAAGGAGAGCTGGTAGGGACTGATAGAACTCCATGAAGGACAATATAATTAGGAGCTAGGATACAAGACTGGGTTTGTACCCCATAGGCAGGATGGGTTCCATCTATATTGTCCTCAGGTAGGACAAAAGAGGTTCCACAAGCATCAGATGTTCGAGGAGGCATGATCTAAAATGCAAACAAATGAAATTAGAGAAGTTTTCATGACCTTAAAATTTATAGCCTAAAAATAGATCACAAGAAAGGGAACCATTCTTAAATGCATCGTAGCCTCTCCCTTATAAGTGTGGTGTGATACACACCCATAAAAGAGACTCTAATTGACACGACTTTGTGGATACCCAATTGACCATAAATCTAGACTCTGATACCAACTTATCATGACCCAAACTAACTCCTCACTGTGAAAGGTATCTCAAGTACAACTGTTGATCGGAGATGACCCTTTTTTCCTAGTCAAACAATGCATTATAAAACTAGAAGTGTATGAATTTCGAACATATAACAAGATAGAATAAATAATAATAAGAATGTGCTAAAAATCCATAAGATCAACTCCCAATCAGTAGTAATCACAAGCCTCTAAACTGATCAAAACTAATCTAAGTTAGGATATGCCCCTGACAATAGCCAAAAAGGTAACCAAAGAAATAGTCTATGACAAAAAATGGACCATGAAGTAACAAGCCAGTCGAAAAAGGCTCACCACTTTAACCTGACTCTTAATTAAACCAAGAACCACCTATCACTGTGAAAAAAAAAGAAGTGTCTTCATTTTCTACATCACGTGGGAAAATAGTGTCCATAGATGATTAACGAGTTAAGCGCGAGTATAAAACTCAAGGATAAGGGGATAAAATAGTGCCATGATCGACAGTTCAAAATCATTCAATAGCAATGCACACAGTCATATGAATAAACATATATATGTGTGTATAAATCTATATATATAACATATAGGGATAAGGGACAAAGCATAGCATAAACTTTAAACATTAGATTGGGCTGTGTAGCATAACCGTCATAATTGTACCCATGAGATATATAGGACCCATCTCTCACCCCTGGTCGAGATACAATTCATGTAGCCACATGAACCAGAGATTAATCATAATATATATGTACAGAGGACTTGAACCTCCCGATCATACATTAAGGGTGACATGAACACCCGATCAAAAGTAAGGGTGACTCGACCACCCTACCATTTAGACCCCCATGCAGGTAAATATGGTTTTGAGTATTAGTCCTCTTGGCATCTCCACTTTCATGGAAATCTACAAAACCCTCTTTAAGCCCAATTAAATCATTTAGCTCATAACCCATACATTTAATTAAGAAGTCATTCATTGTGTCATTATCAAGTGGTATCGACATACTGACTATAGCGTGCAAGCATATGTGAATTTACCAAATCAAACCATTTGCCAATGAGACTCAAACCCATTAACTAAAAGGACTCCAAAGTTCTATGTAGGAACCAAACCCTTTATCCAAATGGGACTCTAACACTCCTTGGCTAATAGGAATCCAAAGTCCCAAGTAGGAACCAAATCATTTAGCTAAGCGGGACTCTAACCCTTTGGCCAATAGGACTCCAAAGTTTCAATTTAAAACCATATAATGGTCACCAAGACCTTTTAGAAGCCAATTTATCCATTTAATTAAGGTATTAGTTCAAAATATTAGGCAAAGCCAAATGATAATTCACATTCCAAAATCAATCATACAAGTGGGTTGAGGTTCTCATCAATTTTAATACCAAAATCCAATTATTTTAGGGTATTCACAATCCCCATTGCTTCACCATGACCATGCACCCCAATGGGTTTACAACCCAGTAATTCAAAGCACAATTAATCCATAAAATTCATAGGAAAATATTTAAACAATCATTATCCAAAATCCTCAAACCATCATTCAAAAACCATATTAAAATCATGTAAATACCAAATCAATTTATGTCATAATTTAAAACACAAGTTTAGGGAGAGATATAAATGCCTTAATCACGAAAAAGTTGGGTAGAAAACCACCATTTCATACTTAAAGACCAAACTCTTGAAACCCTAGCTTTGTCTTTGAATGGGGAATTTGAGAGAAGAGAAGAGAGTAATGAAAAGTTATGGGGTCCCTTAGGGTAATTTATGTCATGGGTCCCTATTAGGGAAAGAGGTAAATTTCCAAAGTTCCCTTTAAATAAAAGGTGAAAAGTAACGCTAATCATCAAGGGTACCTTACAACTCTTGATGACTCCTTACGAGTCATCACCATGACTTGTGGTGTAACAAGAATCTCAGGGCACTCACACTAGTCTGACTACAAGTCATAACCTACGACTCGTATTCAGGCCTTACAACCTATTAGATTCGATCATAGTCAAGACAGTGACTCAGGGAACCCCTCACTGGTGACCCTATGACTCACCCCATACGATTCGTATAGAGTCTCGATGACTAATTGAGTCAAGTCATACTCAAAACAGACATCTTGGGCAATGTCACTAGTCTCCCTACAAGTTCGGGTCCTATGACCCTTAATGACACCTTATGATTCATAAGGTAAGTCATAGTCAGGGCAGAAGCTCAACTCAAAAATTTTCAAGGGCCCGAATTTCTGGGGTGTTACATTCTCCCCCCTAGGATCATTCATCCCCGAATGATGAGTAAAGGCATCCATTAACATGATTTAACAAGAAATACAACCATAATTACCTTTAACAATGACAAAAAACAAAGATTTTTAAGGATACACATACCTTAAGCATATTATCTAAAGCGGGAAACAAGAATGGATTTTTGGACTTCATGTTCTCAAGCTTCCTAAGTAGACTCTTCGACCTTATGGTTTCTACATAGAACCTTCATTGAAGACACATCCTTAGTCTTCAAATGACGGACTTGCTTATGAAAAATCTCAACTGGGACTTCCTCATAAGACAAGGAATCTGAAACACCAACACTCTCCAAGGGAACAACTAAGGAAGGATCACCCACACACTTCTTCAACATCGATACATGAAACACCGAATGGGTACAATCCTAACTTAAAGGAAACACCAACTCATAAGACACATTGCGCACTCTCCTCAAAATCAAGTATGGGACAACATAGCGGGGACTAAGATTTTTTTTTTTTTCAAACCTCATCACCTATTTCACGAGAAATACCTTTAAGAATACCCAATCACCAATATCAAATTCTAACTCTTTTCATCTCACATTCGCATAGGACTTTGGGCGACTTTGGGTGGTCTTAATCCTATCCCAAATCACCTTCACCATATCATATCTTAGTGAACCAAATAAGGACCAAACAATCTAGTCTCACCAACTTCGAATCACCCAATAGGAGAATGACACCTCCTTCCATACAAAGCCACAAACTGGGCCATCTAAATACTAGAACTAAAGTTGTTATTATATGCAAACTCTATATGAGTCAATTGATCAACCAACTACCTCTAGAATCAACCACACAGGCCCTTATCATATCTTCTATAGTATGAATATCCCTCTCCGATTGTCCATCCGTCTGAGGGTAAAAAGTGATTCTAATGTTTACCTTAGTCCCCAACCCTCTTTAAAAAGAATGCCAAATATGTGATGAGAATTGCGTACCTCAATTAGATATAATAGACGCAGGTGCACCATACAACTTTACAATTTTTTGAATAAAAAACTTAGCATAATCATCCGTAGGATAATTAGACCTTACTGGAAAGAAGTGAACGGACTTAGTCATCCTATCAATGATGACCCAAATCAAATCTAACTCACTACGAGACTGTAGAAGACCAATAATAAAATCTAAATTAATGACTTCCCACTTCCACACGGTCAACTAAATCTCTTAAGACAACCCACTATGCCTGAAGTTCTCCACCTTTATTTGTTGGCAAACCATACACTTGGCCACAAAATTGGCCACATCCATCTTCATGTTATTTCACCGATAGATCTCTTTCTAAACATTGTACATCTTTATCGAACCAGGATGAACTGTGTACCTCGACTCATGAACATCAACCAAGAATCTTTCTCACAGCCCATCAACATTGGGAATACACAATCTACCTTGGTACCTTAAGATACTATCACCACAAATCTCAAATTCCATAACCCTCTATTGACCCATATTATCCTTAATATGCATCAACATAAGGTCTAACACTTGTTTCTCCTTCACCTTAGCACCAAAAGATAACTTTACAACCTCTTGCATAATCACACCTCTATCCTTAGAGTCTAAAAGATGAATCTAAGATTAGCCAAATAGTGAGTATTCTTTATCAAACCTCATTTCTCCATATCAACATAAGATAAGCTTCCTATAGAAAGCCTGATAAGAGCATCAACAACCACGTTAGCTTTACCTAGGTAATAATAAAGGCTCATATCATAATCCTTGAGTAACTCAATCCATCTTCTTTACCTGAGATTTAACTCCTTCTGGGTGAAAATATGCTGCAAGCTCTTATGGTTTAAATATATGTCCAGATGAACTCGATACAAGTAATGCGCCAAATCTTTAAAGCAAATACCACAAAAAGTAACTCCAAATTATGAATCAGGTAGTTCTTCTCATGCACCTTAAGTTGTCTAGAAGCATATGCCACCACCCTACTTGCTGCATCAGAACATAATCCCGTCCCACATGGGATGCATCAGAATTTCTAATGAAACCAATCAGTACCCTCGGGTAGGGTTTAAACTGGAGTTGAAGTCAACTTATTCTTCAACTTTTCGAATCTACTATCATAAGTATTGAACCATGGGAACTGTACCTTCTTCTATGTCAACTTAGTATATGGGGAAGCAATCAAAGAGAAACTTTCTACAAACCTTCTATAATACCTGACTAAACCCAAGATGCTCCAAATATTGGTTGGATTCATAGGTTTAGGCCACTTTTATATCGCCTCAACTTTTTTTGGAGCCACCATGATCCCCTCACTAAAAATAAAATGACCCAGAAAAGTATCAACATTCAATCAGAACTTACACTTTGAGAACTTAGCATACAAATGCTAACCCTTAAGAGTCTACAACACTATACAATGGTGATTTTCATGATCCTCCTCACTCTTGGAGTATACGAAAATGTCATCAATAAATATAATAAGGAATAAGTATAGAAGCTAACGAAATAACCATTTCATAAGATCCATAAATATTATGGGGCATTAGAGAATCAAAAATACATGACCAAGAATTCATAGTGTCCCTACTTGGTACCAAAATCAGTCTTAGGGATATCTACTAAGCTAATCTTCAACTTATGATACCCCGATCAAAGATCAATCTTAGAAAAGTACTTAGCACCTTAAAGTTGGTTAAACAGGTCATCAACCCTAGGAAGAGGATACTTATTCTTCACCGTCATCTTATTCAACTATCGGTAGTCTATTTATGCACGAATAAAATAGGAGCACCCCACAGGGAAACACTAGGATGAATAAATCCCTTATCAGGAAGATATTTTAACTACTCCTTAAGTTTTTTCAACTCAGCCAAAGCCATTTTGTAAGGAAGGATAGAGATATGATGGGTATCCGAGAGAAGGTCAATCCTAAAGTCTATTTCCCTATCAGGAGGATACTAGGAAGTTCATTAGGAAACACTTCAGGAAACTCATTGACTACAGGGACAAATTGCAAAGAAGGTCCCTTAGAATTTGTATACTTAACACAAATTAGATGATATAGACACCCCTGGAAAATCAATTTTTAGGATTTAAGATACCAAATAAAACTTCTCTTAGGTTCTAGGGAACTTTCTTCCCACTCAATCACTGGTTCATTTAGGAATTGAAACTGACCCTTTAGGTCCTACAATCAAGAGATGCATAGCACGAGTGGAGCCAATCTATCTCAAAATTAACATCAAAGTCTAACATATCCAGCTCTATTAGATCCACCAATATCTTCCTACCACAGATAGGTACCACAAACCCACTATAGATTTTTCTAACCAAAACAAAGTCACCTACCGAGGTAGACATAGAAAAGGGGTAAAAAATAAACTCAGTATTAAAATTAAAATGAATATCCACATAAGGGGTTATATAAGAAAGAATAAACCATGAATCAAGCAGACAATACACATCATGAGGGAAAATTTATAAAATACCAGTGATCACACAGGAGAAGCCTCATATTCTTGATGGGCAACAAGAGCATATAGATAATTTTATCCAGTGCCGACACTAGAACTGACACCCTTTGGAACAGGAGATATAGAAGTAGCAATAGAAACCTTATTATCTCCAGAAGCAACCCTTGAAGGAGGATATAATGGAGTGGACTAAGATCCACTGCCCTAAGATTGGGAACCTTGTGCCTTGAACTAATTATTAGTCTGAAAAAGGACGACCACTAGAAAACTTTGGATATGGAGCACTAGCCATAGAATAAGAACCAAAACTTCCTTACTTCTTCTTACACCACTGTCTTCCATCTCTACCACTATTATGTTCGCCCCCACCCTGCTTAGAATACCTTAATTTCTCTCTTTACCTTTCCCTCTATTAACTTGCTTTTTTTTCTCATCCTCTACTTATTTCATGTACACCATCATCCTAGATATATCCATGTTATTATTCAACATTGCATCCATGAACTCCAACACCAAGACCCAAGACAAGCTCAAAGCAAACTTATTCATCCTAGCCCTCATGCTAGACACCATCTCAGGAGAATAGTGAGACAACTGATGAAATTTCAAGGAATACTCATTTACATTCATCTTTCCCTATTTTAGATGCACAAACTCCTCAGCATTTGCCTCTCTCAACTCCTAAGAAAAGAATCAATAGAGAAAGACACTTAAAAAGTCATCCCACGAAGCTGGCATAGCATTATCTACTTTTAGCTCTTCCCACTCCTCATACTGCTGATATGCCATATCTTTTAAATGATATGTAGCAAACTCCACACCCTTAGAGTTTGAAGCATGCATCACTCTGAATATCTTCTCTATCTCACCGATGAACCCTTGAGGATCCTTCTCAACCTTAGAGACAATAAAGGTCAGGGGATTTATCCTTATAAACTGGTCAACCCTAGTGACCTTAGAATATGGAGCGACAAAACGAACATGATCAAGCTAATAAAACTGAGAAGTCACCATACAAATCAGCAGATAAATAGACCGATGGAACTCGGCATTGGAGATATCTCCTTGGGGCAGTAGGGAATAATCATTATCAACTCAAGAAGCCCAAGTAGAACTGGTAAGGACAGGTGGAATTCTAAGAAAAATAGTATAATTAGGAGATGGGATACAAGATTTTGTTCATACCCTATAAGTAGGACAAGTTCTATCTATATTGTCTTCAGGTAGGACAAAAGAGGTTCCATGAGCATCAAATATTTGAGGAGAAATAATATGAAATTCGAACGATTAAATTAGAGGACTTTTCAACCTTAAACACTATAGACTAAATATAGATCATAAGAAAGGGAAGCATTCCTAAATGCATCGTAGCCTCTCACTTATAAGTGTGGCATGCTACATACCCATAAAAGAGATTGTACTTGACATTACTTTGTGGACACCAATTGACAATAAACCTAGGCTATGATACCAACTTTTCCTGACCCAAATTAAGGCCTGGCTGTGACAGGTATCTCAAGTCCAACCGTGGATCCGAGTCCACCCCTTTTGCCTAGTTAAAAAATACATCATAAAACTAGAAGTGGATGAATTACAAACATATAACAAGATAGAATAAATAAAAATAAGAATTTTCTAAAAATTCATAACACCAACTCCCAATCAACAGTAATCCATAAGCCTCTAAACCAACCAAAACTAATCTAAGTTGGGACATGCCCCCGACAATAGACAAAAAGGTAACCAAAGAAATAATCTATGATAAAAACTGGACCATGAAGTAACAGGCTATTCGGAAGGAGGATCACCACTTCAAGATGACTCACGAGTAATCTAAGAACCACCTATCACTGTGTAGAAAAAAAGTATCTTCGTCACTATATCGAGTGGGGATACAGTGTCCAAAGATGATTAGCAGGTTGAGCATAAGTATGTAACTCAAGGATAAGGGGATAAAGTAGTGACATGATCGATAATTGAAAATCTTTCAATACCAATGCACACAGTCATATGAATATACGTGTATAAATGTATATATATATAAAATGTTGGGATAGGGAACAAGGCTTACCATGAAATTTAAAACATTAGCTTGGGTTGTGTAGCATAATTATCATAATAGTACTAATGAGCTATATGGGCCCCATCTCTTGCCCCTGATCAGGACCTAGTGCATGTAGACACATGAACTAGAGAATAATCATAACATATATGTATAGAGGACTAGAACCTCCCAGTCATACATTAAGGGTGACATGAACGCCCGATCAAAAGAAAGGGTAACTCGATCACCTTGCCATTTAGACGACCATGCTAGCATATGTGGGTTTGGGTATTAGTCCTCTCGGCACCTCCACTTTCATACAAAACTACACAACCCTCTTTAAGATAAATTTTAAAACATTTAGCACATAACACATTCATTTAATTAAGGAGTCATTCATTATGGCATTATTAAGTGATATCTTCATATCGACTATAGCATGCAAGCCAATGTCAATTTGCCAAATCAAAACATTTTCTAATAGAAATCAATACCAATAACTTAAAGGACTCCAAAGTTCTATGTAGGAACCAAACCCTTTATCCAAGTAGGACTCTAACCCTCTTCAGCTAATAGGAATCCAAATTCCCAAGTAGGAGACAAATCATTTAGCCATGTGGGACTCTAACCCATTGGCCAATAGGACTCTAATGTTTCAATTTAAAAACAAATAATGGTCACCAAGACATTTTAAAATCCAATTTATCTATTTAATTAAGGCAATAGTTAAAAATATTAGGCAAAGCCTAATGATAATTCACATTCCAAACCCAATCATGCAAGTGGGCCAAAATCTAATTATTTTGGGTATTAAAAATCCCTATTCCATCACCATGCCCATGCACCCCAATGGGTTTGCAACCCAATAATTTAAAGCCTAATTAATCCATAAAAACAATGGGAAAATATTTAAACAATCATAATAAAAAAACACTCAGCCCATTATTCAAAACCTACATAGAAATTTTGTGAATACCAAATCAATTTATGGTATAATTTAAAACACAAGTTTGCAAAGAGAGATACATGACTTAAGCACTAAAAAAGTTGGAGAAGCAACCACCATTTAGCCTTTAAAGACCAAACTCTTGAAACCCTAGCTTTGTCTTTGAATGTGGAATTTAAGATAAGAGAAAAGAGCAATTGTTCAAGTAATGAGAAGTTATAGGACCCCTTAGGGTATTTTAGGTTGTGGGTCCCTATTAGGGTAAGAGGGAAATACCCAAACTGACCTTTAAATAAAAGGTAAAAAGTGTCTCCAGTCATCATAGGTCACCTTACGGCTCATGATTATTCCTTACGAGTCATCACTATGATGCGTGGTATAACTAGAATCTCAGGGAACCCATATTAGTCTGACTATGAGTCATACCCTATGAATCGTATTCAGACCTTATAACTCATTAGATCAAATTATAGTCTAGATAGTGACTCATGAACCACTCTCACTGGTGACCCTATGACTTGTATAGATTCTTGATGACCCATTAAGTTTAATCGTACTCAAAATAAAAATCTTGGGCAAATGATACGCCAAAATTATAACCCTCGTTAGAAAGTGTAAGCAGTCTCTGTCAAATATAGAACCTAACTAGGTTGGGTGTCGAATCCCACAGGGAATACTGTGCTCACTAAGTATTGTGGTTTCTATTAGATTGTTGATCAAGGGTTCCAGAATAAAGTGGGGGTTTTGATTTATCAATTGTATTCAAATATTTGTCACAGAAAGTAATCTAAATGTCGATTGTATTGCAAATAGTAATTTAGTGAGAAAAGTCAAACTAGAGTTATGGTTACCAAGATGCTTAAGCAGCTAAGGTTGTGAACTATTTTAGATTCCCAATGAACAATTCTAATTACAAGAGTAATTGAATTTTATGGTTTACCTATTATTTCTCAACCTAAATGTGTAGCTTATCCCTTAATTCTTTCAAACATAAGAAATGTATTACTTATTCAACTATATTCTCACATGGGTTGATCTGGTTAAGACATCTACCCTCTATCCAAAGGTTAAAGCCTTTAGATTTATGTAAACTCTTTTTTTTCTAACAAACACTTTTCTGTTCGAACAAGTGATGTTCTTGGGCTCATTTTTCAAGTTTTCAACCAAGAAAAGTCATTAAAGTGAAGAACGGTTTATGCAATATCAATTAATCATGGGAATCTACTAGATTCACAACCCTCAATTAGCTATTCACATCAAGGCTTCCATAACCCTAGTTATGGCTGCTTATCCACACATCTCTATCACAGAAAGAGAAGAAGTCATTGTGTTATTAATAAATTAATTCAAAATTTACTTAAAAAAGTCATAATTTGTTCTATTCAATCTTCAATGGAGAAAATGATAATGGAATCAAGATCCGCAATTCTAGAATGAATCTTAGAGAAAAACTACATACAATATGTTTCAAGTATGGAAAACTCTCATAATAGATAAAAGATAAAAAGATCTCTTCAATAAAACCTAAAACTGGGTATTTATATGTTCCCAAGTAAAAAGGATTTAAAATTCAAATTTAGAAAAAAATGCATCTAAATTGGTGGACAAATTGGTGGTCCACCGCAAAGCTGGTGGTCCACCATTTTGACCATCACTGAGTGTTCTAAAATCCTGAATTCTGCTTGATTCTAGTGGTTAGGTAGGTGGTCCACCATTTTGGACACCAGTGGGTCTTATGAAATTCTAAAGTTGGTGGTCCACCAAAAAACTAGTGGTCCACCATTTTGACCATCGCTGAGTGTTCTGAAATCCTGAGTTCTACTTGAATTCGGTGGTCAGGTTGGTGGTCCACCATTTTGACCACCAGTGGGTCTTCTGAAATCCTAAATCTGGTGGTCAGGTTGGTGGTCCACCATAAAACTGGTGGTCCACCATTTTGACCGTCACTAGGTCTTCTGAAATCTTGAATTTTGTTTTAGGTCTGGTGGTCAGTTTGGTGGTCCACCACAAAACTGATGGTCCACCATTTTGACCACCAGTGGTGTTTTTCTGCTAATCTTTTGAGTCTTATCCTTTAGCTATCTCCTTACCCTGAAACACTAAAATCCAACATTAAATGCAACCTTGGTTGCTTGAAAACATGCAATTTTCACAAAAAAAAAGGCACAATGTTCTGTCAAAAGCAGGAACATCAACACCCTCAACTTAAATCAATTTCTTGTCCTCAAGAAACTACATAATTCCATACTACGAAGCTTAACCAAGAGAAACAAAAGATACCTATGTCAGTCAATTA
Source organism: Capsicum pubescens (assembly GCA_030864215.1). Taxonomy (NCBI): domain Eukaryota; kingdom Viridiplantae; phylum Streptophyta; class Magnoliopsida; order Solanales; family Solanaceae; genus Capsicum; species Capsicum pubescens. The sequence continues at coordinate 189,790,786 of CM061538.1, read as the reverse complement.
TTAATTTTAGTTCAAAACATATTACCCTCTCTAAGTTCAATCACTTTAAACCCAATAATGTATATTAATGAAAGTCAATAATATGACACAAAGATATCAAGCTATGGCATGACATTATAAACAAACAACCACGCATATGTACAAGTTACACTACCTAAACAAGTAAACATCCAGTAATACAACCCATGTTCCCTTACAATGAAGAAGTCCCTCCTCACTTATATATGAAATCAAGTATGCCAATGCTGTCTTAGAAAGATGTTCCAATCAATGTATGTCAAATACCATAAGCTTGCCCTTATTTTCATTACCTAATCTTTCAGACAGTTAAGTTAGGATCACTATAGGACTTTTCTTCAGCTTTTAACACAGGCTTCGGGATGGTATGATACGTAAAAATATTTAAAGTGACTAGGCCTCGTTGGCACTACACTAACTTTTAGAGTCTCACTTATTAACCTTTAACTTATTTTTCCCTTTGTTTATTAATGAAACTTCTGCCTAGGTACGGTCATTTAGTCATTCATCTATGGCCTAATTTTAATAATTTAAGCACAAATTCAAGACACTTACCAGAGGAAATGATGCAAGGGGAATGCTCGAATGTTTCTTGGATGCCTAAAATGTACCCAAGAGTAGGTGAAATTATAGAGAAAATTTGAGAAAGGAGCCTGGGGGAAATAAGAGTCTGATGGTCTTTTAAAACTGGTCTGACCACGATCGCAGTCCAAGGTCCACAATTGCAGTGACACGGGTGACCGCAATTGCAGTCCAAGGTCCGCAATCATAGTAATAGAGAGTGTTTCTTCTATTTTTTCCCCTATTCAGCTCATTGCTCAATTTAACATATTTTCCCCTGTTCAGTTCATCATACAAGATTTTCACACTTTCCCTTTCTCAAGTTCATTTGAATCACTCCATAGTGTCACTGATACATGGATTAATCAATGATAAAAATTTAAAATCTACTCTGCCAAATTAAAAACAAAGAATACGAGCCACTTTCATGGAGTTTATGGGTTGCCTCCCACATATCGCCTTAGTTATCACAGTGGCATGATGTCTTCAATCCTTTTTTAAGTTGGATCCTCAAGGGACTCCTCACTTACTTTATCATATTCAACATCTATAACCGAAACTACTTAAAGATCTATCGATTGTTTCTTTATGTTGCATAACCGAAATGATACTTCACATCATGCAGTCTAAATCTCATTTCCCCAATCTCTAAATTGACAATGGTTCTTTTGGTGGAAAGAAAGGGTCAACCAAGGATAATAGGCACTTCTTGGTAATCTCATAATCTAGCACAATAAAATCCTTTTGAAGGATGAATTTATCCACTTTCACCAACACTTCGAGCAAAAAAACAATTGATTTCTTTGTAGTCTAGTCTGCCATCAAAAGACTCATCGATGTTGGCGTAGGGGTACTCAAGTGAATTCTATTATTATTGTAAATAGAATGATGTTTATACTTGTACCGAGGTAACAAAGGGCTTTATCAAACTTATGTGTCCCGATTGTGCGTTAAATGATAAAGGCCCTGAGGTCTTCCTTATTTTCCACTATTGCGCTACTCATGATAGTTTTACAACCATGGGTAACATCAATGGTGACATATTCAACAAGATTCTTCTTCGACATCAATTTCTTCATAAGCTTAGTATACCCCGGATTGGATAGGTAATGGGATATTGATAGAGAGGTTACTAAGCTTAGTCATGACTTTCTTGAGCTTGCCATTCTCTTCTTTTATTTTAAGACTTTAGGGAAATGGAGGAGGTATTTGAATGGAAGGAAAAACATCACCTTGTGTATTATCATTCTCAACCACCCCTTCATCAATTTCTACCGATTCTTTTTCAACTTCTCCACTTTGAGATTTTGGAGGATCTTCTTTTGACTCAACCACAACCTTCGTCTTCACATTCATTGGATCAACTTTGGGCTCTTTTTCACCCATATTTTTTCCCTCAACTTCCTTCAAATGACACCAAGAGTCTTACCACTCCTAATGACTATTGCCAACACTTGAGCATTATTTTTTGGGTTCACAATAGTGTCACAAAGAAGACCCCCTTTGGTCTAGCATTCAATTGAGTGGAGGTTTGCTCGATTTGTGTTTCCAATTATTTTATAGAAACAGAGTGGGACACAACCATTTGGTTGAGTTCTGAAAAATATCATTTCCATTAATGGACCATTTTATTCGTTCCCTCCACTTTCTTCAAAATTCTTGTCAAGACAACTTCAGTTTTGTATTTGTCGGGGTCAACGAGGCTACCTACTTTTTACTTTTCCTAGTCATGAAGAGGCACATAATTATCATAGTCCCAATCGCTATCCCTCCAATGACGATCACGATCACATGATGATCCGTCCAACCTTGATTCCCACCTTGTCTTTGATAGGCGGGGTGAGAACCCCCCCAAATAATTATACAAATACCAAATCTCCTCATCAAGTTTCTTGGACTCTTCATCATCATAGGACTTGGATGCCACATCATGCACTGCTTTTGTGGGTGCACCCATCATATGTTTCATTAAAAGCTTCAATTGATTCATCATTTTTCCCTATTCTCCTCTCTCTCTTTATCTCTCTTTCTTTGTTCTTTGCTAATAATGAAATTAGTAGGAGATCATTTTGGTACCCCGGCATCACGAGTATGCCACCCCTAGTTTTTCTTGGTAACTTCCTTAAGAAAAATTGTGGCCTCTTGATAATTCAACTTTATAAGAGAGCCTCCCGCCACATTGTCTACCATAATTTTTTATAGTGGATTAAGATCCTAATAGAAGATTTGGAGAAGCATATTCTCTAGGACCACATGGTTGGGAAATTACATGAGTTTTTCATTGAGTCTTTCCCATACCTCATACAAGGGTTCTCTATTCAATTGCCTAAAGTTCATGATTTAATCACACAATTAAAGATTTTAGATGGTGGGAAATACCGGTCAAGGAAGACCACGGTAAATTCATCCCATAAAAAAATTGATCTGGCTGGAAGCGAGCAAAGCCATACTACAGTCTCACCCATAAGAGATAATGGGAAGAGATAAAGTCGGATGGACTCTTGGGTTATGTGTGTAATATCATAGGGTGCAGACACTTTTATGAAGTTTTTCAAATGTGAGTTGGGTTCCTCATAAGATTTCCCCCTAGAAAGTCCCTTCATTTGGAGCATATGCAACATAACGCTCATGAAAAATACCGTTCCTATGAGTAGGTGGGATACGGTTGGCACTAGTATGCCCAACGTTATTGAGTTGCTCCTCATCCTTAAGATGACCGTCGAAAGATACAGTTTGACTAGTATTTTCACTCATGATTCTATGTATGCTATGGAGATCGTCTAAAAAGGAAACAAAAACAATAGCCAAAATGAATACGCACCACTACGGGTATACCCTAAGTAAGATTCAATACTGCACAAGTGAAAACAAGATTTCACTCCCCGGCAATTACACCATTTTGATAATGCTCACCTATATCTCTTAAATTGGTAGAGGTCATTGTCAATAACTCAAATTTTGTTGAGGTTGAATCCACGAGGGGGAAATTAGTTTTCTAGTCCTATGGGTGTTGACAATTACTAAAAAGATACCCGACGTGTAAAAGAAGTAAAAAAGCATGATTTAAATTTAGGGGGTTTGATTTGTAACAAGGTTTGATCAATATCCACTCAAGGAAAGACACTAAGACAACACTAATGATTTGAAAATTTAATATTAAAGGGATCTTGGGATTATGTGTACCTAAGGGTAAGTTTTTCATGGGAACATGATGTTTTAGTGTAAATTCTAGTTATTAATGATGTGGTAGGCTAGGTTGAAGTTCCTTGAGATTAGTTTGTCAACTAATCCCCAGAGATATCACTCATTTACCCTTTTGAGTACCTAACGAGTGTATTAATTAAAACCACCTAATACCTCAATTGGGCATCCCTATTTCTAGGAAGATGCACAAAACATATCTACCCTATATTTACTTTTATTTCAAAGAAGGTAAAAATATAGCAAACTACATCCATTATTGTAAACTATTGCATTGTCCCCCATAGCCCTCTTTCAAGGATGCCATGGGTTCTAAGAGTTCAGTCACTCCCTCTTTCAAGGATGATGTGAGCTTTCAAGAGCTTGGGGTTTTCAACAACAACCCATTTTGGTCATTTTGGGTTTTCACCCACAAATCCTAACTAACTAAACCAAGCAATAGTGAAACTCATCATCAACAAACTAGAATCTACACAAATACATCACAATCCATACACAACTACACCTTAGTTCAACATAATTCCAAGACAGAGAAATTTAGATACTCATGCATAAAAAGAAAGAAATACACCATAGCCTTCATTTAAAATATCCATCCTTCGATTTCACCAAATTCAGAGAAAAAAATTTCTAATACAATTATTACCTAAATTAGGGTTTCTAACTTCAAATTCTTATATTCTCTCAAATCTAGAATGCCAAAATGGAAAAGGGTTTTATCCCTTTTAGGGCTTTAGGGTTGGCTTAACAAAATTATAAAATTACCCTTGGGCATATTCCTGCGTTGCTGTGATTGTACCAGATTTTCCTCGATCATGGATACTGCAATCGCGGTCAGGTCCACGCTATCGCGATTACTTACATATCTTGATTGGTCGTGATCGCGGTCCTCAGACTGCTATTATGGTAAATGAGCTTGATTTTTGTGCAGGGTCTTTAGCTATACACTTTTATCTTTCTTTTAATTCCTTTTTCATCTTAAATCCACATTTTCTACCTCATCACCTATATGCCTTCAAAATATGGAAATTAGTACATTCAACTAGCAAAGTTATCTCATTTATACCTTTAAATTATAGTAAAGTGCACAAATATAGGACATAAATATGTGGTAAATTCACCACTCATCAACATGAATTATTTTATATGAGTGAGTGGGACTTCTTTGTTTTGAGGGTACATGGGTCATATTGCAAGCTACTTACTTATTTTGGATAGTGTAACTTGTCCATATATGCATGGTTATCTATTATTGATGTAATGCCATCATTTGATCCCATTGTGTCACATTGTTGTGCTTCATGTTTATCAATAGTTGGTTTTGAAAGAGTTGAGATAGGAGAGGGTATTGTGATTTGAACTCAAGGTGCTGATTGACTGCCTTGGATTGCTTAGATTTTCCTAGTAAAGCATCATGTTTTGTTTTGTTGTGTTGTATTTCTTGAAGACATGCAAACATTCTAAGTTGAAGGTGTTGATATGCTAAAGAAATATATCACTTTCGATGCTTAAAACAATGAAAATATTCAAGTTTCTTAGGTTGTTTTGTTAGATATAATGTGTTTTTGGTATGTTTTGTAGGAAACTAGGTTTTGGATGCTAAAACGTGAAAAGGATAAAAATGGAGTTTTTGGCTACTTACTTGAACTGTTTTGGGTATTCATGATACTTTTTGGATGTATGTGACCAAGGCATGTATGAAAGTTGAAGATTTGAAGTTTGGTTACTTGAACATGTGGTCTGTATGAAACTAAGGTATGTATCAGAATTTGAGATCTAGAGAGTAAAAAGAGCAAAAAAAGAACTTCCGACACTTAACTATGTCACCTAATTGACTGCATATAGTACATGTGGACTGCATGTGGGTAAGGTAAGTTCCAAGAGTCCAAAATCCCAAGAGAAGATGTAGGAATTTTTTCTGGCATTTGTAAGTGTATATATAAGCCTAGCCTCAGGCAGCATATGGCACATGCGCCCAAAGCTAGGCAGCCTGTGGATACAGATAAGTGGCCACCGACCTTTTTTATCCTTTTTTAGTCGGGCTATGATTTAGGGTTTCCTCATGTACTATAGTGTCACGACCTAAACCAGGGCCTAGCCATGACAGATATCTCAAGTCCGACGTGGTCCGAACATCACCCCTTCACCTAACCTAGTCGCCATATTAACCACAGTGTTAATGAATTCTGAACATATAACAAGATAGAGGAAGCAAGACTAATAATGCCTCATAAAATGTCTAATCCAATCCACCAACAAAACACACCCAAGTCTACAGTAATCCATAAAGCCTCTATAATCTAAAGTCAATAATATATTAGGACATGCCCCCAACGATAGCAAAAAACAATATCTATACCAAGTTTAAGAAAAATGATAACAAGACCATGAAATAAATCTTTCCAAAGTATGAAAGCTCACTAGTTCAATGTCAACACATGATCCACTCGAACACCTAATCACTATGTAGGAAGAGAAGAAAAAGCTCTAATCCTTGTATCGTGTGGGGATACAGCGTCCAGAGAAGGCTAGCGGTTGGAACGCTAGTATGTAACTTAGGGATAGAGGAATAAAATAATGTCATCATTCAAATCCAAGATAAATCATCATATGTAATCACCTGAATACATACATATATATATATCCTGCCAGGATAAGGACAAGTCTTAGGATGAACATTAAAATCTAGCCTGGGTTGTATTGCTTAGCTGTAATATTAATAACACCCACGGGCTATATGGGCTTTATCCCTCACCCCCTTGCCAGGCCCCAATTTGTGTAGCCGTACGAACTAGAGAATAATCTTAAATATGCGCTTGGGAGACTTGACCCTCCTACTCATAAACTAAGGTGACTTATTCAGTCGATCATACGGTATGATATAGAGGACTCAAACCATCCACATATATAATATAGGGGATTCAAACTTCTCGGTCATAGTAAGCAAGAGAACTCTAACCTCAGGTCATTTTGACCATTCGAACCTCATGGTCCTATTCAGAAAGAGGACTTAAACCTCAGGCCATTTTGACGACCCCGCGCTAGCAAATATGGTTTTTAGTGTTGATCCCACTTGGGACCTCCACCTTCATAACTCGACTACACAACCCTCTTTAAAGCCTAATTAAAACATTTTTTTCATATACACACAATCATTAATCCAATTACTTACCAAAGACATCTTGTTGGTATCGTCATTCCAACCCCACTTTCAAGTATACCACATACCATTACCATTATCAATCAATCATTCATTTGACTTCGGGACTCTAACCCATTGTCTAACAAAGACAATATTCCAACTCAATGTTCAGGGACTCGAATCCACTTAGACAATTAACCACTAAGGTTACCATTTAGATCAATACATGGCCAACATGACCTTCACAAAGCCATTTACCAATGATTCATATTCATTAGGCGAATGCCTTAGTTCAAAACACCATTTTAACATGTAACTAGTTTATTCTCTTAGACATTGTCACAAACATGTTGTGGGCATAAAGTTATCAAGGCTAAAACCAAGGTAGATACCATCAAATTTAGGGTTACCCATGACCCATTTGTTAAACCACAATTACCAAGCACCCACATATGCAAAACATCATAAAAAACATGTACAAACACAATTTAAACCAAGAGTAAACAATACTTAATCATATGCAACAAAACCCTCAATATTGGTTTTCAAAATCACTATCAATGAATCATAAACAAACTTTAAAACACATGATTTTTATGAACTAACAATGAGGGAAGAGTAACGTATCTTATTCATGAAGATTCACGGAAAGAATTTGTTCTTTAAGACTCTAGTTGAACACTTGAAGAAAACCCTAGCCCAATCTTCTTGAGAGAGTTTAGATAAAGTTTTTGAAGTGTTTTGATCTTTCCAAGTGTGTTATGAGAGGCCACAATATGTTTTTAAGACACAGGGTTTGAAGGTTTTTAGGGTGGGAAATATCCAAAATACCCTCAGCTTAAAAGTTGTAAAATGTGCATAGAAGGGTACAATTTGGCTCCCTAACTCGTACACACCACGTACGAATGGTACCTTTAACTCATACCCTAGGTAACCTACCATGGTATTGACACACTGAGAAGCATACGAGTGGATATGTTATCTCATACCATCAACATATGACCCTGTAATATGTCCATTCGTACCTTGGACAAAAAGTAACCAAAACCACACTGAGTAACATATGAATAAGACCCTTAAACTATACCCATATCATACGACAAGTAAGCATGAGTCATATAATGATCAGAATGGTCAACTCAGGAAATTTTCTAAGGGTCAAAACTCAGGGTGTTTCATTCTCCCCCTTAGGATCATTCGGCCTCGAATGATAGGACGAGGCACAACTAGTACGATTAAACTCCAAACATCTCTACCCTTACTTTTAAGATAAAAAATAAAACATCAAGTAATCCACAATCTATCTTTAACAAGACATAAAGAAAGGATGTCAAGAACAACACACACCTCAAGCATGATTTTTTTCTGGGGTCGGGAATAGGAAGGGATACTTGGACTTTATGTCCTCCTCGGCCTCCCAAGTAGCTTCCTCGGACTTCTAGTTCCACCATAGAACCTTCACTGAATCCATGTCTTTTGTTCGTAATTGACGAACTTGCCCAACCAAGATCCTCACTGGGACCTCTATTAACACTCCACCTTCATCCCCAGACTACAAAATTATCTACGAATACCACGCCTCATGAATTCAACCGTACAATTTTCCACAAACACACCACTATGAGGACATGAGTCTATCTATACATTTCTCTTATGGTGAAGCCTATCCAAAGCTAAAAGAGGTTAACTTAGGCCACAGGACTCCATTCCTTACATCCCTCCAACAGTACCACTCGTCCCCATCACTGCAGTCAAATATCATGTCCCATTGGGATTCCTAACTACCTATATCCATTGTACAGTCTACCCCACCAAGGATTCGGTAACCTTTTGAATCATAGTCTCCAACAACTAATTATGGTTTTGGAAATCTATACTTCTAAACTCTCATCACTCCCTTTTTAACTCCTTAGAATACTAGCATTACTCCTCCAATATCATATCCCTATATTTTGACATATTATAAATCTATACTAAGAGTTTACATAGGCTATCTACTCCTTCCCCAGTTCGGCTCCACATAGCACCATCTAACAAATCTCTAGACTTCCCCAAGCTAAGAAAATTCATAAACATAAGCTAGGCATACGAAGCACCCCTAACTCAAAATCGAGTATACTTTACTCTTACAACCCAAGACTCTTATCCCCCTAATGATTTAGCCATCATTTCTACTTCAACAGGTAGGCCTCAGACCTATATCCCAATTATATAGTCCACTATTTCATAAGTCACCAACCCAAGCTCTCTCACATATAACATTACCCTTCCAATTTACCCAAATAAATCTTGTATCACTATCCTCGAGTTAACATCCTTATCACCAGACTTAGCATTAAGAGCTCAAACTTAGTGTCTAACAAAGATCATATATCACCTATAAAATATCTCACCAATCATACTAATCTACCCAACAGGGAGATTACTCCAAATTTCCTTTCCCATCGCCAACAACCTATACACATCCAAAGAAACCCATTATCCTTATGCATGAATAACACCAGTGCACCCTACTAAAACACACTAGAATGGATGAAACTCTTATCTAAGAGGTCCTTAATTTGCTCCTTGAGCTCCTTCAACTCGGTCGGAGCAATTCTATATGGTGGAATAGAAATTAGATGAGCGTCCAAAATAAAGTCAATACCTAAATCAATCTTCCTATCGGGAGAGACACCGGTAAGGTCATCAGGGAAGACCTCAGGAAACTCATTTACCACAGAAATAGAATACAAAGAAGGACCCTCCAAGTTATAATCTTTAACCCTAGCTAGATTATAGAGAAAACCTTTGGAAATTAACTTTCAAGCTCTAAGATACGATATGAACTTCCACTAATGAGCTAGGGAACCACCCTCCCACCCAACGATTAGCTCATTATTGAATTTAAACACAACCTTATGGGTACGACAGTCTAAAAATGCATAGCACGAGTGCAACCAATTTATTCCCAGAATAACATCAAAGTCAACCATGTCTAAGTCTATCAAGTTGACCAGGGTTTCTCTACTACCAACAGATACCACATACCCCCTATACATTATTTTGACGACCACAGAGTCTTCTACAGGGGTAGAAATAGAAAAAAAAGGTCTGAATGACACCCAAGACCAAAACCAAAATACACAGCCACCAATGGGGTCACATAAGAGAGAGTAGATCCTGGATCAAGTAAATAATACACATCATGAGAAAAGAGTTTTGACATACCAAGGACAATATCAAGAGATGTTTCTGATTGCCAACGATTAGAAAGAGTATCAAGAGAATTTTAATCAGTGTCAGCATTAGAAGTAGCACTCGTCGGTGCTGGAGCTGACGAAATAGCCATATGGACCTTGTTGGCCCCAGAAACAATCCTAGAATGGAAATTCCACTACATATGACCAATTTGACCGCAGTTGAAGCATTAATTTTTCCCTTCATGATAGAGCCCGTGATGCCACCGGCTACAAAATCGACAACGTGGATAGGTGGAACTAAGTGTGCTTCATTAGACTGGTATTGGGAACCCTGTGTCCTAGGACCACTACTATTCTGAAATTGACATCCACTGAATGGCCTAGGTAAGGGTCTCTAGTCGATGGGTAAGAACCGAATTTTCCATAACTCTCTTTCTTATTCCATTACCTCCCATGACCACCGTTATTGTGCCTATCCCTACCCTGCACTGAATATCTAAAATTCTTATTATGCTTTTCCCCCATCCTCATCTGAATCCTTTTCCCACCAATAATACCAGACTGGTGTGACAGAGAGACTACTATCTGGGTCAACAGCTGAATAGAATACAAAAATACTCATTAGAAATGTCTCCTTAAGGTGACTAAGCAGGGGTGTCACCACCTGGAGAATAATCAGTAGGGATGTGTGGGAATCTATGAGGGAAATCAGAATCAGCAATCCTAGATTAAGTCTGTACCCTATAGGTAGAACGAGCTCCGTCCTCCTTATCCTTAGGCGGGATAGAAGAGTTTCCATAAGTTTTAAATATCTTCAGAGAGCATGATCTGAAAGGAGAACAAATAGAGATTAAAGAGATTTGATACCTTAAACTCTATAGCTCAAAATAGAATAACGAGAAAGGGAAACATTCCTAAATATCTCGTAGCCTCTCCCTTATAAGTCTGGTACACTACATACCCATAAAAGACACTGTACTTGAGACAATTTTGTGGACATATAATTGACCATGAACCTAGGATCTAATACCAACTTTGTCACAACCCAAACCAAGGCCTGGCCATGATGGGTATCTTAAGTCCCACGTGGACCAGAGATCACCCTATCACCTAACCTATTCAACACATCAACCACAATGTCAGATGAATTTTGAACATATAATAAGATAACAAAAGTAAGACTAATAATGTCTCACAAAATGTCTAATCTAATCCACCAACATAACATACCCATATCCACAGTAATCCAAAAAGCCTTTATAATTTGAAGTCAATAATATGTTGGGACATGCCCCCGATAATAGACAAAAATAATATCTAGACCAAGTCTAAGATAAATGATAGAAATACCATGAAATGAAGCTTTACAAATTATGGAAGCTCAACACTTTAATGTCAACACATGATCTACTCGAACACCTGATCACTGTGTAGAAAGAGAAAAGGAAATATTGTTCCCTAAATCACGTGGGGATACAATGTCTTGAGACGGTTAGCGATTAGAAAGGTAGGATGTACCTCAGGGATAGAGAAAAATAATGTCATTATTCAAAACCAAGTTAAATTGTCATATGCAATTGTATGAATACATACATATATATATCGTGCTGGGATAGGGACAAGTCTTAGCATGAACTTTGAAATCTTAAATTGGTTTATGTAGTTTAATTGTTATATTAATAACACCCATGGGATATATGGTCTCTATCTCTCACCCCTTGGTTGGGCCCCAATTCGTGTAACCGCACGGACCAGAGAATAATCTTACATAAATGCTTGGGAGACTTAAGTCTCCCACTCATATACTAAGGTGACTTAAGCACTCGATCATGTGGTGTGATATAGAGGACTTAAACCTTCCGCATCATATGATATAGGGGATTTGAACTTCCTGATCATAGTAAGAAAGATGACTCGAACCTCAGGCCATTTTAACCATTTGAACCTCCCAATCATATTAAGCAAGAGGACTCAAACCTCGGGTAGTTTTAACCACCCCGCGCTTGCAAATGCGGTTTCTTGGCTACAAAACCCTCTTTAAAGCCTAATTAAAATATTCTTTTCAAATTGCAAGTATACCACATGCCATTACCATTATCAATCAATCATTTATTTTACTTTGGGACTCGAACCCATTATATAACAAAAGCACTATTTTCATGAACTAACAACGAGGGAAGAGTCGCATGTCTTATTCACGAAAATTCGCGGACAAAATTTGGTCTTTAAGACTCTGGTTGGACACTTGAAGAAAACCCTAGCATAATCTTCTTGAAAGAGTTTAGAGAAAGTTTTTGGAGTGTTTTGATATTTCTAAGTATGTTATGAAAAACCACAAAGTGTTTTAAGATGTATGGTCTTAAGGGTTTTTGGGGTGGGAAATATCCAGAATACCCTCAGCTTAAAAGCTGTAAAGTGTGCATAGGAGGGTACGACTTGTCCCCCTAAATTGTACACACCACATATGACTGGTACCTTAATTCATACCCTAGGCAGCCTACTATGGGTTTGACATACTGAGAAATATACAAACTGCACCCCTATCTCATACCATCAACATACGACTAGTGTGATGTCCATTCATACCTTAGATAGAAAGGAACCAAACCCACACTGAGTAACATACGGCCAAGACCTCTAAATCGAACCCACATCATACAACAAGTAAGCATGACTAGTATGATGATCATAGTGCTCAACTCAGGAAATTTTCTGGCGGTTAAAACTCAGGGTGTTTCAAATTAATATCCCTTATGTGTTTTTAGTAGAAGTTACGTACTCTTGATACTTACAAACATTTTGATTCCAAGATTTAATTTTAGTCTTAGAATTCTCTTGTATTAATTTCGGTTGATTAATTCAATTGAAGTTTTGAGTTTTATAGTTGTGATTATTATAATTCATCTTATGCTTTCAATCATGAATGTTGTTAATTCTTTTACAAGTATGAGCGGCTAAAAGCCCTTAGCTAGGGTTTTGGAAACCCTGGTGGATTGACGAAGTAGGGGAAGTGTTATTGTTGATTCTTAACTGATACCCATGCATGCATTGTATTAACGTCACTTGATTAGGTATCTTAACACTTGTAAAAGTTAGGATCCTGCCTAGATTATTGCTACTTACTCAAAAAGAGGAGTAGTGACTTAAAAAAGAGAACTACAATAGTCATTTGAAGTTTAACTATCGATACATGTTATTAAGTATTATCTAAGCAAGATGGTTAGCTGTCATCTTATAACTAGAGACTCAAAAGGTAATAGTTAAATGGGATCTAGGATTAGGGCTAGTAATGCGACATCCTGAGACTCAAAAGGTAAAGGGTGAAATTTTTTAGCTAGTCCAAAAGACATTTAATTGTACAGAACTTATTAGATTATGCATCCATGGTATTGGGTTGGTTCAACAAAGCACGATAAGCCTATGGAGTTGAGAAGCCAAGGGGAACAAAAACCTAGTGTTTACCTACGACTAATTACAACCGAAGTTGATATTAGCTACTTGTTCGATATTTCTACTTAAATACCCCATCCCCCATTTACTTTTTTAGTTTTTCCCGTTGATTACAACAGTTGAGAGACACGATTCTACGTAATCCCTTGGGATTCCACCCCAACCTTTATTAGATTACTATATTTGACAACGACCTCATAATTCCAGATTGAAGGTGTAGCTGGAGCGTTACCATTTCCCACTTTTTTGGTAGTTATAGGAATTTTAAAAGAAAGAATTTGTTAAAAATTCTATTTATTAGGAAAGTACTGTGTTTAAAGAAAAATACTTTTATCAGAAAAATGATATTTTTGACTCAAAAGAAACAATAAAGGTATTTTTATTCTGAAGTATTATCAGCAGGGGCATGTTAGATCACACTACTAATAGAATATTTTTTTTAGTCTTTTTTATAAATAGAATGATAATTTTACTATGTCACTCTTCGAACAAATTACTATATCATAGTTAACTATAAAGTGGGAGTATTGAGAAGTGACTATCTAATAGTTAAAATGGTGTTGGATCTTGGCTTCCAACTTTATATGATCATATGTCTATTAATTGACCAATTCTTATTAGTCATCAGTGTTTTAAAAGATAGTTATAGGGCTTGCCTTATGGCTCATCTCGAGGCGAGGCATTTTGGGGAAGCGAAACTATCAAAAGGTGAACATTCTGAAATCTGAGGCGTTCACCTAAGCATTGGAATTTTTTCTTGAGTGTGAGACGTTAATTAGGCGCAAGCCTAGAAAGTTTACAAAATAAAATAATTTTTCCTATTGAATCTCTAATTTATACTTAATACTAAAATAGTTGATTAGTAATACTTACATACTTAAATTAAAAGTAATTTTTTTTTTAAAAGTCACAATTTCCAACGTATTTTTCGGTAGGTGTTGACGACGCTGCTATCAGGAAGGTACTGAGTGTACTTTCTTCTTCCTAGTTATTTTTTTCTTTTACTTTATTTCAAGTCGCATACTGACGAACTTTTAAGTTATTTACTTTTTTCATTCTCTTTTAAAATACAATATATAATAAATGGGTGTATAAATGTATTGATCGATTAACGAGAAGGTGGGGTTGACTAATTATTTACTATTTTTTTTATATATAAACTTGTGTTTTTAATGACATATACTCGTTTATTATATGAATGGAGGGATTACTATGTCGTAGGAAATTACTTCAAATTGCAGTTGATAAGAATCATTCCTACATTTAATCATTAATCTATCTATCCATATTATTATATATATATATATATAATAAAGGAGGATAGTAGACTAAAATTAAGCCAAGTGACATCTTCAAAACTAGCCATCTGATATTTTATGGCAAAAAGTTATTTGTATATTATTTAATATTTTCATATTTATTTCGTATTTATTTCATATTTTGTATGTGTGTGTATATATATATATATAGAGGAGGATAATTTAGTCTAAAATTAAGCCAAGTGACATCTTTAGAACTAGCCACTTGGTATTTTACAAGAAAAATCAATTTGTGGATTATTTAATTTATTTTTATACTTTTTTCATAGCTATATATATATAATAAAGGAGGATAGTCTAGCCTATATATGTGTGTGTGTATATATATTATACTTATATATAAGGGAGAATAACATATTTTGGTAGTCCTCACAAAGTTTTTAGAACAATTAGATAGTAACGCATATTTATTATTTTTTCATACATATTATTACATTTGACATCATTTATCATTTCATGATGCAACAAAAACAACAAACCCAGTGTATTCCCACAAAGTGATGTCTGAGAAGGGTAAGATGTACGCAGTCCATACCGCTACCTCCAAAAAAGTATAGAGGCTGTTTCTGATAGATCTCCGGCTCAAGATGAAGAATACTAAATAATGGGATGGATGACATAAAATAAATAAGGAGTAAGAAATGATAAAGTAGAAATCAAGGATATACAAAATACGAGAAATAAGGGCAACACGAAATAAGAAAATAGGAACTAAGAAATAAGGAATAGGACACCCACCTAGTAGTAACATACACTCACAAACCAAAGACACCTATGTACACAATCCTAACTGCTAGCTACAACCCACTAGTTTTCTACCCTTATTCGCGACCTCCAGGTCTCTCCTGACTGCTACCTACAACCCACACACTCACACTAGCCTTCCTTATTTGCAACCTTCACACCTTTCTATTTAGGGTTATGTCCTCAATAAGATGCAATTGCTCTAAGTCATGTCTAATCACCTCCCTCCAATATTTCTTCAGCCTACCTCCACTTCTCCTAAAGCCATCCATTGCTAGCCTCTTACACCTATGAACTGGGACATCTACGCCCCTCATCATCACATACCTAAACCATCTCAGCCTTTCTTCCCTCATCTTGTCCTTGACCGAAGCCACTCCCACCTTTTCCAAGATAATCTTATTCCTAACTCTTTCCCATCTAGTAAGCCCACACATCCAATGCAACATCCTCATTTTCGCCACCTTTAATTTGTAGATGTGGGAGTGCTTGACTGGCCAACACTTCGCTCCATACAATATGGCTGGATGGACTGCCACTCTATAGAATTTTCCTTTAAGCTTAAGGGGCACCTTCTTATCGCACAACACTCCCAAGGAAAGCCTTCATTTCATCCAACCTGGTCCAATACGTTTAGCGACATCCTTATGAATCTCACCATTCTCTTTAATCATAGACCCATGATACTTGAAACTATCCCTCTTACAAAAATCCTGGGAGTCCAACCTAACAACCACTTCGTCCTCCTTTCTCAAGTCACTAAACTTGCATTCCAATTACCTTATCTTGGACCTACTCACCCTGAACCCCTTAGACTCAAGGGTTTGCCTTCAAACCTCTAATTTGTCATTCACCTCCCTCCACCATTATCAATCAACACTACATCACCCAAAAATAACATACACCAAGTCACCTTGTCTTGAATACTCTGCATCAACACGTTTATCACTAACACAAATAGGAACGAACTAAGAGTCGATCCCTGTTGCAACACTATCTCGACCGAAAAATGCTCTGAGTCTCCTCCTGCCATCTTCACCCTGGTCTTCCCTCCATCTTACATATCCTTAATAGCTCTAATGTATGCCATCGGGACCCCTCTCAACTCCAAGTATCTCCAAAGAATCTCCCTTGAGACTTTATCATACGCCTTTTCCAGGTCAATGAACACCAAATGTAAGTCCCTCTTCCTTTCTCTATACTACTCCGCCAATCTCCTCACCAAGTGGATTGCCTCTGTCATCGAGCGACCAGGCATAAATCAAAACTGATTCTCCAAAACGGACACGACCCTATATTTTTATATATATATATATATTTATAATTGAATTATGCATAGTAGTAATTTTCAATAACTCTCTTCTTGTTCCTTATTAATTACTTGTTTTTTTCTTACATCTTATATTAAAAATTAATTATTTTCTTACTAATTTATTTTAGTATATCACAAAAGATTTATAACTTTTTTCTATATCACTATTATTATTATTATAATTATTTTATTAAGTAATTACAAAAAGTATTAAAAGCCAAATTTATTTATTTTTAAAAAATAATAAAGATAATTTTGAATGTTTTACTCTCAATATATTTGATTCTTAAGATATTTGTCAAGTCAAAGAAACAAGTAAAGAGGAATTGAGACAATTTCCTTTTATCTCTCTTTTTCATTTTGCTCGACTTCTTTTTACTTATTATTTTAGCAAATCAAGAGAGATTTTGTAATACCCTGAAGTTTCTCAACTAATTTTGTCCCAAGAATGTCAAGTATTAGCTTCTAAATTGAATGATATTTATTCCATGAAAAATTCAATAAGCTTTCCATCAATACCAAATTTTCCTAAATCCGACAACCGGGTAAGAAGATATGATGATTTAAAGTTTCAGTCGTAAAACATCGTCATCTCAGTCAGTAGCACATCGCACCGTAAGCCAAAATGACATTTGTCAATATCCAGAAGGACTCCACGATTACACCAGGTCATAGAGGGCTCTCCAATCCCAATTGTAAAATTCCAGTGAAGCTCCATGATGACCTCACATCGCACCGTCGTCCAATTTCCAGTTGTCAAATTCCAGTGACAGGACGCGATAGCGCCGCGACGCGCTAGGAGTCTAGGTCAGGAATTTTTTCACAAAATTTAAAGGATGCGTCCAGGGTTATATGGGTCTTTTCCCATGATTTTAGTTCAGCCTTAAACACGAAGTTTAACCCTACATAACCTAAGGACATCATTATTCATTCTATTTTCCCCAATTTCTTCATACTCTCTCAAAGCCAAGAAACCCTAATCTTAAAAATTCAAGGGCAAGGATCAAGAATCTCTCCAAGGATATTTACAGAGTTATATTCTAAGGTATGTCATGTGTTGATTCATGGGTCTCTTTCACTCATGAAGCTCAAGAATTTTTTTTCAAAATCCAAGATTTGTATATTTATGAATGTTCATGATTTGATTGAATTGAAAATTGATGTTCATGTTGTTGTTTGGTTTCATTTCATGTTATATACTATTAATTATAAGATTGGATTCTTATATGTGATGATTTACGCTATATTCATGATAAACCCTTTAATTTACAAGTTGATTTATGTATCCTTGATTATTAGATGTGTTATGATTGTATAACCAAAGCATGCCCCCATGTGTTTGATTAAATGCCTATGTGAAGAAAAAGTGTCATACTAGTATGATAATATGAAATCCCCATTTATGTAGAAGTTATGTATGTTAAGTGTTTGATGAAATGCCTTAGCCAATGGATTATATACTATTGATGTTGGTCCTGTATTCAAGAAAGTCATGCTTGTTTAGTTTCCTTCTATCAAGTCCTAGGGGTACTTGTACCAAAAAAATATAGCTGTGTGCCTGAAGACAGTGACATGTTTTTATAATATCCTCAGTCAAGCCATGATCCATAGAACTCAGTCAGTCATGTGACTCAGGAAAGCTCAGTAATTTTGTAATCTTAATAGTATTTCGTCAGTTAACAGAACGTCATGAATTCAGTTTAGTCCAGTTCATTTAATTATGTTTAGTGCCTATTCATATAGGAGTAGGAATTAGCATCGAGTGAGCCCAAGGATGGGAACACACACTGTCAGATGAGGGTGTGATATTTAGAAGCAATCCTTGCATTCTAAAACTATGTATCCATCATAGGTTGAGACATCAACACTGATAGTTGAGGGTTGATGAGGTAGATTAACACTGCCAGATGAGGGTCCCACCATTCTCTTTTTAGAGGCACTGTCAGATCAGGGTCACTCACAACTTGTCTTTACCAATGGCACGATATTGATACTCTTCAAATTAGGGTTACAGATTGGACTCCAACCCAGATATAATGCATTATTTGGGGCATGTCGGTTAGATGACTACTTCCCATAGTTTCAGTGACAAAATCAGGACTGTTAGATACAATCATTCAGTCTCAGTAATAAAACTCAGATAGCTCTATAAAATTCAGGACTGCAGACACAGTCAACTCAGAATAGTATAGAACTCAGCTAGTTCCATCAGAACCTAGACTGTTAGATATGGTCACTCAGTATCAGTTATTTTAGTTATACAGTTATCAGTATCTTGTGTTATCAGTACTCAGGCTCAGTAATCATGTTGTCATGAACTCAGTTAAAATTATTATATATTCATACATGTATTCTCACGTTCATGTTATACAATCAGTTAAATTAGTTCATGCATATGTACCCTTTGCATTTATCCACCCACACATTCATACCAGTACATTCAATTTTACTAACGCATTTGCTCTATGATATTTTATACCATAGGTTTAGAAGCACGAGCTCTAGAGCATTAGTAACATTCCAATACTCAACAATCAGAGTCAACAGTGAGTCCTCATCCTTCGAGGAAATGATCATTATTTTATTATTTTAGTACTTATTTTAACTTTCAGTAGAGGGAGTTAGTTTGGAATATGTCCCATCAACTCCTTATTCAGACAGTTAGAGGCTTTTCAGACTATTATGTTCAGACAATTTATTTCATGTATTTTTGGGTATTTCATACCCCATCCTGATGTTATGCTTATCAGTTATGTTATACTTTTGAACCTTACAGACTTACAGCCTTTACTTCTGTATTATACAATATATTTTGCAGTGTTCAGGTACAGATATAAGTCATGGGTTAGCTTTTGGTCCTTCTGGGTCATGAGCACCGTGTAGCATTCTGGGTACTAGTTTGGGGCGTTACAAAATTGGTATCAGAGCCTAACGTTTAATAGAGTCCTAGGAAGTCTAAAAGATGCATCTAGTAGAGTCTTATACATGGGTGTATTGCGCTCCATATTTATGTACAGGAGGGTATAAGATGTTTTAGGAATAGTTCCTTTCTTTCAGTATTCATGTCATGCTAGTGAGCATAATCTCAAGTTAATTTCTCCGTCAGATCAATTTCTCCCTTTCTTCTACAAAATATGCCTCCCAAAAGAAGAAACAGGAATCAGTCAGCTCCTCAGCCCAAAGATTCTTTGGGCGAACATGTTTATCATACAAAGTTTAAAGCTACATTCACTACTCTTACTCAGTTAGTTGCTGCTCAGAATGAATGACCAGTTGTCATTCTTTCCAACCTAATGTCCAGTTTAGCTGTAGCCAGGATTTAGGACTTCACCCAGATGAATCCTCTATCCTTTTTTGGGTCTAAGTCAGATGAGGACACTCCAGAATTCTTTGATCATGTTTAAAAGGTTACATATATCATAGGGGTTACTGCTAGTGAGAGTGCTAACCTAGATACATATCAGTAGCAGGATGTATCTCATACATGGTTCAAATAGTGGAAAGGAGAGAGGGCTATAGATGCAGGGCCTATTAAGCAAGAAGAGTTTGCCACTGCCTTCTTAGATATATTTCTTGCCCTAGAGCTGAGAGAATCTAAGGTGTTAGAGTTTATCAACCTCAGGAAAGGTAGCATGATAGTTAAAGATTAGTCTCACAAGTTTACTCAACTAGCTAGATATGCTTCTCATGTAGTGGCAGACAACAGGGCTAAGATGAGTAAGTTTATTTCTTGGGTAAATGATATCATGGTCAATGATTACAGGTACGCGATGTTGAATAAGGACATGAATATAGCTAGGATTATGACCCATGCTCAATATATAAAAGAGCAAAAGAGTAAGATGAGGGAGAAGTAGAATAAGAGATCAAAGATAGGTAGTTTCAACTTTTCTCAGCCTAAGTCTGAGGGAGGAAACCGTTCTCAGTTTCATCCTAAGTCATCATTTCCATCTCCTTCTTCAGCTAGTGCTCCAGCTTCTAAGTTCAGGGATGGTAATAGAGATAGGGCGCCGGGATCTAAGTCTCAGGGCAGTGTTAGCAATGCACGAACTAATCCTATTTGTCAGACTTATGGTAAGAACCACAAGGGTGTTGCGGAGCTGGAAGCGATGTCTATTTTGGATGTGGTAAGCTAGGCAACAGAGTCAGAGATTGTCCCCAGTTAGGCTATCAGGGTCAGCATAACTATTCCTCAGCCCAGTTCGATCGCCCGAATTAGTAGGGTGCCACTTCTAGTTCTACTAGTGGGCAACGCCCAAATCAACTTTATGCACTCCATTCCAAGAAAGATCAGGAAAATTCTACTATTGTTATTGGTATGTTACATATCTTTCATGTGCATGTTTATGCTTTGCTAGATCGAGGAGGTTTTTTGTCTTTTGTTATTCCTTACATAGTAGTTGATTTTGGAGTCAGTCCTGAAATTCTAGTAGAGCCTTTCTCTGTATCTACCCCAGTGGATAAAACCATCATAGCCTAGTGGGTATACAAGAACTGCCCAATTTTGATATTTTAGAAAGTCACTTCAGCAGACCTAGTCAAATTAGAGATGACTGATTTTGATATTATTCTCGGCATGGATTGGCTTTATTCCTGCTATACCATAGTCGAATGTAGAAACAGAATAGTTTAGTTTCAGTTTTTGAATGAAACTATCCTAGAGTGGAGGGGTAATACTTCAGTTTTCAGAGGTTAGCTTATTTCCTACCTTCGGGCATGGAAAATGATATCTAAGGAATGCATCTATCATCTTGTTCATGTTAAGAACTCTAGTTCTAAAACTCCTAGTCTTGATTCAGTCCTAGTAGTAAATGAATATTCAGATGTCTTTCCCAAAGATCTTCTAGGAATTTCTCCCGAAAGGGAAATAGACTTCAACATTGATCTTCTTTTAGATACTCAGCCTATGTCTATTCTGCCATATAGAATAGCACTAGAAGAACTTAGAGAATTAAAATAATAGTTAAAGTATCTCTTAGATAAGGTATTCATCAGATCCAGTGTGTCCCCGTGGGGCGCACCAACCTTATTCGTGCACAAAAAAGAAGGTTCCCTTCAAATGTGTATTGATTACTGTCAGCTTAATAAAGTCACGGTCAAAAACAAGTATCCACTTCCTAGAATCGATGACTTGTTTGACCAACTTTAGGTTACAATCTATTTCTCTAAGATGGACCTCAGATTAGGCTATCATCAACTCAGAGTCAGATAGTGTGACATTCTTAAGATAGTCTTTCGTACTCGGTATGGTCACTTCAAGTTTCTGGTCATGTCCTTTGGTCTTACCAATGTCCCAGCATCTTTCATAGACTTGATGAACCGGTTGTTCAAGAAGTACTTAAATAGGTTTGTCATAGTCTTCATAGATGATATTTTGGTCTATTCCCACAGTGAGCGTGATCACATAGACCATCTCACAATCGTACTTTAGACTCTCAGAGATCATCAGCTATTCGCCAAATTCAGTAAGTGCGAGTTTTGGCTAAGGTCAGTAGCATTCCTTGGTCATATCATTTTCGGTGATATCATTAGAGTAGATCCTCAAAATACCAAAGCGGTAAGAAACTAGCCTCTCCTTGTCTTTCTATCAGATATCAGAAGTTTCATGGGTTTGGCTTGCTATTACAGATGGTTTGTTGAGGGTTTTTTGTCTCTTGCATCCCCTATGTACAGATTGACTCAGAAGAAAGTCAAGTTTCAGTGGTCAGATCTTTGCGAGAAGATTTTTAAGGAGTTGAGGACTTGATTCACCTCAACCCCAATCTTAGCTCTTCCAGATGGTCTAGATGGGTTTGTAGTGTACTGTGATACATCCAGAGTAGGTTTGGGCTATGTCCTTATGCAACATAGTAAGGTCATAGCCTACGCCTCCAAACAGCTTAAACCCCATGAAAAGAATTATCCTACTTATGATCTTGAGTTAGCAACCATAGTAATTGCCTTAAAGATTTAAAGGAATTACTTGTAGAAAGTTTATGTAGATGTGTTCACAGATCATAAGAGATTTTAGTATGTCGTTTCTCAGAAAGATCTCAATCTTTGTTAGAGAAGGTGGTTAGAGCTTTTGAAAGATTATGACATAAGTGTCCTTTATCATCCGAGCAAGGCCAACTAGTGGCTGATACTCTCAGTAGACTATTTATGGGTAGTGTTGCTCATATTGAGGATAGTAAGAAGAAGTTAGCTCAGGAAATCCATCAGCTTGGTAGACTAGGTGTTCATTTATTCAATTCAGAGAAGGGTGATGAATGGGTTCAGAGTAGTTCAGCATCATCTCTAGTTTCTGAGGTGAAAGAAAAATAAGATAGAGATCCAGGCTTGTCATGTTAAAAAAGTCATTCAAGGATCAGAAAGTAGAGGTTTTATCCTAAGGGGGAGATGGTGTATTGCATTGTCAGGGTCTTCTGTGTGTTCCACGTATAGATGACTTGAGGCAGCAAATTCTTGTAGAAGCACATGGTCCGTGCTACTTTATTAATCCAGGGGAAATAAAGATATACCTCTACTTCTGAGAGATCTATTGGTGGAGTGGGATGAATAGTTATGTTGCAAAGTTTGTGGCTAAGTGTTCTACATGCCAGCAGGTTAAGATAGAGTATTAGAAGCCTAGTGGGTCCATGCAGGAGTTTAAAATTCCTAGTTGGAAGTGGGAAGAAGTGATCATGGATTTTCTGATGGGTTTTTCTTGTACTCATCATCAACATGATTCAGTTTGGGTCATTGTAGACAGGATGACCAAATCATCTTATTTTTATACATTCCATATCTCTTATTCAGTCGAGGATTATGCCAAACTCTACATCAGAGAGTTGGTCAGATTGTACAGTGTTCCCTTATCTATTATCTCAGATAAAGGAACCCAGTTCACCTCGCATTTCTATAAAGCTTTCCAAAAGGGTCTTGGTACCTAAGCCCATCTCAGTACAGCCTTTCATCCTCAGATAGTTGGTCAAGGAGAAAGAACCATTCAGACTTTAGAAGATATGTTGCGAGCGTGTGAACTTAATTTCAAGGGTAGTTAGGATGACCACTTTCTTTTGATTGAGTTTGCATACAACAACAACTATCATTACAGTATTAAGACGGCTTTATTCGAAGCTCTCTATAGTAGGATATGTAGATATCTAGTTAGTTAGTTCGAAGTTAGTGAGGCTTCAGTTATAGGGCCTGACTTAGTATTTGATCCCTTAGAGAAAGTCCAGTTGATCAAAGAAAGACTCTGGGCTGCTCAGAGCCGACAGAAGTCTTATGCAGATGTGTGTACAAAAGATCTCGAGTTTGATATTGGTGACTAGTTCGATATTGGTGAATATGTTTATCTAAAGATCTCTCCCTTGAAGGGAGTGAAGAGATTCGACAAGAAGGGAAAGCTCAGTCCCCGATATGTCGGTCCCTTCAAAATTCTTAGTCACTTCGGCAAGGTAGCTTGTGAGCTCGAATTTCCTTCAGATCTACCTTCAGTCCATCCAGTTATCCATGTCTATTTGCTCAAAAATTGTATAGGTGACCCAACAGTTTTAGTCCTTATTCAGAGCATAGATGTTCAGAACAGCCTCTCTTATGAAGAGATTCCAGTTGAAATTTCAGACTATCAAACTCGTAGACTGAGGAATAAAGAATTCCAACTAGTCAAAGTTCTCTAGCAGAATCAGTCCATAGAGGGAGGTACTTGGGAAGTAGAAGTATACATGCGTACCAATTATCCTCACTACTTCTCCGCTAACTCAGATCTAGGTCAAGGTAATAGTTCTCGTTAAGCTTTTTAGTTTCATGTTCAGATTTCACTTTCAACTTGGTATCAATTTCATATTCAGAATTCTATTTTATACTTGGTACTAAGTACCATTGCATATTCAATCATATGTTAATGCATCAGATTAGTTTTGTGTTCATGCATCAGACATGCATTCTCCTAGTGAGAAATTTAGTTATCAGAAATCTCAGTCTTGTGTTCATGAGTTAGTTAAGTCATGAAATCATGTATTAGACATGCATGCTCAGTATAAATATCATAAATTTCAGTCATGTTTAAGTTGTTCATGATCAGTATGTACTTCATCTTATCATTTCTCCCATCTCAATTAGTCTCTTTAGAGGACGAATGTTCCCAAGGGGGAGATATTGTAATACCCCAAAGTTTCTTCACTAATTTCATCCCAAAAATGTCAAGTATTAGCTTATAAATTGAATGATATTTATTCCATGGGGAATTTTCAAGATTTTCACTTTTAGTTATGTGGAAAATTCAATATGCTTTCCATTGATACCAAATTCGACTAAATCCGACAACCCAGTAAGAAGATATGGCAATGTAAAGTTTCAGTCGTAAAAAACCATTATCTCAGTCAGTGGTGTGTCACACCATAAGACAAAATGACATTTTTCAATATCTAGAAGGACTCTGAAATTACACCATGTCGCGGACGGCTCCCAAATACCAATTGTCAAATTCCAGTAAAGATCCGTGATGACCCCGCGTTGCGCCGTTGTCTAATTTCTCAATTGTCAAATTCCAGTGACCCGACGTGATAGCGCCGCATCGCGCCAGGAGTCCAGGTCGGGAAATTTTTCCTAAAATTTAAAGTACGCATCCAGGGTTAAATATGTCTTTTCCCATGATTTTAGTTCAACTTTAAATACAAAATTTAACCCTACATGACCTAAGGACATCATTGTTCATTCTATTTTCCCCAATTTCTTCATACTCTCTCAAAGCCACGAAACCCTAATCTTAAAAATTCAAGGGCAAGGATCAAGAATCTCTCCAAGGATCTTTACGGAGTTACATTCTAAGGTATGTCATGTGCTGATTCATAGGTCTCTTTCACCCATGAAACTCAAGAATCCTTTTTCAAAATATAAGATTGTATATTTATGAATGTTCATAATTTGATTGAATTGAAAATTGATGTTCATGTTGTTGTTTGGTTTCATTCCACGTTATAGACTATTAATTACAAGAATTAATTCTAATATGTGATGATTTATGTTGTATTCATGATAAACCCTTCAATTTACAAGTTGATTTATGTATCCTTGATAATTAGATGTGTTGATGATTATATAACCAAATCATGCTCCCCATGTGTTTGATTAAATGCCTATGTGAAGGAAAAGTTCCATACTAGTACGATAATATGAAATCCCTATTCATGTACAAGTTATGTATGTCAAGTATTTGATGAAATGTCTTAGCCAATGGATTATGTATTGTTGATGTTGGTACTGTATTTAAGAAAGTCATGCTTTGTCAGATTCCTTCTATCGAGTCCTAGGGGTACTTGTACCCAAAAAATATAGTTGTGTGCCTAAAGAAAGTGACATGTTTTTATGATATCCTCATTCAAGCCATGATCCATAGAACTCAGTTAGTCATGTGACTCAGGAAAGCTCAGTAATTTTGTAATCTCAATTGTATTCCTTCAGTTTATAGAACTCCATGAATTCAGTGTAGTCTAGTTCAGTTAATCATGTTCAGTGCCTATTCAGATGAGAGTAGGAATTAGCACTGAGTGAACCCAAGAATGGGAACACACACTGTCTGAAGAGGGTTGACACATCAACACTGACAGTTGAGGGTTGATGAGGTGGATTAACACTGCCAGATGAGGGTCCCACCATTTTTTTGGGGGGACACTTTCAGATCTATGTCACTCACAACTTGTCTTTACCAGGGGTGCGTTATTGACACACTTCCAATTGGGGTTATAGATTGGACCCCAACCCATCTATAATGTATTATTTGGGGTATGTTGGTTAGATGAATACTTCCCATAATTTCAGTGACAAAATCAAGAGTGTCAGATATAGTCATTCATTCTTAGTAATAGAACTCAGATAGCTCTACAGAATTCAGGACTGTCAGCCATAGTCAACTCAAAATAGTACGAAACTCAGCTAGTTCCATCAGAACCTAGACTATTAGATACATCCGCTCAGTATAATTTATTTCAGTTATACAGTTATTAGTATCTTATGTTATCTATACTCAGGTTCAGTAATCATGTTGTCACAAACTCAATTAAAGTTATTATGTATTCTTACATGCATGCTCACATTCATGATATACAGTCAATTAGTTCAGTTCATGTATATGTACCCTTTACATTCAGCCTACCTCACATGCATACCAGTACATTCAATCGTACTGATGTATTTGTGCTATGGTGTTTTATACCATAGGTTCAGAAATACGAGCTCCAGAGCAGCAGTAGCATTCCATTAATCAGCAAGCAGAGTCAACAATGAGTCCTCATCCTTTGAGGACATGATCATTATTTTTTCATTTCAGTACTTAGTTTAGCTTTCAGTAGAGGGAGTTAGTTAGGGACATGTCCCATTAACTCCTTATTCAGACAGTAAGAGGCTTTTCATACTTTCATGTTCTCACAGTTTATTTTAATGGTTTTTAGGTATTTCATATCCCATCCAGATGTTATGTTTTATTAGTTATGTTATAGTTTTGAACCTTATGGCCTTACATCCTTTATTTCTGCATTATACAGTATATTTTGTAGTGTTCAGGTAGAAATATTAGTCATGGATTAGCTTGTGGTCCTTTGGGGTCATGAGCACCGTGTAGCATTTCGGGTACCAGATTCGGGGCGTTAAAAACTTGGTATCACAACCTAAGGTTCAATAGAGTCCTAGGAAGTCAAAATGCTGCATCTAGTAGAGTCTTGTACATAGGTGTGTTGCATGCTACATTTATGTGTAGGAGGATATGAGATGTTGTAAGAATAGTTTCCCTCTTTCAGTATTCATGTCGTGCTAGTGAGCATAATCTCAATTTAATCTCTCAGTCTGATTTATTTCTCCCTTTCTTCTACAAATCATACCCCCCAAAATAAGAAACGAGAATCAGTTAGCCCCGCAACCCGAAGATTCTTTGGGCAAACATGTTTCTCATGCAGAGTTTAGAGTTACATTCACTACTTTTGCTCAGTCAGTTGCTGCTCAGAATGAACGACCAAATGTCATTTCGGCCAACCCAGTGTCCAATTCAACTACAGCCGGGATTTGGGACTTCAGCCGAATGAATCCTCCATGTTTTTTTTTGGGTCTAAGTCAGATGAGGACCCTCAAGAATTCTTTGATCAAGTTTAGAGGTAACAGATATCATGGGGGTTACCACTAGTGAGAGTGTTGAGATAGCTGTGTATCAGTTGTAGGATGTGGCTCACACATGTTTAAAATAGTGGAAAGGAGAGAATCTATAGATTGTAATACCCATGCTTTTTCTTATCTTGAAAATCATCTGAAGAATGTCAGAACTTGCTTTGAAATAATAATTCATTCTTATTCATGGGGTATTTCCATAATTTTCACTTCCTATCATGTGGGAAATTGAATAAGCTTTCCATAGATATATAATTCACCAAAATTCAACACCTGGGCGAAGAGTTAGAGCCTTTTTAATGAGACAGTGTTTGACCTGAGCCTTCAACGCATCGTGGAGATAGCTCAAAGGGAAATTATCAAATTCCAGTGTTGCTCTGCGATACTTCACGCCAAACTTCCAGGTCGTAGACAAGGTGGAAACGTGATAGCTCTGCGTTGCACTACCATGCAATTTTCCAATTGTCAATTTCCAGTGACACGGCGCGATAACGCCACATCGCGCCAAGGGCCCAACTCGGGAAATTTTACTAAAAATTTAATGACGTGTCCAGGGTTAAAAAGGTAAACTTCCTACCCCTATATAATCCCTTTAACACGTGATTCAACCACTTTTCACCCAAAACATATTAGTTTCTTAAAAGAACAAACTAGGGTTTCTATTGGGGATTCAAATTCAAGAAGGTTTCACCATCAATCTTCACGAAATCATGATCTAAGGTATGCATAGTGTTCATTCATGGACTCCTTTCATCCATGAAGTCTAAGAATCCTTTTCAACTACACGTTATGGATTTTCTTCATGTTTTCATGCTTTGTATGTTCTCTTTCATGTTGATAAATGAGGAATTGATTTCTATTCCATAATTTGATGATAAATTCCACGTGGGTTGATTAGTATAGATAAAGATTTATGAAATCTCATGACTAAAACCTTGTATGATGGAATTGGAATTGAAGCATGATGTTTAATTGTTGTATAATGTGTTTACATGTACTATGCCTGCCATATGTTTGATAAAATGCCTAGATAAAGGAAATTTGCCTAACTAGCATCATATCATGAAAATCCCCATAAATGTACAAGATTATTCCTATTAGACATTTGATGAAATGCTTCAATAAACGTATTGTGGTGATTATCATGTATTCAAGAATATCAAGTCATGTCAGTTTCCTTCCATGGAGTCCTAGGGGTAATTATGCCTGAAATATTAGCCGTGTGCCTAGATCCATGTCATGTTTTCAAGATACTCTCAGTCAAGCTATGAACTCTTAGACTTCAGATAGTCTTATGACTCAGGAAAAATCTTCATGATCTCATGACTCAGTCAGTTGTCAGATATCAATAGTATTCCGTCAGCCACATAAATTCAGTAACTCAGTCCATGCTCAGTTCAGTTTAATAAATCATGTTCAGTGTCCATTTAGATGGGAGTAGGAATTAGCACCGAGTGAACCCAAGGATAGGGACTCACCTATTATATGAGGGTGTGATTCCTAGAAGCAATCCTTGCGTTCCAGAACTATGTAGCCAACATAGGTTGAGACATCGCAGCCTGCTATATAAGGGTAGATGAGGTGGCTTAACCTGTTATGTGAGGATTCCCACCGTTCTCGCTAGAGTTACCTGTTATATGAGGGTTACTCACATGTTGTCCTTACTAGTGGCGTGGTATTGACACCCTTCTAATCAGGGCATAGATTGGACCCTTGCTCAGCTATCATAGCACCTTTGGGGCATGTTGGTTAGATACTACTTCCCATAGTTTTATGTTACAGAATCAGGACTATTAGATACAGTCAATCAGTTTCAGTAATAGAACTCAGACAGTTCTTCAGATTTCAAGACTGTCAGACACAGTCAACTCAGATACAAAACAAAACTCAGATAGTTCCATCAGATTTAGGTCTGTCAGGTACAGTCATCTACGTTATCAGTTATACTCAGATACAGTCACCTATGTTATTAGCATTATACAGATATAGTCTTCATGTTATCAGTTATATTAGTTACTACCATGTCACGTTATCAGTATACAAACTCAAAAATCACAAAATTATGTTGTCAGTTATAGTTACATATTTATGCATGTATTCTCATGTTCATGTTAGACAGTCATTTATCATTACTTATGCATGAAAACCCTTGCATATAGCCTACCTCACATGTATACTCGGTATGTATGTACTGACGTATTCACGCTATGGCACATTCTTTTTATGTTACACCATAGGTCCAGAGACACGAGTTCCAGATCAGTAGTAGATTCCAAATTTAGCAGTGAGAGTAGAAGTGAGTCCACATCCTTTGAGGACATAATGATTTTCTAGTATCTTATTGATTAGCTTATTAGTTGGACTTAGTTGGGGACATGTCCCATCAAATCCTTATTCAGATTCTTCAAACAGTAGAGGCTTTTAGATGAGATGTAGACTAGATACAGACTATCATATTTGAGACTTTAGTTTTGTTTTGGGTATTCTATTACCCCACACAAATGTTACATTATTTAGTTATGCTCATGATCAAACCTTATGGCCTTTTAGTGCATGTTTCCGCATTATTAAGTTATCTTATGAAGTATACAGGAACAAATATCAGTGATAGGTTAGCTAGTGGTCCTTCGGGATCATGAGCACCGTGTAGTATTCCGTTTTAGAAAATTGGGTCGTTACATAGATGCAGGGCCTGTAGAGTGGAAGGAGTTTACCACTGCCTTCTTAGATAGATTTTCCCCCTAGAACTAAGAGAAGCTAATGAGTTAGAGTTTATCAACCTTGGGAAAGGTAGCATGATGGTGAAATAGTATTCTCTCAAGTTTACTCAACTAGCTAGATATGCT
The DNA here is from genome assembly GCA_030864215.1 of Capsicum pubescens. Taxonomy (NCBI): domain Eukaryota; kingdom Viridiplantae; phylum Streptophyta; class Magnoliopsida; order Solanales; family Solanaceae; genus Capsicum; species Capsicum pubescens. The sequence continues at coordinate 189,759,893 of CM061538.1, read as the reverse complement.
CCATATGTAGTGGCAGACAACAGGGCTAAGATGAGTAAGTTTGTTTCTAGGGTGAATGATAGTTTGGTCAATGAGTGTAGGTCCGCGATGATGAATAGTAACATGAACATAGCCAGGATTATGACCCATGCTCAATAGATAGAAGAGCAAAAGATTAAGATGAGGGTGAAGTGGAATAAGAGAGAAACTATAGGTAGTTTCAAATTTGCTCAGCCTAAGTCAAAGGGAGAAAACCGTTCTCAGTTTCATCCTAAGCCATCAGTTCCAGCTCCTTCTTTAGCTAGTGCTTCAACTCTTAAGTTCAAGGATGGTAATAAAGATAAGGCACCAGGCTCTAAGTCTCAGGGCAGTGTTAGCAATGCCCGAACTAATCCCATTTGTCAGACTTGTGGTAAGAACCACAAGGGTGTTTACAGATCTAGAAGCAATGTCTATTTTGGATATGGCAATCCAGACTATAGAGTTAGAGATTATCCCCAGTCAATTTATCAGGGTCAGCATAACCGTTCCTCAGCCCAGTTCGATCGCTCGAATCAGCAGCGTGCCACCTCCAGTGCTACTAGTGGGAAACACCCAAATCGACTTTATGCTCTCCAGTCCAAGCAAGATCTAGAAAATTCTCCTAATGTAGTTATTGGTACATTACAGATCTTTCATGTGCATGTTTATGCTTTGCTAGATCTAGGAGTTTCTTTGTCTCTTGTTACTCCTTACATAGCAGTTGATTTTGGAGTCAGTCCCAAAATTTTAGCAAAGCCCTTCTCAGTATCTACCCTAGTAGGTAAAATTATCATAGCCCAGCGGTATACAGGAATTGCCCAGTTATGATATTTCAGAAATTCACTTCAGCAGACCTAGTCGAATTAGAGATGACTAATTTTGATGTCATTCTCGGCATGGATTGGATTCATTCCTACTATACCATAGTTAACTGCAGAAATAGAATAGTTCAGTTTCAGTTTTGGAATAAACCCATCCTAGAGTGAAGGGGTAGTACTTCAGTTTTCAGAGGTCAGCTTGTTTCCTACCTTCGAGCACGGGAAATGATATCTAAGGGATGTGTCTATCATCTTATTTATATTAAGAAATCTAGTTCTGAAACTCCCTATCTTGAATCAGTCCCAGTAGTGAACAAATGTTCAGATGTCTTTCCCAAAGATCTTCTAGGAATTCCTCTCGAAAGGGAAATAGACTTTGGCATTGATATTCTTCCAGATACTCAGCCTATATCTATTTTTCCAAACAGAATGGCACCAACAGAACTCAAAGAATTGAAAGAACAATTGAAGGATCTATTATATAAGGGATTCATCAGACCAAGTGTGTCCCCGTGGGGCGCACCATTCTTATTCGTGCACAAGAAAGATGGTTCTCTCAGAATGTGCATTGATTACCTTCATCTCAATAAAGTCATGGTAAAAAACAAGTATCCTCTTCCTAGAATCAATGACTTGTTTGACCAACTTTAGGGTGCCAGCTATTTCTCTAAGATAGACCTCAAATTAGGCTATCATCACCTCAGAGTCAGAGAATATGACATTCCGAAGATAGCCTTTTGTACTCGGTATGGTCATTTTAAGTTTTTGGTTATGTTCTTTGGTCTTACCAATGCCCCAGCAGCTTTCATAGACTTGATGAATCAGGTGTTCAGGCAGTACTTGGAAACATTCGTCATAGTCTTCATAGATGATATTCTGCTCTATTCCCATAGTGAGCGTGATCACACAAACCATCTCAGAATTGTGCTTCAGACTCTCAGAGATCATTCGCTATTCATCAAATTTAGTAAGTGAAAGTTTTGGCTAAGGTTTGTAGAATTCCTTGGTCATATTATTTCCGGTGATGGCATTAAAGTAGATCCTCAAAAGACTAAAGCAGTAAGAAACTGGCCTCACCCTGTCTCTCCATCAGATATCAAGAGTTTCTTGTGTTTGGCTAGATATTACAGATGGTTTGTAAAAGGATTTTCATATATTGCATCCCCTATGTCTAGATTGACTCAGAATAAAGTCAAGTTTCAGTGGTCAGATCCTTGAGAGAAGAGTTTTCTGGAGTTGAATACTCGACTCATCTCAACCCCAGTCTTAGCTCTTCCAGATGGTCCAGATGGGTTTGTAGTGTACTGTGATGCATCCAGATTAGGTTTGGGTTGTGTCCTCATGAAGCATGGTAAGGACATAGCCTACGCCTTTAGACAACTTAAACACCATAAGAGGAATTATCATACTCATGATCTTGAGTTAGTAGCCTCAGTATTTTTCTTAAAGATTTGGAGGCATTACTTTTATGAAGTTCATGTAGATGTATTCATAGATCATAAGATTATTTAGTATGTCATTTCTCAGAAAGATCTCAATCTTCGTCAGCGAAGGTGGTTAGAGATTTTGAAAGATTATGACATGAGTGTCCTTTATCATCCAAGAAAGGCCAACGTAGTGGCCGACTCTCTCAGTAGACTGTCTATGGGTAGTGTTGCACATGTTGAGGATAGTAAGAAGAAGTTTTCTCAGGAATTCCATCGTTTTACCAGACTAGGTGTTCGCTTAGTCGATTTAGAGGAGGGTGATGTATGGGTTCATAGTAGTTCAGAATTATCTCTAGTTTCAGAGGTAAAATAAAAATAAGATAGAGATCCCAACCTTGTCAAGTTCAAAAGTCAGTCAAGGATCAAAAAGTAGAGGTTTTCTCCCAAGGGAGAGATGGTGTATTGCATTTTCAGGTTCATCTGTCTGTTCCAGGTTTAGATGAATTGAGGCAGTGAATTCTTGCAGAAGCGCATGGTGTGCGCTACTTTATTCATCCAGGGTCCATAAAGATGTACCGTGACTTATGGGATATCTATTAATGGAGTGGGATGAATAGAGATGTTACAGAGTTTGTGGCTAAGTGCTCTACATATCAGCAGGTTAAGATAAAGCATCAGAAGCCTAGTGGGTCCATGTAGGAGTTCAATATTCCCACTTGGAATTGGGAAGAAGTTAACATGGACTTTGCGATGGGTTTGCCTCGTACTCATCATCAGCATGATTTAGTTTGGGTCATTGTAGATAGGATGACTAAATCAGCTCATTTCCTTCCAGTCCATACCTCTTATTTAGATGAGGATTATGCCAAACTCTACATCAGAGAGTTAATAAGATTGTATGGTGTTCCATTATCTATTATCTCAGATAGAGGTACCCAGTTCACCTCTTATTTTTAGAAATATTCCAAAAGGGTCTTATTACCCAAGCCCATCTTAGTATAACCTTTCATCCTCAGAAAGTTGGTCAAGAAAAAAGAGCCATTCAGACTTTAGAAGATATGTTGCGAGCGTGTGCAATTGATTTCAAGGGTAGTTGGGAAGACTATTTGCCTTTGATTGAGTTTGCATACAACAAAAGTTATCATTCCAGTATTAAGATGGATCCATTCGAAGCTCTCTATGGTAGGATATACAGATCTCCAGTTGGTTGTTTTGAAGTTAGTGAGGCTTCAGTTATAGGGCCTTACTTAGTATTCGATGCCTTAGAGAAAGTCCAGTTGATCAGACAAAGACTCTGGGTTGCTCAGAGCCTATAGAAGTTTTATGCAGATGTACCCAGAAAGATCTTGAGTTTGAGATTGGTGACTATGTTTATTTAAAGATCTCTCCCATAAAGGGAGTGAAGAGATTCGACAAGAAGGGAAAGCTCAGTCCTCGATATGTCGGTCCCTTCAAAATTCTCAGTCGCTTTGGCAAGGTAGCTTATGAGATCAAATTTCCTTCAGATCTAGATTTAGTCCATCGAGTTTTCCATGACTCTTTTCTCAAAAAGTGTATAGGTGACCCAGAAGGTGCAGTCCCTATTCAGAGCATAAATGTTCAGAACAACCTCTCTTATGAAGAGATTCCAGTCGAAATTCTAAGCTATCAAACTAGTAGACTGAGCAACAAAGAAGTCCATCTAGTCAAAGTTCTCTAGCGGAATCTGTACATTGAGGGATCTACATGGAAAGAAGAAGCATACATGTGTACCAAGTATCCTCACCACTTCTCCACTAACTCAAATCTAGCTTAAGGTAACAGTCCTCCTTAAGCTTTTCAGTTTCATGTTCAGATTTTAGTTGCAACTTGGTATCAATTTCATGTTCAGAATTCCATTTTAAACTTGTTACTAAGTACCATTGCACATTCAGTCATATGTTAATATATCAGATTATTCATGTGTTCATGCATCAAATATGTATTCTCCTAGTGAGATATTCAGTTATCAGAAATCTCAGTCTTATGTTCATGAGTCAGTTAAGTCATGAAATCATGCATCAGATATGCATGCTCAGTATAAATCTCATAAATGTCAGTCATGTTTGAGTTTTTCATGATCAGTATGTACTTCTGCTTATCTTTTCTCCCGTCTCAATTAGTCTCATTCGAGGACGAATGTTCCCAAGGGGGAGATATTGTAATACCCTGAAGTTTCTTAACTAATTTTATCCCAAGAATGTCAAGTATTAGATTCTAAATTGAATGATGTTTATTCCATGGGTAATTTTCAAGATTTTCACTTTTTGTTATGTGGGAAATTCAATAAGCTTTCCATCGATACCAAATTCACCTAAATTCGACAACCGGGTAAGAAGATATGGCGATTTAAAGTTTCAGTCGTAAAACACCGTCATCTCAGTCAGTGGCGCATCGCTCCATAAGCCAAAATGACATTTGTCAATTTCCAGAAGGACTCCGCGATTACACCGCATCACAGAGGGCTCCCAAATCCCAATTGTCAAATTCCAGTGAAGCTCCGCGATAACCCCGCATTGCGCCGTCGTCTAATTTCCCAGTTGTCAAATTCCAGTGACACAGCGCGATAGCACCACGTCACGCCAGGAGTCCAGGTCGGGAAATTTTTCACAAAATTTAAACGATGTGTCCAGGGTTAAATGAGACTTTTTTCTTTATTTTTGTTCAGCCTTAAACACGAAATTTAACCCTACATGACCTAAGGACATCATTATTCACTCTTTTTTCCCCAATTTCTTCATACTCTCCCAAAGCCAAGAAACACTAGTCTTAAAAATTCAAGGGAAAGCATCAAGAATCTCTCCAAGGATCTTTACGAAGTTACATTCTAAGGTATGTCATGTATTGATTCATGGGTCTCTTTCACCTATAAAGATCACGAATATTTTTTTCAAAATCCAAGATTTGTATATTTATGAATGTTCATGATTTGATTGAATTGAAATTTTTTGTTCATATTGTTGTTTTGTGTCATTCCATGTTATAGACTATTAATTACAAGAATTGATTCTAATATGTGATGATTTATGCTATATTCATGATAAACCCTTCAATTTACAAGTTGATTTATGTATCCTTGATTATTAGATGTGTTGATGATTGTATAACCAAAGCACGTTCCTCATGTGTTTGATTAAATTCCTATGTGAAGGAAAAGTGCCATACTAGCATGATAATATGAAATCCCCATTCGTGTACATGTTATGTATGTCAAGTGTTTGGTGAAATGTCTTAGCCAATGGATTATGTATTGTTGATGTTGGTCCTATATTCAAGAAAGTCATGCTTTGTCGTTTTCTTCTATCGAGTCCTGGGGGTAATTGTACTAAAAAAATATAGTTGTGTGCCAAGAGACAGTGACATGTTTTTACAATATCTTTGGTCAAGCCATGATCCATAGAACTCAATCAGTCATTTGACTCAGGAAAGTTCAGTAATTTGGTAATCTCAATAGTATTTTGTCAGTTAATGAAACTCCATGAATTAGTGTAGTCTAGTTTAGTTAATCATGTTTAGTGACTATTCAGATAGGAGTAGGAATTAGCACCGAGTGAACCCAAGGATAGGAACACACACTGTTAGATAAAGGTTTGATCATTAGAAGCAATCCATGCATTTCAGAACTATGTAGCCAGCATAGGTTGGACATCAACACTGACAGTTGAGGGTTGATGAGGTAGATTAACACTGCCAGATGAGGGTCCCACCACTCTTTTTGGGGACACTGTCAGATGAGGGTCACTCACAACTTTTCTTTACCAGTGTGGCGGTATTGACACCCTTCTATTTGGGGTTACAAATTGGACCCCAATCCAGCTATAATATTTTATTTGGGGAATGTCGGTTAGATGACTACTTCCCACAGTTTCAGTGACAGAATCAGGACTGTCAGATGCAGTTATTCAGTCTCAGTAATAGAACTCATATAGCTCTACAAAATTCAGGACTGTCAGACACAGTCAACTCAGAACACTACGGAACTCAGCTAGTTCCATCAGAACCTAGACTATCAAATACAGTCGCTCAATATTAGTTATTTCAGTTATACAACTATTAGTATCTCATGTTATCAGTACTCAAGATCAGTAATCATGTTGTCACGAACTCAGTTACAGTTATTATGTATTCAAACATGCATTCTTACGTTCATGTTATATAGTAAGTTAGTTCATTTCATGCATATGTGCCCTTTTCTTTCAGCCTACCTCACATGCATACTAGTACATTCAATCATACTGACGCATTTGCGCTATAGTGTTTTATACCATAGGTTTAGAAGTACGAGATCTAGAGCGTCAGTAGCATTACAGTACTCAGCAGTCAGAGTCAACGGTGAGTCCTCATCCATCGAGGACATGATCATTATTTTATCATTTCAGTACTTAGTTTAGCTTTCAGTAGAGAGAGTTAGTTGGGGACATATCCCATCAACTCCTTATTCAGACAGTTAGAGGCTTTTTCAGACTAGCATGTTCAGATAGTTCATTTCATGCATATGTGCCCTTTGCTTTCAGCCTACCTCACATGCATACCAGTACATTCAATCGTACTGACGCATTTGCGCTATAGTGTTTTATACCATAGGTTTAGAAGTATGAGATCCAGAGCGTCAGTAGCATTACAGTACTCAGCAGTCAGAGTCAACGGTGAGTCCTCATCCATCGAGGACATGATCATTATTTTATCATTTCAGTACTTAGTTTAGCTTTCAGTAGAGAGAGTTAGTTGGGGACATATCCCATCAACTCCTTATTTAGATAGTTAGAGGCTTTTTCAGACTAGCATGTTCAGATAGTTTATTTCAGTTGTTTTTGAGTATTTCATACCCCATCTATATATTACGTCTTTTCAGTTATGTTATAGTTTTGAACACGCCATTTATTTATTTTAAATTGAATTCTACGTTGATTCATATTTTTTAATTTTTCTTCATACTTCCTTCCTCATAAATAAAGTCATTTAAAAATTATCCAATTATATAACAAAAAAACGTTAATAATCATATGACTTACATAATCAATTTATCAATAAATTAAATTAATTATGTAATATAAAAATGTGACTTAATTTATATTTTTTGTAAAATTAAATTTTAATTCTTATATCGTAAAGTTGGGCTCGGTCTTAGCACGGGCTTTACTCAACTAGTATATATATGTATGTGTGTGTGTGAAGACCCTTAGAAAAATTATTTAAACTTTTTACCATTCATTAAAATACTCCGCAATAGATAAAATTATCTTTTCATTGATTTTTTCCAATTATTATTTAATTAAATTAAAATCCTGATAAAATTAAGGACTGCTAAAACATAATGTTTTACACTTCTAAATAAATTATAATTTTACTTTAATTAAAAGAAAAAATCTACAACTTATTCTATTTAAGCCAAGATTTTGGTTTTTGATTAGTACAACCATGATTTCGCTGAAGTTTTTTTTGGCTATCTTTTCCTTAATTTTATATAGAAATTAACTTTTTTGGCTTGTCCCGCAATTCTTTTTCGCTTGTTCCTTAACTACAAATTTAATTTCGTTGTCATGTTTTTGCTATATTTTTGTATGGAAGGTTAGTTTTAATCTTATTGTTCTAATATCTATATTATCGTCTTATTTTTTTTTTTTTGTAATTTATAGGTGGTAGATGATCCATTGTACCCCTAAATTCATTCACCATCTCTATGCACCCATTGAGTTCATAAATATTCAATTCAATGCAAAACAATTCAATAATAATCATGGGAAAACATTTAAACCAAATACATTCAAAACCCTCAATCCATAGTTCAAAACCCAACATCAAAACCATGCATAATAATAAACAATTCATGCCATAAAGAAAAAATAAGTATAGATAAAGAGGTACATGCCTTAATAACCAAGAATTTTGAAGAAGATAACACCCTTACAACCCTCGATGATCACCTCCTTGAAACTCTAGCCTTGACTTGAAAGGGAAAATTTGAGAGAGAATTTTTGGAAGTGAAGTAATAGCCCTTAATATCGTGAAAAATGATAAGAATTGATATAGATAGTTTTTAAAGGTCGTTTATAAGTGAAAGGACCTCATTACCCCTCATTCCATTTAAAATAGAACAAAATAGATCGATATTTATATAGGTCTGTGGAACAGACCTTATAATGGAGACTAACCTTCGTGCTGCGGACCTTAACGCGGTGATTAGCCTCTCAATCACGGAGGCTATCGCGGAAGCCAGCCTTCGTGGCACGTCGATATCACTGAGGCTTATTGCCTTCATGATCCCAAACCATCCCGAACCACATCCAAAAATTCCAAACTCTCCAGAGACACTCCTTTAACATACCTAAGTACAATTTAAGTCAAAAATCAATGTTTCAAACATGGAGAGGCAAAAAATAAAAAAATACTCAAAATTTAAGGGTGTTACATTATCTCCCCCTTAGGATTATTAGTCCCCAAATGACGAGCTAGGATACTTCTCGCACGAGAATAGAAATATTATACCAGAATCAAATAATAAACCCAAATAATAACAAGGGAAAATGAAATTCACACCTTAAGATCCTTCGCCCAACACATGGAATAAAAATGGGTACTTAGCTCTCATATCTTCCTCCCCTTCCCAAGTGGCTTTTTGCACCTTATGGTTCCTCCAAGGAACTTTTACTGAAGCTACATCTTTATTCTACAACCTACGAACTTGTCTATCTAAGATCTCCACCAGGACCTCCTCGTATAATAGTGAATTCGATATATCAAAATTCTCAATAGGCACCACTTAGGAAGGATCACCAACGCATTTCTTCAACATGGACACATAAAACACAAGGTGAACGGAACCCAAGCTTGCAGGCAATTCTAACTCATAGGTAATATCTCTTACTCTCTTAAAAAACAAATAGTGGCCAACATTACGGGGACTGAGCTTCCCCTTCTTACCAAATTAAATCACTCCCTTCATGGGAGACACCTTCAAGAATACCTAATCACCGATATTGAACTTAAACTCTCTTTTTCTCACATCTGCATAGGACTTTTGGTGACTTTGGGCAGTCTTAAGACTATCCTAAATTACCTTCACCTAAACCATAGCTTGATGAACTAAATCAGAATTGAATAACCTTGTTACACCAGCTTCAAACTACCCAATAGGGGACCTACACCTTCTACCATGAAATGCCTCAAATGGAGCCATACCAATGCAAGAGTGACAGCTATTATTGTATGCAAATTCCACCAGAGGCAAATAGCCAACCTAGCTACCACCAAAGTTAATTACACAAGGTCAAACCATATCCTCCAAAGTATGAATATCCCTTTCTACTTGTCCATCTGTATGCAGGTGGAAAGCTGTACTAAGTCTCACTTTAGTCCCTAAACCTCTCTGAAATGAGCACCAAAACTGTGATGAGAATTGAGTACCTCAATTAGAGATAATCGAAACAGGTGCACCATGCAACTTTATGATCTCTTGAATAAACAACCTTGCATAGTCCAGTACCAAATAACTAGTCCTCACCTATCAGAAGTGAGAAGACTTAGTCATCCTATCCATGATGACCCAAATAGAATCAATCTGGTTTCGAGTCCGCAGAAGACCAAAAATAAAATCCATATTTATCACTTCCCATTTCCATACAAGCAACTCAATTTCTTGAGACAACCCACCAGGCCTCAAGTTCTCTACCTTCACTTTTTGATACACTATGCACTTAGCCATAAAATTAGCCATATCTCTCATCAAGTTATTCCGCCAATAGATCTCTTTAAGGTCATGATACATCTTTGTCAAACTAGGATGAACCGAATAACACGACTCATGAGCTTTAGCAAAAATTCTACATTGAAGCCCATCCATATCGGGAACACACAACCTCCCTTGGTACCTCAAGATACTATCACCCTTAATCTTAAAATCCATCACCTTATACCTACCTATATCATCCTTTATTTGCGTTAAGATAGTGTCCAACACGTGATTTTGTTTTACTTTAGCACCAAGAAATAACTTTTCCATATCTCGCACAAACACACTACCATCCTTAAAATCTAAGAGACAGACTCAAAGATTAGCCAAACAGTGAATATACCTTACCAAGTCTCACTTTTTATCTTGTACATAGGATAGAATCCCCATAGATAACCTACTAAGAGCATCAACAACCACGTTAGCCTTACCTGAGTGATAGTGGAGACTCATGTCATAGTCCACGAGCAACTCATGCCATCTCCTTTTCCTAAGATTCAACTACTTAAGGGTGAATACATATTGTAGGCTCTTATTATATGAATAGATGTCAATATGGACACCCTATATTGATAATGCCACCAAATTTTCAATGCTAACTCCACAACCAACAACTCCAAACCACGAGTCAAATAATTTATCTCATAAACTTTCAACTACCTAGAAGCATATGCTACCACCTTGCCATGCTGCATTAATACATAACCAAATCCCATACGGGACACATCACAATAAACCACAAAGCCATCACTATCTACGGGCAAGGTCAAAACCAAAGCAGAAGTCAATTTATCTTTCAGCTTCTCAAAACTCCCCTCACAAGTATCGGACCATAGAAACTTCACCTTCATTTGAGTCATCTTAGTCAAAGGTGAAGCAATCAATAACAAATATTTCACAAACCTCTTATAATACCAGATAAATCCAAGATGCTCCAACTATCAGTTGGAGTCGTGGGTTTAGGCCACTTCTTAACCACAACAACTTTTTATAGTTCCACTATGATCCATTCACTCAAAACAACATGGCCTAGAAAAGTAACAACATTCAACCAAAATTCACACTTTGAAACTTAGCATACAATTGATAATGTTTTAGGGTATGCAACACTACCCGAAGGTGATTGGCTTAATCCATCTCACTTTTCAAATATACAAAAATATCAACTATAAAAACAATCACGAACACGTCGAAAAACTGATACAATACCTAATTTATGATATCCATAAATGTTACCAGGGCATTGTTCAACCCAAAACACATGACCAATAACTTAAAATGCCCATACCAAGTATGAAAAGTAGTATTAGGAATATACTCTTCCCTTATCTTTAACTGATGATAACCCAACTGAAGGTCAATCTTAAAGAAATACTTAACACGCTGAAGTTGGTGAAAAAGATCATCAATCCTAGGAAGAGAGTACTTATTCTTCTGCGTCACCTTATTCAACTGACGGTAATCAATACATATCCAAAGAGAACCATCCTTTTTACGCACGAAGAAAATAGGTGCACCCCATGGAGACACACTAATGTAGATAAAACCCTTTTCAAGAAGATTGTTCAACTGTTCCTTAAGTTTCTTCAACTCAACCAGAGCCATTCTATAATGAGAGATAGAGATAGGATGAGTGTCCGGATGAAGATCAATCCCAAACTCAATTTCTTTATCGAGAGGGACCTCAAAACACTATCAGGAAAGACCTCAAGAAATTCACTAACCATAGGAATAAATTATAAAGAAGGACCCGCCAAGTTAGAATCTTTAAGCCAAACTAGATGATAAAAATACCCTTTGAAAATTATTTTTCAAGCTCTAACATATGATATGAACCTTTTCTTAGGTACTAACAAACTTCCTTCCCACTCAATAACGGGCTCACTGGGAATTTAAAAATAAACTTATGGGTCTAGCAATATGAAGAGGCTTAGCACGAATGTAACCAATCCATGCCCAAAATAATATTAAATCTAGCATGTCTAATTCAAGAAGATCCACCAAAGTTTTCCTATCATCAATAGATACCACACAACCCCTATAGACCTTTTTAGCAACCATCGAGTCACCTACCAGGGTAGAAATAAAAATGAATCTAAAAAATGGTTGAGATCGAAACCAAAATGCACAACCACAAATAGGGTCACATAAGAAAGAGTAGACCTCGGATAAAGTAAATAGTACACATCATAAGAGAAGAGTTTTAACATACTCATAACAACATCAGGGAATGCCTTAGACTCCTAATTGATAGTAAGATCATACAAGTGATTTTGACAAATAGCGGTAGTATAAGTGGCACCTCTTGGTGTAGGAGTTGATGATATGGAAACTAGAATCTTTTTACCCCTCATTGAAACCTTTCCCCTAGGGAAATACTTCAGTATGTGTCCCAGAAGGCCACATTTAAAATAAGGGATCCTCCCCTTATCACAAAAACCATGATGTAACCAACCACAAAGTCTGCAAGAAAGATACGATTAAATACCTTGGATTTTCATTATTAGAAAATTCCTTATTTTGAGCTTACTGGACATCATACGACTTATAGGTACTAGTCGTATGATGTGGTATGATTTAGGGTCCCTCCACTCATATGGAAATCAATTTAGTTTGGTTGAATTCTGTTCAAGGTATGATTAGGCATCTTACTAGTCATATGTTAGGGTACGAGTAGTATGGTACTTAACCATATGATATACTATGTCTAACCTATAGGATTTTATCTAAGGTATGGGTTAGGGGGTACTAATCATATAATTGGGTATGATTTGGACTAAGGGCTCATATATTGGATAGTGTTGGAGTCCAACTTGATGCCTAGGTATGAGTGGTGGTGCCACTCATATGCTTGTGTACGAGTTAAGGGGGAGTCGTACCCTTCTGTTCATATTTTGTAGCTTGTAAGCTTAGGATATTTTAGATATTTCCCACCCTAAAACCCTTAATTGACCATGACTTATAATATATTATGAACTCTTATATAATAATTTGAAAGATCAAAACACATCTAAATCCTCTCTAAACTCTCTCTTGATGATTGGGCTAGGGTTTTCTCCAAGTGTTCATCTAGAGGATAAAAAGTCAAGTTTCTTCCATGAATCTTCATAAATAAGGTAAGTGAATCTTCCCTCGTTGTTATTTCTCAATTATTATGTGTTTTAAATATTGATTTTGTTTCTTGAATAGTGGTTTTGAAAGCTAATCTTAAGGTTTTGATGCATATTTTTTAGTATTCTCTACTCTTGGCTTAAATTATGTTTATACATGGGTTTTGTTGATGTTTGCACATATGGGTGCTTGGTAAATATGGTTTAACAATTAGGTAATGGCTCACTCTAAACTTGATGGTTCTATCTTTAGTTTTGGTCTTGGTAATTGTATTCCCTCAAAGTGTTTGTGAAAATGCCTAAGAGAATAAACTATCACATGTAAATGGTGTTTTAAACTAAGTCATTGGCCTAATGAATATGAATGGTTGGTAAGTGGTTTTGTGAAGGCCTTGTGGTCATGTAATGATTTAAATTGTAACCTTGGTAGTTTAATTGGCTAAAAGAGTTTGAGTCCCTAAACATTAAATTAATTTATGTCTTTACTAGATACTGGGTTTGAGTCTTTAAATATTAAATTGAATTGATGGCTTGGTATAAACAATGGGTTTGAGTCCCAAAGTGAAATAATAATGGTTATGGCATGTTGTACGCTTGCGAGTGGTGTTGGTATGATGATATCAATGAAGAGCCCTTGGTAAGTAATTTGCTTAATAGTTGTGTATGTGAAATAATGGTTTTAAATTGGGTTTTAATAGTGGGATATGTAGTCAGGCCATGAAAGTAAAGTCCTAAGGAATAATACTGGAAACCACGCTAGCTGGTGCGGGTATCTTTGTGGTTGGATGGCTTGAGTCCCCCGAATGAATATATGAATGGGAGGTTTGAGTCCCCCATAATACATGTACTGGTGCATAAGTTACCTTGATTATGCCAGGAGGTTTGAGTCTATCATATAGGCATATACGGTTTTTGAGATTCTCGAGTTCATGCAGCTACACATGCTGGGGCCCTTCTATCTAGGGGGAGTTGGGATATATAGATTATGGGTGCCTTGTTTTATGAGGCTATTCTACATAGCCCAGGTTAATGATTTCAAAGTTCATGCTAATCTTGTTCCTTACCCTGACTTGGTATATATATGTATATGTATGTATTTTATTAGTTATATGCATTGGATGATTGGATTTGAACCATTGCATTATTTTATCCTTATCCTTGAGTTACATTCTAGTGCTCTAGATACTAACCATCTTTGCCATTGTATCCCTAAGCAATGCAGGTGTTGGTCATATCATTACACCTTTTACTCAGTAATTGGACTCAAGAACAACTTGTGTTAACTTAAAGTGGTGAGCTTCTATACTCTGGAAGGCTCTATCTCTTTCTTTGGAGATTTCTTATGTACTTTTTGTTTTAGACTTGGACATGGGTCTTGGCTATGTCGGGGGCATGTCCTGATCGAAAATTCTTGGGTTTCTTTTAGAGGCTTTGTATGGACAAAATGGTGGACTTAGGTACGTTATGGTATAGGTATAGACTTGGTTATTATTTTGGTTTTGTTATGGTTTTTGGTTGGGCATTGGATGGTTAGACTTGGTTGGGTTGGTCATGGTCTTTGACTTTTCCCAAAGTCTTTGTATTGTTAATCATCTTACCTTGGTATATTTTTGGAATTTATCCAACTTGGGATATATTTTATTTGGTTGGATTGTGTATTATGGCGATCTCTATTTCTTGTTAGACTTAGGATGCCCATTATGATAAGGCCCAAGTTCAGGCCCTGTCAAGTTGGTATCAGAATATAGGTTCATGGTTAGTTGGGTGTACACAAACCTGTGTCAAGTAGAGTCTCTTTTATGGGAGTGTAGTGCACCACACTTATAAGAGAGAGTCTATGATACATTTAAGAATGTTCCACTTTCTTGTTGTCTTATATTGAGCTATAAAGTCTAAGGTCTTGGATTCTTCCAATTTCAGTTTTCAGATCATGCCTCCTCAATGATCTGAAGCTCATAGAAATTCCTCTGTCCCAACTGGGGACAATGTTGATGGCATACACACTACTGATGGAGTCAAGACCTGATATAGGGGTATGGTTCATTATTGTACTGGAGTTCCACTGGTTCCCTTTAGTCCTCCTTCAGCTTCTTAAGTTAACATGACTAATGCTCAGTGTTGCTAGTCAATTCATATGTTATCTCAGTTGGTAACTTCTCAGGTTGACTATTATGCATCTGCTACTCCATCTTTTGAGGACACAAGGGTTGGCAAGTTCATGAGGTTGAGTCTTCCAACCATTAGTGGTGTTAAAGTGGAGGAATATCCTCAAGGTTTTTTTGATGAAATGCTAATGGTCTTCCAAATTAGGCATGGCATGAATGCGGAGGTTATGGAGTTCACAACCTATCAGTTGAAGGATGTGGCGTACTAATAATACAAAAAATGGGATCAAGCGGGAGGTGGGGAGTGGGGGGTAACAGTAATGCGTCAGCTCTATGGAAGGATTTCTCTAATACTTTGCTAGACCATTTCTTTTCTCAAGAGTTTAGGAAAGCAAAGAAAAAAGATTTTGTGAATCTAACGTAAGGTAAGATATCAGTCAAGGAGTATGCCTTGAAATTTCTCCAATTATCTCTATATTCTTCATAGATGGTTTATAACATGAGGGCTAGAATTTGTAAATTCACTTTGGGATTGTCTCGTGAGTTGATTTTGGAAAATAAAGTTGTCTTGTTGATCAAGGACATGGATATCTCTAGGTTGGTAGTATGCATGCAGTATGTAGAGAAAGAGAAGAGGAAGTAGGTTGAGTTTAGTGAGAGACAGTGGAGAAAATTTAGGCCTTCTAAGCAAAGTGGTAGAAATAGTGGTAAATGGCCAAAGAAGAAGTGGACGAGTTTTATTTCTTTCTCCTCTACTAGTACTTCTTACCCGAAGCCATTGGATGATCGTTGCAATCATCATTATAGTGGGTTTCGAGCACAGGGTGCCTAATCTCATGCTAGTGGGCTCAATCGGCTCCATCCCACTTTACTTGTAAATTTTATGGGTAGTCGCACCATGGCTTCTATGAGGAAGGAAAAACACATATTTTTATTGTGGTCAGATTGGTCACAGTAGTGTAACTATCGTGTTAGAATGGCTTTTGGGGATAACAAGGTCTCAGTTGCCTTTTAATCTGCTCCTTCATCGAAGAATGCTACTTTTACATCTATTTCTTCTCCTGGTACTGACACTGGCCTAATTTGGTTATATCCTCTTATGTCTAATTAGGATTTTGAGGCATCTCCCTATGTCGTTACTAGTATGTTGAAAATTTTCTCCCATGATATGTATTGTTTACTTAATCCAAGTCCACTCTCTCTTATGTGACCCTATTTGTAGGCGTGCATTTTGGTTTTGGTCCTGAGGTTATTTCAGACCCTTTTCTATATCTACCATAGTTGGTGACTCTATTATTACTAAAAGAGTCTGTAGGGGGTTTGGGTTATGTGTTAGTAGTAGACAAACTCTTATGGATTTGATAGAGTTAGACATGGTTTACTTTGATGTCATATTGGGGATAAATTTGGTTGTATTTGTGCTATGCTTTCTTAGATTGTCGGACCCATATGTTCATGTTTAAATTCCCTAATGATCCATTCATTATATGGGAAGGGGGTTCCTTAGTGCCTAAGGGAACGTTCATCTCATAACTTAGAGCCCGAAAGCTGATCTCCAAAAGGTGCTAGTATTATTTGGTCTGGGTTAGAGATTCTAACTCGGAAGGTCTTTCTTTAGAATCCATTCCTGTGGTTAATGACTTTCCTAAGGTTTTCCCTAATGATCTTCCTGGTATTCCTCCCAATAGGGAAATTTATTTTGGGATTGATCTTGTTTTGGACACTCATATAATTTTTATCCCTCCTCATAGAATTGCTCCAACTGAATTGAATAAGCTTAAGGAGTAATTGAAGGATATCTTATATAAAAGTTTTATCCATCCTAGTGTGTCTCCTTAGGGTTCTCATGTATTGTTCGTTCATAAGAAAGGTAGTTCCTTTCAGATGTGTATTGATTATCGTCAGCTGAATAAGGTGACTATAAAGAATAAATATCCTCTTCCTAGGATCGATGATTTGTTTGATCAAATTTAAGGTGTGAAGTGTTTCTCTATGATTTATATTAGGACGGGTTATCATCAACTTAAGATTAGGGAGGTGGATATCCCTAAGTGATGCAAGTATCAACCCCTTAAGGCCTTTCACCTGAAGCCAAGCTAAGGAGTTACAATATCTTTAAGCCTTGTTCATGCAAATGGGAGATTATGAGAGCATGATGGCTTCAACCAAAAGAGTGTACTTTCTTAAATATGAAGAGGAGGAGCCTGTAAAGCCTTGTATTCCCTACAATACATGGGCTCCTTCAACTAAGGGCATGGAGGTCTTTTTGATCTTTGTTTTTATACTCCAAAGAAGCACTCTTCAAGGGTATTTTAGCCTTGATAACCAGACTGTCGACGCACAGGACGACGCGCTGCGTCATTGGTATCTATGCAATAGCCAACGCACCGTGTTTAGTTCACATTTGTTCACTATAAATTGCCACTGGGAGCTAAGGAAAAATATTGATCTATGCGATAGCCTCTATACCGCACTGAGATCGCATTGATTCACTATTTTAGATTCCCAAACACTGTTCAAACGAGGTCCAAAAAATACAAAACTCATTTGGGAACACCTACTGACATTCTTGATCATTAATCAACCTAATTATTGAAATTTTGAGGTTATAAGAGTCATGAAATAGAGTTACCGACTTACGAAGGCCAAAATAATACTAAGTCTGAATGCTTAGCTAGAATTTTCTAAGTCTAAGACCCCTTAGCAAGCTTAAAAGGCTGAGTTGAGCTTAGAATTTTGTGGGGTCTTACAGTCTCACTCCTTTTTCTAGTGATCTTATGATAAGTCTAGATGGAAGAAAAATATTCGAGGCAACAAAAATGATGCATAAGAAGGTGCGAATCAAACTTGAAAAGAAGAACCAAGAATTTTCAATAAAGGTAAACAAAGGAATAAGGAAGCTTGTGCTTGAACCCTAAGATTGGGTTTGGGTTTACCTAAGGAAGGAAAAGTTTCCAAATAAAAGAAAGGAAAAGCTCATGCCACGGGGTGATGGACCATTCCAAGTGCTCAAAAGGATCAACTATAATGCTATCAAATTGATCTACCCTTGAATTATCAAGTACATTCCACTTTTATTATTTGTAATCATTCACCCGTGGACACTCTTGATATTGAGGAATTCGTGAGTTTGAGGTCAAAATCTCTTTAAGATGAAGAGCATGATGCAAGTATAAATCCCTCAAGGCCTTTCACCCAAAGCCAAGCTAAGGAGTTACAACATCTTCAAGCCTTGTTCACGCAAATGAGAGCTTATGAGCGCATGATGCCTTCAACCAAAGGAGTGTACTTGCTTAAATGTGAAGAGGATGAGCCTTGAAATCCTTTTATTCCTTACAACACTTGGGCTCCCTCAACTAAGGGCATGGAGGTCTTTTTGATCTCTCATTTTATACTCCAAAGGAGCACCCTTCATTAAGGGTATTTTAGTTATTATCTTGTAATAGTATAGATAGACATTTTATCTCTTATTTTTGTTAGTTTTGACATATTTAATGGGTGACTTTATATTGTATTTCTTTTTCTACTCCTTAAGAATGAATTCGAAACTAGGGTTGATATATTTGAAGTTTTTTCACATGTGCTGACAAATTGACAATAAAGGCGAGTGTTTGAGGAGTGTGAATTCCTTTGTGTCCACCTAAGAATTGGGTGTAATCCAATGTTGTGATATGTTTTTAAGTGTTTAATAAACACTTTAGTGTTATTCATTAGTGTTGGTAAATGTCTCATGAACTATCCTTTCTTTGAATGCAATCTTCTTATTATTTTCTACTTCATCTTCTTTCTTCTATGTGTTGTTTTCATTGTTTTATTCTAGGTTTAGGTTAAATTCTTATACTAAGACTGTCGTTAGGACCCAGTATGGTGACTATGAGTTCCTAATTATATTTTTTGGGTTAACCAATGCTTAAACAATATTTATAGACTTGATGAATTGGGTCTTCCATCAGTTTCTAGATGTGTTTGTCATTATCTTCACTGATGACATCTTGGTCTACTCTAAGAGTGAGGTAAATCATGTCAATCACCTCTATGCTATGTTGCTGACCATGAAGGATCAACATTTGTATGCCAAGTTCTCTAAGTGTGAGTTTTGATTGAAGGCTAAGACTTTCCTTGTTCATTTTATCTCAAGTGAAGGGATCATGGTGGATCCAGAAAAGTGTGTGGTGGTTATAAAGTGTCCTAAACCCGTGACTTCGATTGATATTTGGAGCTTCTTAGGTTTAACCAGTTACTATAGGAGATTTGATGAGAGTTTTTAGACTTTAGCTTCCCCATTGACTAAGTTGACTCAAAAGAAACTCAAGTTCTTATTCTCAGAAGCGTGTAAGGGTAGTTTTGAGAATTTGAAGGATAAATTGACTTCAACTCTGGTTTTGACCTTACTCGAGGGTGATAATGGCTTCATATTGTATTGTGATGCTTCTCGTATAGGGATTAGTTGTGTTGCAGCATTGTAGGGCAGTGTCTTATGCTTCTGGGCAATTGAAAGTTCATGAGAAGAATTAAACATCCTGGGTTTAGACCTTTAGAAAATTTCCTGGAAGTCCATTCTTCGAACCCAATACGACTCATGGTTATGAGTTGTATGCTGGGGTACAAGTAGTATGGTCCAATCGTATGATGATCAATGTTAGTTGGTGGGATGGTCTTTGTCACTGGAATAGGTACAGCTTGGAGATATAATTCATAAGGATTTGGTATGAGTCATAGTAGGGACTCGTATGGTGGGCAGCATTTGATCCTCATGATATTTTATTCTGCCAAGGATACAGGTTATGGGTACGGATCATATGTTGTAGTTGCGACTTGGTTGGATGATTCGTATACTAGACAATATTTGATCCAAGGGTTGAGGCTTGGATACGAGTAATGGATATTGATCGTATAGGGTGGTACGACTCGTATGGTTCAGTCGTATCCCTGTGATGGGTTTTTAAGGAATTTAAGTGGGGGTATGCTAAATATTTCCTACTTACCCTAATTAGGACCCACGATTTCTGATACACTTAGTAGGCTATTCACCGTAATATTCTATTCATTAACACTTAAAAACTATTCCAACATACCCCATAATTCTCTCAAGAGCTTTTGGGGAAAGAAAGCTAGGCTTTCATCTTACATATTCCTTTAGGGTTTGTCTTGGTGAATTCTTTCCATCAATTCTTTGGTATAAGGCATGATTCTCTTACCTCATAGGGCCGTTTAACCTAAATAGTTTGGCTATGGATATTACTTGCAAGTAAGGGGTGGTATGGCTATACTACCAATATTAGCCTTGGTTAATAATGGTAAATGAATTGTTTGGACATAGTTTTAATTGGTCGTTAATGGCAAGGTGTGTAGCTAAACCATGGAAGGTGTCGGTCCCAAGGGAACCAAAACCGGAAACTCATATTTTTCGATATGAGGGGTCTTGATGACCATATGCGTGTGTCACATTTATATTGGGGGATGTACTAGTCATCCCATGGGATATTCCCTGGTTGTACGGCTACACATACTAAGGACCTTTTAGATTGGGGAGATGAACCCATATGGCTCGTGGGTAGTTAGGACAACAAAGATACACAGCCCAGGTAAAGGTTTTAAATGCATGCTAAACCCGGTCCCCTTTCTCAGCACTTATATATGTATGGTTGTATGCATTATGGATGGTTTAACTTGGTTTTATAACTGGCATTATTTTATCCTAATCCTAAGATTCATGCTAGCGGTCACTCACTAACCCCGTCTACTGGTCATTGTATTCCATATTATACAGGCACCAACCATTCTACTCCTTCTATTTAGCACGCGGATTTGGTATCAGCATTTGGACTGAAGTAGTGATCTTTCATCCTTTCGGAAGGCATCATTTCATATTACACTTCTATTTTATTTTTGATATTGATTTTGGCCATGATTAGGGGCATGTCTCAATCAAATTTTTTTACTCTTTTGGATAGAGGCTTTGTGGTACTTCTAGGGGTTGATATGGGCGGGATCGGTAAAGGTGACAACCTTAGCATTGGTATTTATATTAAGGTTGGCATTATCAAACATAATTTCTTACTGTTCCATCTTATTACATTTTGGGATTGATTTTCATAATATGTTTTGGTATTCCCTTAGGTTTATAGTCTATGGCTTGGTTTGGAATGGTGGGGTGGTTGGTGTGGTGCGATTGGACTCGGTTGGGTCAGTCACGGTTGTAACCCTATCCTAGAGTCTTAATGAGAAAAATAACACTATCTTGTTATATATTTGTAATTCAGCCCATCTAAGTCTGAATGTAATTGGTTGGGTTGGGTAACAGAGGGCGGTCCCTAGTCCTGGTTGGACTTGGGATGCGCATTATGACAAGGCCCGGGGTCAGGTCCTGTAAAGTTTGTATCAGAGCCTAGGTTCATGGTCAACTAGAAAGTCAATAAAGTCATGTCGAGTAGAGTCTTGTTTAGGGATGTGAAGCCCGCCATACTCATAAGAGAGACGCTACAAGATATTTAGGAATATATCACTTTCTTGGTGTTCTATCTTCAATCTTGAGTTCTCAATACTGGAATCTCCTCTAATCCTTGTTTGTTTGTATTTTAGATAATGCCTCCTAGATCTAAAATATAAGGAAATTCTTCCATCCCATCTAGGGATAATGGTGATGGGGTATATCCTACACCTAGAGTACATCTTTGATTTTATGGTCCTATTCGTGATAGTGCTAGAGTTCCTCTTATTCCGATTAGTTCTCCTCAGTTCCCTTAGGGAAACATGATGAATGCAAAATTTCATCAGTCTATTCATGTCATTGCCTAATTAGTTGTTGCTCAGGATGAGCGAAGTGCGACTGGTGCTTTGTCTGCCGAGGCCACAAGGGTTGGTCAATTTTTGAAGATGGGTCCTCTAACTTTTATAAGGGTGAAGGTGAAGGAGGATTTACAGGGCTTCTTGGATGATATGGAAAAGATCTTTAGGTGATGTAGGCTACTAATGTAGAGGTGGTTAACTTTGTAGATTATCAACTCAAGAATATTGCTTATCACTGGTATAAGAAGTGGTACATGGATAGAGGTGATATGGAAGAGGAAGGGTTGTGGGAGGCCTTTTCTAATGCCTTCTTTGATTGGTTCTTTCCTCAAGAGTTTAGGAAAAGATGGAGGAGTTTGTGAACCCCAGGCAGGGAAGGATGTCTGTGAAAGAATATGCTTCGAAGTTCCATTAGCTAGCAAGGTATGCTCCTAATTTGGTTGCTGATATGAGGTCGAGAATAAGGAAGTTTGCTTCTGGGTTAAATAAAGATTTGATTCTAGAGAGAAAAACTGTCTTGCTGATTAAAGATATAGGTATCTCAAGGTTGAGTATTCATATGCAGCAGGTTAAAGATAAGAAGAGAAAATAGGCAGAGTTTGGGTATAGGCAGGGAAAGAGGAGTAGGTTTTCTTATCAGGGAAGTTCTCAGTCTTAGGGTGGTAGGGATAGTGGTAAGAGGCAAAAAAAGAAGTAGGGGATTTTGGACTCCTTTTCTGCTACTACTTCCTATCAGTTGGGAGACAGGTGTCATCAAGGTTGTGATAATTATCAAGTACAAGTTGACCAATCTCAGGTGAGCAAAGGTCAGTCAGTTTATTCGTGTCCTCTTTGTCAATTCTATGGTCGTCCTCATTGGGATTATTGCGAGGAAGGAAGGGACAAGTTCTTCAAGTATGGTCAGATAGGCCATTAGCTCATGGATTGTCCAGTCAATAAAGTTTCTATGAGGGAAAATAAGATTCTTGTGGCTTTATCTTATGTTCTTACCCCTAGTGGGATGGCATCTATATCTATTACATCTCCTGGTTCTAGTATTGTTCAGACAGGTTGTAAGCTTTAGCATCCCCACAGGAATCCGAGGCATCACCTGATATCGTTACAGGTACATTACATCTTTTCTCTCATGACATATATTGTTTTCTTGATATGGGGTCCACTCTTTCTTATGTGACTCCATATGTGGATGTGTCTTTTGGTTTCAATCCAAAAGTTAACTCAGATTCTTTTTTTTATTTTTACCCTAGTAGATGACTTGGTTAAAGCTAAGAGAGTCTACAGGATATAGGTGGTAGCTGTTGGTGGCAAGCAAACCTTGGTGGATCTGTTTGAGTTAGATATGGTAGATTTTGATTAATTCTAGGTATGTATTGGTTGCATTCTTGTTATACGTCTGTGGATTTTCAAACCCGTAGGGTTATCTTTAAGTTTCCTGGTGAACTAATTATAGAATGGGAAAGTAGTTCCTTAGCTCTTAAAGGGGGTTTATTTCTTATCTTAGAGCTCAGAGGTTAATTTCTAAGGGTTTTCTTTATCACTTGGTCTGGGTTAATGATTCTACATCAGAAGGTCCTTTTTTGTCTTCGATCCTTATGGTTAATGAGTTTTCAGAGGTCTTTTCGGATGATCTTCCTGGTGTTTCTCCGGATAGAGAAATTAAGTTTGGTATTAATTTGCTTTCGAACACTTGCTCAATTTTTATTTCTCCATATATAATGGCTCCGGTTGATTTGAGAAAACTCAAGGAGCAACTTAAGGATCTTCTGGATAAGGGGTTTATTCATCCTAGTGTTTCTCAATGGGATGCACCAGTGTTGTTTGTGAGCAAGAAGAATGGTTCCCTTCGGATGTGCATTGACTATAGGCAGTTGAACAAGGTGACGGTCAAGAACAAGTATCCTTTTTCTTGGATAGGCGACTTGTTTGTCCAATTATAGGGTGCCAAGTTCTTCTCTAAGATAGGTCTTCGGTCTGGGTACTATTACCTTAATATTATGGAAGTGGATATCCTAATGATGGATTTTCATATACGGTATGGGCATTTTGAGTTCTTGGTGATATCATTTGGGTCGACTAATGCTCTAACACCATTTATGGACTTAATGAACATGATGGTCAGGTAGTATTCAGATCTCCTCGTCAGTATGTTTATTGATGACATTATAGTTTATTCGAAGAATGAGGTGAATTATGCTTTCACCTCCGTGTGGTATTACAGACCTTAAAGGAACAATAGTTATATGCCAAGTTCTCTAAGTTTGAGTTTTGGTTGAGCGCTGTGACTTTTTTGGGCCATATTATTTCAAGTGAAGGGATTATGGTGGATCCACAAAAGGTTTTTATGCTGAAGAGGTGGCCTAGGCTGATGACTCCATCTGATATTTAGAGCTTCTTTGGTTTAGCCGGGTATTATAGGCAGTTTGTGGAAAGCTTTTCTTTAATAGCTACTTTTTTGACTAAGTTAACTGAGAAGAAGATTAAGTTTTCTTAGTCAGATGCTTGTGAAGGGAGTTTTGAGAAGTTGAAGGATAATTTGACTTTGGCTCAAATCCTGACCTTGCCGGAAGGTAATGAGGGGTTTGTGGTTTATTATGATGTATCTTGGGTAGGGCTTGGTTGTGTTTTGATGCAGCATGGGAAGGTGATTGCCTATGCTTCAAGACAGTTAAAGGTACATGAGAGAAATTATCTTACTTATGATTTGGAGTTATTGGCGGTTGTGTTTGCTTTGAAAATATGGCGGCATTATATGTATGGTGTTCACGTTGATATCGTTTCTGATCACAAGAGTCTTTAGTACGTGTTGACGCAGAAAGATCTTAATCTCAAGCAGAGGAGGTGGTTTGAGCTTCTCAAGGATTATGATATAAGTCTTCACTACCGCCCACGCAAGGCTAATATGGTTGTTGATGCTCTTAGTAGGTTATCCATGAGGATTTTAGCTCACGTAAAGGAATGCTAGCGGGAATTGGTGAAGGATATTCACTGCTTGGCTAATCTTGGAGTTCGTTTCTTGGACTCTAAGGATGGTGGTGTGATGGTGCAAGAGGTGGTTCAGTCATTTCTTGGTGCAAATATTAAAGATAAGCAAGTGCTGGATCCTATCTTGATGAAAATCAAGAGAGATGTTGGTAGGCAAAAGGTAGTGGTGTTTAAGATCAGTGGTGATGGTACTTTACAGTACTAAGGGAAGTTGTATGTTCCTGATGTCGACGGACTATGGTAAAAGGTTTTTTCTAAGAAGCATGAGTCACGCTATGTTGTTCATCCCAGCTCGACGAAGATTTATTATGATGTCAAGGTGATCTACTGGTGGAATGGCATAAAAAAAACTGTGGCTATGGCATGAAAAAGGATGCGGCTGATTTAATGGACAAGTGTATGGTGTGTAAACAGGTTAAGGTTGAGCACATAAGGCCAGTACGGTTGTATCAAGAAATTGATTTGCCTGAATGAAAGTGGACAATGATTAATATGGACTTCGTTATCGGTCTTCATCGATATCAGAATTAGTATGATTCAATTGGGGTCATCGTAAATAGGATGACCAAGTCTTCTTATTTCTTGCCAGTGTGGACTACCTTTTCGGCAGAGGACTATGTGAGGTTGTATCTTTAGGAGATTGTGAAGCTGCGTGGGGTACCAATTTTTATTATCTCTAATCGTGGTATGCAGTTTTCATCTTATTTCTAGTGGTCTTTTTAGAAATGGTTGGTGACTAAGGTTAGTCTGAGTACTGCTTTTCATCCACAGTCAGATGGGCAAGTGGAGCAAACTATTCAGACATTGGAAGATATGTTTCGGGCTTGTGTGTTTGACTATTGTTGTAATTGGTTTGAGCATCTACCTTTAGTGGAGTTTTATTACAACAATACTTATCATTCAAGTATTGGTATGGCTCCTTTTGAGGCATTGTAAGGTAGGGGGTGTAGATCTTCTATTGGGTGGTTTGAGCTTGGAGAAGAAGACATGTTTGGTCTAGATTTGGTTTATCAAGCAATGGAAAAGGTCAAGGTGATTCGGGATAGGCTTAAACTACCTAAAGTCACCAAGAGTCCTATGTGGATGTTAGGTGTAGACACTTGGAGTTTGAGGTCAGGGATAGGGTGTTCCTCATGGTGTCTCCCATAAAGGGAGTGGTGTGGTTTTGCAAAAAGGAAAACTCAGTCCTCAGTATGTTTATCCTTATGTGATTTTGCGGAGAGTTGGCACTGTTGCTTATGAGTTGGAGTTACCATCTAGCTTAAGTTTGGTTCATTCGATCTTTCATGTTTCTATATTGAGAAAGTTTCTTGGTCATTTTTCTTTGGTTGTTCCTTTGGGAGGATTGGGTATTTTGGATTCTGTTTTATAAAGAGGTCTCGGTTGAGATATTGGATAGGCATGTTCGTCGGTTGCGACCAAGGATGTTGCTTCAGTTAAGGTTCTATGGCTGAACCATAAGGTGGAAGAATCTACTTGGGAAGAGAAAGAAGAAATGAATTCCAAGTATCCATATTTTCTTTCTGCTCCTGGGATTCATGCGGAAGGTATGTGTCTTGAACACATATTTATTTTCTGAGTTTGTTAAAGGAAGAATAACATATTTGCCTCTTTGTTTGCAAACTTTGTTATAGGGATGTTAGATAATGCAAATGAATCTGTGTGTGGTTACCCCAACCTTGTCCGTCATGCGAGAATGAATGTTCCTAGTGGGGGAGTTTGAAATATATTGGGTTTTGACCCTTCGAAAATTTCCTGTAAATCCATTCTCTGGACCCAATGTGACTCATGGGTACGATCCGTATACTGGGGTATGAGTAGTATGGTCCTGTCGTATGCTGACCAATGTTAGTTGGTGGGATGGTTTTGGTCACTGGAATGGGTTTGACTTAGATTTGTGAGTCGTAAGGGTTTGGTACGAGTCGTAGCAGGGAATCGTATGGTGGGCAGAGTTTGATCCTCCTGGTATTTTATTCTTCTAGGATATGGGTCATGGGTATGGATCATATGTTATGGTTACGACCTGGTTGGATGAGTTGTATACTGGACAGTGTTTGATCCAAGGGTTGAGTCTTGAATACAAGTAGTGGATACCGATCATATAGGAGGGTACGATTCGTATAGGTTAGTCGTATCCCTGAGATGGATTTTTAAGGGATTTAAGTGGGGGTATTCTGGATATTTCTCTACTTGCCCAAATTAGGACACATGACTTCTAATACACTTAGAAGGTTATTTACCCTAATATTCTATTCATTAACACTTAAAAGTATTCCAAAACACTCCATAATTCTCTCAAAAACTTTTGGGGCAAGAAGGCGAAGGTTTCGTCTTCTGGATTTCTTTGGGGCTTGTCTTGGTGATTTTTTTCCATCAATTCTTTGGTATAAGGCATGATTCTCTTACCTCATTGTAATTTTAACTAAAGGCATGATTTATATGATTGATTTTATGGTTTTACTATTTCAGGATTATGGTTTTCAACTATTATAGGGGTTTTTGATATTGAATGCTTGGTTATAGTTTTCTATCGTTTTAATTATTCTTTTATATGTATTACTGATGGATTTGGACAATTCGATTGTGTGGTAATGGTTTAATGGGCTTTGGAATTGGTTTTGTATATTATGCCCCCAAGGTGTTTGATAAAATGCTTATAAAGATATGTTCATTGCATTGATTTCTTTTAATGGAACACTTGCTTGTTTTAAACTGGATAATGGATTTATGCATGGTTTAATTGGTTTGAAAAGGCTAAAGAATAAATGTTTATGCTTGTGGAGAATATGTAATTCTCCCAAGTGGATGTAATATGGTAATTGGAAGGGCACCTAAGGGCCCTTTAACCTAAATGGTTTGTCTATAGATATTACTTGCAAGTAAGAGGTGGTATGATGATACTACCAATATTAGACTTGGTTAATAAATGATAAAAGGATTGTTTGGACATGGTTTTCATTGGAAATTAATAGTGGGGTGTGTAGCTAAGCCGTGGAATCTGCGGTCCCGGGGGGACAAAAACCGAAAACTCATATTTTCCGATATGAGGGGCCTTAATGACCATGTGCGTGTGTCACATTTTAAATTGGGGGATGTTCTATTCATCACATGGGATTTTCTCTGGTTGTGCGGCTACATGGTTGGGAAGTTGGTACAGAGTGGTTGAACTCGGTTGGTTCGGTCACGGTTGTAACACTATCCTAGAGTCTTAATGAGGACAATAATGATATCTTATTGTATATTCAAAATTCAACCCATCTAAGGCTGAATGTAGGTGGGTGGTCTTGGAAACATGGGGCAGTCCCCAGTCCTAGTTTGACTTGGGATGCCCATTACGACAAGTCCTGGGGTCGTGTCATGTCATGTCAAAGAACTACCGTACTCATGATTTGGAGCTGTTGATTGTGTTATTAGTGTTGAAGATTTGGCATCACTATCTCAATAGGGTTTATGTTGATATCTTTTCCGATCATAAGAGCCTACAGTATGTGTTTACTCAGAAAGAGCTGAATCTCAGGCAAAAGAGCTGGCTTGAGTTGTTGATGTACTGTGATATGAGCCTCCATTACCATCCAGGTAAAGCTATTGTGGTTGCTAATACTCTTAGCATGTTATCCATGGGGAGCCTAGCTCATGTGGATGAGGATAAACAGGAGTTGGTGAAGAATATTCACCATTTTGCTAGTCTTGGAGTTTGTCTCACGGACTCTGAGAATGGTGGTGTGTTTGTGCATCAAGTATCACAGTCGTCTCTAATTATTGAGATACAGGAAAAGTAAATGTTCGATTCTAATTTGATAAAGATTAAGGGGAATGAGGGTCAGCAAAGGTTGTTCACTTTGCGGTCAGTGGTGATGGTACCTTAAGATACCAAGACAGGTTATGTGTTCCTGACATCGATGGTTTGAGGGATAGGATTTTGGCTGAAGCTTATGGATCCCACTATGCTGTTCATCTTGGTTCTACAAAGATGTATCATGATCTTAAAGATTTCTATTGTTTGAACAATATGAAGCGGGATGTGGCTAACTATGTGGATAAGTACTTGGTGTGTCAACAAGTGAAAGTTTAGCATATGAGACCTGTAAGCTTGTACAAAGAGATTGAGTTTCCCAAATGCAAGTGGGAGGTAATTAACATGGATTTTGTTATGGGTCTTCTCAGTCTCGGAACCAGTGTAACTTAATTTGGTCATTGTGGATAGGATGACCAAGTCCGCTCACTTTTTGTCGGTGAGGATTAGTTATTCGGCTAAGGATTATGCTAAGTTATCTCTAATGAAGATTGTGAAGTTTCATGGGGCTCCTGTTTCTATCATCTCAGACCGTGGTGCTCCGTTTTCATCTCATTTTTGACGATTGTTCAGAAAGGATTGGGGAATAAGGTGTGTCTTAGTACCTCTTTCCACCCGTATTCGGATGGACAAGCGAAAAGGACCATTCGAACATTGGAAGATATGCTCTGTGCTTGCATGATTGACTGTTGGTAGTTTGTTCGACCATTTACATTTGATTGAATTTGCTTATAATAATAGTTACCACTCTAGCATTGGTATGACTGTTTTTGAGGCATTATATGGTAGGAGATGTTGTTCTCCTATTGGGTGGTATAAAGTTGGTGAGGGTAAGTTCCTTGGACCTGATTTGGTTCACCAAGCCTTGGAAAAGGTCAAGGTAATTTGTGATAGATTGAAAGCCACTCAAAGTCGCCAAAAGTCCTATGAGGATATAAAGAGTAGGGAGTTTGAGTTCCAGGTTTGCGATTGGGTATTCTTGAAGTTGTCTCCCATGAACGGAGTAATGCAATTTTGTAAGAAGGGGAAGCTTATTCCTCAATAATTTGGTCCGTATTTGGTCTTAAAGAGGGTTGGAAATGTTACTTATGAGTTGGAGTTTCCTCCAAGCTTGAGCTCCATTCATCCGGTCTTCCATGTCTCTGTGTTGAGGAAGTGTGTAGGTGATCCTTCATCGATTAATCCTTTGGAAGGATTGGGTATCTCAAATTCCTTACCTTATAAAGTAGTCCCAATTAAGATCTTGGATCTTCAAGTTCGTCAATTGTGGACAAAGGATGTGGATTCGGTAAAGATTTTTTGAAGGAACCATAAGGATGATGAAGCTACTTAGGAAGTGAAAGAGGACATGTATTCCATATATCTGCATTTGTTCCCCGTTCTGGAAATTCATACTTGAGGTATATGTTGTTCTTGATTTCCTTGTATTATGTCTTTGTTTTCTAACTTAGTTAGAGGTTAGTTGATAGGTAATAATGTGTTAACTCGTACTTGTTCTTGCCTGACCCGTCATTCAAGGATGAATGATCCAAGTGGGGGAGAATTGAAACACCTTGGATTTTGACCCTTAGAAAATTCTTGATTTTAAGCTTACAGGACATGATACGACTTGTGGGTACTAGTCGTTTGATGTGGTACAGTATAGGGTCCCTCCATTTTTATGGAAATAAATGTGGTTTGATTGAATTTTTTCCAAGGTGCGATTATGCATCTTACTAGTCATATTTTAGGGTACGAGTAGTATGGTACCCAATCATATGATGTCCTATGTCTAACCTAGAGGATTCTATCTTGGGTACGGGTTAGGGGGTGCTAATTGTATGATTGGGTAAGATTTGGTCTAGGGGCTCCTATGTTGGACAGTTCTGGAGTCCAACTTGATGCCTAGGGTACGAGAGGAGACTTTCTAAGCCACCAAAAACTACAATATCATATAAATCACACCGAAATGCACCAGGAACTGTACCAATCATCCCTATATCCTAAAAATATTACAAACAACCATGGGGAGGGATAAAATGGCCAAATCACACTGAAATAATAATTTCACATAAATCACCAAAAATCAAGTCGTTACTCCATCCATCACTAAAGATCTAGTTTGTCCTCGAACTAAAGGCAAGGAAAATACCTGAAATCGTGAAAAGATTTGGCTAAGAACTACGCATGTCAGACTTAACTTCCCAAGTAGCCTCATATAAAAGTCGATGTTTTACCGGACCTTAACAATTGGAATATCTCTAGAACGCAACTGTCTAACATCTCTAGCCAAGATGGAGACAAACTCCACAACAAAGGACAACCTCTCATCTAACTAAATCGAATCCTAATGAATGACATGAAACTTATCCGAAATATAACATCAAAGCATGGAAACATGAACTAGATGATCAATTTATAAATCTTGGGGAAAGTCCAACTCATAAGCCACATCACCTACAATTCCAAGAATCTCTAATGGCTAATAAACCTGGGGGCAAGTTTTCCCCTCTTCCCAAATGTCATCACAACCTATATGGGTGAAACTCGAAGAAAAACTTAATGACCCACACCAAATCTCAAGCCACAAAGTCTACAATCTGTATAGCACTTCTGCCTACTCTGGGCCGCTTGAAGCCAATCATGAATGATCCAAACTCTATCAAAAGACTCAGGAAGCTAGTCCGTGACTCAAGGACTAATCTCATAACCTCAAACCAACCAATTGGAGACCGAAAATGCCTAATATTCAAAGCCTCAATAATAGCCATATCAATACTGGAATGGTAGCTATTATTACATGCAAACTCGCCAAACCAAGATGCTTCTTCCACTAACCACCAAAGTCTATTACACAAGCACGGATCATATCCTCTAAGATCTAATTACTTTACTCCTACGGACCATTGGTTTGTGAGTGAAATATTGTTCTAAGATCAACCCAAGTACACAAATCCTCTAGAAAAAACTTCCAAAAGTAAGAAATGAACACCGATCCTTAATCTGAGATAATAGATAATGGCATACCATGAAGACTTGCAATCTCATGAATATAGAGATGGGCCAACCTCTCAACACTGGAAAAGATCTGAATTGGAATAAATTGAGCAAATTTCATTAATATATCCATGATGACCCAAACACTATTAGAACCATGAGAAGTATGAGGCACCCCAATCATAATATCCATAGTAATTCATTCCCATTTCCATTTGGGAATGGGCAACCTCTAAGAAAACCACCAGATCTTAAATGCTCGGCCTTTACCTAGTGGCAACATAGATAATGAGTTACAAAGTCTTCTACATCCTTCCTCATACCATCCCACTAGTAATGCTTCCTCAAATCACGATACGTCTTAGTCACTCTCGAATGGATGGAATACCTAGAACATTTGGCCTCTTCTAAAATCAATCTAATCCAATCACCCATTCTCAGCATACAAACTCGGCCTCCTATCCTTAAAATTCCATCTAAATCAAGTAAGGATTCCTTATCCTTACCACCTAACACCTTATCATAAATCAATATCTAACCAACATCATCAAAATAATGAGCTCATCTGCTCTATCAAAGAAATCCTAGCCTCCACGAATGCCAAAACAGAACCAGGTGTCAAAATATCAAGCCTAACCATCTGGTTAGCTAAAGACTGAACCTCTAAGGCCAAAAGACTCTACTCAGTCATGACTTGAGACCACCCCTGAGTCGTAACATGGTGCTTTGAGTCACAAGTGACTTTAATCCAATGCATGTCTTCACATAAGAAATAAATACTGCACAAATGTAATAAAATACTGAGAGAAAGATAACTAAAGTAATCTGATAAGGATAATCATAAAATTAAGATAATTACTATTTGAAGATACCCAATGAAACTAAAATGAAATATGTCTAGTTGTCTGACTAGCTAAAAGACTCTAAACCTGATGAGTTATTGGGATAGGCCCCCAACTAACTCAGACTAACTAAAATAAGATAAAGTACTGAAATGAATAGATCGTAAGATAACTAGTCCTCAGCTGAAGAGGACTCACCAAGGCTACAGCTGAGTGGCGTGTGAATATGCTAAGGGCGGTCTGGGTATGTAGTGTCTGAACCTATATTATGAGATAATATAGCACAAAAGTATGTGATCAATACTTTGAATATACTGAGTATGCGAGATAAGAAGCTAGATAATATAAATATATACTAAGCATGAATGCATAAACATGAATATCAAATACAAGACCAAGTATAAACATTTGTTGTGTATCTGAGTAACTGAATGACTAAATAATGTACACTGTCCATTGATGAGTGGTAAATTTACCACTTATATACATTTAAATCTAAGCACACTACTAGGATTAAATTGTGTAAATGAGACAAATTTTCCATTTAAATGTACTAATTCCCATGTTTTGTAGATTCACAGGTAAATGAAAGAAAATAAGTAAAGTGAGCATAAAAGAGAACAAAATTGGAGAAGCGTAAAAGATGGAAAATCAGGAGTTAGGATCAACATCAGTTACCTCAATTACAGTCTAAGGGCTGTGATCATAACCTGTATAGCGATCGCAATAGGCTCAATATAACCGTGAAAGCTGCAATTGCGATCAAGCACCGATGATCACAATGGAGTAGAAAATAGCCCAGGGGTAATTTTGTAATTTCCCATAATTGGTTCCAATTTGCTATAGGGCAAAAACCTTTTTACTTTTGGGATATCTTGAACTAGAATTCAAGTTTTTTGGCATTATAAAAACCCTACTAAATTGGGAAATATTATTGTGGTTAATTTTCAAGGATTTTTAGTTGTAATTGAAGTTGAATTTGAAGAACACCTTTGCTTACATCCTTAATAGAAGCTTTGAATTTGGGTAAATTTATTCTCTTAAGCTTCATGAGTACCTAAAAATCTATCTTGGGGTTTATGTACTAGGGTACAAATGCATGTGGGTATTTTATTATTAGTTTAGATTATTGGTTTATGATGTTGAGTTTCACTAATACTTAATTGTTGAATTGGAATTTGTGGGTGAAAACCCCAAATTCTTAAAATCCGACATCACCCTTGAATGAGGGATGTGGGATTCGTTTAGATCTGATATCATCCTTGAAAGAGGTGTATGGGTACCAAGAATTTTTGAAAAATAATTAGATGTTAGCTTATTCTTTTACCTTGTCTTATAAATAAGGATGGATTGTTAATTTAATATATCTTAAGCATATTCCAAGAAATAGGGATGCACAATTGAGGTTGTGGGCTGATTTGTTTGCCATACACATGAGGTATCCCAAAGGATTCATGGGTGATATTTTTGTGTTTGGTTGAAAAACCAACATCAAAACCCCTAACCTAGTCTACCCATAAGGTCATTATCTAGAGTTTGCATTTGATTCTCATATACCCATGCACTATTTTCCCCTAGGAAAACATAATCCCAAGACCACTCTATTATTGGAATCTTATCCATAATTGTCACTGTTAATTAGTAGGTCAAGTAGTTTTTTTCAACTACCTTTCAAACCATACCCCCCATTTTAATTCATGTTTTATTTGTGTTTACATTGAAAATAAATACATAGTAGCTCCCAACACACATAAGACTCGAATACAAGTTACACTCCTTGTGGATTTGACCCCAACTTAATTTAGGTTATTATATTTGACAATAAGCATCCTACAGCAAAACAATGGTATAAGTGAGGGTGATCAAAATTGATATGAGCCAAATGGCTAGATATGCTTTTGAAGACATCATTGGAGGCTAATGCATAAAGACATAAGACTTGGTTACCTCGAGGACACAAGAACATACATGAAGGAGCCATTTTGAGCATGACATAGAGCAAACCCGTGTGTGGAAGATTGTGTAGGGGCTTAACTTTGATGCCAACCCTATACCACAAGTGTTGAAGCATAACCCCACGATTTTGGAGCATTGAATAATCACCATTCATTAAGGGTATTTTTGGGATTACACAAGTTGGAAAGACACTCCATGGCTGCCCATTTCATTAAAGGTATTTTGGCCATTTATTATGTAATAATCTAGCCTATAAATAGCCTTATATTAGGTCATTTTCTCCTTAGTTTATGATGGATATTTGAAGAACATTGAAAGTCTTCTCTCTTTGAGTATAGTTTAGGGCTTGGAATAGTGTAATACCCCAAAAAATCCAAACCAATAGTAGATCCATGTACCAAGATCATGCATAGTACATCATGGTTCTTTTATAGTTTTATGAGTAAGTTATATGTATATTAAGGCTTCAAATAACTCACAACTATCAGACGAATCAAAACATTCCTTACCGATTGAATTCTTGAGAAGGATATTGGTATTGTCAACTTCAGATGAGCATATCTCTCATTATACTTATAATTTTTGATCTCATGATCTATCAACAGATATATAATTGAATTATATTTCCAACGATACCAAGTTTTCCTAAATCCGATATCAAAACAAAGAGTTATTCCTATTTTACTCCAGCATGTTAGGCTGGAAACAGTGTGACGACATTCGTGGTAGCTTACCACACTTGTGATGCCCTACCACCAAGGTCATCAGCCTTAGGCATAAACCATCTCCTAAGTGATGATATTTTTTTAGCTTACCACACTTGTGATGCCCTACCACGAAGGTCGTCAGCCTTAGGCGGAAACCAGCTCCTAAGTGACGACATTCGGGGTAGCTTACCACATTTGTGAAGCCATGTCACAAATATCGTCAGCCTTAGACAGAGTCCAGCTTCTGTGTGATGACATTTTTGACGGTTTACCACATTTTTGACTCTTCTTCACAAATGTCATCAGCTATTATTTTCAGCAACTGGGAATTTATTTCATAAGGGCATTTTGGTTTTTTCCCTTCACATCCCATGACTTATAACCCTTAAGGAATGTATTATATTCCATTATCTTTAGTTAAAACATATCAAAAGGCTCTCTCATACATTTTCAACCACAAGATTAGGGTTTCCTCTCAAGATCATCTCCTCAGGAACAAAAGCATTCTTTTCGAAAGGGGTTAAATGCTAGTCAAGAAAAATCAAGGTCAAGCATAAGGAATTCTTCAAGAACCTTTAGAAATATTAGATCTGTTTCAAGATTCAATCACTAAGGTATGCGTAGTGCTCATCTATGGATCCAACCTATTCATAGAGCTCAAGAACCATGTTTTAAATATTATTTTATAAACTTTTTATGATGATATGAGTATGTACATGTTGACGATTGTTGTTTAAGTTTCAAGATGATATCTAAGAATGTTTTCATGGAATATATGTTGTTGTTGGTTGAAAATCATGAATTTTGATATAATACAAGTATGAAATCCACCTATGCCGCAGAGAATGCATGTAAGGTGTTTGATAAAATGCCTAGGATGCTAGAAATTCCTATGTATATGATTCCATGCTATCTAAATAACCAGTCCTAGTTAGATATACACTTCAATATGAATTTCCATGCTATTTATGTATTTCATGGTGGTGTCATGAAGCATGTATGATGATGGAGATATGAATTATGTATACGAAATATATCCATGTTTTCCTACAATGTTGAGATGTTAAATAAATCCATGAAGCATGCTATCCCCTACTTATGATATTATGAATTATGGACTCAAATCTTGTGATCAAGTCAGGTCATGTGTGTCAGTTTTCTTCTATCGAGTCCTGGAGGTATTCGTACCCGAAAAACATAGTTTTGTGCCTAGAGCCATGTCATGTTGTCACGATAATCTCAGTCAAGATAATCTATAGAACTCAGTCAGTCATATGACTCAGGAAACCTCAGAAATCTCATGATCTCAGTTAACTCTCAGATAATAGTACTACTCCGTCAGTCAACGGAAGTCAGTTAATCAGTCCATGGACAGTCAGTTGAATCATGTTTACTCTCTTTAGATGGGAGTGGAAGTTAGCACAGAGTGAAACCAAGGATGAGGACTCACTTACCAGTCTTAAGGTATGATCCTTAGCAGTCATCCTTGTGTTCCAGAACTATGTAACCAGCGTAGGTTGAGACATCTTATCTTATTAGATTAGGGTTGATGAGGTGGCTTAACTTGTTAGTTTAGTGTCCCACATTTCTCACTTTGAGTACCTTCCAGATAAGGGTTACTCACAACTGTCCTTACCAGTGGCGCTGTATTGACACTCCTTCAGTTGGGGAAGAGATTGGACCCCATCTTAGCCGTAATGGTATACATGGGGCATTTCGGTTAAACAACTACCTCCCACAGTTTTAGTATCAGTCTCAGTAAAAGAACTCAAATAGTACTTCAGATATCAGTATACTAGGACTGTTAGATATAGTCAAATTCAGTTATACCACGAAACTCAGAGAGTTCAACCAGATTTAGGGTTGTCAGATACAGTCATCCATGTCATCAGAACTATGGTTCCAGCCATGTATTAGCATAGAAATTTAGCCATTATGTACTCCCGATCTTAGTTACTATGTATGTATGTTTGCACTCTTACGTTCATATCAGTCAGTCAGTAGTTTTATTCATGCATGTACACCCTTCGTATTAGCCTACCTCACTCGTATACTCAGTACTCTAGTTGTACTGACGCATTTGTGCTATGGCTATTTATTTTTATGTTACACCATAGGTTCAGAGGCACGAGTCCCAGACCAGCAGTAGCAGTCACATTCAGCATACAGAGTTGTAGTGAGTCTTCTTTATTCGATGACGACATTATTTGATTTATTCATTTATTTCTTCAGTTCTGTTTTACAGAGTTAGTTGGAGACATGTTTCTTCAACTCCTTGTTTCATAAAGTACTTAGAGGCCTTGGGATTTACACTCAGATTTAGCTTTTAGATTCAGTTTTCAGTTGTTTTGTGTATTTTTCGCCCATATTGATATTATATTATTTTAGTTGAACCTTATGGCCTATTGTGCATGTTTTCTGCATTATTATGTCATGAATTGTAGTATACAGGTATAGATATCAGTCATGGGTTAGCTTGTGGTCCCTTGGGGTCATAAGCACCTGTAGCATTCTGATCCAAAAAATCAGGGTGTTAAAAACTTAGTATCAGAGCCTAAGGTTCAATAGAGTCCTAGGAAGTCTGAAAGTCGCATCTAGTAGAGTCTTGTACATGGGTGTGTTGCATGCGACATTTATGTATAGGAGGCTATGAGATGTTTTAGGAACAGTTCTCTTTGTCTGTATTCATGTCGTGCTAGTAAGCATAATTTCAAGTCAGTCTCTCAATCCTATCCGCTCTTCTCTTATTTTAGAAGCATGCCTCCAAAGAGAAGAAATCAACTAGCTCCTCAGCCCGAAGATTCTTTGGGAGAACATGTTTATTATGCGCAGTTTTGGACCGCATTTACCATTCTTTCTCAGTCTGTAGATGCCCAGAATGAACGACCAACAGTCATTTCGGCCAACCCAGTGGCCAATTCAGCAGTAGCTAGGATTCGGGACTTCACCCGAATGAATCCTCTATCCTTCTTTGGGTCTAATCCAGATAAGGATACTTAGGAATTCATTGACCAAGTTCAGAAGGTCATTGATATAATGGGAGTCACTTCTTCTCAGAGTGCCGAGTTGGCCGCATACCAATTGCAGGATATCACTCACACTTGGCACAAACAGTGGTTAGCAGAAAGGTTAGAGGATGCCGGTCTTGTTGAGTAGGAAGAATTTTTCACGGCATTCTTAGATAGATTCTTTCCCCAAGAGCTGAGAGAGGCCAAAGTTCTTGAGTTCATCAATCTCAGGCAGGGAAATATGACAGTTAGAGAGTATTCTCTTTGATTTACTCAGTTAGTCAGATATTCCCCTCATGTGGTTACGACAATAAGGCTAAGATAAGCAAGTTTGTGTCAGGGGTGAATGATAGCATGGTAAATGAGTGTAGGTCTGCGATGTTGAATAGTGATATGACTTTAGCCAGGATCATAAACTATGCTCAACAGATAGAGGAGCAGAAGGTTAAGACTAGGGAAAGGTGGAACAAGAGAGCAAGAGCAGGCAGTTTTAGTTTTGCTCAGCCCAAATCAGAGGGAGGAAATCATTCGCAATTTTATCCTAAGTCAGCAGTTCCAACCCCTTCCTCCTCTAGTGCCCCATTATCAAAGTTCAGGGACGGTAATAGAGACAGAGCACCAGGCTCTAAATCTTAGGGCAGTGTTAGCAGTTCCCTAACAAACCCTCTTTGTCAGACTTGTGGTAATAACCATAAGGGTATTTGCAGAGCCGGTAGTGATGTCTATTTTGGTTGTGGTAAGCCAGGCCATAGGATTAGGGAGTGTCCTCAGCCAGGCCCTCAGGGTCATCAGAATCGTTTCACAGCTCCGTTCGGTCGCTCGAACCAGTAGGGTGCCACTTCCAGTTCTACTAGTGGGCAACGCCCAAATAGACTCTATGCTCTTTAGACCCAACAGAATTAGGAAAATTCTCCTGATGTCGTTACTGGTACGTTACATATTTTCCATGTTCATGTTTATTCTTTGCTAGACCCAGGTGCATCCTTGTCTTTTGTCACTCCATACATAGTAGGCGATTTTGGAATCAGTCCCGAAATTTTAGCAGAGCCCTTTTTAGTATCTACCCCAGTGGGTAAAATCATCATAGCTCGGCGGGTATACAGGAACTACCGAGTTATGATATTTCAGAAATCCACGTCAGTAGATTTAGTCGAGTTAGAGATGACTGCTATGCCATAGTCGATTGTAGAAATATGTTAGTTCAGTTTTA
Organism: Capsicum pubescens; assembly: GCA_030864215.1. Lineage (NCBI taxonomy): Eukaryota > Viridiplantae > Streptophyta > Magnoliopsida > Solanales > Solanaceae > Capsicum > Capsicum pubescens. The sequence continues at coordinate 189,720,423 of CM061538.1, read as the reverse complement.
GTTCCTGAATGAGCCCGTTCTAGAGTGGAAGGGTAACACTTCATATTTCAGGGGTCATCTTATTTCCTACCTTTGGGCAAGGAAAATGATTTCTAAGGGGTGTGTGTATCATCTCATGCATGCTAAGGATTCCAGTTCCGAATCTCCTAGTCTAGAATCAGTCATAGTAGTTAATGAATATTCAGAAGTATTTCCCGAAGATCTTCCAGGCATTCCTCCCGAAAGGGAAATAAACTTTGGCATAGACCTTATCCCAGATACTCTGCCTATTTCTATTCTGCCATACAAAATAGAACCAGGAAAACTCAAGGAACTGAAAGATCAGTTGAAGGATCTCATAGATAAGAGATTCATCAGGCCTAGTAAATCCCCATGGGGTGAGCTAGTCTTATTCGTACGCAAGAAAGATGGTTCTCTCAGAATGTGTATTGATTATTGTCAGCTCAACAAAGTCATGGTCAAGAACAAGTATCCGCTGCCTAGGATAAACGACTTATTTTTCCAACTTTTGGGTGTCAGTTATTTCTCTAAGATAGACCTCAAATCAGGCTATCATCAGCTTAGAGTTAGAGAATGTGACATTTCGAAGACAGTTTTCATACTCGGTATGGTCATTTTGAATTTTTAGTCTTGTCCTTTGGTCTTACCAATGCCCCTGCAGCTTTTATGGACTTGATGAACCAGGTGTTCAAGCAGTACTTGGACACATTCGTTATAGTCTTTATAGATGATATTCTAGTCTATTCTCGCATAGAGCATGATCATTCATACAATCTCATAATTGTTCTTCAGACTCTCAGGGATCACCAGTTGTTCACCAATTTCAGTAAGCGTAAATTTTGGCTAAGATCAATAGCATTCCTTGGCCACATTGTTTTTGGTGATGGCATTAGAGTAGATCCTCAGAAAACCAAAACGGTAAGAAACTGGCCTCGCCTTGTCTCTCCATCAGATATCAGGAGTTTCTTGGGTTTGGATGGCTATTACCGATGGTTTGTCGAGGGATTTTCTTCTATTGCATCTCCTATGTCCAGATTGACTCAGAAGAAGGTCAAGTTTCAGTGGTCAGAACCCTGCGAGAAGAGTTTTCAGGAGTTGAAGACTCGACTCACCTCAGCTCTAGTTTTAGCACTTCCCGATGGTTCTGATGGGTTCGTAGTATATTGTGATGCATCCAGAGTAGGTTTAGGTTGTGTCCTCATGCAGCATTGTAGAGTCATAGCCTACGCCTCCATACAGTTAAAGCCCCATGAGAAGAATTATCCTACTCATGACCTTGAGTTAGTAGCAGTTGTCTTTGCCTTAAAGATATGGAGGCATTATCTATACGGTGTTCATGTAGACGTCTTCACAGATCATAAGAGCCTTCTGTATGCCTTTTCCCAAAAAGATCTCAATCTTTGTCAAAGAAGGTGGTTAGAGCTCTTGAAGAATTATGATATGAGTGTCCTTTATCATCCTGGCAAGGCCAATGTAGTGGCCGACACACTCAGTAGACTGCCCATGGGTAGTGTTTCCCATGTTGAGGATAGTAAGAAGAAATTAGCTTCGAAGATTCATCATCTTGCCAGACTAGGTGTTCACTTAGTCAACTCTTCAGGAGGAGGTGTATGTGTTTAGTGTAGTTTAGAGTCATCTCTAGTTTCTGAGGTAAAAGAGAAGAAAGACAGGGATCCTAGACTTGTCAAGATAAAAGAGTCAGTTCAGAGTCAGGAAGTAGAGGTTTTCTCCCAAAAGGGAGATGGTGTTCTTCGTTATCAGGGTCGTCTGTGTATTCTCGATGTAGATGACTTGAGGCAGCGAATTCTCGCAGAAGCACATGGTGAGCGATACTCTATTCATCCAGGGTACACTAAGATGTACCGTGACTTTTGGGAGATCTATTGGTGGAGTAGGATAAAGAGGGATGTTGCAGAGTTTATGGCTAAGTTCTCTACATGTCATCAGGTTAAGATAGAGCATCACAAACCTAGTGGTTCCATGTAGGAGTTCACTATTCCTACTTGAAAGTGGGAAGAAGTGAACATGGAATTTATGATCGGTTTGCCTAGAACACGTCATCAACATGATTCAATTTGGGTCAGTATAGACAGAATGACCAAGTCAACTCATTTCCTTCCAGTTCATACCTCTTACTCAGCCGAGGATTATGCAAAAATCTATATCAAAGAGTTGGTTAGATTACACGGTGTTCCACTATCTATCATCTCAGACAGAGGTACCCAATTCATATCTCACTTCTGGAAAGTGTTCCAAAAGGGTCTTGTTACCCAAGTTCATCTCAGTACAACATTTCATTCTCAGACAGATGGTCAAGGAAAAAGGACCATTCAAACCCTAGAAGATATGATAAGGGCATGTACAATTGATTTTAAGGAAATCTAGGATGACCACTTACCTTTGATTGAGTTTGCATACAACAACAGCTAGCACTCCAGTATTAAGATGGGTCCATTCGAAGCTCTCTATGGTAGGAGATATAGGTCTCCGATCGGTTGGTTCGAAGTTAGTGAGACCGCAGTCATAGGGCCTGACTTAGTATTCGATGCCTTAGATAAAGTTCAGTTAATCATAGAAAGACTCCAGGCTTCTCAGAGCCGACAGAAGTCTTATACAGATGTTCGTAGAAAGGATCTCGAATTCGAGGTCGATGACTATGTCTATTTCAAAATCTCTCCCATGAAGGGAGTGAAGAGATTTGGCAAGAAGAAAAAGCTCAGTCCCCGATATGTTGGTCCCTTCAGGATTCTCAGTCTCTTCGGCAAGGTTGCCTATGAGCTCGAGTTACCTTCAGATCTAGCCTCAGTTCATCTAATCTTCCATGTCTCTTTGCTCAAGAAGTGCATAGGTGACTCAGCAGTTGTAGTCCCTATTCAGAGCATTGACATTTAGAATAGCCTCTCTTATGAAGAGATTCCAGTCAAAATCCTCGACTATCAGACTCGTAGGCTGAGGAACAAAGAAGTCCTTCTAGTCAAGGTTCTTTGGCGGAATCAGTCCATGGAGGGAGCTACTTAGGAAGTAGAAGCGGAAATGCAAACCAAGTACCCTCATCTTTTCCCCACTAATTCAGGCTTAGCTTGAGGTAACCATTTTCCTTAAGCTTATTCAGTTACATGTTCAAAATTCCAGTAAAAAATTGGTATCGAGTATCACTGCATAGCTTATCATGCATTCATGAGTTCAGCTTATCAGTCATGCATCAGCTATGCATGTTCAGTTGGTATATATTTAGTTTAGAATTCAATTCAGTCCTAAGATTATGTGCCAATTGAGCATGATCAGTGTATTCATCGTTTATCTTTTCTCCCCTCTCACGCAGTCATCATTCGAGAACGAATGTTTCCAAGGGGAAGATATTGTAATACCCCGAAAAATCCAAACTAATATTAGAGCCATGTACCAAGATCATGCATAGTATATCATGGTTCTTTTATAGTTTTATGATTAAGTTAGATGTATATTAAGGCTTCAAATAACTCCTAGCTATCAGCCGAATCAAAACATTCCTTACCGATTGAATTCTTGAGAAGGATATTGGTATAGTCAACTTCAAACGAGAATATCTCTCATTATACTTGGAATTTTTGAGCTCAACACTTATCAACAGATAGATAATTGAATTACCTTTCCAACGATACCAATTTCGCCTAAATCCGATATCAGAGGAAAGAGTTATTCCTATTTTACTCCAGCATGTCAGGATGGAAACCGTGTAACGACATTTATGGTAGCTTACCACACTTGTGACGCCCTACCATGAAGGTCGTCATCCTTAGGCAGAAACCAGCTCCTAAGTCACGACATTTGTGGTAGGTTACCACACTTGTGATGCCCTACCATGAAGGTCGTCAGCCTTAGGCAGAAACCAGCTCCTAAGTGACGACATTTGTGGTATATTACCACATTTGTGACGCCATGTCACAAATGTCATCAGCCTTAGGCAGAGTCCACCTTTTGTGTGACGACATTTTTGATGGCCTACCATATTTTTGACGCCTTGTCACAAATGTCGTCAGCTATTATTTTTAGCAACTTGGAATTTATTTCATAAGGGTGTTTTGGTATTTTCCTTTCACTTCCCATGACTTATAACCCTCAAGGAACGTATTATCTTCCATTCTCTTTAGTTAAAACATCTTAAAAATCTCTCTCATACACATTCAACCATAAGATTAGGGTTTCCTCTCAAGATCATCTCCTCAGGAACAAGAGCATTCTTTCCCAAAGGGGTTAAACCCTAGTCAAGAAAAATCAAGGGCAAGCGTAAGGAATTCTTCAAGAACCTTTATAAACATTAGATCTCTTTCAAGATTCAATCACTAAGGTATGCGTAGTGCTCATCTATGGATCCAATCAGTTCATAGAGCTCAAGAACAATGTTTTAAATATTATTTTGTAAACTTTTTGTGGTGATATGAGTTTGTACATGCTGACGATTGTTGTTTAAGTTTCAAGATGATATCTAGGAATGTTTTCATGGAATATATGTGGTTGTTGGTTGAAAATCATGAATTTTGGGTGGTTTGATATAATGCAAGTATGAAATCCACCTATGCCTTAGAGATTGCATGTAAGGTGTTTGATAAAATACCTAGGATGCTAGAAATTCCTATGTACATGATTCCATGCTTTCTAAATAACAAGTCCATGTTAGCTATACACTTCAATATGAATTTCCATGTTATTTATGTATTTCATGGTGGTGTCATAAAACATGTATGATGATGGAGATATGAATTATGTATACGAAATATATCCATATTTTCCTACCATGTTGAGATGTTGAATAAATCCATAAAGCATACTATCCCCTACTTATGATATTATGAATTGTGGACTCAAATCTTGTGATCAAGTCAGGTCATGTGTGCCAGTTTCCTTCTATTGAGTCCTCAAGAAACATAGTTATGTGCCTAGATCCATGTTATGTTGTCACGATAATCTTAGTCAGTCTATAATCTATAGAATTCAGTCAGTCATGTGACTCAGGAAACCTTAAAAATCTCATGATCTCAGTTGACTCTTAGATAATAGTACTACTCCGTCAGTCAACGAAAGTCAATTAAACGTCAGTTGAATCATGTTTAATCTTTTTAGATGGGAGTGAAAGTTAGCACCAAGTAAACCTAAGGATGGAGACTCACCTACCAGTCTTAGGGTTGATGAGGTGGATTAACCTGTCAGTTTAAGGTCCTACCATTCTCACATTGAGTACCTGCCAGATAAGGGTCACTCACAACTATCCTTACCGGTGGGGCGGTATTGATATCCCTCTAGTTGGGGCAGAAATTAGACCCCAATTTAGCCGTAATGGTATACATGGGGAATGTTGGTTAAACAACTACCTTCCACAGTCTCAGTATCAGTTTTTGTAAAAGAACTCAGAAAGTTCTTCAGATATCAGTATACCAGGACTGTTAAATGCAGTCAAATTTAGTTATAGCATGGAACTCAGAGAGTTCAACCAGATTCAGGGATGCCAGATACAGTCATCCATGTCATCAGAACTATAGTTCCAGCCATGTATTAGCATATATATTTATCCATTACGTACTCACGATCTTACTTACTATGTATGTATGTTTGCACTCTTACATTCATATCAGTTAGTCAGTAGTATTATTCATGTATGTAAACCCTTTGCCTTAGCCTACCTCACTCATATACTCAGTACTCCAGTTGTACTGATGTATTTGCGGTATGGTTCTTTCTTTTTATGTTACACCATAGGTTCAGAGGCACGAGTCCCAGACCAGCAGTAGCAGTCGCATTCAGCATACAGGGTTGCAGTGAGTCCTCTTCATTCGAGGACGACATTATTTGATTTATTCATTTATTTCTTTAGTTCAGTTTTATGGAGTTAGTTGGAGACATGTTCCTTCAACTCCTTATTTCAGACAGTACTTAAAGACTTTTAGATTTATGCTTAGATTTAGCTTTCAGATTTATTTTTCAGTTGTTTTAGGTATTTTTCGCCCATATGGATGTTATATTATTTCAGTTGAACCTTATGGGCTATTGTGCATATTTTTCATATTATTATGTCATGAATTGCAGTATACAGGTACAGATATCAGTCATGGGTTAGCTTGTGGTCCCTCAGGGTCATAAGCACCGTGTAGCATTCTGATTAAGAAAATCGAGGCGTTATAAATAGTAATTTAATGTAGGGCTTGGAAAAGCCATTATTGATATTTCCTTAGAAATGGTGGTTATAAGCGTAGTTGATTCCCTTAGCGGTCACCATAAGAAGATTGGTGTTTGTTGTTGTGAGTTTAAGGGTCTTATAATTTGATACACGACTTGGTTATTCATTCTTTATAACTTCTTATGTCATCTTTTCTATCCCTTTACTTATTTGCATCGTGTGTTCGTGTTTCTTATTTCTTATTCTTAATTTGTGGTGTTACTACCATAGCTTGTGTTTATTGTTGTTTTCTGTTCATGGATGTTTTGTGCATTCCATTGTCGTATCTGTATCATTTGGTATTAGAGACACGTTTTAGAATTGTTCCTACAATTCTAAGTCTTAGGTTGTTGTTACCTTGAGAAAATCAATAGAGAAAGAGAGTCAAAATCTAAAAATAAAAAAAGGTGTGTCCCATTTTTGTGTTTTGACTAAAATTTTGAACTTAGAATTAAGAGATTATATTATGTTTTATTTGTTTCTAGTGTTATGTTCTTATTCCCTAACACTAAGTGAGTCTAGATCTTGGATTTGAGCTTTATCTGGGTGGTGTTGAGTTGTTCACCATTGTTAAGTTGAAGGCTGAAGAAACTAGAATGGTGAATCTCAAAATTGCAAGGGTTTTTGTGGATATTGTGACTTGAAAAACATGTGATTGTGTTTGGGAGTGCAATGTGAACTTGGAGAAACAAAAATCATCCAATTCCGAGTTTATTTGGGTTAGGTACCATTGTTTAATGTTCTTGGTGTTCTTCATGTTCTTCATAAATTGTTGAACAAAAATATTTAAAATGTGTTGTTTGATATAAAAAAATGGATAGTAAAGTGTGGTCCTTATTAGTCTTTAAACATATTCCAAGGACTTACCAAAGAAGAAAGGGGACCAAAGGGTTTTCAAAAGGCATTGTTACCAAAAGAAACAAAGAGCATATTCTAAGACAAACAAAAGAGAAAAGAAGACAAAGTCTTTCAAATGGTGTCTTTCCGAAAAGATGCAAGGAAAGTCAAAGTCTTTTGAATATTGAAAAAGTCTCCAAGTCATGTTTTCCCTCCCAAAGGTTATTTTCCATGCTTCCAAATTGAAAATTGACCAACACAAATTGGAAACAAATTTTTACCAAAAACGTCATCCACTTAGATGCTGCAACGTCATCAAAGTTGCCACTTCATCAAACTTTGGAATACCCTAAGCTCAAATTTTAGTTTATAAGTTTCTTTTCTTTATTTCCTTAGTTTCATTTCATGATACTAGAACTAATTAGCAACTAGTAATCACCTACTTAGCTGTAACTTAGTAGTTGAATCTATTTTTCTTTCATGTCTTTGTTCTTTGTGTGATTTTCTCGTTTCGATTTGTTGAATTTCCTTGTTTCAAGTTTGTAAGTATATTTTCCTATTTTGTGTCTTGAGTCAATCAAACAAGAATCTATTTTGGATGCTAAGTAGGATTGACATCTTATTGACTACCGAGTATAAGCAACTTTCAATATTCGTCACTTCAATTGTGAGGATCACAAAGGTGAGTGCATACGAGTGTTGGTGAGGATCTTTTACTACTTATCTTGTTTTTTCATATTGTAGGCACAAGGGGGTTTAAGGGGAATATGTCTTTGATAGCCATGGATTATTGTGAATACGACATGGGAGACTATGATTGTAGCGAGGGATTTTATGTCTACGATGTTGTTGGAGATTATGATGGCTATAAAAATAGCCATGATAAAGACACAGACAAATTTAAGAGTTATGGGTTTGAGGGGGAAAATAAGGTAAATGAAGTTCCTATTGCTTATGGTGAACATGTAGATGATTAAGAGCCTTGTAATGGTCCTTATGATGAAGTTGGGACGTATGGGGGTCTTACATTTCCCAAGCTGAAACTAGAATTGGTGTAAGGTATAACCCTTTCATTTGCAAAGATTATGAGAGGTATGGTGAGATTTCACGTATGGAGTATGAAAATTCATATTCTTTACCTTTTAGTACTTCTTATCAAGGTCGACATGGTGTGAAAGGCTATACTATCTATAGTGGATGTTGTCCCACGAGCAGAAGGGGGTATGCATCTCTAAAGCCGAAGGGTACCCATGTACCTTACAATGTTGATTCAAGAAGGAATGTTCACTCTAGAAAGGTGATCATTTGTGGGATACCAGGCTGCCTCATTGTGCTATATGATAGGAGCCATGAAACTATATCTTTTTATCTATGATTGACAATTTATGGTTGCTTCGAGAACCTTTACTTGTTCTATATTCCTTGGACGGGTTTAAGGTTACCTAGAGGGTGAAGGTTGTCTTCTCCTAATTTGAATACCATGAAGAGGTATGGTGCGATATTTTTTCCTTGACATACGGTCATATAATCTTGGGTGATGATTGGTTTGCACAACATAAAGTTCCAAATGTGTAAAATTATCCTAATGTTGTAAGAGACCGATGGAGAAATTATCTCATGACGTCCATTTTTCCCAAGTATCAAAAAGAAATACTCACTTAATAGTAAGGGTGTGTAAAGTGGCAATCCGAGAGTGGAAAAAGGAAAGGTTGTGTGGAGTAAAGTGAGAGGATTGTCACCAAACCATGCTAACTATTATTGGCCTTCTATTTCTAAGGATATTTTTGTAGGTACAACATGTCAAGCGGAGGATCACAAGGACAAAGATAATCTTCTATTGAAGCATATAGGGAACCTTCATACCATGGCAAAGAAGAATATACTCAAGAACTTCAAGGTAAAATAGCTAACTCTTACTCATTTATGTATATGAATGATAATTATGTGGATAGTAGACCATTAAGTGTGAGTAGTAGCTTACCTACTTGTGAGTCCATTGATTCTTTGCCACTTATTGATGATGTACATATGGTGAGTATGGATACACTAGTTGATTCTATTGATGATCAAATCTACTCTTTTTGTAATATTGATTTGTGTCCACCTAGTGTTGAAGCCATTATGTTGAGTGAAAGTACATTGTCTTGTGAAACTTATGTTGATCAACATATGTGTGAAAATTTCCCACTACTTAAGGTTATGTGTGATGTGATTAATAAATCTCAAGTGTGTCATGGATTTAAAAATATTTGTCAAAAGAATAGGAGTGAACCCGTGTGCTTGTCTTGTAGTAAATAGTCTAATGTGTTCTTGGATCATAGGGAAAATCATGTTCTTGAAACATCTTTGAAACTTGATAATGCACTTTTAGAGAGTAATTTTGCTTGTTCCAAATCTTTCCACAGGATAGACCATGGTCTCTTTAGGTATAATGCCTTGTTTGAAGATGATATAATCACTCCTAATGAACCTAGTGGTGACAATGATGGTATAGCCTGTCTTAAAGGCTACAACCTATATGTTATCCAACTATGGTGTGACAACATTCCTCCTAAAGATAGAAATATCTTTTCGAAAGATGAGATTACTCTTAAGGGTAAGGAATGTGTAGTCATTCCTGAAAACTCGAGAGAAAAGGTGCCATTGACTCCTTGGGGTAATGTCTCTAAATATGCATCCTTTCTTGACACACTTGTGCTTAAATTTCATAAATCCCAACTTATGGATGCCAAGTTGTCTATTTATATGAATGAAAGAGCGTGTATGTGCTTAAATACTTTGTCTTCACCCGTTTATGTCTTTACACTTGATTCTTTACTATACTACCTCTTTTTCTATGATGACATCCATGTTAGTTTTGGGTTTGAAATAAGTAGAGTTAGGGGTCTTGTTGGTTGGTCCACTTTCTTGAATGACAATGCTATATGGGATTGGTGGACTTTTAGACCAATAGTGTCACCATGTTTGATGAGGCCACCTGAAGAGGAAATGAAACAATTGTGCCTAATCGTTCCTAAGACAAAGGTATCCTTACCTTCTGGACTTAGTGATACCATTAAGACCTTTGTAGTTTCTTTATCTCTTGATACTTGTCATAGCCATTTCCTCTGTAACATTTTTACTAAACTTTTTATGATGAAGACAAAGGATTTGTGGTTATATCTCAAATATGTACCACCTTTGCATGATGATGTTATTTGTTGTATTAACCCTAACCCTCATGCCATGAGGAAGTTGTGATTGTTTATCCTTGCTTTAGTTTTGCAAGGTATGAATTTGAGGTCATATCCTTTTCAAGAAGGGGAGGATGATACGAGCCAAATGGTCATTCTATGCTTTTGAAGACATCATTGAAGGAGAATGCATAACCACTCAATACTTGGTCACCTCGAGGACACAAAAACATGTATGGAGGATCCATTTTAAGCATTACATAAAGCAAACCCGTGTGTGGAAGATTGTGTGGGGGATTACCTTTTATGCCAACCTGAGACCACAAGTGTTGAAGCATGACCCCATGGTTTTGGGGCATTGAAGAAGCACCCTTTTTAAGGGTATTTTGGGGATTACACTTGTTGGAAAGACACTCCATGGCTGCCCCTTTCATTAAGGGTATTTTGGCCATTTTGCTATGTAATAAGCTAGCCTTTAAATAGTCTTCTATTAGGACATTTGCGCCTTATTTTATGATGGATATTTGAAGAACATTGAAAGTCTTCTCTCTTTGAGAGTGTATCTTAGGTCTTGGAATAGCCATTTAGTATAGGGCTTAGAAAAACCATTATTGATATTTTCTTAGAAACGGTGGTTGTAAGCGGAGTTGATTCCCTTACCGGTCACCATAAGAAGATTGGTGTTTGTTGTTGCGAGTTTAAGGGTCTTATCTTTTTATATACGATTTGGTTCTTCTTTCTTTGTAATTTCTTGCGTCATCTTATCTATCCCTTTATTTGTTTACATCGTGTGTTCTTGTTTCTTATTTCTTATTCTCGGTTTGTGGTGTTACTGCCATAGCTTGTGTCCATCATTTTTTTGTGTGTTCCATAGTATTATACATATAAAAAATGATGTCGTTATTAGGGAGTGAAACTTAGCTTTTCTTTTTTTGTATTGATAGTGACTTTGGGTTTACCCTTTCGTATGTGTTGTATATCTTGGTTGTTGTTTTTGTTTCTTTATTGTTGATTTCAATAGTTTCCCTGACACAATGAGTGGTCATACAAGTAATTTCGGGGTCCTTTGATGGGCCCCTTGTCGATGAAGACCATCTCCATGACGTGGGGCATTCAAGTGTCATCCACATCTCACTAAATGTGGGGAATGAGGTCTTTCTTCTCACAAGTGTGATGATACACATGCTTCAAATGAAAGGACTCTTTGAGGGTCAAGCTCATGAAGACCCAATCTTACTCTTGAAATATTTTGCAGAAGTATGTGTCATATTCGACATTGCTCACATCACACAAAAATCTAAATGGTTGCACCTCTTCCTGTTCTCTCTAACAGGTGAGGCAGTATTATGGTTAAGGTTTCTTCTCTCCAGGTCAATCAAATCATGGGTCGAGCTTACCGACATTTTCTTATATTGTTACTTCCCACCATTAAAGATATTGCAAATGCAGGAGGACATCATTTATTTTGTCAACTCAATAGAGAGCCTCTCTATGAAGTTTGGGATAGGTTTAATTAAAAAATTGTGTAATTCCTAACCATGAGGTACAGGACAAGATGTTCCTACAAATATTCTATAGGGCATTGGATAACCCAACAAGACTGTGGTAGACAATGCGGACGGGTATCACTTGTGAGGTTGTCATATAGAGTGATTGAACTTTGCTTGAGCAAATCACAAAGAAAAATAGGGGGTGGAACATTCGGGACATGGAGGTAGCTCAAGGTTACCCTACTACCTCCAATATGGATAAAGAGACAAGAAATAATAAGAATAGAAGGAGGAAAACATGACAAAAATGATGACACAATTAGAACTCCTTACAAAGCATGTGATGCGTGCACCCATAAAAATGGTAAATGTTGTGGCACCCAAAGGATATGATGAAGAAGAATCCAAGAAGCTTAATGAAAATATTATATATTTGGAAAACTACTCCGGGGGTTCTCACTCGGCTTATCAAAGGAAAAGTGGGAACCAAGGTTCAACTCATCGTGATCGAAAAAAGAATGGTGTGATAAAGATAAAGATCATGATTTGAGGGATAAGGAAAGGAAGTATGTTAGATATGAGCCCCCACATGACCGAGTGAAAAGTAAAGAGTCAAATCCCATAGATCCTAAAAAGTTCAAAACTAAGGATGTGCTTGCTAGAATCTTGATAAGAGTAAAAGAGACAAAAAAATTATCTGAGAAATAAAAAAAGATTTTTCTCAAATCAACCAAACAGTTATATAACAATCCACTTCAATCAAGCAATTGCAAACTTAAATTGGCAAATCTCAACTGTAGTCAATGCTAGTCCAAAGGGTGGCCTTCCTAGTGATACAATGGAAAATCCAAAAAATGATGCTCAAGTCTTAGCAATTGTCACCTAAAATGGTAAAGAACTAGTTGCATAAGATGTTGAGTTCAAAGAAAAGTCTTATGATGATCTAGTGGACACAAAGAAGAACTATATGGATGAGTCTAATAATGAGGATCCAAAGTTCAAGAAGAGGATGCGGAAGAACCAATGATAAATGAAGAGATGGTTAAAGAGGAGGGAACTCCTAAGGTGGTTGAGGGTTATTAAATGCAATGTGACCAATTTTCCCAAATAAATATCCCTCATTCTTTCCCTCAAAGACTCAAGAAGAAGGAGAAAAGTGTCAAATTCAAGAAGTTCCTTGCCATGCTTAGCAATCTTTCAATTAATATCCCGTTGCTAGAGGCCATTCAAGAAATTCTAGGATATGCTAAGATAATGAAAACATTGATGTCCAAAAAGTGCCTCCTGTATGGTTAAACTATTGAAGTTACCCATGGTTGTAGTGCTATCATGACTAGAGATATGATAAAAAGGAAAGAAGATCCGAGAGACTTCATAATCCCTTGGACCATTAGGACACATAAATTTGATAAATCCTTGTGTGACCTTGTTGCAAGCATCAATCTCATGCTATATGCAATTTACCAAAGTCTTGGTTTGAGAACTCCTACTCCTACATCAATGAGACTCTTGATGGAGGATCACTCAATCAAGAAACCAGTTGGATTTTCGTATAATGTGTTGGTCAAGGTTGATCATTTAATATTGCCGGTGGACTTTGTGGTCCTAGAATATGAAATTTACAAAGAAATTCCCATCATCCTTGGTATACCCTTTTTGTCAACCGAGAGAGCAATTATTGATATGGAGCAAAGAGAAATAAAATTTTGGGTTCAAAATGATGAAGTGTCTTTCTGGGTTTGTAAAGATGAAAACAACCAATGAAACTCAGTAGTGTATGTCATTGATGTGGTAGATAAAGAGGTGGATAAAGTCCCTCAAGTATCCAACTTGAAAGTTGAAGAATGTCGTGTCGCGATGATATATTAGGGGTTTGGTGGAAGGCAAGCCAAAAATGCCAAAAAAGTGGCATGTATCCTTCGAATTTTGATTAGTAGAGTAGGTTTCATTTTTATTTGTGATTAATCCATGAAATTATGGTACCATGATGTGTTTTGAATGAGGTTGAGAAAGGAAAAATGTTGTGCATTTAAGTAGTGGACTGAATAGCAGAAAATAGAGGACCAAAAAATTACCTCTGTTACCGCAATGGCAATACACGTGTTTTCCCAATCGTGGTAGTTATGCAATCATGATCGTGTAACTTTGGGTGCGATAGTCGTTAAGTCAATTTTAAAAACTAAACAGCCGACCTATTTCCCCTACACTTCTTTCCAATTTTTTCTCAAGTTACACCTATGTTTTTGTCATGTTTTGGACAACCAAATTTTTCACTACATCCCCCGACATCCTCCTATTTAGTATGTTCTTAAAATTTATTATCTATATACGTGTATGTGTAGGCCTTATAATCCATGTCTTAGAAATATCCTAAACTTGTGATTTTCATGCTAAACCTTTGTTTAATTGTGCTTATTTGTGTGCTTAGATGTTAGTATTGGTGTGTACATTGATGGGGAAGTCCTGAGTACCCTAATTTGTTAAAAAATGATAGGATTAGTATATGCACACCAAGTGTTTAATTAAATGCCCTAATGAAGACCTTAATCATTTTCACATATTTTAAGGGCATGATCGAACATCTATGGGATATGTTTCATGCTCATATGTAAATTGTTAATTTAGAACACACAAGAGCATTGAAATCAGATGTTTTGAACTTTGAAAATTTTGGTTTGATGATGCCTCACGTACCACAATCGTGGTCACAAGATCACAATTGCATTAGTGTGATTTTGACCTAATGGCCCGCAATTACATTAGCACAATAATAGCTCTGTGGCCCGCGATCATGGTATCTAAGGCTGATTTTCAGCCTGAACCAAATATCCTTCAAGCTCATTTCTTGCCCAGTAATTGTTAAGAAACCACCCTGTTAGCTTAATTTAATAACATAGCATAGTTTTCATATGTAAATATTGATAATTGATGTTTTGTGATATTCTTAGGTTTCTAAAGCTAAAAATGGGAGACTACGACCAAAGCCGGTTCATGGATGTTGAGTGTCAAAATTTGTAATATGCTAATTTGTCTAGAACCAAGTTCCTCCTTAAGAGAGGAATTTTCTTAGACAAGGTTCCAGAGAACCTCCCGATATTTCATGACTGCCTAGTAACCACTGGGTAGAGGTTCTTTACCACAAATCTATGCTGAGCAAACGAGCATTGGGTGAGGAAATTCTATGTAATCCTCAGCATAGTCTCTATATCATACCCAGTCATGAGGATCTGAAAGAAAGTCATTCACTTTAGGGTTGAGAAAATAAATAACATCTATGGGATACCGAATGCTAACATAAGGCCATAAGAAGATAAGGGTTGTGAACCTGAGAGATGGCTTGCTGATAAGTTGTGTCTCATTAGAGAGGTTTCATGGGATGCCACGAAGATTGAGATATCACTACAGGACTTTAAAACTAAGGCTCGGATTTGGTTTGCTATCATTTGTAGTTGGATTTGTCCTTGCACCCATATGACCTATATCCCTGATGTGAGAGCCTGAATAATTACATGCATTCTGGACAACATTCCTCTAAATGTTGGGCATCTTATTCTGCTAGAAATATGACATTTCAAGCTAAAAAATGGTTCCTTGATTTTATATCCATCTTTATTACTAAGTTCTGTAGAAGAGCCGAGGTTGAGAAGTACCTCGAATATAATTGGTTGCATCCAAAGAACCTCATCTATCCATATAAGATTTGGGGTGAGGGCGCATCTGGTAAGAGAAAGAAGAGAAAGATCGACTTAGGCAAAATGATAAATAAGGACACCTACTCTTGCAAGACATCCATAATAGGGCCTTTTAAAGGGATCTCAGTGGAGATGAGGGCGATCAAGAAGCTTGTGTTCGGGTTGCCTACGGGGACGGGAGAGCCTTCCATCACTCGTCACTCATATTTTGCTCAATATGATTATGAGAAATACCTGGAGGACCAAAAGATGCAGGGAGCCACTATTTCAAGGCTTAAGAGGGACTACTCATCTTTGGCACAATCACACAGGAAGCTCAGGGATTCTCATGAGAAGATGAAGAAGAGGGAGAAGAAGCGAGATAAATTCTTCATGATGATGTAGATGAGATTGAAGGGCCTTTGGAAGGTCCTGAAACCTAAGAATAAACATTTTTATCCTAGAGATGACAGTTATGATGAGGTCCCAGCCGCATGTTCTAATTTAGATGATATTAGAGGTGGAGGAGAAAATACAAAGACCAAGGGTGAGGATAATCCTTGATTCAGTTATAAGAAACACCCTTTACTCCTTTTTATGATCTATTAATTATGAAGTGAGGTTAGTGCAAGCTTTTAGTTAGGGGTTCCTGTCTCCGTATTTATTTAGTTTTCCTTGATCTATATTATTAAGATATTTGTTGGATGTTTTTAAGTTGATTTGGATGATTTTTATTTTGAGTTGTAATAATCGGGCACTCGACTGGGTTTGGAGCCATAGATGCAGGGGAAGTCTAAGTACCTGTAGCATTGGAGTTTTGGGATCACTCATATACCTATGGTGAAGTCTGAGTAGCCATATGGTTTTACTTTATGAGAGGTGAAATATGAGAGGGCGACTTGGTTTGGTGCCCTCAATAGAAAATTTTGTGTGGTGTGAATGCAAAGAAAACAACCCCCTCCATCCAAAAATTTTGAATACCAAGGTAACGGATATAAAAAATTTTGTAAATGCTTTACCTCTTTTTGTGACTCCAAAGTCCTTAGTTTATAGTACATAGTAAGTATCTCCTTTTGTCTCTGGAAGGAAATGCAATTGAGCCTCCTTGAAAAGTTTGCATGTCATGTGTGGTGAGCGTAATTGTTTAAATCTCATGCTTGATTGTATCATCTAGAACTTGCCTCTTTAGTCTCTCAAGGAGATACAAGAACAAAACCACAGAAGGACAAAACACACTCCAAATTAGTCCACAATCTTATGAATCCAAGGACCAAGATGGAGACCACTCTCGGATTCTTTATCAACAAGAAGAATACAAGATACAATGGTGTATATAACACCAAAACAGCCACAAAATATGATTGTAAGACCCCGCAAAGTTACCTCATAGTCTGAACCTTAGAACGTGTCAAGTGAATCATAATTTCAGCCCTAAAAGATACAGAAGTAACTTCCCAAGTAATTAGTATTTAAGGTATGTAAGGTTTGAACATGGACACTTCTTTCGTCCTTGTGCCCAAAAAGTGTTTTAATTACAAGGATGTATGATTTTCCATGTCTTATTATGAAATTGGAGTATGGGTTTATACCCTATGTTTTTATTCCTTGAGATTTTAATAGCTCTAATGTTCTAGAAATTGAAGTACATGATTATGTTGAGATTTTAAGACAAATTTCCAAAAATTCTAGATTTCTATATGATTTATGAATCCATATGATATCTAGTATGCATTTTGGTGAGTCTTAACTTGAGATTGAATTATGGGTCATTAAACCCTACTTGAGATTTCAATTTTTATGAACTTTCGTGCTATGAGCACCCCTGATTTGAGTATTTTGAGATCATTGAGAAAGTTTTGACCTTAAAAATCCACTTTAATAAATGAGATTAAAGATTTTATAGTTGGGTTCTTCATGAACCATGAGATTATTTTAAAGTGGATTTCCATGAGATGAGCGTAGCTAACTATAGGGAGTAGTATTTAGCACCAAGTTGGGTAAGTTAATATGATTTCATACCCTAGAATTACGTGCCACCCTAGGATTGATATTTATGGGCCTGAGTCCAAGATAAGTAATCACTGAGTTGAGGTTATACTCCCTGGCAAGAGTATGACGCCTCTCCCCAAAGTGAAGTTTCTTACTTAGGAGGATAAGACGTTGGACTCCATGTAGCTAGCATGGTTTATGTCAGTTAAGAGAACCTCCATTGAGATGAGATATTTTCCTTAAAAGAAGTTATTTTCCCTGCTAGTAAACAGTAAATAAACAACTTTTGAGTATTTTTCCTAAATAGTAAGATTTTTGGCATAGTTTCTTGAAGTAAAATTTTCCCAAGAAGAAAGTAGTTTCCTCTACTAGTAAGAGTTGATAATCAGTTTTTTAACCAAAGTTATATAATTATGAGTTCCAAGTGTCTTGAGTCTAAAAGAGTTCTAAGTTTTTGAGCATTAAAGAAGTTTTACTCTCCATGAAATATATGCATGAGTTTGAAAGTATTATTTAAAGCTTCCTTCATCCTAAGAGTAATGAGCATAAGAGGAGGGTACAAATTTTAAAGATAAATTAAAATGACTCACGAGATTTATGTTGCATGTTCCATTATACATGATTTATGAGCTTTACATTTTAGACTTATTCAAGCTATGCGAGTCATACCTAATTGCATGCATGATTTGATTAAAGAGTATTGATATTGTTTTATGTAAATGCATACACCCCCATATACTCAGTACATTCCCAAGTACTGATCCACATATACGTCTATGAGCTAGATTGTCTTATAATGTAGGTTGAGGTTCTCAATCTTACCCTCGTCAGTGATTTTCGAGTACCTTTGTCTATATCTCCACAGTGGTGAGTCCTCATGGTTCGAGGACCTATCTTCAGACGTTTCAGTATTTTAGTAGATATGTTATTTCTTTTAGTTCAGTTTGAGTCAGTTGGGGACATTCCTAATGGCTCTCTTGTTCATGAAGTAGTAAAGGCTTTGTCAGACTAGTTATTAGATTGTTGTTATGTTGAGATTTTAAGTATTATAGTCGTTTGGGCAGAGCAATTTCTTTGTATTTCCTACCATTTGAGATGACAGTGCTAGTGTTTTGTTTATTTTATCTCGAAATAAGTTATTATGTATAATAATAGGCTTAAAGTTTTAGCTTGGGGATATTTATAGTCTTAAGCACCGTGTGACATCCCGAGAGGAGATTTCGGGTCAATTCAAACTTGGTATCAGAGCCTAAGGTTTAGGGAGTCCTAGGGAGTCTGACAAGCTGCGTTAAGTGAGTCTTGATCATCAGTGTGTAGTGTGCCACATTTATGAGTAAGAGACTATAAGACGTTTTAAGAAAAAGTTGCTTCTTTCTTTCAGATTCTATCATGCCTACAGTTGTCCCTCTCATCTAATAAAGCATGCTCTTCTATTTCAAAAAATGCCTCCCCAAAGAGCGAACGCCCACAGAAACAACAATGAGCAACCTCAGCTCGTTGATCCCTTAAATAAGACCGTATCTCATGCCGAGTTTTGGGCAGCCTAGCAGGGAGGTGATTTAGCTTTAGCTAGGATTCTTGATTTCATACAGATGAATCCGCTAGAGTTTTATGGGTCTAAGGCAGATGAGGACCCACAGTTGTACCTTGAGAAGGTGAGGAAGATCACACAGGTGATGCATGTTTCAGAGGAAGAAAGTATTGAGCTGGCGTCTTACAGGTTAAAAGACATTGCTTATGACTGGGTTGTATAGTAGAAGAAGGGTAAAGGTAAGGGTGTTTCTCCTATGACTTGGAAGGTGTTCCAATATACATTCTTGGATAAGTTCTTTCCGGTTGAGATGAGGGAAGCAAAGATTGATGAGTTTA
This sequence comes from Capsicum pubescens, assembly GCA_030864215.1. Lineage (NCBI taxonomy): Eukaryota > Viridiplantae > Streptophyta > Magnoliopsida > Solanales > Solanaceae > Capsicum > Capsicum pubescens. The sequence goes on along the minus strand of CM061538.1, from coordinate 189,701,204 downwards.
TGAACTTAAGGTAGAGCTCCATGACTGTTAAGGAGTACTTCCAAAAGTTCAACCAGTTAGCCAAGTATGCTCCTGATTTGATTGCTGACACCCGAGCTAGTATGAGCAAGTTTGTGATAGGTGTTTCTAGTTTGGTACTGAAAGAGTGTAGGACTACGATATTGAATAGAGATATGGATCTATCTAGATTAATGATACATACACAGTAGATAGAGGTTGATAAGATAAGGAAGAGAGATAGAGTGAGGGGTAACAAGAGGGCTAGATCTGAGTAGCATGAGTACGGTTAGGATAGGTCCTATAGAGGGAACCGGCCACATTTCTAGATTCATTCTTCTATGCCAACACCTTTATCAGCTAGTTCTCTCGCTCCTAGAGACAGGCAGGAGCCAGGGAATAGGTCTTCTATGTCTAGGTCACAGATAATGTAAGTTAGAGATCCCGCTATCCTCCTTGTTCTATGTTTGGTAGGGATCATCCCAATAAGTGCTTGGAAGATCAGAGGGTTTGTTTTGGTTGTGCCAATTTGGGCCACAAACTTAGACATTGTACGTATGCTAGGTAGCGGAATAGAGATGCTCGAACTCTATCATAGACTACTAGTGCACCAGCTCTTGTAGCCCGTCCCTCCTCTGCTTAGGGCGCTTTATCTAGCACTGTTGGAAGTCAGCATTAGAACATATTCTATTCTTTACTATCCCGTCAGGAGCAGGAGGATTCTCCTGATGTTGTTACTGCTCCATGTCTTTTTCTTTGATGTTTATGTGTAGTTGGACCCCAGGTCAAGTTTCTCTTATGTGACCCCACTTGTAGCTGTGAATTTCAAAATGAGTCCTGAAAAGATTCTTGATCCTTTCCTAGTTTGTACTCCAGTAGGGGAGTCAGTTGTTGCTAAGCAAGTGTACAAAAATTATCCTGTTACTGTTCTTCATAGAGTCATACTTGTTGATTTAATAGAGTTAGCCATTGTGGATTTTGACCTTATTCTGGGTATGGATTGGCTTTATTCTTTTTATGCATCTGTAGACTATCGTACCCGTGTGGTCAAGTTTCAGTTTCTTGATGAACCAGTTTTTGAGTGGTCTAGGAGTTCAGTATCTCCCAAGAGTAATTTTATCTCCTATCTCAAAGCCAAAAAGCTAATATCAAAAGGTTCTATCTATCACCTAGTTAGAGTCAAAGACACTAAGTCTGAGGCTCCAACTATTCAGTCAGTCAACATTGTTAATAAGTTTCCTAATGTTTTTCTGGAAGATCTCCCAGGGGTAGTCCCATAGAGAGATAGAATTCGAGATTGACCTTCTTCCCGACACTCAGTCTATTTCTATTCCACCATACCACATGGAACCTATAGATCTTAAGAAGTTGAAAGAGCAACTCAAAGATCTTTTAGATAAAGGTTTCATAAGGCCCAGTGTCTCTTCTTGGGGCGCACCTGTTCTATTCGTGCAGAAGAAATATGGTTCTTTACAAATGTTCATTGACTATCGTCAGCTTAACAAGGTCACAGTAAAAAATAAGTATCCTCTTCCAAGAATTGATGACCTGTTTGATTAGTTGCAAGGTGAAAGTTATTTCTCTAAGATAGACCTTAGATCCGGCTATCACCAGCTGAAGGTAAGGAAGTGTGATATTCCAAAGACAGTTTTCCGAACCCATTATGGTCACTTTGAGTTTCTAGTCATGTATTTCAGGCTAACTAATGCTCCAACAACCTTTATGGACCTCATGAATCGAGTGTTCAAGCAATATTTTGATATGTTTATCATAGTGTTCATAGATGACATCCTTGTGTACTCCCGTACTGAGAATGACTATGCAGATCACCTTAGGATTGTCTTGTAAACTCTTAGAGATCACCAATTGTTTTCCAAATTCAACAAATATGAATTTTAGCTAAGATCAGTAGCCTTTTTGGGTCATATCATTTCAGCCAAAGACATTAGAGTTGATCCCCAAAAGATAGAAGTTGTAAGAAATTGGCCTAGACCTATCTCTCCATCTGACATTAGGAGTTTCTTGGGTCTAGCTGGCTACTACCACTGTTTTGTTGAAGGTTTCTCTTCTATTACGTCTCCCATGACCCAATTGACCTAAAAGAAAGTTATGTTCCAGTGGTCAGATTCCTGTGAGAAGAGTTTTCAAGAGTTGAAGACTCGAGTTACTTCAACCCCTGTGTTGACTTTTCCTGATAGTACAAATGGTTTTGTGGTGTATTGTGATGCCTATAGAGTTGGTTTGGGTTTTGTGTTGATGAAAAAGGGTAAGGTTATAGCCTATGCCTCTAGACATTCGAAGACGCATGAAAAGAACTACCCAACCTATGATCTTGAATTAGCTGTTGTAGTCTTTTATTTAAAGATCTGGAGACACTATCTTTATGGTGTTCGTATGGATGTGTTTACTGATCATAAGAGCCTGCAGTATGTGTTTACTCAGAGGGAGTTGAATCTTAGGCAGAGGAGGTGGTTAGAGTTGTTGAAAGACTATGACATAAGTATGTTGTATCACCCGAGCAATGCCGATGTGGTGGAAGATGCCCTTAGCAGGTTCTCCATGGGTAGTGTTACTCATGTAGAGGAAGGTAAGAAAGAGTTAGCTTATGATGTGCATCGACTGGGTAGATTGGGTATTATGTTGCTTGATTCAGCTGAGGGAAGTGTTGCGGTGCAAAGCAGTTTTGAATCCTCTTTAGCTTCGGAAGTGAAGGAGAAGCAAGACAGAGTTACTAGTTTGGTCAGACTGAAGGAGTCAGTTAAGGACCAGAAGTTAGAGGTTTTCTCCCAAGGGACAGTTGGTGTGTTTATATTGCGGGGTAGATTGTGTGTTTTGTGTGTTGATGATTTGAGGCAAAGGATTATGGATAAAGCTCATGGCGCGCGGTATTCTATTCATCCTGACACTACCAAGATGTAGCACAACTTGCGGGAAGTCTATTGGTGGAGTGGTATGAAGAAGGATATAGCTGAGTTTGTACAAAAGTGTGCAATGTGCCAACAGGTTAAGGTAGAGGACCAAAGACCTGGTGACGTGATGCAAGAGTTTGGTATACCTACTTAGAAGTGGGAAGAGGTGAATATGGATTTCCTGACTGGTTTACCTCTTTCGCGTCGTCACCGTGATTCTATTTGGGTTGTTGTAGACAGGCTGACTAAGTTCGCGCATTTATTGCCTATGAATACATATTATACAACTGAGTATTATGCTAGATTGTATATCCGGGAGTTAGTCAGACTGCATGGAGTTTCCTTGTCTATCATTTCGGATAGGGGTACTCAATTCACTTCTCAATTTTAGAGAGCATTTCAGCAGGGTCTTGGTACCCAAGTTCATTTGAGTTCCACTTTTCATCCACAGATAGATGGTCAGGATGAGAGGACCATTCAGACTCTAGAAGATATGTTGAGGAAATGTGCACTTGATTTCAAAGGTAGTTGGGATGAGCATTTATTAGTAATAGAGTTTGCTTATAACAATAGCTACCAGCTAGCATCGAGAAGGAACCATTTGAGGCTTTGTATGATAGAAGATGTAGATCACCCACAGGTTATTTTGAAGTGGGTAAAGCTGTTGTGATTGTACCTAATGCAGTGTTTGAGGCCATGGAGAAGGTGAAGTTAATTAGAGAAAGGTTGAAGACAGCTCAGAGTCGTCAAAAGTCATATGCCGATGTGAGGAGAAGGGATCTTGAGTTTGAGGTGGATGACTTGGTGTACTTGAAGATTTCACCCATAAAACGGGTGAAGAAGTTTGGTAAAATGGGGAAGCTTAGTCCCCGTTATGTTGTCCCGTATAGAGTCTTGAGCCGAGTTGGGAAAGTAGCCTATGAAATTGTGTTTCCCACAGAGTTGTCAGCCGTTCATCCTATTTTTCATATCTCCATGCTTAAAAAGCTTATTGGTGATTCTATGGTAGTAGGTCCTTCAAAGAGTGCTGATATTCAGAGAAGTCTTTCATTTGATGAGATACCTATTGAGATTCTAGATTTCCAGACCTGTAGACTGAGGAACAAAGAGGTTCCGTTGGTTAAAGTTTTGTGGCAGAACCAGTCAGTTGAGGGCACTACTTGGGAGGCAGAAGCAGACATGCGAGCCGAGTACCCGCACCTCTTATCCGTGAGTTCAAATCAAGCTGAAGGTATTATTCTTCCTTAATTCATCCCTTCTAATCTAAAGTTCAGCTATGAACCTATTCTTACATGAGTTCTTGCAATTTCCAAAGTATTCAAGAGTTTTGAAAGATTTTGAGCCCATTTAGCAAATTGCTTAAGCTATGTGTACTCAGTTTTTCCTATGTCCCTAGTCTAACTAGCGATATTTGAGGACGAATGCATCCAAGGGGGAGATATTGTAAGACCTGCAAAGTTCCATCCTAGTCTGAGCCTTAGAACGTGTCAAGTGAAGCATAATTTTGTCCCTAAAAGATTGAGAAGTGACTTCCCAAGTGCTTAGTGTTTAAACCTTGTTGAATTTTCATAAAAAATTACTTTCTATCATATGGGGAATTGAATTATCTTTCAAACAACACCCCTTTTGTCAAAATCTGATGTTAGAGTAGAAAGATATAGCCTTTTTCCAGAAAGCAGTGGAATTGCTCAGGTGCGACGGAGAGGGCCGATGGACCGTCGGACTAGCAACAGATTGTCGCCCAGAATGTCGTACTGAGGCAGAAAACTAACCCACTGGCCAAGTGTGATGGAGAGGGCCAACGAAAAATCGTGATAGTGATGGACTGTCGCACCCCACTATCGTAGTCGAGACAGAAAGTAAGTTTCTGGCCCAGGTACGATGGTCAGGACCGACGGACCAGTAGGCCTCCGATGGACCATCACATCCCGCCATCGCACATCCCGTTCAATATTTTTAACTCATTTTAAATAGGGTTTTCTGGTCTTTTCCCACCCTTTTAACATCATATATATTTCAAAACAAACTAGATAACCTCATTATCTCCCAAAATAATCAAAGGCTAGGGTTTCTTCCTCAAGAATAAACCCAAAATCCTTCTCCAATAAATTCAAGAGTTCACCATAGATTATACAAATTGAGTTGAGATTTAAGTTCCCCAAGTCAAAGGCTTCAACAAACCTTTCTCAAAGAGTAAGAAGAAGAGTCTCAAGAAAGTTTGTTCATCCAAGACACAATCTAAGTATGTGGGGTTTGAACAAGGACACTTTTTTCATCCTTGTTCCTAAAAAGTGTTTTAATTACAAGTATGTATGATTTTCCATGTCTTATTATGAAATTGGAGTATGGGTTTATACCCTATGTTCTTATTCCTTGAGATTTTAATAGCTCTAATGTTCTAGAAATTGAAGTACATGATTATGTTGAGATTTTAAGACAAATTGCTGAAAATTCCAGATTTCTATATGATTTATGAATCCATATGATATCTAGTATGCATTTTGATGATTCTTAACTTGATATTGAATTATGGGTCATTAAATCCTATTTGAGATTTCAGTTTTTATGAACTTTTGTGCCATGAGCACCCCTGATTTGAGTATTTTGAGATCATTGAGAAAGTTTTGACCTTAATGGTCATGGTAGCTTTGAAATCCACTTTACTAAATGAGATTACAAATTTTATAGTTGGGTTCTTCATGAACCATGAGATTATTTTAAAGTGGATTTACATGATATGAGCGTAGCAAACTAAAGAGAGTAGTATTTAGCACCGAGTTGGGTAAGTTACTACGGTTTCATACCCCAGAACTATGTGTCACCATAGGATTGAGATTTATGGACCCGAGGCTGAGATAAGTGATCACTGAGTTTAGGTTATACTCCCTAGCAAGAGTATGACGCCTCTCCCCAATGTGAGGTTTCTTTCTTAGGAGGACAAGACGTTGGACTCTATGTAGCTCGCATGGGTTATGTCGGTTAAGAGAACCTCCCATGAGATGAGATATTTTCCTTAAGAGAATTTATTGTCCCTGCTAGTAAACAGTAAATAAACAACTTTTGAGTATTTTTCCTAAATAGTGAGATTTTCAGAATAGTTTCTTGAAGTAAAATTTTCCTAAGAACAAAGTAGTTTCCTCTACTAGTAAGAGCTGATAATCATTTTTTTAACCAAAGTTATATAATTCTGAGTTCCAAGTGTCTTGAGTCTAAAAAAGTTCTTGAGCGTTAAAGAATTTTTACTCTCCATGAGATATATGCATGAGTTTGAAAGTATTTTTTAAAGCTTCTTTCAGTCTGCGAGTCATGAGAATAAGAGGAGGGTACAGATTTTAAAGCTAAAGTATAATACTCATGAGATTTGTGTTGCATGTTCCATTATACTTGATTTATGAGCTTTACATTTTAGAATTATTCAAGCTGTGTGAGTCATTCCTAATTGCATGCATGATTTGATTAAAGAGTATTAATATTGTTTAATGTAAATGCATACACCCCCATATACTCAATACATTCCCAAGTATTGATCCACATATACGTCTATGTACTACATTGTCTTATAATGTAGGTTCAGGTGCTCAGTCCTAGCCTTATTAGTGATTTCTGAGTACCTTTGTCTACATCTCCACAGTGGTGAGTCCTCATGGGTCGAGGACCTATCTTCACATATTTCAGTATTTTAGTCGATATGTTATTGCTTTCAGTTCAGTTTGAGTCAGTTGGGGACCTGTCCCAATCGCTCTCGAGTTCATGGAGTAGTAAAGGCTTTGTCAGACTAGTTATCAGATTGTTGTTATGTTGAATTTCAAGTATTGTAGTTGTTTTGGAAGATAATTTTCTTTGTATTTCCTACCATTTGAGATGACAGTGCCAGTGTTTTGTTTATTTCATCTCGAAATGAGTTATTACGTGTAGTAATAGGATCAAAGGGTTAGCTTGGGGCTACTTGTAGTCTTAAGCATCGTATGACATCCCGAGAGGAGATTTTGGGTCATTACAGTGATGAACAAGATGTATAACAATAGAACAAGTTTTGGATTCAATAAAGGACCCAAAATAGTCAATTACACAAGATAACAACAACAAAAGTAAAGGATAGATAGTGAGACCAAGATTATTACAAGATTAAGAACTAAGGAGTGTATTAAACTTAAAAACCCCTAATGAATGTAATAATCAAAGCCACACTCTTATGGTGACCGCCAAGGAAATCAACTCACCTTAAGATCCACCATTTCCAAGCAAAGATCAATACTAACTTTTCCAAGCCCTAACTATGACTACACTAATGTGTTCTACTCTAAAGTGAGAGGATTTTTAATGTTTCAATCTTTCATCTTTCAAAACTAATAAGATAATACCTAAAAAGTCCTACTTATAGTATATTACAAAAGAAGGCAAAAAAGACTACACTACCCTTAATGACCAAGGGTGGCCTTCGTGTGTTGGAAAATAATATGAATTGTCCAAAATTCCCTTAAGGATAAGTGACCAAAATGTCCTTAATAAAGGAAACCAAAACCGTGAACCACCAAAGGTGGTCCAAACCCGAGAGTCCTTAAGTTTTCAAGGATCCAAGCAATTTTCCATACTTGGGTTTGATCTATGGTAGGCTCAAAACATCCCCTCCACGTATGATCCTGTGCTTTCCATGCGACCAAAGCTTGATTCTTCACATAGTGACTTTGAATGATGTCATCGAAAGCTAAGGCGGCCATTATTTTGGTATCATCCTCCCCTTCTTGAAAAGGATTCGACCTCGAATCCAAACCTTGCAAAATCGAAGAGAGGGCAAACAAATACAAACTCCTCATGGCATAAGGGTTAGGGTTAACACAACAAATCATCTCAACATGCCAAGGTTGCACATATTTGCAATATAACAAAGGATCCTTTAAATTGAATATTAAAAGATCAAAAAAAGGTGAACAAAGGATTTGGTTATAGGAATCACCAAGAGATAAAGAAACTACATAGGTCCTAATGGCATCAAATAATCCATATAGTAGAACTTCTTTCATCTTATGAGCCATAAGACACCATTGCTTCTTTATCTCATCAAAAGACCACACCAATAGGGGTGTTTTGATTGGTTCTAAAGTCCATAAAATCCATATAGCATTATCATACACACACATGGACAGACCAACAAACTTCTTACCTCGACATAAAACAAATCCAAAACTAGCATGGACGCCATCATAGGCAAGGAGGTAGAATAGGAAAGAATCACGTGCAAAGGAATTCACAGATTAAGAATAAGCATTTAAACACATACACATTATTTCCTTCAAATAACTAGACAACTTGGCATGCAAAAGTTGGAATTCATGCAATTTAGGCACAAGTGTGTCAAACAAGGATGCACATTTAGGAACATTAGACCAAGGAGTCAATGACACCTTTGCCCTCGGGTTTTTGAGAAGGACTACACATTTCTTACTCTTAAGAGTACTCTCATATTTCAAAAAGATATTTCCATCTTTAGGAGGAATATTGTCACACCATAGTGGGTTAGCATATCAGCTATAGACTTCAAGGTAAGCTATACCATCATTCTCACCACTAGGTTCATTAGGAGTGTTTAAATCATGTTCAAACAAGACATTATACCTAAACAGAGCATGATATATTTCCCAGCAAGATTAGGAACAAACACGTTCATCACTCTCTAAAATATCAATAGCATGTTTCAAAGAGATGTGAAGCATAAGATTGTTCCAAGAATGGCTCTTGGTTTCACTCCCATTTTTGTGACCAACATTTTCAAGTACTTCACTCACTTGAGTTCTATTAACCACATCACACACATACTCAAGTGGTGGACAATTTTAACAAATAAGTTGATCAACACAAATTACACAAGACGGTGTACTTCTGCTCAACATATAGGCTTTAACACTAGGTGGACATAAATTGATCTTACAAGAAAAGTCAATTTGGTCATCAATAGGATCAACTAGTGTATCCATACTCATAACATGTACATCATCAACAAAAGGCAATGAATCATTAGAATCACAAGTAATTAAGCTACTACTCACACTCAATGGGTTACTAGCCATACAATCATTATTTACATGCACAAAAGTGTAACAGTTAACTATTTTACCTTGAAGTTCTTGAGTAGACTCTCCTTTGCCATGTTGTGAAGGTCCTCCACAATCTTGGGAAAGAAATCAACATTTCTCTCCTTCAGTTTCCATGTCGGTACCTACACAAATGTCCTTAGAAATAGAAGGACAAACAATGTTAGCTTGGTTTGGTGGTAATCCCCTCACTTCGCTCCACACAACCTCTCTTTTTATGCTCTTGGATTACCACCTTGCACACCCTTACTCCTCTTAATATTTGTCTCTCATAAGCATTCAGATTAGAGTAAGTATTCACTTCTCTTTACGGCTCGGGCAGCATGTAGGTCACGACGTGATTTCCCCACCGGTCTCTTAAAACATTAGGCCAATTTTGCACATTTGGAACTCAATGTTATGCAAACCAATTGGAACCTAAGCATACATGACCGTATGTCAAGGGAAGAATATTGCACCACACCTCCTCATGGTATTCAAATTGGGAGAAACCAACTTTGACCCTCTCGGTAACCTTAAACCTATCTAAGAAGTATGGAACAAGTAAAGGCTAATGAAACAACCCCAAGTAGTCATCCATGGATGGAAGGATGTAGTTCCTATAGTACCTATCATTTACCACAGTGAGGCAGCCCGATATCCCACAAATGGGCACCTTTATGGAGTGTACACTCCTTCTCGGATCAACATTGTAAGACACACGAGTACCCCTCGATTTTGGAGATGTATACCCTCTTCTTATTATTGGACAACCTCCACTAGATCTAGTATAACCATTCACACTATATCGACCTTGATAAGAAGTACTACAAGGTGGAGAATATGAATCTTCACAATCCCCACGTGCACTCTCATCATAGCTCTCATAAGCTTTGTGAACAAAAGGATTATACCTAACACCAAATCTAGGTACGGAGTGAGAATTGTAAGACTCCTCACATGCCCCAACATCGTCATAAGATCCATCACAAGGTCCTATATCATCTCCAAGTTTCCTATAAGTACTAGGCAATTTATTCACCAAATTTTCTTTCTCAAAACCTTAACTGTCAAATCTGCCCAAGTTTTGATCATGGCTATTTTCATAGCCTCTGTAATCTCCCTTAACTTTGTATCCATAAAACCCCTCACTACAATTATAGTCTCCCATATTGTATTTACAATAATCCTCAGCTATCAAAGACATATTCCCTTTATATCACCTTTGTACCTACACAATGAACAAAAAAGATTAGTAGTAAAAATCTCCTTACCAACACTCGTATACACTCACCTTTGTGATTCTCACAATTGAAGCGGTGAATATTGAAAGTTCCTTATACTCAGGTAGTCAATAGGATGACAATTCTACTTGGTGGCTGGAATGGATTCTTGTTTGATCGACTCAATACTCAAAACAAAATTTATTTACGAACTTGAAACAAAGAAGTTACTACGAGTTAAAAAAATGAGAAAAGCACACAAATAACGAAGACACGAAAGAAATGGATTCAACAATTAATCTACAACTAAGTAGGTGATTACTAGTTGTTAATTAATTCTAGAATCAAAACATGAAACTAATAAAACAATAAAATGAAACTAAGAATCTAAAATTTGAGCTTAATTATGTTGTGTGAACAGTAAAAACGTGATAACCTGGAAGCCACATAATTGGTCACGGTCCCACACAGTTTTGTTGTCCAATTTCAAGTCTTGGTCAATTTTTTAGTTTGGACTTTAGTGGAATTTGTTTAACGAGGGAATTAAAACAAGTCTTAGAGCCCTTTTCAATTGTAAGTTTCAAGACTTTGACTTTACTTGTACTTCTGCTTAAAACATGGGTCCTTGAATCAGGAAAGTTGTTGGAAAGTGATTGAGATGTGATTGACTAGTTGATGAGTGATGGTAAGTCTTTCAAGACTAACAAAGCTTCTCATTTTTCCCTTCACCTTTATAGATCTAATGTTCACTTTATTTTAACAATCTATGAAGGTTGTGAAGAAATTCAAGAACAACATCAAGAATCACCAAGAACAACCAACAACAATCTCCAAGAACACCAACAATTTTCACAATACAATATCTTTAACACTTGGCCAAAACAACGAACTTCAATAAAATGGTTCTTAGGCCACCAATGAGAAATAATATCACGTGGCCAAGCTTAGAACAACAACAAGATGAAGACTACAAGGCCAAAACAGTCCACCACAACAATGTTTCAACAACAATTCGGCCAAGCCTTATGTTCACAACACCAACACCAACAATTTAAGCTCAAACTTAGTTTTAGACTCAAGAGTGTTAGATATGAAGAAAACTAACACTATAAAAAATAAAACAATTAAAAATGTCGGCCAAGACACAACAATAACACAATTTCGGCCAAGAACACAAAAATGAACAGATTTGCTTCTTTTAAATTTTTCAGCTTTTCAACAATTTTTTTTATTTTCTAACAAGCAAGCCCAAGATTGATCTTGTAGTAACAATATCAAGCCATATTTTGATAACAAATGATACAAGAACAATCACGGAAGGCACAAAACACACTCTAAATCAGTCCACAATCTTAAGGATCCGAGGACCAAGATACAAACCACTCTCGGATTCTCTATCAACAAGAAGAATATAAGATACAATGGTGTATATAACACCAAAACCACAACAAAATGCAATGAACAAGATGAATAACAATAGCGCAAGTTTTGGATTCAATAAAGGACCCAAAACAGTCCATTACAGAAGATAACAACAACAAAAGTAAAGGATAGATAGCGAGACCAAAATTATTATAATATTAAGAACTAAAGAGTGTATTAAAAACAAAAAAACTAATGAATGTAATAATCAAAACTACGCTTTTATGGTGACCACCAAGGGAATCAACTCACCTCAAGATCCACCATTTCTAAGCAAAAATTAATACTAGCTTTCCCAAGCCCTAACTAAGACTACACTAATGTGTTCTACTCTCAAGAGAGAGGATTTTTAATGTTTCAATCTTTCATATTGCAAAACTAATGAGACAAGACCTAAAAAGTCCTACATATAGTATATTATAAAAGAAGGAAAAAAATACTACACTACCCTTAATGACCAAGGATGGCCTTGATGTGTTGGAAAACAATCTGAATTGTCTAAAATGCCCTTAAGGCAAAGTTAACAAAATGTCCTTAATAAAGGAAACCAAAATCGTGAACCAACAAAGGTGGTCCAAACTCGAGATTCCTTAAGTTTTCAAGGATCCAATCAATCTTCCACACTCGGTTTTGATCAATGGTAGGCTAAAAAAATCCCCTCCAAGTATGATCCTATGCCCTCCATGCAACCAAATATTGATTCTTCACATAGTGATTTTGAATGATGTCGTGGAACGCTAAGGCAGCCATTATTCTTGTATCACAAGGCTAATCGTGATTATTCTTGGTTGGTGAAATGATCTTAGGCTTCTTTGTTACCATATGAGCCCACATTGGCCTAAACAGCCTACGTGTACATAGAATGATACCCTTAGTAGCCCATTTTGAGCCTTCAAGCGTTTCTATGAAAACTACATTAAAAGTCTTAAACCATTTTAAGTTTACCCCTTTTTGAACCCTACCCTCCTTTAACTTGAATATGCAACTTGAGGACACAAGCCTAAGTTGGGGGTGGTAAGTTTTTGAAGAGGTGACCTTGGCCCTTTGTAGTGTAAGTGGATGCCTAAAAGCTAAGCAAAGAGAGTGAGTGAAAAAGTGTAAAAGAAATGAATTATAAAAATAAAGAACAACATAGACTGCACAAAATAAACTATATGAGAAGAAAATTCTTTAAAAGAGATGGGCAAATTAAGGTAGTGAAATTAGGCATATGTGAAGTTGGAAACAAATAAAGTAGCCCATGGTTAAAATTTGATTGAATAGTTTGATATAGATGTTCAAGAAGGGTTTAGCCAATTTATTCCCTAATGATATCATACCTTTCCCCCAAGCCTATATTACAAGCTTGAAAAAGTCCTTTGAGATCACCAATCAAGTGTATTCATAGTAGTGGCAATTGAAAATAAGGGTAAGCATATGGTATGATACTCATTCGTATTGAGAGATTCTTTTTTAGAGTAAGCATTTTAACTTAAATACCTTGTTGAATGATAGATAATTTAGTGTGTAGTATCCCCTTTTTGTGAGGAGGCATATAGATGAATCGAGGTGGGTGAAATTGTCATCTTTAAAAAATAAGGCAAAGGAGTATAGTTGAGTCACTATCGATAGAGAGTCACTTCTAGAGAATAAGTGATTATTGCATTATTATTCTTTAAAGTCTTTTGTGTCTTTGAGATTGTGTTTCATGTTAAGAGGAGTTGTGGAATGGCTTTACCCATGCTTAAAAGCTATTTGTTGGTATTAATCAAGTTCGAAGTCATTGTGATCATTTGGTTATAGAAATGGGCTTAAAATTTTCATAATATCATTGAGTAAGAAGTAGAATTTCTTGAGGACAAGCAAAGGTTTAAGTTGGGGGTGTTGATGAGTGGTAAATTTACAACTCAAATACATCAAAATCTATGCATACTACTATGATTAAATTGAGTAAATGGGAAAAAAAATTCATTTAAATGCACTAATTCCTAAGTTTTACATGTTCATAAGTAGATGAAAGAAAACAAGTAAAGTGAGTATAAAAGAGAACAAAATGGGAGAAAGTGCAAAAGTTGGAAAACCAGGAGCTGGGATCAGCCTCAGTTACGGCGATCATGGTCTGAGGGTAGTTGTTACGGAAAGCATGGAGATCGCGATAAGCTCAATGCGATTGCAGGAGCCGCAATTATGATCAAGTACTGGCAATCGCGATGGAGTGGAAAATAGCCCAGGGGTATTTTTGTAATTTCCCACAATTGGTTCCAATTCTCTATAGGGCAAAACTCCTTTCCCTTTTGGGATATATTGAACTAGAATTGAGGTTTTTGGCATTGCAAAAACCCTACTAAATTGGAAAACATTATTGTGGTTAATTTTTAAGGCTTTTTAGTTGTAATTAAAGTTGAATTTGAATAACACCTTTGCTTACATCCTCAATGGAAGCTTTAAATTTTTGTTTATTTATCTCTCAAACTCATGAGTAGTTAAACACCTATCTTGGGGTTATGTCGGAATAAGTTTCAAATATGTGAGGGTTTTTGATTGTTAGTGTAGATCCTTGGTTAATTTTGTTGGGTTTCACTAATACTTGATTGTAGAATTGGAATTTGTGGGTGAAAAATCCTGACAGCACCCAAGTGCACACGCAAGTGTACATGGTCTACCAAGTAGTAAAGTGGCCTTCAAGAAAGCCAAATATCGATCCCACAGGGACTTGTGTTAAACAACTATGTAGTACTAGTTTAACAAATTGAGAAGAGTAGCAAATAAAGTTTTAGAGTTGTAAACTAAAATTGTACTAAAATAATGCGGAGAAGTAATGAATTTGGACAATCAAAGGATAGAGACCTAGGGTTAAGGCTTACGAACATTCATACTACATTATTGAACTTCCTTTATTAGATTACTTATCGTGGTTGTTGATTCGTATAGTTAATCGCATGATAATGGTCTCCCGACCTCTAACCATGTACCTAATTCGAACATTACAACTACATCATTAAGTGGGGATGTAATAATCAAATTAAGTGTTTTAAATTCATCTTCCTACATTTGAATCAAGTAAGGAACCTAATTACATCCCTGTCCTAGACGCTAACTTGAAATCCTTATCTTATAAAAGAATTCAAACCATAATCAATTTATCCCCACATTTTATCTTCCTATTCCCCCTCTCGATATCGTAAGGTAGACAATTAATATATTCTAAGGGTAGCTAATCCTTAAAATATTTAAAAAAAAAGGCTAAACAAGAAACCATAATGATAATCAACTTAAACAAACTTAATTCAAAACGAAAGTATTCATGATGTTGGCCTTAACCCCGAAAAGGGAGTTTAGACTTTAATGGAAATATTCATCAATAAATTCCTTGGATTGATGATACAAACCATAAAGAAACTAAAATTAAAGAATTATAAAACCTAAAAAGAAGTTTTGGTAGCCTCCAATGTTGTCCAAGTCTATCTAGGGTGTTCCAAGATGTCTAAACCGTAATTTACGATGTTATATTTATAGTACACAAGTTATAAACTAAATTGGATTAGGTTTCCATGATTTACTTGTTTATAAAGTCAGAATTTTCCCTATTTTGGTGCTCACCAATGAGAGGTGTAGTGTCAAATGCCATAAGATCACTCAGCGGTGTAATCGCGTTGAGCTTCTAGATTTGGACGAATGTCGATTGACTTACCAATTCTGAGTGGTGGGTTACTATTTTGGGACCCCTATGAACCGTTTGGTGTGAATGAGGTACCCATTGGCTACTCACACAGTCCACACGTGCCCAAGACACTTCAGGGGTCCAAATTGCATCAATTTGTGTATTGTACTTTTGTTGAGCCATTCCAAGCATTTTTGAGTTGTTTCCACTTGATTTGAAGCTTGTATATCCTTCATATATCATCATAATCCATTCAAAAATCATCCTATAGAATTAAACAAAACAATTTAGTTCTCAAAACAACACAACATCCAAAATGGTGAATCAAAAACACGAGCTAAGCATAGGCTAATTTCACTTTGATCTTTAACTCATTGTTTCGACTCTTGTCTTGATCCAATTGACCCTTTAACATTATCCACAAGTTTTTTAACATATAAATACATAATAACAACCTTAGTAACTTATTAAAAATGTTAGAACCCAACACAATAGACTAGACAAACACCTAGCTCAAGCTATTCACACTAGTTTACTCGGTTGAAGTCTAAATTGTCAATTTGAATCAAAACTTGTGTGAAAACACCATTAAACATTGTAAACACATACGTGGAAACTTATATGAACATTTATAGCATTATAAAAACATAAATCGCATGAATCATCCTCAAAACAAGGCTAAAAGAGTAAGAATAGTAAAGCTAGAATGCATAAATACACCCAACATCAAGCCCAAATTCCAAAAATCCCACATTACCCTTGATAGAGGGATATGGGTATTCACTTAGATCCTATATAATCCTTTAAATAGGTGTATGGGTAACAAGTATTTTGAACAATAATTAGATGTTAGCTTATTTTTTTGCCTTATCTTAAAATAAGGATGGATTGTGAATTTACTATATCTTAGGCATTTTCCAAGAAATAGGGATGCACAATTGAGGTTGTGGGTTGATTTGTTTGACACACACATGAGGTATATGAAAGGATCCATGGGTGATATTTTTGTGTTTGGTTGAAAAACCAACATCAAAACCCCTAACCTAGTCTACCCACAAAGTCATTAGCTAGAGTTTGCATTTGATTCTCATATACCCATGCACTATTTTCACTTAAGAGAACATAATCTCAAGACTACTCTACTATTGGAATACTATCCATAACATTTGTTGTTAATTAGTAGGTCAAGTAGTTTTTGCTCAACAACCTTTCAAACCATACCCCCCAATTTTAATTCATGTTTTACTTTATGTTTACATTACAGATAAATACATAGTAGCTCTCAACATGCATAAGACTCAAATACAAGTTACACCCTTGTGGATTTGACCCTAACTTAATTTGGATTAATATATTTGACAATTATCGTCCTGCACCAAAACAATGGTTTAGGTGAGAGTGATCCGCCATACAAACCTGAACTGAACAAAATCTGAACACTGAACTGAGGATTGTGGGAGCTAACTTTTAATTAACATTCCCCAATATGAGCTAATCATGGTCCGACCTGTAACTTCAGTTGGAAGGATTTCGATACCTTGATAAAGGTACCAACGCTGATTGGCATGGATCCACTAAACTAATATCCTGAAGGACTGGGGTGTCAATTTTTTACTAGTAGGTTACCTTTAATAACATATAGTGGCACTATAGTTCTTGAACTTAGGGACTTCTACTAAAGGTCTTAGTACTCAATCGGCGGGTAAGACTTCATCCCCGGGTTCAGTCAGTGCTAAATACTACACCCAACTGAACTGACACTGAATTATGATAGAGATATAAACTGGTAACTGGTATGCTCAATCACTATATTATGAATATATAATACATGGATGATCTGAAGAACATCATAAATATGTAAATTGATGAATGTTTAATCTTCTAGGAATCAGGTATTCATAACCCACCAGCTCTGCCTAATGCAACTGAACATGATAGTATTTATTAAGCATGATGACAAAATTTCCCAATTTAAAGAAAACAACTCAACAACTTGAAATAATGGGAAAATTATGTTCTCATACTTGGGAGGTCACTAATCTCTTGGAAAATACATACTCAAGGTCTTATACATAAGCTTAGGAGAGTTAAAAGATTCATATTTGACCTGGAACCCAATTAAAGAGAAAAGGAATGGTGTTTATAAATTTAGGAAGTTCTTGGAACTTAGTGGGTGAAAGGGGACCAGTGATGAAATCAAACCTACTTGAAAACAAACCCCTTGGAGAATCTTCTTGAAACTTGAACTTGCTTTTGATGAACCCTAGTTTGGCTTTTGAGAGAAGAAATCACTTGTTTTACTATGTGTTGACAAATTTTTGAGTTATGAGATGTTAGGTTAATTTTTACCCTTGATAACTGATGTTTTAGAAGACTTAAACAATATGTGTTGGGTTTAAAAGAGGTGGAATTTACCAAAAAACCCTTGTTAAAATCGTGCAGGAATTTTGCTCCCAGAGGTCATGACTCACCCAATAACTAATTACAACTGATCACGATTCATGGTCTGAGTCATGAACTTAGATCCTAGGTTTTGAGCCTTCACTTTTAAAGTAATGACTACCCTGCTAATGATTAATGAATAGTTAATTTACCACTTATTTACATCCAAAGTTTGTGTAGACTACTATGATTTGAAGGTATGAATAAGTCAACTAAGTTAGTTGAATGCATTAATTTCCAAATTTTGTAGGAATATAGGTTATGAGAAGGAAAGATATGGAATTGAGCTAAAAATGGATCAAAAAGAAAAAAGTACAAGAGTTGGAAGACCCTGAGAAACAAATGGTCTCAGTTACCACAATCATGGTCCGAGGGCCATGATCGTGGCTAGTCAAGAAATGTCAAAGCCAGTGATTGTGATTATTTGAAGGTGATCACAGAGCCCACATCGCGGCAACATAGGTTTACGCCTAGGGAAAATTCTGTAAATTTATGTATCTGACCCTAAATCCTTTAAAAGGCTAAAACCCTTTCCTATTTGGTATTATTGAACTTTGAAATTGAAAGTGGAGACTTTGTAAACCTTACCAAATTAGAGAAATTTAGTGTGGTTAAGTTTTCAATTAGTTTTAGTTGCAGTTGAAGTTGGATATTGTATTACGCTTTATTGCAAAGTTTAATGGAAGTATTAAACAATCAATATGGTATATTTCTTTTCCATTACTTAATGAGTAGATAAACAATTTATCTTGGGATCATGTAGAAATAGGGTGCAAATATGTATGGGCAGTGATTTATTAGTATAGATTCTTTGTTATTGATTGTGGATTTCACTATTGTTTGCTTGATTTAGTTGTGATTTGTGGATGAAAACCCCAAATTCCCAAAATAGATTTGTGGGTGAAAACCCCAAATTCTCAAAAGCTCACATCATCCTTGAAAGAGGGATGTGAGAGAACTTTTGAGATCCTATATTATCCTTGAAAGAGGGAATGGGTGACAAGGCAATAGTGAACAATAGTTGATGTAGTTTGTTCTCTTTTCACTATCTTAGAAATAAGGGTTGATTAAGGACTAGCTATTTTTTTGGGCATCTTCCTAGAAATAGGGATGCCAAATTGAGGTATTAAGTGGTTATGCTTGCCACATCAATGAGGTATCCGAAATGATCCGTGGATGATAATATTGAGGGTAGATCGAAAGATTAGCCTCAATAACTCTAAACCTAGTCTACCTACATAATTGATGACTAGAATTTGCATTCAATTATAATGACCCATGCATTATTTTCCCCTAGGAAGACATAATTGCAAGACTTATCCTATATTGAAATCTCAACCACAATAGTCGCTCTAAGTTGATAGTTTGATTTGATTTTTATTAAATAACTTTCCAAACAAATCCCCCCATTTCAATTCATTCAATTTACTTTGTTTTAACTACGAGCATACACTTAGATTCAATCAACACCTATAGGTTTTGAGGACTAGACTCACTCCTCGGGGATTCCACCTCAATGTGAGTTGAGCTTTATTGATAATGATCGTCCTATAGCCAAACTATAGTATAGGTAAGTATAATAAAAAAAAGCACCATTGCCGGGAAGTGAGACTTAGTTTTCACTTGTATGGTATTGATTGTATCTTTGGGTATACCTGTGGTGATTTTGTATTACTTTGATTGTTATTTTTGTTATTTGTAGGTGAATTCAATAGTGTCCATGATACTATGAGCGACCACGCAAGTAATGTTGGGACTTTTGACCATCCCATTGCTGACGAGGGGCAACTCAATGACATTGGACATACGATTGCCATTCGTATCCCTCCTAATCAAGGGAATGGTATTCCACATCATGAGCGTCATACTCTATATTCTCGAAATGAAGGGTCTTTTCAGGGGGAAAGCTCGTGACGACCCTAAGTTGAATTTGAATAACTTTGTAGAAGTTTGTGCCCACTTTGAAATTCCACACATCGCACAAGAATACATAAGGTTATGTCTTTTCTCTTTTTCACTAATGGGTGAGGCAGTATTGTGGCTTTGATCTCTTTTGATTGGGTCAATCACATTATGGGATGAACTAACCGTTGCTTTCGTAGATCGATATTTTCTACAATCAAAGATGCTAAAACTGCACGATGAGATCACAAACTTTCATCAATTGAATGGAGAACCTTTGTTCTAGGTGTAGGAGAGATTTAATGGGAATCTCATGCAATGTGCCAACCACGAGGTCCAGAGAATATGTTTCTCTAAATATTCTACTGGGCTTTGGATCAATTAAGAAAAATCATGGTAGATAATATAGCCGGAGGTTTACTTATGAGGATGTCTTATCATATGGATTTAAATTTACTCAAAGAAGTCACAAAGAAAAATTGGGGATGGCATACTTGAGTTATTGAGGTGGATAAAGGGTCTTCTACCACCTCCTATGTTGATAAAGAGCAAAGAAATGGGGATGAAGATAGAGAGGAAAATATGGAAAAAATGATAACGCAATTAGAGTTGTTAATGAAGCATGTGATGGGTTCACATACCAAAACGGCGAACATTATGGCTTCCAAGGTCTATGATAAGGAACAGGCCAACAGTCTTGATGAGTAGATTAGGTATTTGGATAACTATCCGGTGGGTTCCCACCAGTCCTATCAAAGCAAGGTGGGAACCAAGGTTGGACGGATTGCGAAAGAGAATGGGATTGGGGTGATTGGAGAGACAAGGATAAAAAGTATGATCAATATATGCCTCCACACAATCAAGCAAAGGGTTACAAATCCAACTCTATTAATCCTAAAAAATTAAAGACCGAGGATGTGTTAGAAAGTATTTTAGTGAGAGTGAAGGGAATAGACAAAATGGTTCATGAATTGAAAAGAAATTTTTAGAAAATCAACCAAACCGTTGTATCATACTCCACTTTGATCAATCAATAGGTTACTCAAATCGGGCAAATATTTACTCAACTCAATGCTAAAAAAAGGAGCTCTTCCTAGTGACAACATAGTGAATTCAAAAAATAATGCCCAAGTGTTAGCTATTGTCACTAGGAGTGGTAAAATCCTCGGTGATCTTGTGGTGGATGTTGAAAAAGATACCAATGTTGGTCAAACAAATGTGAAGAAGAAACTTATGAGTAGTTAAAAAGATGAGGCTCTAAAGTCTCAAGAGGGGAATGAAAAAGAACCGATGCTAAGTGAAGATATGGATGATGAAGAGGGACATCCGAAGCTAGTTGAGAATGATCAAGTGTAAAGTGATCCACTGCCTACCATAAAGATTCCTCCCCTATTCTCTCAAAGACTCAAAAATAAGGATGACAATGCCAAGTTCAAGATGTTACTTGCTAAGCTTAGCAACCTCTCAATTAATATCCCATTGCTAGAGGCAATCCAAGAGATTCTTGGATATGATAAGATTATGAAGAATTTGATGTTATAGAAATTTCTTGTTGACTTGAAACCATAGAAATTACTCATGGGTGTAGCTCTATCATGACTAGCTCTATAGCGTAGAAGAAAGATGATCTCGGGGCCTTTACAATCCCTTGTACCATAATGGCACACAAGTTTGAAAATTTTTTGTGTGACCTTGGTGAAAGCATCAATCCCTTTTCCTATTTAATCTATCTAAAACTTGGGTTGGGAACTGCTACTCCAACAACGATAAGGCTATTAATGGTGAACCGATCTATCATGAGAACTATTGGGGTCTTGTTTGATGCTTTAGTGAAGGTGGACCACTTAATTCTATAGGCGGATTTTGTGGTGCTTGGTTATGATATCGAACAAGAGGTCCCTATTATCCTTGGACAACCTTTCCTTGAAACTGGACGATCCATTATAGATATAGATCTAGAAAAAATGAGATTTTGGGTCAATGATACTGAAGTATCCTTCTGGTGTGCAAAATGGAGAAACAACCCATGGAGTTGCAAGTAGTGTTCATCATTGATGTTGAGGACACGGGGGTGAATGATGGGTCCATTGAGGATCTAACTTGAAAAGATGAAGTACATCGTGCCACGACAATAAATAAGGCTCTATTTGGGAGACAACCAACCAATTCCACGAAAGTGACTCGTATCCTTTGTCTTTGATTGGGTAAAGTAGATTTTAATTTTTTTGTTGATTAATCCATCCATTTATTGCACTATGGAGTGATTGAATTGGGATAAACAATGGAAAGTGTGAAATTTTTGTGTACTGTACTGAGTATGGAAAACAGAGGACCAAAAATGGCCTTAGTTACTGCTTATAGTTGACTTTAGTCAACATTTATGGAATTCTGCATTGGGTAGAAAAATGGACTTTGCCAGTAGATCCAGAAGGTCGATTTTAGGATTGTAACATAGTTGGTATGGTTTTATAAATTTTATATCTCATTTTGACCCTCAGTTTGGAAAGTTGTGAAATAGAGTTTCAAGGGTCAACTTTGTGAAAATGATATTTTTTTGGAAATCTGATATCAACGTTGAGTCTAAAGCATTGAATTTGATAGGATAACAAAGTTTTTTTGCATTAACGGGATTTCAGATAAATCTTGAGGGGTCCATAAATACATGAAATTATTCAAATCTCTAGCTGGTGCACCACACAACTAGTACACTCGCACGAGCATCGCTTTGGTCGCTTTCACAATTCAGCGAATCAAACCAAGTGTCACTTAGGAGACATCTTGGTCGCGATCGCGAACCCTACATAATAGATGATAGGGTGTCTTACACAATACCTGCACTCAGGCAAGGTATCGTGTATGTGACACCTGGTCTCTTAAGCGGTAGTTGCTTAAGCGACCCGGTAATTGGGTATGTGATATTTGGGTCCCTTAAATACCTATGTTTTGCCATTTTATTCATATTTGTGACTTGGAGCTTAGGGTTTCATGATTTTGAGCAATTTCATTCATTTCTAAGCTTTAGTAAGCACCAAAACACCTACTTCAACTAATTTTCTTCAATTTTTTTCATTTAAATCTTGTTTAAATGTGGATTTAATAGTGAGAATTGGGGATTTTTTCTCGAAAGTATAAAAATTGTATTTATCCACTTTAAATCTCGATTTCAACCAATTTTTACTTGGGTGAGGTTCTAATCTTATAGTTATCACTTTTGTCTAAATTTCATCTTTAAAACAACTCCAATTATCAATTTTAAAATGGATTTTCAAGATTTTTCTAGTAAAGCTTAAAAATGGTTTTCATTGATTTGGACCTCATTTTAACTCATTTTACTTGGGTTTTTAGCTATAGACTCGTAAGAGTATGGGGAACATATTTCAAGAAATAAAATTATGATTTTACCCTTATTATTTATTAAATTTTGACAAATGGACCTTACCTAGGGCTCTCACCTCCCGTGGCGGTCAGAGGTTGAGCTGCACACCCCTAAGCCTTATCATAAATAAAAGTAAAATAAATATAAGGATGGATGCATAGACCTTAGCTTTGATCCTGTGGTGGTTCAAAGTCAACTAGACTAATAAGGTCGGTCGACTCCCTCGAGATACTAAAAATGAAATCTAGATCTAAGAACCTAGAAAAGAGGACTCCTCTCAGTAAAATATAATATAGGAGAGCATAAATAAGGGAGACTCTCCCCTTACAAAGTAATAATAAAGTCAAAATAGAACTAAACAACTACATAAATACTATAAACCAAAGAGAATAGTGTAGATGAAGATGATGAGATGATATAAAAAAAATGAGTACTAACAAATGAAAGAACCTCCAACTCCATCTAGGGTTTCTTCTTGATGTGTTTTAACTTGCTTCTTCTTAAAAGTAGACATACCCATTTAGACAAGTGTGAGATATCCGCTAGTCTGTTGAGGAAGGTGATGAAAGATATAATACTATTAAATGGTCCTCTAGTATCTTGAGGAAGGTGATGAAAGCTATAATACTATTGAGTGTAATCCATATTATGACTATGTTTATATAGAGTATCTGTCGCAAAGTTCACGTCTATGTATATGTGAAAATATTTGAAGCAATCAAGTAAACTAATGTGATCATGTATCTCGTCAATGTACCTACAAATACTCTATCATGGTGTAATATCATATTTGAGCCAACTGACTAGAAGTTCGGAATTAACTTCTCATATCACTCTACTATAACCATGTTGTATGCTCCAATTAATGCCTATAAGAGCTGCCTAAACCTACGCTTTGTTTTTGGAACCAACTCCAATAGGTTCCGCAAAAGCAAAAAATAGTGTTCCTTCACTATCTCTTAAAATGCCACCTACTCCAATTTTCCCAAGATTTTCGTAAGCACTACCACTTGTGTTCTGCTTTACCATGGAATGATGTCGTTTGGTCCAACAAACTTGAGTAACTTTCATCTCATGCTGGCAATTTTTGATAATAATTACAACGTCCCTCAAACCATTCGTCCAAGAAATATATGGATAAACAATAGTCAACAACATATGAAGTTGCTTAATAATAGAAAAATAACCGTTGTTGCACTTTATTTCTTTCTCCCATATTTGCTAGCACACCTGTTTTTCCAAATATTATAACAAAAAAAATAGGAGTTGCGTGAAGAATGAGTTTGTGAACCTCATTATTATATGTAGTAATCCACCACCTCATCAACTAATTTATCAAAGGGATAGTGTCATGTTGAATGCCCCAAAAATCTGAAAAGTACCTCCAAATATGTGTAGCAAAATTACCGGTAAAAAAAATATGCTCCACCATATCAAGCCTCGGCCTATAGCAACAAGAACAAGCTTCTGGTTCATACCCAAAAGTAACAATTTTGTCATTAGTTGGTAGCTTACAACTTAGATCTCTCCACAAAAGAAAAGATGTATTGAAAGGGATATTTTTATGTCAAATGACAGAATTCGACCAGCCGGTGTTTTTCTTCTCCCTTAACAAACTCTAAATCGAAGAACAAGAGAAAATACCACTAGAATTCAACTTCCAAATGACCTGATCAACTACACCTTCTTGATATGTGAACTCCATATTGAGAATTTTATGAATAAGAGAAGGAGGTGCATGTTGACTAACCTTTTCTTCATTTCATATACCATCAACAGGGAAGTACAAAACCGTATAATTATCAAACCTTGGTATGTATTTGTTGTGCAAAGAAATAGGACCTACTCCAAGCCAATCAACCCACCAAAAATTACAGTTTTTTGCCTTCAATTTCCATTGAATGTAATTTTCAGCTTTGTCTTTATTGATTGTCATCTGCTTCCAAGTAAGATATTGACTGGTATACCATTTTTTTCCAATAGGATTAAATCATTAACAATACTTAGCTCTTAGAAAATCACCCTACACATATTTCTTGGACCTATAGATCCACCATTGCTTATATTGCAAAGCTAAGCAAATGTCATCAAGGTTTTTAACACCAATACCACCTTCATCATAAGGAAAACTAAGAGTTTACCAATACACCCAATGGTACTTATTTTTGTCCTCCCATCCCCAAAATAAATCCACAATCAAGCTCTTAATTTGCTTAAGAGTAGTAGAAGTAGGAAAAATTGCCAAAAGAATATAAATTCAAAGAGATTGAATAACTGATTTAATCAAAGTAGCTCTACCTCCATAATTCAATATCTTAGTTTGCCAACCTTTGATTTTTGCAATCACGTTTCCCACCATTCTATGAAGTAAATGGTTCTTTGACCCCCAATGTATAAAGGACATCCTAAATAAGTGATGGGACTATGTTTGAGTCTGAAACCTATAATCGTCTTCACCCTGTCAACATCATCAACCAGCGATTTGGAATGTATCATGAATTTTCTCTTGTATTTATTAATCAGTTGCCAGAAGTCTCTTCAAAAGTCAAAAACATTTTTATGATAATTTGGAGAAAATGTTTAGTGGTGGATGTAAATAGGATTATATCATCTGCGAAGCTCAAATGGTTTACTTGAGGCCCATTCTTCTCAATGTAAAAACCTAAATAAATATAATGATCATTTATATTAATCAACATCTTTCTCAACACCACCACACCAAGAATGAAAAGAGAAGGAGAAAAGGGATCTCCTTGCTTAATACCTATTATAGAATGAAAGAATCAGTTTCTTAAATCATTCACTATAAATGAGTACCAATTATTAGACATTATCCTCCATATCATATCAGTAACAATCTCTCCAAAACCTATTCACAAAAGAACAAGAAAAATATATGACCATGAAACCCGTCGTATACTTTGGTCATGTCTAATTTTATAACTAGATTGCCACCCCCTTAGGCTTCCTAATGGTGTGAATATCTTTTGTGCAAGCAAAATATTCTCTAAAATAATTCTACTGTTAACAAACCCTGACTAATTACCAAAAATAACAAGAGGCAAAATGGGAGAAAGTCTGAGGCAAATGTGCTTGGAAATAACTTTGTTAGTGAAGTTATTGAGCGATATAGGCCTGAATTTTGACAACTTATTATGATGCACCACTTTGGGTAGAATAACCAAACAAGCGTGAGAGAAATATTTAGGCATGGAATGACCACAAAAGAAATATTGCAGCACGTCTAGCAAATACTTACTAATTACCTCCTAACAAACTTGGAAGAATTTTCCTGTCATACCATCGGGACCTGCAACAAAAGTTGGACTCGTGGAGAATACAACTATTTTCAACTCCTCCATAGTAGGAATCTCTTATAGCATATGATTATTGTTTTAGTAGCCAATGTGGTAATACAAGTAAGAACCTGCTAATTTATCAATTTTTGTTCTCCTATGAAAATACCCTCAAAATGTGAACAATAATCTCTAGCGATGTTTTCATCCCCTTCAATACTATTTCCATGGTCATCACTAATTTTATTAATGAATAACCTTCTTCTGATTCCTCTAATAATAGCATGGAAATAATTTGAATTATCATATCCCTCTAAAAACCACTAAAGTTACGTCTTCTGCTTAAGGATGGATTATTCAAGTTTAAGAAATCTAATGTATTAGCCTGCACACAATTAAGCTTGGTTCTATTTCACCCGTGTTGTCATTCAAAATATCATCTTCTACAGTTTGAACCTTTTCTTCAAACTCTTTGACAGTAGCAAAAATATCACCAAACTCACCTTTTTACCAATTTCTCAAAGTATTAGAAACCCTTTTCAGCTTCATATGAAAATGCCATATAGGATTGCCTTCAATCGGTATATTCCAGTAAGCTTTAACAGTGTATAAAAAGTTGGGGTTATCAACCCAACAATTAAGAAACTTGAAGTAGTTGATCACTGTTTTTTGTCTCTGAACGACCTCAAATAATAACGGACAATGATTCAACCCCACAGTAGAAAGATGAGCAGAAGTAGATTGCGGTATTTTTTATAACCAAAGATCATTAACCATTACCCGGTATAACCTCTTCCATATTCTATCATTACCATCTATTTTGCTACACCAAGTGAACCTCTAACAATAAAAACTTAAATCAATATGACCACATGCTTCAATCACCTCGAGAAATTCAAAACTTTTATTCATGTTGTAAAGTAATCCACCTAATTATTCCTCCATATCAGTAATTATGTTGAAATCCCCCATTATACACCAAGGTTTAGCATTACCAGAAACTTGCAACATCTTGTCCCATAATGGTCTTCGCAAAAAATCTTTACACTTTGCATAGACAGAAGTGTTAAGATAACTGGTATGATAAGACACATGTTGAATTTCACATATAATTTGTTTCTCATCTTGATCAAGAATACTCCAATCAACATCTTGAGTCCAAAAAACACATATTTTTCCATTGTTGTTATAAGAAACCTGATCTATCTGAGGTTGTACTCTATAAAAATAAAGTTACGAGTTGTCTGAAAAAGATTCAAGAATAGTAATCATTGAGAAATTATGAAAATTATTGAGATTTCGAAGTCTTTCCAAAACACCCTAAGTATTAATACTCCTTGCATTCCAACAAATTGTACAAAGCATCATTAACACTTTTAGACTGAGCTCTTGTTCTAATTTGATCAACATTTACAAAATTATTACTCAAGTGTTTGGTTGATTTTTTCTTCTATTTTTGACCCTTTGAGATAAACCACCTCTATCTGTAACTTTGAATATCTTCTTAAAAACTATTAGGTTCATCCACAAGGTGAGTATCAACCTTATCTTGTAAATAATCACTCTGTATTCACCATTTTCATCATCAGCCGAGATAGCTCTCTTGTTGAAAGTATGAGTTTCCTGGGGATTGACATATTGTATAGAAGGAATATTAAGTCCAGCTTGTTGATGCACCAACACAAAATTTTATTGATCTTTCCGAACCCCATTTTGTTGTTTTGTTCCTCTTTTTCTTCTTTCTTCTAATAGCAATTCTTCTCTTCTAACTGTGAGATAAATTAGTTTTGTTATTCATACCATAAACCTAACTAATAGGAATTTCTTGACTTTCATCGAACCAAATATTTATAATGATAGAAGAATCAACATTAACTTTATCAAACGCCTACTCAATTTCTATACCTTGAATAGCATGAAGCTGAATATCAAAAAGAGCATCAGTAGAGTTCCTACCAACAAACTCAACAGTCAAATCATTCTTGTGAACATACTCTGAAGTACTCAAGCATTTATCAATCAAGCCAGACAACACTTCAGTAGTGATATTCAATTCAACAGTATTTTGTTTCTGTAAAGTAGTTGCAGGAGTTTTGGAGTTTAAATCCCCATTCGGGACACCCCTTCTTGTATGTTAATAGGTTTATCCATTACACCAGCATCACCTCCAGCAACTACATCAAATTCCCAGCAAGAACTTTAAATTTATCAAGGTTAATTTTATGGAGCATTCAGTGAATACCTGAGGTCTTTTTAAGGATATTTATAGTGCTTGCTACTTATTGGGGTTGAGTTTGTTCAAACTCAACCTTATCACCTACTGAAACATTCAAATTATTGATGAGAGATAGTTGCAACATTGAGTCAATACCTTGACTGCTGAAATTTTCTTTAACATTTATTCATTTTTGCACTAGATTTCTCAGTATTTTCACCAGATTTTTCAGCTTCTATTTGCACCTTCTTGCTTTCTTGGTTTCTATGTTTATGCTTGGGAAATTGTGGAATGGAATTACCATACTTAACATTATAATCTAGGGATTGGGGTTACTGATTTTGGACTCCAGACTCAGCATAAAATTCGTTGTGAATTTTTCTAACAAAATGGGAATTTGTACCTAGTTGTTGATGCAACTGACTTTGCTGAATTATTGCAGCTTTGTTTTTAGGATTTTGGGGTATGGGATTATCAGAATAAAGCTAAAAATTGTGTGGTTAGGTTATTTATTTTGGACTCAAGAATCAACATTACATTCTTGGGGATTTTTTTTATTATTTTGAGAATACATACCTGTTGGTTGCTTGTGTTGATTTTTCTGATTTGTTAGTTGCTTCGTCTGAGGTGATATAGGACTTAAAACTTATTGTTGATTACTTATACCTTTCTTATTTTTAAGTGATGTTTTTGTTCCTGAGGTTGAGCATTTATTTTACATCTTCTTCTCTAAACTTTCCATGGATCTTGAGTATTTACATTCCTATTTTTCTTGTTGATTTCTGATGTGCTATAGAAATATAGAACTTTCGATGATTAAAATAAGGAAAATATACAAGTTTCTGAGGTTCTTTTTTTAGATATGATGCATTTTGGGTATTTGTTTAGGAAATTATGTTTTGGATGTTAAGTTTGTGAAAAAGATAAAGAAAGGTGTTTATGGCTACTTTTTGGAGCAATTATGGATGTTCGGGACACTTTTCGGCTTGTTCGTGATAGAAGAATGTTAGGGAATTAAAGAAGAGCTGAAAATATGACTCTCGGCACTTACTAAGTAAACATATGGACCGTAAATAGGACCTACAGTCCGTAAGTAGGCAAAGAAAGTATTAGAAGTTCTTAAACCTGAGAGCTGACCTACAGGATGTTTGTTATCCGGTACCTGTACCGTGTACTTGTGCTCACCCTGCTGACCACAAGTACTACCTGCACCTAGGGTCAGAGTACAATTGCAGACCATAAGTGGCCACCGACCTTGTTTTCTCTTATTTCGTTCGAGTTTTGGTTTTAGGGTTTCCACATGTACTATAAATACCATTTATGTGTTTTTTAGTTGGAGTTATGCACTTTTGATACTTAGAAACATATTTTTATTTCAAGATTCGATTTTGATCTGGTGATTCTCTTTTATTAACTTCATCTGATTAATTAAGTTATTATTGTAGGTTTTCTACTTCTTATCATTGTGATTTCATTTATGCTTTTGATTATGAATGTTATTGATTTCTACACAAGCTTGAGTAGCTAAAAACCCATAGCTAGGGTTGTGAAAACCTTGACAAATTAACGAAAGGGGAAGTATTGTTGTTGTTTTGAACCAATACAAATGCATGTATTGCTTTTTCTTTATTATAATAGTTTTCTTAATGGGTTCACACATTAGGATGCCACTCGATATTTCTAATTACTCCAAAAGAGGAGAAGTGATGCAAAAAAGATAATGACAATCGTAATTTGGAGTTTAACTATTGATCCATGCTTCTAGGTTTTATCTTAGTAATATGGTTATATTTTATCTAATAATTAGAGACTCAAAAGTCATTAGTTAACTAAGATCAATATAAAGGATAGTAAGGCGACATTCGGAGACTCAGAAGGTAAAGTGTAAAATCCTTGTACTCATCCAAAAGACTGTAGAAGGTACATAACTTATGGATTCTCCATGCAAGGTATTAGGTTGGTTTAGCAAAGCACGATAATGCTACGGAGTTGAGAATCTAGGGGGAACACAATTCTAGTGTTCACCTACGACTGATTACACCTAAGTTGATACAGTTACTTGCTCAAGATTACTACACAAAATCCCACATTTACTTTTCCCATTCTGCCAGTTGACTACAACTACTAAGATTTACGTTCCACATATTCCCTTGGGATTTAACCTAAACCTTTATTGGGTTACTATATTTTGATGGAGATTGAATCATCTTCTTAGAGGAGGTGTAGTTTGGATGTCATTAAAATTTTTGTGCCATTGATGAGGAACATGGTGTTGATTTTTAATTTGAGGTTATTGCAGTTTTAGGGATTTTTTTTGTTATATTCTTAATTAGGTATACGTCGGTGTATGCATATCATAAGGAGTAGAGGCAATCCCTTACTTCCATGAAATTTGAATCTAGATAGGATCCTATAAATACCTAGTAGGATGTCAAAGTAGGAAAGAGATGATAATCCTAAAGGGGTTTGTGACATTGTACCTCCCCCTCCTCTTGAAGGAGTACAGGGTATTATTGATCATCAAACTCGTGAGTTGATAGCTCAATCTAAAACCAAAAGGAGGGCAATAGAAAAATCTTAGTGGGTATCTAGAGAGGCTAAGCAAATTGAGTAGAGATAAGCAGCAGACCGCTAAAGAACACTCGGTGGGAATCAGAATAGAGCTAGATGTGCCCGTGTTCAAGTGATCCCAATATATCAGTATGTGTAGCCATATATAGATGATGAAAAAGATCTGGGATACATTGAGCCGACAGAGACTAGAGCCATTACTCCTTTTTTTTACCCCTAGGCATCAAGTTTTACATCGCGAACACAATGATATAGCTCTTAAATATGAAGGGTATGTTTGCAGGACTACTTATAGATGATGTAAGATTGCACCTTTCCAATTTACTTGCGATCTGAAGCTTGTAGACTATTCTAGGGGTAAATCAAAAGACACTTAGACTAAGCTTATTCCTCTTCTCACTTATAGGAGAAGTATTTTTATGGTTAGGTGAACCACCAAGGGGATCTATCACTTTATGGAATGAGTTTTCAGGCAATTCTTGAATGGGTTCTGTAATAACCTTTAGGCCATTTCTCGTTATTCCTCTTATTTTCGGCGTTAGATTTTTTTCATAGCTTCCCCAAGTCATTTATGACTTGTTGAAACTAATAGTTTAGTTACCTAGCAGTTCGTTTGGTTTTTAGAACCATTTTTCTATTTAGAAGTTTTTATTGCTTCCAAATGGCCACCAAGCGAAAACTTTAGCAAAGCAATATCAAATGTGAATTTGGATTATGCCAGCAACTTCAGAATATTAATTAAACATTGGGTAGACCTTTTGTTGGGGTCCCACCACACCCGAACTCATTTCAACCTAGTGGTTGGAATGTTGAGAAATTGGAAATTTGGTTGTGGGACAAACATTTGGTCAAAACAACATTGGATGGAAAATCCAACTTTGCCAACGCATCCAAAATTTTGAAATTAGTGTTGTTATATATTTCTTATATTGGACTTCCAATTCATCCCAAGACCTTTACCGAAAAATGGAATCAAATTCCAAGTTTCAGCTGTCTCTTAGTGCAGCAGATACCACAATCGCATGGGACTTAAAGTGATTACGAGGGCCATAATTACAGTGAGCATGTGTATGCAATCTCCAATCTTGAAGTCTTGGGTTGTCCATTTAAAATCTCACCTTGGCTGAAAATTGGCCATTTCTTCATATTCTTGAGGCTCTACAACCCTAATGGAGAGATTTTTCTTTATAGTATCTATTGGGTGTTGATGGGGAGTTTAAGCAACTTGCAAATTTGTGTTTAAAATCAAATCTAAGGTAAGATTCCTTCAATTTGTCTGAAATTCTTGGTTGATATACCCAAAACACCAAATAGATTGAGGCTTAATTTTAACCCCAAATATGGTTGTTTTACACCAATTTCTTAAGAGTTATAACTCCCTAATTGTATTTGAACATAGGGTTGGTCTTAGAAACTCAATTTTTATATGTGGGACCCACTTGGGGGTTTTTGGTGTTATTTTGTACCTAAAGCACAATGATGCAATATAGGTGTTATTATTCTCGTATTAATGCATAGATATATTTTTGATAGTGTGGATCCTTGAAAAGGCTTTAAGAAAAGGGAAAGCGAATATTGTTGGTTCGTGATGTATATTTTTATTCGAGGTAGGTTAGGTTTACTTATGTTAGATTGAGTTTTATTGTAGTATAATTCTAATATCATGATAAGATTGGACGGGGTTTATATGTTGAAATTGTGGATGGTAATGTTTGGGATTAGTTGAATCACTTAGGCTATTGAACTTGTAAAGTGTGATACATGACCTATAGTCTAGAACCTTGGCTAGTTAGACTTTTTGTCTCATGGGATAACATGAGAATGCTCTAATTGCTCTAGATAGATGGGAGTGACCTTTTTCACTCCCCTTAAGGTTATGCTGGCCTAGATATGTATAGTTGTGACTTAGCATTAGGTGATTTGGATGACGTAACAGAAATACTTGAGGAATAATTGTTCTATAGAACTAGTGAGGATTGATAAACCCTTGAGACATGATTTAGATAACTTAGTCTAATTCTGGGTAAAAGTTAGACTTGAAGAAGATAACTTGAGATATTAGAATATGAACTTGACACGGCTTAATCTTGAACTATGTAACTCTATTTGAGACTTAGATATGTGTTGAACACCTAGAATATGCTTTTAGCAAAAAGATGGCTAAACCCGGTAAATGGGTTATTCATGATGTTGATTTGGAAATAGTGTGCATGCTTGATTGTTATCTTATTGTCACTATTTGGATAGAAATAGATATTCTTGTAAATTGAATCCATGAATATACTATCCTTAATTTATTGGCTAGTTCACTATGTGAACCTTGAATTATGTTATTAATCATATTATGCTCAAGCCTAGTGACTAAACTTATGTTTGTACTGAAGAACCCCCTAAGTACTTGTATTGTGAAGCATGCCTAATAAAAGAGATTCTAGAAAGTATAAACATGGCTTTTATTTACCATGATAATAATCATGTTAAGACCGATAAGATGTGGGATGTTCATACCAAATGTATACTCATGCTTATGCACCCACTAACATATAGAATTGATGATAAATAGTAAGGAGAGATGATGTCTTTTCTTACTTTTTTCCACTCTATTCTTTGTTGGGCTTGCATTTGTTATTGATTTTTCTATATAAATATACACGTATATTGATGTCATGATGGATATTGATGATATGTTGATGCCCAGCAAGGCCGGAAGACATACTGATGGTATTATAATGCCCGATAGATCTAGAGGATATATTATAATGCCCGATACATCCAGAGGATATACTGATGTTATGGTGATTCTATGTATGGTAAGAATGTATAAATATAGATGTTTATGTGTGGTTATTCCCTTGTATTATTACACCCGTATATGCATTAGGGATATTATGTTATCCTTGGAAAGTTGTCAATAATTCTCTACTATTAATCACTTGTTAAGTGGAGTGGCTATTGTAAATCCTAATTAATGAATAGAAGTAGAATATGCTGAGTATTGAGCTAAGACTAATTGGTAAGTATAATCATGTGAAGAATTAAGGATTCACCTAGTAGATATATTTGTCTTGAATAAATGGATTAATTATGGGGTTTCACCAAGTAAAAATGAGTTATGCGATAACTAGTTATATATATAAAGTGGTTATAATGCCTGATGGCTTGAAGCCTAGAATACTAGTTGGTGGACCTTATTTAGTTAAAATATGGTAACAAGTAATTATGGTTGTGAAATGGCTAATGATGATAATAGACTTAGGATTGTTGATGATTAGTGATATTGATGCCTAATATGTAATGTCGTAAGTTGCTTAAATGTTGACATATAGATTTATGGTGAAAAATAGTGAGAGGCATTGGTTAATAAATAGATAAGTGTGACAATATGTAACCTCTTCCTATATGATGACTAGTACACCTATGATAACTACTAATAAGCTTGGTTAAATGGTGATTATGTTTTAGTCGTACATCTTGACTAGATGCAGATGTAGGCTATTTAGTGAATAATAATTAGTTACTCTTTTGTGAAGGAGGATTTTATAAATTATTGGTTAGACTAATGAATGGAGACCCCTTTTAAAGACTAGCAAACTAGTAGCTAAAAATAAGTGTTGGTTAGTTAATAATGATTAGATAGAGTGTATTGATATCATAGATATCTAAACGGCTATATGACTATGGTTATGATTAGCTTGGTGTATCTTATTTTAATTGTGGTAATTGATAATGATTATGAATCTTGCTAAATGATCTTTGATGGGAATTATGGAAAACATGGGTATGAAGAGTGGTGAACCTTGGATATTGAGAAGTTGGTCGCATGAGTGATTACTTAATGTTTTAATACTTTCATGCACTCTCTGGTGGTATGGGATGCCGTGATGAGTTCTTTACTTTATTGTTCCTTGTGTGTACTTCCCAGTTGTATGGGACGCGGTGGTGAGTTGTTTTACTTATGCTTAAATAGATGTTGTATATCATCTTTGCCTTTATGTGATTATGATTGTATTAAAGAAGCTTTTTGTTTGGATCATTCACTTCTTATATAATAATATTGGCGCATAAGGAATGGATATGTAGTAGTATTTTTCTAGTTCGATCATTGTTTATATATAGTGATGATGAAAATGATTCAGGTTTGATTCTGTACCTTGACTTAGAGATATTATTTTACCTTTTATCATCTTTATATCATCATTTAGCTCAGTCGGCCAATGATTCCTACTGAGTACCCATTGTTTTGGTACTTATACTACACTTTTGTACCTTTTTGGTGTAGACCTGAGTACTAGTTGCCGCCACTGAGCTAGAGATCATGCAGTGTTATCTTCTGGAGAAAGGGTGAGCTCTTGGAGTTTTCAGTCACCCATTTCCCTTCTATATTTATATAGTCTTTTGTGTTCAAGAAGAATATATAAGAATATTTAGACTTTGACTTGTAATTCCTATTGTCGAACTTAGATGCTCTTATACTGATATTGCTAGGTCATAGGATTGGTATTCATATTATGGATTGTCTATTGTGGAACATGGTTGTTTATGACTGTGTTCATCTTTTGTGGCCTTTGTTGGGCATTTCTACCAAAGTAATTATTCCCTTAGCTCCGGGTTATCGTGTCGGCTTGCCTACTGTGAATTTTAGTAGGTTCCATAATGACTCATGAATCGGGTCACGACAAGTTCCTTTCTCCATCTAAGATATTGCAGATTAAGAATGAGATCTATAATTTTAGGCAATTGCAGTCAGAATATATGTACGAGGCATGGTTCAGGTTCAAAAAGAAGATGAGTATGGTGCGAAACCATCAGTTGTTAGGGATGAGCTTATCTGAGATATTCTACATATCCTTGACCATTAGCTCAAGAACAATGGCAGACACCATCTATGGAGGAGCTTTGATGAGACTACTCTAGAAGGTATCTTCAAAGATGTTAAATCAGATCTCACTTACTAGATGAGGGTAGAAAGCTTAGGAGGCTGAGAGGGGATCTAACACATATGCTATTGGTGCCTCCTGCGACTAGAGAGTTGTTAATGATTAAGTAGCATAAGAAATTGCATTACTAAGGACTGAACTAGGGGTACTAGCAAAGCAGCTAGTAGCATCAACTTTTGACAAAGTATATGCAGTAGCAGCACAGGGATTAACTTCCAAAGCATACGAGTTAGAATTAGAGGAGGAAAAAAATTATTTGGATCGTAGGATGGCGGGTTTCCGATCCTAAGGGCAAGGGAACCAAGTTTGGAACTACTATGATAGATACAGAGATCAGAATAGTGAGTGAGATAGTGATTAGAGTAAGAAGGATAACTATAGAGAGAAGGAAGATAGGTACTTACCACTTGGCAGATGAGATACAAAATCCAAAATGGAAGAGATGTTGGCTAAGCTAGTGAAGGGTTAAGAAAATTAGGAGATCGTCCTTAAGGAGATTAAGGCCAACATTTTGGGGTTGACCTTGAAGGTTGAGTCAGATGCCACTACTATCAAGCAATTGGAGCACTAATTTCAAAAGATGTTAGCAACTTTGAACCAGAGGTAGCCAGGTACCCTTCTGAGCAACACTGTGCAAAATCTAGAAAATGATGGTCATGTACTTAGCATTACCACACGGAGTGGAATCACTACTCTAGGTCCCACACAACCTGTTGCAGAAGATGTTGTTGATGAGATACTTATTATTGAATCTGAGAAAATAACAAGTGATAAGGGAAAAGTTGTTGAAGACAAAGGTAAGGGTTCGATCATTAATACAAAAGTCAAACAAATTCTTAGACCACCCCGACATTTTCCTCAGTGACTGAAGTAGAAGAAAGAGAAAGGTAAGTTCAAGTGATTTATTGAGATGCTGAAAGAGTTAAGATTGGACATACCTCTTCTTAAGGAATTAGAGAAGACACCTGGTAACGCCAGTGTTATGAAATAATTGGTCACAAAGAAGAAAGAAGCGATAATCGACGATATTGAGGGTGTGGCCCACTACGGTGCAATCACTAAGAGGTCTTGGGCTCAGTAAAAGGTGACCTTGGAGAATTCACTATACTATGTACCATTGTGTCATCCCGATTTTCCCGAGCCTTGTATGACTTAGGAGACAACATTAATTTGATGTTGCTGGCTATTTTCAAGCAATTGGTTTTGAACCCTTAAGAACTGACTTCAATTCGGTTGTTGATGGCTGACCGCACGGTGAAG
The DNA here is from genome assembly GCA_030864215.1 of Capsicum pubescens. Taxonomy (NCBI): domain Eukaryota; kingdom Viridiplantae; phylum Streptophyta; class Magnoliopsida; order Solanales; family Solanaceae; genus Capsicum; species Capsicum pubescens. Next base: position 189,663,946 of record CM061538.1, on the reverse strand, counting down.
AAGACTTTGGGAATCTCATTATATGTGATCATAAGGATGGATAACTTCATCTTTCTGGAGGACTTCATCATCCTGGATTATGAGGTTGACACTGAGATGCCCATATATTAGGAAGACCGTTTAGGGCCACGGGTAGAGCTGTGGTTGACATGGATAAATGTGAGTTATTATTCAGAGTTAATAGTGAGGAGGCCACATTCAACATCTAAAAGTCAATAAAGTATCCAACTGACATGAGGATAGTGGCGGTGATTAATTGTATTAATGATCCTGGAGGATACTCCTATGGGTATTTTGATGAATTCTGAGTAGTCAAGATACCCACGTCATGCCGAGACACTAAATCAAGCATTGCATGGAAGGAAACCCATGGTCTTGTTAGTGAAGTCTGAGTAACCAAAACAGTCACGTCGTGTCGTGATGTTAAATCAAGCACTGGGTGGGAGGCAACCTACTATTTTTAGTGTTCACATTTTTGTTGTTTTTCTTTTTGTAGGTTCTTATCTTTTGGACTTACTCGAAATATGATAAAAATTGCTACATTCATTCATTTCCAGGTAAGTGGACTGTTTGATCAACCCATCATGGTCATAAGACCACACAGTAAGTTGAGTAAAAATTTGAAAAGTCAAAATTTTGAGGATGAAAAAATGGAAAGTTGTGGACTTTGGCATCTAATCATACTTTTGGGACCTCAAACATTGGTTACAGGACCATAAGTTGCTGGAAAATATCAAAATGCCAAGTCTGAATTGCAGTAAAGCAGGCCCAAAAATTTTGGCCCGGCATCTACTGGCCGCAGGTGGCACCTACACCCAATGCCTAGTGATGACGTCCAAGCAAAACCTTTCTTAGATGATGATACGATCGCTGTCAAGATATAGTAACCCAACTAAGGTTGGGGTCGAATACCAAGGGAACACGTGGCTTGTCAGATCTCAGTGGTTGAAGTCTATGGGTAAAACAGGAAAAGTAAATAGGAGGATATTTTTGTATTAGTCTCAAATAAAGAACAATATAAACTTGGTTGGAAATCAATCATGAGTTAACACAAGGATTGGGTTACCCCTGGCATCTCAACTCCGTAGGATTATTATGCGTTGTTGAACCAACACAATACCTTACATGCACAATTGATAATTGATGTACCTTTTCTAGTCTTTTGGACGATTAGAAGGATTTTACCATTTACATTTTGAGTCCCAGGGTGCCGCATTACTAACCCTTATCTTGATCCTAGTTAACTATTATCTTTTGAGTCATAAGTTATTAGATTAAAGTTGGCGGCTATTCACTATATTTCATTGTATGGCAATGGATCGACAATTAACTCCCAAATTACTAGTCTTTATCTTTTCCTAGTCACTACTCCTCTTTTGGAGTAAGTAGGAAAATCTAGGAAGGATCCTAATGTGTGCACCCATTAAGAAATCAATTATAACAAAGATGAAGTAATGCAGACAATGGATATTGGTTCATATCAACAATCACACTTGCCCTACTTCGCCAAGTCTCCAGGATTTCCACAACCCTAGCTGTGGGTTTTAGCTGCTCATGATTGTGAAGAAATCACTAACATTCATATTTGAAAGCAAAGATGAAATCACAATGATAAGATGAATAAAAACCCACAATCATAAACTGAATAATTAATAAAAGTTAATACAAAGAAATCCCAAGATCAAATATGGATTTTGAAATCAAATTATGTTAATGAGTATTAAAAGTTTGTAACCTCTAATAAAAAGTACATAAGGGGCATTTATGGTACAAGAAAAAATCCTAAAATCAAATTCCGAATAAAATAGGAGAAAACAGGGTCGGTGTACACTTTCTCTTAGTACCTACGGTTTGGCAGAGCTAAGGTATTACCTACGGCCCTAGCACATGGCGCAAGTAGTAGGCGGAGGTAGAAGCATCAAAAATCTTACAATGTTCAGCTCTCAAAATTTTGGATTTCTGGTACTTACTTTGCCTACATGCGGTCCGTAGGTCCTACTTGAGGCCACTTATTGACTTGGTTGGTGTCGTCAGTCAGTTTTTCATCTCTTCTTTGACTCTCGAACATGTATTGATCACGATCAAGCCAAAAAACATTCCAAATATCCCTAATTGCTCCAAAAGTAGCGAAAAACACCTTTTCACTTTTTTCACACACTTCTCATCCAAAACATGGTTTTCTACAAAACATACCCAAAATATATCAAATTTAACAAAATGGCCTCAGAAACATGCAAATTTTCCTTGTTTTAAGCATCGAAAGTGCTATATTTCTAGATTATATCACTTGGTCGTAGGTGGCAGGCGCAAGTGGCTGTCACGACTAGGTCTTTATGTGGGACCAATTTTTAATTCAAATTTTGGGCCCACCAACACATATATATGACCTAAAATAGCCTCCACCTATATTCAGACAACCATAACCTCATTCTAACTAATTCAAATCCTCAAAACTTCACTTTTCTCTTTGAATTCAAACTTCCTTCTTAAAACACACACTAACCGCACACTTATGTAAAGTCTAAATTGACACTTATTTAAGGTACCAACTTGTCCCAACACACTAAAAACAAGTTCCAGCTTTGGTTTTTCTTTACTTTGTCATTATTCACTTTAAGTTCTTCATAAAAGATGTAACTTTCTCGGCTCCTAATGGCTATATATTGATTTATTTATTTTTTAAAAAAGTTGATTATGTGCATTCTATTGAAAAATATATAGAATCTATCATGCTTGTATTTAGGAGCCTTGAAGGAGCCTAAAATCTTAATGTAGGGCCTTGTTTTGAAGTAAAATCTAAAGTTAGGTCCCAACTAGAAGTTGATCTTGAATGAATTGAGTAACACCATTAGTTGAGCATGTTTGTTTACTTTGAAATTCATAATTTTTGATAGGTGTGTGCACATTGGACTTGTTGGGATTTCAAATAGGTTATTGGGAGTGAAAATTGAGGAAAATTTCAAAATTTTTGAATTTTGAGTTTTGCTTCAACTTTTGTTATCCCTCATTCTTATTGGAAACTAACAACTACTTTTTTAGGTACATAAGGTACCAAAGGCTAAAGTGAAAAAGGATGAGACCTCAAGGAGATGATATGAGTGACCCAAGCCTAGTGGTTCGGTGGAGGAGTACACAATTCTGTAGAGCAAAAAAGAAGCAGTTGGGGTGACAAAAAGAATTACTAGAGCACAGATGCGCTGGGATGTTGAGGTAGTTACATCCTATTTAAGGATGAAGTCAGCATAGATATCACTCCTACACACTCCTCCACTTGATGATGATAGGGAAGAGGAGGAGACAGAGTCTGAGTCTACTCCATAAGTTACTGCTTAAGACCCTAGTATGAGGAAGGGTCCTAGGATTCATCTAAGGAGGTAGAGCAAGAGGTCATCAATGATGCCCCAGTCTGAGGACCATATAGCTACTCATGTACAACAGACAGATGTACCCAGTCTCAGGAGGGTATAGATAAGGGTACCCACTATGCAATAGTTTAGCAGTAGCAAAGTACTATACCTAAACGTGCCTCAGAGGAACCTTCTGAAGAGGGAACTCCAAGGTGGTGAGTGTAAGGGATGAGAGAGATATTTGATAATAGCATTCATATTTACAAGGCAGGTAGGACTACAAGGTGCATTTATAAGAAGCACCAGATTGATCTATTGGGGATAAGTCGAGTACCATAGTTACTAGTGGAATTTGATCGATATCAGTTAGAGTCAATGACTAGACCACTCGATTCTTATATCCCGGCTATGGTACAAGAATTTTATGAATCCTACCGGGCTACTGTTCAATGCGGACATCCAGGCTTGGTGTGATTCACGAGATAACCACAGATTAATCATACACTGGTTAAAAGGGTTAGAGTTAATATTTCAATAGAGACTATCAGTAGAATTATCTTTGGCCCAAATTACTTTACTCCTGCATCTGCAGCAGAGTGTGACTACAGACTGAAGGTTGCACGTGATCGATATATCATGTGGGATGTTGAGTACCAATGACAGAAGGTTGAGATGGCTAGGTGGATAGCTAGCTCAATGTCACCATTGGTTGATGCGACCCCATGGATTATGTGGCATAGTGTGATAAAAAAAGATCTGCTGACAGTTGAGGCCCAATTTTGGTGGTTGTTAATCAGATAACAAATCGATTCCCAATTCTTTGGATAATATGTTAACTTTAGAGGGAGAAGCATTGGCTGCTTATTGGATAGTCGGATATTCTATTGATTTTGTTGTCATTCTCTTGTATTAGTTACATGATATAGTAGTTAGGGAGTTGACTAATCTGTCATTCCCTTATATGATTCAGAGGCTCTGTGATGAGGCTAGTGTACCTGAGATACTGATAATAGACAAGAGGACACTTTCTACAGCTACTATGCAGACAAAGACTATGAAGGGTCTGGCACGACCAAGAAAATCTACAAAGCCACCCGTAGTACCTAGGGCCCAGATTGAGGGCCTAACAGTTTTCACAGAGACAAGGGATACACATTGAAAGGATATATGTGTTGGTATTGATATAGATATAGGGGAACCGAGAAAGGCTCCAGACTCGAGTACGCAGGACGAGGTCACACCAGCTACTTCTTCTTTAGCCCCAGCATTGACCTCAGAGCCGATTGGCATATCTTTAGATTCGACTCGCCAATCCATTACAAATCCTACTACATGTATTATTACAATATATAATAAGTTTTTGCATATCTTAGTGGATAGCTAGAGGGCCACCGATGCTCGATTGAGGGTTCTTGGGAATGAGATGACTACCCTCTACGAGCAAATGCGATTAGAAGTTGAGACTAGATTCAATAATGTGGAGGCCATATGGGATGATACATAGAAAGATTCACTTTTTGAGCTATGTGCTTGATCTAAGGTGGATTAATGCACTTCAGTATTATTAATCGACCTTGTTTAGCTTTATTTTGAGGCCTACTTGAGTGCTTAATCGGCCAATAATGAAAAATTGAGCATCTAAGATTGAAGTACTTAATTACAATGTTCATGGTGTTTGTGAAACAAGTTTTTACTTAATTTGGTCACTTAGAGTTCAAATGAGAAAACTAGTGTTACTAGTTTGAGTTAGGTGTTGTTCTAGTCGATCTCGATGGATTCTAGTGTGTTTAATGGGTTACTAAGGTTATTAATGTATAATTATGTGTGTAAAACCTGTTTATAGTGTTAAATGTTCAATCTAATCAATCCAAGAATCAAATAATAAGTTAAAGATTAAAATGAGCAAAACTAGTTCTTAGCTTAAACTCTAGATTGTTGTCTTTGATATTGTGTTGTTTTGAGCTGTTAACCGTGGTGTTTGATTCTATAGTATGTATGGTGAGTTGATTATTATGATATATGGATGATTAAAAATCTATAATTCAAGTGGTAAAAACACCACAACGCTTGGGATGGAAGGACAAATGCACAAGACAAGTTTAGCCGCCAAGATGGCTTAAAAAATGACTTTCAGTGTGTCACCGCGATTGGGATGCCTCGCACACCCTATTCCACCAGAATAAGCAGCACGTCATACACCCGATTCAATGGTAATAATCAGAACAGCACACACCTAATTTCATGGGAATGTGAGGGGCGTCGCAGACCCTATTCCATGGATGGCCAAAATGTTCCTCCGATAAATAGGGCACTAGAACTTGATGTTATAGTCCTTGGATGGCTTAGAAACATGGAGAGGATCTTGAAAACACTTCAAATAGGACTCTTATTTCTTTATTTTAGATTATTTATGGAGTTTATCATTTATTCATTTAACTTGATTACAATTATATCCATGAGTGGCTAAACACCCCCCCCCTTTCAGGGGTAAAGGCCAATAGCATGATTACTATTGCTCTTGAATTGATTTTGTTTTGATTTCCTATCATATTTGGTTGTTTATTTATTCTATTTATAACTATTTTAAGGATTATCTACCCTTAGAATACATCCATTTTTGCCTTTGTGAGCTCGGAAGGGGGAATAAGATGATAGAACATGGGGGTAAATAGAGCAAAGTTTTTATTCTTTTATAAAATAAGGGATTTGAATTAGAATCTAAGATAGGTATATACCTATAAGCCTTATTTGGTTCACTTTTAGGATAACTTCTAAATGGATTATTACATCCCCGCTCAACGATGTAGTTGGAATGTCCAGTTAGGTAGAAGATTAGAGGATCAAAAGACCATGATCATACTATAAATACCATGAATCAATAACCAAGATAAGTAATCTAACCAATGAAGTTCAACAGCTTAGTATGATTGTTCATAGTGCTTTAACCTCGGGTTTATCTTAATTGATTTTCCAAGCTCTTACTTTTCCACATTGTTCACTTTAATTTTAATTTACAACTCAAAAAACTCTTTTTGTTACATTTGCACCGATTAATCTCAATAGTTGAACTTGAATTGGATATGTCTTCAACACAAGTCCCTGCGGGATCGATACTATCCTTCTAAAGGTTCACTTTACTACTTGGTGAGACCACGTACACTTGTGTGTGTGCTTGGGCGCAATAAGTTTTTAGCGCTGTTGTCGGGGACTTATAAATTGGAAACTATCTAATTTTTAGTTTATATATATTGAGTTGTATAGAGTTAAGTATTTTTTTAGTTTCTTTTACTTTTTTCCTCATACTTTTTGATATGTCAGCCTGGGATAGATAGTTTTTGAGTGATAACAATTCTTGTTATTTTTGTGGGGGATCCCATCGAGAGGGTTTTTGTCTAAATTTTTATGGAAGATCATGGATAGTAACTTCACAATATGAGGTGGATACTATCCTATTTGTGGAGAAGACCCTAGTTTGGTGTGAGGTTTGTGGCAATAGTGGTCATTCTGCAGCTATGTGTGCTACCAATACTGAGTCAGTGATATCATAGTTTATTGTTAGATTATCGTATGGGTTGTTCTTAATTTCTTGAGCTTACTATTTTGATGAGTGGCCACCATTAGAATAAATCTATATTTCTATGTGAATCTGGGAGGAGAATCGTAGCATAGAACAAAGAAATTAAGGAGCAAGGTTCTTATCTTTTTATGAAATAAAGGGTTTTAATTAGCATCTAGGATAGGGATATACCTAGAAACTTTGCTTGGTTCAATTTCAAGAAGATAACTTTATGAATCTAGATAAATTGTTGTAACTCTGTGGGAGCTGTAGTTGCAATACTTAGATAGATAGAGGATTTGAGGTCAGGAAACCAAGATCGTGTTGTAAACCTTGCGAATTAAGAACCCGATAACCAACTAGAATGAGATAAGAAAATAAACTTATATGATTGTTAGATGTGCCTCAACTTTGGAATTCTCATCATTACTGTTTACAATCGTTGATTTCTTTTCCATTTTCACAAATTTTTATTTCTTATATATTAATTTACAATTTTATTCACAATTTCACTATCATCTTGATACTTTACAACACTTAATACCTTCTTGTCTAAAACTAAGGTTAGTTAAATTTCTAGTTGTTTAGTCCTCATGGGGATGATATCTTACTGTCTAAGTCATTATATTACTTGTATGATTATGTGTACTTGCATGTGCATTTGAGCTACAACAGTACCATCATCCCCAACAAGCCAATCTCCCTTTCATGGTGGATTTTTCAAATTCTCTCCATATTTTTGAATGCTAAGCATATATAAGGCTTAGTAACGTTTGTATGAATCTCTTTAAACTAAAATTAGGGTGATTAACACCTAAAATCAATCCTAAATCATCACAAAAATTGGAAATGATGACCCTTCATCCTCCACCCTTTCCATGCTCAAAATTCACCATGAACTTTATCAATCTTATGCCTCAAATGTTATAGAAGCATTAAGGACGTAGGATAATATAACACACATTCCAATTCATGTAAGAACACCACCAAAATTTAAATTTAAAATTGCACCAACAAAAATCAACCAAAAATTTTCTTGTACTCTAGATTTTATGAATATACAATGATAAGATGCAAAAAAAGTAGTAGGGGCAAGAATTTACCTTGAATTTTCATTGTAAAAATTTTGCACGAGAGAGATTGAGATATTTTTTTTGTGAAGGAGTGAAAATAAGGGAAATAAAACATTTCCCCCTATCTGAACTATTGTGAACCACTATGGTGGCAATTTACCGCAATGATAGTGTTGATGTAGTGATACTTTTGCTATTGCAGTGGTAAATCCCATATGGGTGGCATTTTGTCCTGACTTTTCATACATTGAGGTATCTAGCAATGTACGAAGAATGCTAAGAATAACCCATTAAATAAGTTATCACGTAATCTCCTTTCGTGGATCTTAATAGTTTTAGAGTGTCAGTCTTGACAATTTAAGGACCAACTAGTTTGTAGGTTGGTTGGACATGTTAGGTTCTATTGTTAACTAATCGAGGTTTGACAAAGTAAGTTAACAATAATTAAGAATATTTCTCCTTCAACACATTGCACACATGAATTTCAAGTCATTCCTAGAATGTTATTTTCCCCTACCCAGAGCCGTTCGGGGATGAACAATGGGTAAATTGATATCTAATATAATATCCAAAACATCTTTATGTGAAAAACTATCCTAAAATAACTTTGCAATGAAGAAAATCCATTTTTTGGACTTCATAGAAATTATTTCAAGGGAAAAAGTAGGGCCCAACAATATTTGGCCAAAAATTTAAAAGAATTGGTCAGGCCTACTTCCTACTGTTGCAGTGGTACCTAGGTATCATAACTCTATTTATGAGTCATAAGGGAACCTACTTTATCCCGCTATTTGGTAAGACAAACCATAGTCTTGAGCTAGAAAGAATGGGGTAACTTTGTAGAGAAAGGCGTAAAAGCCAAAAATTTGCAAGTAAAGTCTTACGATAATAATTAAGTAACTGTAATTTTCTGAAATATAGATAAAACATCAATAACTATCCCATGACCTAGGTATTTTCCCATTACTATAACAGTGATGTGGGATAGTTATTGATGTTTCACTCAACAATAAGCACTTATATGTATGGGATGTGATTTGTTTGTGCATTTACTAGTTTGTGGTGTTGGATTCTACTATTGCTTGAGTAAATTGATTAGTATTTATGGGTGAAAGACCCAAATACTCAAATGGGTTTGAAGGATGAAAATCTCAAGCTCTTGAAAGCTCAAACCATCCTTGAAAGAAGGGCTTGGGTGAACTTTAGGGACCCACATCATCCTTGAAAGAGGGATATAGGAACCAAGGCAATAATAGACAGTTTATGAGCATTGTTGACTAAGCTTTATCTTAAACATATGGGTGATTGTGAAGTTGACTATACTTAAGGCACCATCCTATAAATAAGGGTGTTTAATTGAGGTATTAGGTGGTTTTGATTGAAGAACTCATTAGGTACTCGAATGGGTCAATGAGTTACACCCTTGGGGTTTTGTTGACAAACTAGCCTCAAGGATTTCTAACCTAGCCTACCACATCACCAACACTTAGAATTTGTATCAAATTATCACACAGTCATGCATATGTTGCCCCTACAAAAGCATAATCCCAAGATACGTGCCTAATTTCCTAGACTCTAATTATTCGTAGCCCCAAATTAATACTTGAAAATCCAAAAAAAGAAACATTAGTGTTAATACCATTCTCACCCTCTATTTTTATCTTTTTTGTAATATCAGTTTGAATTTAACAAGCATCTATTATTTTGAATTAACTTGATTGCCATTCACATTGTTCTATGTGGATTCGACCCTGACTCCAAAGTTTGGTAAATATATTGATAATGACCTCCTTGCACTTAAATTGACGTGTAAGTTGAGCGTTATCAAAAATGGCACCGTTACCGGGGAATAATTTGGCGTCTTAAGTTAGTTTGGAGTTCTAGCTTACTTGCTTGAATTCAAACTTGTAAATATTTTTTTGTTATTTTCTTTTGTTTCTTATGTTAGGTAGATTTTCGTTTTGGCTTACTTTTCTCTATGGAATATTCCGACAAATATGATTTTGGTAGTTGGAACTCCTATCTTGACGTTCCATGTCCATATTGTGATGGACCCCACTTTTGAAGAGATTGCACATATGCTCCCCGATGAGAGATGGAAACACCATGTCGATCCTATTGGGAGTATGATTGTTCTTTATGTGGTGGTTGAGATGGACATTGGAGTGATTTCCCAAATGCCCCCTCCCCTTATTATGCTAACTAATTTTTTAGTTCTTATTATGATTTTGATAGGTCTTATGATGAGAAGAAGGAAGAGAAACATATCAGATCCAATAGTTTTGAGGAAATGCTTCAAACTATTTTGGATCGATTAACTATAATGGGGAGAATATGTTGGACATCCATCATTACAATGAGGCATTCAGAAGGGAGATTGTCAAGACAGAGGAAATGGGAAAGGAATCAAAACTTGCAAATACCACTACCTTGCCCATTTTCCACGAGGAGGTAAATCTATAAGAGAAACCAAGCTATGATGATGATCTTGGTAGAAAATAATCCTTTATGATTTCCCAATCAAACAAATCAAATGATATGGAAGAGGTCCAAATAAATAAAATGGTACTAGATTCAAAAGAAGAACCGAAACACGTCTCTTATGATGACTTTAGTTTATTTCGGGGTGAAAGTTCCATGGAGGAGGTAATTCCAGAATTAGGGGTTAGACCTCATTCAAATTACTTTTCAACATTGTGCTTATAGGATGTGATGATAATCCATCTACCTAGGAAAATGGTGGATTCTGAGGAGAAGGAGTACAATCCCAACATTTTGGGATTCGACAATCCACGGGAGCACATGGAAGCCCCACTATTAATGGCCAAGAAATTTAACTTCCAATGTACAACTAGTGGCCTATTAATGTCCTCACCTTTTCCTAATGATCCAAATTGAAAATTCAGTGTGAAATTAGGTAAAAGGTTCAAGTCTTCAAAATGGAGAGATAGAAACTCTCTCATCATTTCCTCGCATCTTCCCAATTTCATCTTGGAAGATCGGAATCTTTTATCCCTCTATCGCTCAATGCATCATGAACGAACATTGGGGCAGAGATTCAAATATTCTATGTGAAAGCACCAATGGGAGTTGAGGAGGGATTAGGCTAATATGTTAAACTAAGAGCTCTATGGGAGGCACCCCATCAAGCCACGAAAAAGTGGCTCGTATCCTCTTATTTATGCATGATAGAGTAGATTTTATTTTTGTATTTGCTTATGCATAATGTACTAAACGGTGGTGCTATGAAAAATGTAGATTGAACTTACAAAATTAAATGTGTGAAATTAGCATTTTGGAACTGAACAGAGGAATGCAGAAGACCTAATTTTTTATCTCAGTTACTGCGACCGTGGTTTGTGCCTCTGCGATCGCAGAGGCCGCGTGTCCGGGATCGCGATCAATTCAGTTTAAAACACCATCTGACTGCTATTATTTCCATGCACAACTATTTTTATAGTCTCTCAATATTCTCTCTTCTTTAAGCATTTGTGGGTGTTTAAGTAGAGCATCTCCAGTTTATTTTCATCCTACAACTCGGTAAGTGATCCTAACTCTCTTATTTTGATGAGTGCTTGAGGCTTCGAATATGCTTTTAAGAGTAGTGTTTAAAATAGTAGTTTCACTACTAAATCCATGCATATTTGCGATTGTTGTTATGGTTAGCTATTATAGTTGGTGTACACACTAACGGAGAAGTCTTTAGTACCCGAATTTGGGCCTTAAAAGGTTAAACTTAACATTTACACCATATGTTCGATTCAATTCCCCCAATGAGTTCAATATGAATTCCTTAGTGTTTGGGGCTATAATCGCATATTCTAGGCTTAAGTTCTCTAATTATGATGTTGATGTTCCTAGTTGGAACACAAATTTGGGGTTAAAATTATGGGTTTTGAATGATGTAAAGAACTTTCGACTATGGTCTTAGGTACTGCGATTGTTGTACCAATGATCACGATCACAACACCACGATCGTTGTTATTGCTCCATAATCTCCATACCTGAGGTGGGTGTCTGTAGCAGTTAAAATTTTTGCAAACCCATTTCTCATCCCAGAACCTTTACAACACTACCACATGATCTTAACAGATTAATCTAGAATGATTTTGGTATGATAACGCTAATGATGGTCTGGATTGTAATGCTTAAAGGTACTAAGCCGCAATGATGGGAGATTTTGACAACACCAGGTTCATGGCTTCTGAATGCCAAAACCTTTCCTATAGTAATCTACCAAGGATGAAACTACTCCCAAAAAGGGGTATTTGCCTTGATAAAGTAGAGGAGCAGCTCCCAGCATTCCATGCCCGACTCACTGCTACTGAGTGGATGTGCTTTGACCCGGACCCCTTGATATTCCGACTTTTGACAAAACATTTTACATCTTTTTCAAGGGACAACTGTATGTTTTCAAGCAACTAATGTTGTATGTAATACTGGATTTTAGTGTTTTTAGATCAAAGAGTTAGCCGAAGAAGAAAGTTGAAAAAGTAGCAGAAAAGGTCCATTGACGGTCGAACTAGCAGACCGTCAGCCAAGCGACGGACCATCAGGGTGACCGTCAAAGTTAAACAGAAAGGATCAAGTGGGAGACTCCTGCGATGGTCCAAGTGAAGGACCGTCGGACCTCTGACGGATGTTCAACTTGGCCGTCAGGCTGAAGTAGAGAATAGCCTTTTAGAGGATCAAGCGATGTCCCATATGAAGGACCGCTAGGACAGCGATGGCCCACAAATATGACCATCACCACTTAACTAAAACATAGAAGATTGGGACACAGCGACGGTCTATGTGACGGACCGTCAGGCTACCGATGGGCCGTCAACGTGACCGTTAACCTTGACGTGGCTTTAATGAGTTCAAATTTCAAATCCTCAGTACCTGGGAACATATAAATACCCAGTTTAGGTTTTATTTAGGTATATTTTATCATATTTCCATCTAGAAAACCTATTGTACTATAGTATTCATTGAGATTCAAGCTACAATTGTGGATCTAGTATTTCTTATTCATACTCTCATTGAAGATTCAAGAACAATTCTTGTATTTTTTTAAGTAATTCTCTGAATTCATTTATGAAGAACACAATGATTTCTTCTTCTTGTTCTCTTGAGATGTATGGTCAATCTCCCATAACTAGGGATATGGAAGCCTTGATGTGAATAGCTGATTTGGGTTGTGAAACACTTAATTTTCATACGTAATTGAGATTGTATAAACCCTTCTTCACATTAATGGCCTTTCTTGGTTGTAAACTTGAAGGGTGTGCCTAAGAACATCACTTGTTTTGGAAGAAAAGTGTAGAAGGGGTTTAGATGAAATCTAAATGCTTTAACCTTTGGGTTATGGGTTGATGCCTTAACAAGGATCAACCCACATGAGATACAAATTGAATAAACCAGCATATTCTTTATGTTTGAGAGAATTGAAGGGTAGACTATCCAGTTAGGTTGAGAAACAAATGGGTAAATTTTAGGATTCAGTAACTCTTACAATTGAATTTATAAATTTAAAATTGAAGGTAACTGACAACCCTGACTACTTGAACATCTTGGTGAACATAACTCTAGTTTGTCTAATCTCATTGAATTATTACTTGAAAGAAAACTCTCTAGTTGGAACACATTTTGAAACAAACATTTGAATACTATTGATAAGTTAAAACCCTCTTTAATCAGGAATCTTTGATCAACAGTCCGTTAACAACCATAACACTTAGTTTACTCTATATTACCTATGGTATTTAACTCCAAATTAGTTGGTTTCTATATTTGACAATGAACACTTACACTTTCTAACGAGAGTTGTAATTTGGGAGTATCAAATTTTGGCGTCGTTGTCGAGGAATACGGTTGTCAATTAAGTTTGTGATTATTAATTGACTTTTGGTCAAGTTTCCCAAATTTACCTTTTATTTGTTGATTTTTTTCATTACAAGTTCATTGTTGTTTATTCCATACACCAGAAGTTCAGAAGAACCATTATTAACCTTCAATCCTGAACCTCATCTAATTAGTAGAATTGATGAACAACGAGAAGTAGAGAGACTAGCTGCCTTGGCTAGAGCATAAGTTAATTAACAGAATGATGGTCAGCCAGCCCATGCGCCTAACCCTTATAAAGAAGATTTTGGGGATGATGATCTGATTAACCCAGCAAATAGGAGGTGTGTTGAGAATATAGCTTTACAGCAAATAGGAACAGGACAGCTAGAGGAAGAGCAAACTGCCAACATGCTGTGCAGTTTGCTCCTGACGAGGAAGAAGATACAGACTTGGATGAGGCTGGTGCAACTAAAGAAATCATTTCACCACCGCTAGTACCTGGGGTGAGGTTTAATATCACAAGCACCATGATACAACTGTTCAATCTTAAGTGGTTGTTTGGAGGACTTTCAGGGGACAACACGAATATACACTTGGTGAATTCCATCAATATTTGTAAGTCCTTTGACAACCCGGGTGTTGGATAGAATGCAATTCATCTTGGATTATTCTCGTTGTCTCTGTCTGGAGAGGCAACAATGTAATTGAATGAGTTGGCTCCCGGTTTGATAACAAACTAGAGGTAATTAAAAGGAAATTTCCTAGAAAGGTTCTTTCCACCCTCCAGGATGTTACAATTGAAGGACGAGATTAGTAACTTAAGATAATTACCGAATAAGGCACTACATGAGACTTGGATGTGATTCAAGAAGAAGCTTACATAGTTCCCCAACCACAAGATGACCGATGAGCATTTGATGGAGACATTATATAGAGCCTTAAACTCCATCACTAAACTAACTGTCAAAAATATTGCAGGAGGAGAATTCATGAAGCTTACATTCACTGAGGCTGCAGATATATTGGAACGGTTAACTAAGACAAGTAGAGCTTGGCATATCAGGGATTCTGTGATAACAATCCCTACTATGTATAGTGGTATATCTATTGAGCAACGCCAGAAAAATAAGGAACGTGACTAAGATATGGCACACATGAAAACCCAGATGGATCAGCTTACTAATTATTTATTATCTTGGAAGACTGAGAAGGTTAAAGCTATTGGGTCACAAAGTGGAGCTGATTCTAATTTTGAAGAAGAGGCCAACTATCTAAACAATCAGAGGGGGTTTTTGAGGCATTAGCCAAGGGCAACAAGGTCAGAACTATTACGACAAAGCTGGTTACAAAGATAGGGACCAAGGGAGCTAGAAAAACATGAATGATAGGAGTGGACTATATGTACCTCCTGGAAACCAGGATAATGCTTCTACCAGTTTAGGAAAAATATCCTTGGAGGATATGATGGAGAAGCTATTAAAAGGAGTTGAGGAGACCAATGTTGGGGTGACGACGATGAAAAGTACCTTATCTTACATGAGTCAGCTAGTAAATTCACATTCAACTTCTAAAAAATAGCTGGAGAAGCAGATAAGCCAACTATTGACTATATTTAACTAGAGAAAAAGCGATACATTGTCGAGCGGTATAGTGCAAAATCCTCGGAATGATGGCTCTTGCATAGCAGTTACCACTCGAAGTGGTAAAGTATTACCTGGACATTCTGTGGGAAAAGCTGTGATTAAGGATGCGACTAAAGAAGATGTAGCTGATGATGAAACCCATCCAGTAGAGTCTGAGAAGTTGGATGGAAATACTGAAGTAGCTGATAGTGAATATGCCTTTGGTGGAGGAACTAGAGCAGATGCCTGGATATGACAAGTTTATGAAGGATCTCGTGACGAAGAAGAGAACAGTTATCTATGAACCAGTGGATAATTTACACCATTGTAGCGTCATTTTAACAAGATCCTTGGTACAAAAGAAAGCAGACCCAGGAGCATTAACAATCCCTTGTACTATTAGGTCGCTTTATTTTGCTAAGGCCTTATGCGATCTCGGAGCGAGTATTAACTTGATTACACTTATTGTTTATAAGAGGTTGGGTTTAGGGGATCCTACACCTACAAAAATACGGTTAGTGATGGATGATAGGTCAGTGAAGTAGCCAGTGGGTATATTATATGAAGTTTTAGTCAAGGTGGCCAGCTTTATATTTCCTGCAAAGTTTGTTATTTTGGATTGCAAGGTAGATTTTGAGGTACCCATAATCTTGGGTAGACCTTTCCTCGCTACTGGGAGAATACTTATTGATTTATAAGCCAATGAACTATTATTCAAGCTCAATGATGTGGTAGTTTTCTTTGACGTGTGCCAATCTATGAAGCAACCTAAGGAGATAAGTGTATTCTCCATCGTTGATGTTTATTATGAAGACGAGAAAGAGGTTCCAATCGAGGAGAGATTTGTTGTGGAAACTCTAGTTGAAGTCTTGATGAATTTTGAGGGTGAACGTATTAAGGAACACGAAGAGACAGTGTATGCTTTGAAGGGAATGGGATACTATACCTATGCTCCCAAGAAGTTGGACCTAGATCTAAAAAATCGTCCAACACCACCGGCTAAGCCATCGATTGAAGAGCCACCGGTGTTGGAGTTGAAGGAGATTCCAAGGCATCTACAATATATGTTTCTAGGCAGTAGTAATACTTTACCTGTGATTATTGCATCGGATTCGGGTGAGCACCAAGTTGAGGCACTTATCTCCATGCTTAGGAGATATAAAAGGGCTATAGGATGGAATATTACGGATATCATTGGTATTCCTCTAGGTATTTACACTCACTAGATTGATCTTGAGGAAGATTACACACCAACCATTGAGAACCAACGTTACCTTAAACCACCAATGTAAGAAGTGGTAAAGAAGGAGATCATTAAATAGCTTAATGCAGAAGTTGTATACCCCATCTCTGATAATAAATGGTAAGCCCCATCCAATTTGTTCCCAAGAAAGGGGGCATGACTTTAGTGGCAAATGAGAAAAATGAGTTGATTCTACTCAGGCCTGTAAAAGGGTGGAGAGTTTACATGGACTATCGTAAGCTCAACTCATGGACTCTGAAGGACCACTTCCTGATGCCTTTTATGGATCAAGTGCTTGATCAGTTGGTGGGAAGAGGTTAGTATTATTTCTTAATCAGGTATTCAGGATACAACCAGATTTCTATTGCTTCAGAGGATCAGAAGAAGACGACGTTCACTTTCCCATATAGTACTTTCACTTTCAAGCGAATGCTATTTGGCTTTTGTAATGCACCCTCCACTTTCCAACGGTGCATGATGTCTATATTCCCTGACATGGTGGAGGACACCTTAGAGGTGTTTATGGATAACTTTTCAGTGGTGGGTGATTCTTTTGAGCTATGCCTGGTAAATTTGAGTAGAGCTTTGTAAAAATAAAAAGAGTTCAACTTAGTGCTGAATTGGGAGAAATGCCACTTCATGGCGAAGGAGAGCATTGTTCTTGGTCATAAAATTTAAGACAAGGGAATTGAAGTTGACCGGGAAAATGTTGAGGTTATTGAGAGACTACCTCCTCCCATCTCAGTAAAGGGAGTTCGTAGTTTCCTTGGTCATGCGGGATTCTATCGGTTATTTATAAAGGACTTCTCCAAAATTGCAAACCCACTTTGCATGATTTTGGAGAAGGGGGACAAATCCATATTTGATGATGATTGCAAGAAGGAATTTGATTGCCTTAAGTAGAAATTAGTTGTTGTACCAATCATTGTTGCACCAGATTGGTCAAGTCTGTTCGAAATCATGTGTGATGCAAGCGGAGTAGAGCTTGGGGATGTGCTTGGCCAAAAGAAAGCAAAGTTGTTTCATCCTATTTACTATGCAAGAAAGGCATTGAATAGGGCCCAAAAGAATTACATTATGACAGAGAAGGAACTTCTTGCGGTGGTCTATGCATTTGAGAAGTTTCGTGCTTACTTATTGAGGACTAAGGTGGTAGTATATATAGACCATGTTGCTTTGAGGTATTTGATAGAAAAGAAGGATGCTAAGCCAAGGCTAATCAGATGGGTGTTGCTTCTTTGAGAGTTTGACTTTGAAGTCAAAGATCGAAAAGGATGCAAAAGTCAAGTTGCAGATCACCTGTCCAGACTTGAGGGAGATCAAGCAGTCGAGGATGAGTTTTAAATTGATGATACATTCTCGGATGAGAAAATCCTGGCTGCTGCGCTTGAAAGAGTTCCTTGGTATGTTGCGTTTGCAAATTATGTGGTAAGTTAAGTCATGCCGGAGAATCTTTATTTTCACCAAAGAAAGAAGTTCCGCCATATTATTACACACTACCTCTGGGATGATCTGTATTTATTTTTGTAGTGTGAGGATAATATTATCAGGCAGTGTATTCCAGAGGTGGACGTGTTGAATATCCTAAAAGCTTGTCATGCTTCTTCAGTCAGGGGTCACCATGAAGGTGATCATACTACGAGCAAAGTGCTGCAGAGTGGTTATTATTGGCCGACCTTATTCAAAGATGCATATGAATTTGTGTGGAGGTGTGACAATGCCAGAGACAAGGGTCAATCTCAAAGCACCATGAGATGCCTATGAAAAAAATGATGGAAGTCGAGTTGTTCGATGTATGGGGCATTGATTTCATGGGGCCCTTTGTGAGCTCTTATGGGTTGAAATACATATTGGTCGCCGTTGATTATGTGTTAAAATGGGTTGAAGCTATTGCTTTGGCTGATAATGAAGGAAAGAGAGTGGTTTTATTTATTTAAAAGAACATCTTCTCTCACTTTGGGGTATCACGTACCATCATAAGCGATGGTGGGTCACATATTTACAACCGAGTGTTTCGGGTTGCCTCGGCAAAATACGGTGTTAAGAAACACAAGGTGGCAACTCCATATCACCCATATACTAGTGGGAAAGAGGAGATTTCAAATCGGTAGATAAAAGCCTTCCTTGCCAAAACAATGAATACAAGTAGACAACATTGGTCTTGGAAGATGGATGATGCCTTGTGGGCATATAGAACAGCTTTCAAGACACCCATTGGAATTTCACCGTACCAATTGGTCTATGGAAAGGCTTGTAACTTGCCAATTGAATTAGAACACAGAGCAGTATGAGCACTCAAGAGGCTAAATTTGAATTAGAATGAGGCAGTAGAATTGCGACTAGGGCAGCTGAATGAGATGGACGAGTTCCATCTCGGGGCTTATGAAAGAGCAGATTTGTACAAAAGAAAAATAATGAAGTACCATGACTAGAGGATAGAAAAGAGAGATTTCCAAAAGGGTGATTGGGTACTCCTATTTAAATCCAGACTGAAGCTCTTTCCAAGTAAACTTAAATCAAAGTGGTCTGTCCCATTAAAAGTTAGCCAAGTCTACTCATCTAGAGTAGTTGAACTTGAAAATAAGGATGAAAGTGTCTTTAAGGTTAACGGTCAATGAGTGAATTTTTATATCGGTCTAATGGACTCGGTAAAGTGCATGGCTACCATCTATCTCGATGAAGTCTGAGTAATCAAGATAATTGAGTTTTGCCGCGACAATAAATCAGGCGGTAGTGGGAAGCAACCCACAAAGTTTTGTTGCAACCATAGTTAGAGTTTATTTGTTGTTTTTGTACAATTTGATGTGTTTGTGAAGTGTGCAGGACTGAGAATACATAAAGAAAGGATTTACTCCTATGAAAGAGATGATGGGAAGACTGACGGACCGTCAAGGCCGCTACGGACCATCACTGGAACCATTTAAGAAGTAGTAAAAAAATAGACATTCTGGATAAGGCTTGATGGACAAGTTGATGGACTTTCACATATCCGATGGACTGTCAAGGCCTCCATCAACCTGAAGCTAAAATTCAAAGTTTCTGGATTGGACTAACGGACTATTCAATGGACCGTCGCATCACTGATGGACCATCAAATGAGCGTCACAACAAGGAAAGATTAATGTGATTCTAGTGAGCTATGACGGCTAACCTGATGGACCGTCAGACACCTGATGGACACCTGACAAACCATCAAGATGACCATCAACTTAACCCTAGCCTGACGGGTAGGGTCAGTTTAACTTTAATACTAAATAAATAGGCCTTATCCGACTCAAACGGTTTTTAAACGATAAAAGAAATCGATAACATATGTTACCACCCTTTCAAATCCTAAAATTGTTTAGCTTATTCTATATTCAAAGTACCCGGTATCAGTTATCTACTCTTAGGACTCTCCCTCTTTCTTTTCTTTCCTATTTAAGAAACCCAATCCCTCTCTTTCTCATGTCAGAAAATAAGTTAACAATCTCTTATAAAGGCTTTGAATTTTCTTTTATTCCAAGTTTGCAAGTCAGAATAGTGAAGTTTACTGCAACATCAAGGTATGATCACAGCCTCACTCTTCTTCTTGGAATTGCTACACATGAGTTTTGTAAGTTTTTGGTTGTTAAAATTAGTTTTATCTTGATTTTGTGTTATTGTGATTCAAATTGTAAGTCGAACTCTGGTGTATACTATCCTGGGTGAAGTTTTAGTAACCCATAGAACAAACAATGGCAAAAGTTGTGCTTAAACACTAAACCAATGCCATCATTGTATGCATAATAACGCATAGAATACCAAGTGTTTGAAAAAATCCCAAAGTGAAGTTTGAAAGGGAAAATTGAAGCTGACGGTCATCTTGACAGACCGTCGGACCCCCGACGGACTGTCAGATCAACTATCGCAAGGTGGTCAAAATTGGAAGTTACTAGATAAGTCGCGATGGAAAACTTGATGAACCGTCAACCCCCTGATGGACCGTCAAGTCAACCGTCACAAGGACACCTGATAATTGTGACACAGTTTAAGGCCTGATGGACCATCATAAGCCTGACGGACTATCAACCCACCTGTCAAGACAAATTTGAAGTAATTTATTTTCTGATTCTGATCTAACTATTTCATTAATGTGATATTCAGGAAATATTGCAAGAAAGCTTTCCCTAACAAGAGGCAGTAGACGATCATAACAAGGAAGAGGTGAACCAGCTTTGAGTGAGGAAGCCTCAGCTTTCAACATGAGGCTATGGGACCCAAAAAATTAGGAACTCTCTCAGTCTGAAGAGGAGAGTGAGAGCAGTTCCAGTAGAACAAGTTCGAGCCCCAACAACAAAGGGGTCAATACATCCAACACTGACTAAGTTGAGGCATCGGAGGCCAAGGATATCAAAGTGGTAAAAAGAAAAGACCCTCAAATGAGGGAAGAAATAAGGATAAAATTTGAGGGAGTAAGTGATAAATACCTTGATGGCTTGGAACCAACTGCAATCGGGCCAATCAAAAGGACAATCTCTGAAGAGAATCAGATAGTGACATCCGAGTTGTTTGAATATCTAGAGCTTAAGTGGTAATTCAATGAGTATGATTTAGCCTGGATAAGCAAACCTCTCGGGGCATACCAACTTAACCTTGTGCGAGAATTTTTTACCAATTATTTGGCACTGGTAGAGAAAGACTTTCCCAAGGCATCAAAAATTTTAAATTTTCCCAACAGAGAGTCAGTTTCGGTCAGAGGGGTTACCATTGATATATCAACCCGCATGATAAACAGGATATTGTTTGGTCCTGACTATAAAGCACCAACAATAGTTCCAAAGTTGGAGTATTTTATGAGCACAGAATCCACTCAAAGGCCTTGGTTGGCGAGACTCCTTAATGATGATGAAAATCTATCATGGGCTCTCAACCAGTGGAAGCACATTGCTAAATCCTCTCTTAGCTTTCGAGATAAGTTTTGGTAGGTCATTGTTCGATTGAGGTTGATGCCGATAGGGGGAGATGCTAATTTAGATAGTCATAGGGTTGTGTTGGTGGTTAGTTTGATTGTCGGGATGAAAATTGACTTTGGCCAAATCATAGCTGATGAGATATTTTTTCAGGCACATAGAGTGGCAAGTGTGTTACCGTTTCCATTTTTTTATAATAGAGTTATGTAGGCAAGCTAATGTGCCTTTAATTTGAGGAGTTGACAATGAGGTGCGGGAAAATCATAAGTAGACATTGAAAAGAAGAAAGACAACTCAAAATATGAAATGTGAGTCAACAAACCACCTGCTTATCAGACACAATCAGCTCCAGCTCCCGACACTTCTAAGATTCCAACAGGTCTGCCATTGCCTATCACTACTTATGTTCCACCCAATTATGTATTGCTTAATACTTCTATAGGGTCTGTATCAATGCCGCCAATGGGTGGGACATTAGATATACAATCTATCCCACCCCAATATTCAGAGTACAGGTTGACCCAGGAAAACTTTTCCAAGACTGTTAAGCAATAGAAGATGTTTGAGAAACAGTTGAGCACTTGTTCAAAATAGTTCAAGCCCTTTATTGATCATATTGTAGATAAATCCTTAGAGTCGTATGAGAAGATTTGGTAGAGAATGAATAATATGGAGGAACACATAAACAAGAGGCTGGACGCACTATCATTGCCTAATTTTGCAAAATTTGTGGTTGAGTTTAAGCAGGCATACGCTTATATAGCAGAGCTTAAGAGGAAACTAATGCAGCCCGTATTTGATCCATCTTTAGTCATCAGTGATGAAGGTGAGGGGGTATTTGACCTTAAAGGGAACCCATTGAAAGACAAAGGCAAACAGATAGATGAAAGTGCAAAGAAAAGTGCGGATAGAAAATCTGCCAAAAGAAGAAGGAGAGAAGCAATGACACCAGAAGAACAAGAAAAAAGAGATGAGAAAGGCTGTAAAAAATTGAGAAAAGATAAAGTGAAGAGACAAAAGAATCTTGCAGATGAAGCTGCAGGAGTTTCCACCTGTTCTTCCCCAGCTAGGGGAACTATTTTAGACCCGACTCGAGTTGAGACACCTTCGATTTTGGAGGATGATATTGTGAGTGATCCTACCTCCATAGAGGTCAATGTTTCTACAGGTGAGTCCAAAGAAGCCTCATAAAATTTGACCGATGCCTCATCTGAATAAGAGTCTTTACAAGTATTCCCCTTCTCTATACTTTATTTTTATGCATTGAGGACAATGCATTTATTTTTAGTGGGGGTGGGTATACTTGTACCATGGGGGATTTTTGTTTCTTGTGTTGTTTTTCTCCAGTGTGCTACCTAGTAGAACCTGCATGTCTAGTTTGTATTTTCTTTTCCAAAGTTATTGTGATGTAAATATTTATTTGTTGATGTTATTTATGAAGTGTCTTTTCTTATAGAACCTTTTTGTATATATGGATGATAAATGAAAATGTGGTATAAGACTATGAACATACTTGCATGAATATTTCTTCTTGTCATTTAGTATATATTGAACAACCTTTGGTGATTTTGTAACTGGCATTAGGATGTAAAGTATGCATGACTATGTGAAGTAAATCCCAAGAGTTGGTAGAATAAGTGTAACTCATGTGTCTGTGTGTGCGAGCATTTTTTTTAGTTCTTGCATAGTGATATAACTAGAACTTGCCCAGTTCATTGATGTTATTTTGTGGTTGATTCAATAAGATAGGATAGCAGGCCTCCTTTACTTTTAGTCCACTTAGCTGAAATAAATGACCCACCAAAAAGATTTTTTTATTTTTGAATCCTTTTTGAGCTTATGTTAGTTTTTATTCATTCCCAATAACTCTGACTAAATCCCTTTAGGTTGCTAACACCTAACTTTATCCCTTCTCTAATATTGGATATTGTGCACCTTCACTCAGGCAAAAATACCTTAGTTGAGGGTGGCTACTGTCAGGACGTTAGCAGTTTAATAAAAAAGTAGTTTAGAGCTAATATGAAGCATTCAAACCTAATCTATTTAAGATATCGTGCACCTCAACTGACTGCATCAGCATAAGTTAAGTGTGGTTGATGCTTATAAAAAAAAGGTTTATGGCAAAGTGTGAATGAATAATAAAGATTGTAAGTGATCTAGAAAAGTAGTAGTCTTAGTGAGTAGAATTCAAGGGCAAAGAGAGTTAAGTCTTAACTTTAAGTCACTTTTACTAAAAGTTTTCCTCACCTAGCCTCGGAACCTCATTACAAGCCTGAAAACGGCCTACTTGATCTTTGCGAATCAACCATAAGGGATCATTAAATGATAAAGG
This sequence comes from Capsicum pubescens, assembly GCA_030864215.1. NCBI lineage: Eukaryota > Viridiplantae > Streptophyta > Magnoliopsida > Solanales > Solanaceae > Capsicum > Capsicum pubescens. The sequence goes on along the minus strand of CM061538.1, from coordinate 189,640,013 downwards.
CAAGCCTATGGGTATATATGCTATGTTTGTAACTTCTTTGATGAGTGTGAGAGTCTTGATTTTTTTCCACAAGATGCAATGACTGGTGGACTTCATTGAATTTGGGGACAACATGAGTTACACTTAGATTTGTTGATCTCTGTGGGATATTGTATCCATGTTTGTAAGTGTGTGCTGAATTATAAACAATGCCGATTGTTGATCCTGATGTGTTGAGTCCATATGAGTGAGATGACCAGTGAATGGCTGTCTGAAATCTAGTTCAACAGTTGATTGCCTGTGATTGTATTGTTCATGTATGCAATTTGGTACTGAGTTTCTTGAGGATAAGAAATTATCTTAAGTTGAGGGTGTTAATGTTCTGGATTTTGACAGAATATTTTACATCTTTTTTAAGGGATAATTGTACATTTTCAAGCAACTGATATTGTATTTACTATTGGATTTTAGAGTTTTCAGGTCAAGGAGTTAGCTGAAGAAGAAACTTAGAAAGTAGAAGAAAAAGGCCACTGGTGGACCATCATGGTAACCTTCAAAGTTAAACAGAAAGGATCAAGGTAGTGACTCCTGCTACAGTCCAAGTGACAGACCGTCGGACCTCTGACGGATCGCCAACTTGGTCGTCCGATTGAAATAGAGAATGGCTTTTCAAAGGATCAAGAGACGGCCTATGTGACAGACCGCCAGGCCAGTGATGGCCCACCAACATGACCGTAATCACTTAACCAGAAAATAACAAATTAGGACCTTAAGCGATGGTCTGCGTGACAGACCGTCAAGCTACCAACGGGTTGTCAACGTGATCGTCATCCTTGATACGGATTTAATGAGTTCATATTTCAAATACTCAGTACCTTTAAACATATAAATACCTAATTTAGGTTTTTATTTAGATATATTTTATCATATTTCCATCCAGAAAACCTATTATAACGTAGTGTTTATTGAAATTCAAGCTACAATTGTGGATCTAGTATTTCTTATTCATACTCTCATTGAAGATTCAAGAACAATTCTTGTAATTTTGGTAAGTAATTCTCTGAATTCATTTATGAAGAACACAATGATTTCTTCTATTCCATCTCTTGATCATGTGTGGCTAATCTTCCATAACAAGGGTTATTGAAGCCTTGATGTTAATAGTTGATTGAGGTTGTGAAACACTTAATTTCCATAAGCAATTGAGATTGTATAAACCCTTCTTCATATTAATGACCTTTCTTGGTTGCAAACTAGAAGGGTAAGCCCAAGAACATCACTTGTCTGAGAAGAAAAGTGTATGTTTGGAAAAGAAGGGGTTTACATGAAATCTAAATTCTTTAGACTAATTTAATAAACCAACATATTCTTTAAGTTCAAGATAATTAAAGTATAAATATCTATTTAGGTTGAGAAACAAATGGGTAAATTTTAGGATTCAATAACTCTTACAATTGAATTTATAAACTGGAAATTGAAGGTAACTCACAACCTTGACTTCTTGAACATCTTGGTGAACATAACTCTAGTTTTTCTACTCTCATTGAATTATTACTTACAAGGAAACTCTGTAGTTGGAACACATTTTGAAACAAACATTTGGATACTATTGACAAGTTAAAAACCCCTTTAATTAGGAACCTTTGTTCAACAGTCCGTTAATAACCATAATACTTAATTTACATAGTATTCCCTATGGGAATTGACCCCAACCTAGTTGGGTTTTATATTTGATAGCGACTGCTTACACTTTCTAACGAGAGTTATAATTTGGGTGTATCACCTCTGATATGCCAATGAGCATTGGGTGTGTGAGTTCTACTTGAACCTTAGTGCAGTTTCTCTCACAAACCCTGTGATTATGATTCGTGTAAGCAAGTGAACTTCAGAGAAGAGCGCATTAATGAGATATACAAGCTCCTGAATACTGACATGGGGCATTTCTAAGCAAATGCATGCGAGCTAAGGACATGGATAGAAAATATATTATGTCCGAGAAAAAAAGTTCTCTAGGACACCACTAAAAGAGATATATTGATGAATGACTTCACAGTTGAGGCCAATCTTTGGCTGAATATTATCTGCAGCAGAGTATTTCCATGCACTCACATGAATTGTGTCATAGATTTGTATGTGTGGATGGTGTCTTGCATCCTCTCTGGTATAACGCTAAATGTGGGCGAGATTGTGCTCTCAGAGTTGAGGCACTTCAAGAACCTGGGAGGTACACTTCTTCTCTTTCCTTCTCTTATCACTAAGATTTGCAAAAGGATAGAGATGGAGGAGTATAGTGTAGATACATAGGAACACCCAGGCTCCCTTATCTTCTAACTTAAATTTCTGGGTGAGGGTACCCCTGGTTAGAGAAAGAAAAAGAAAGTGGACTTAGGCAAGCCTACCCAGGAGGACACAGACTCTTGTAGACCTTAGTCAGCCAAACCCATTGATGACATCTCAGGTCAGATATGGGTGGTTAGGGACCTATTGTCTAGATTGCCTCAAGGGGTGGGAGATCCCTCCACCACTCGCCATTCATATGTAGCTCAGTCAGATTATGAGATATACCGGGAGGAGTAGAAAAAGCAAGGAGCCACAGGTTCAACTTGGAGAGAGCTTATTCATCCTTAGCTGCATCACGCAGGGACCACATAGAGTCACACGAGAAGATGGTAAAGAGAGATAAATTCTTTAGAAAGTTGTGGAAAGGGGTAAAAACAATCTTTAAGATACTCAAACCTAATAATTTACTGCCTTTGCCTAGGTTGGAGAGTGATGATGAGGCCGCTGCGAGTTGGTCAACTAATGAAGCTGGTGGTGATGGTGTAGAGTCAACATGATAGGGCTTCTCCTGATACAGATTTAAGGAGACCTCTTTTACACTTAATTTATTGCACATGCAGTGAGGACACTGCTTTTCTTTTAGTTGGGGGTGCCCCCAGATTAGAATTGTTTTGATATGTTCCAGGATATCTTTATGTCGGATGATGTTTTTTTTGGTGTTTTGGGGATATTATATTTGGGTACTCTGATGGTGCCCACGTTCTTATGGATTATCATGTATTTTTAGTTTTAGTTTTTTCTTTTTACTTTAGTTTTATTTTAATTAAGATGATGCATGATGAGCCTTTCCATATGATATATTGAGTGACAACATTCTCAAGGGTAAAGAAATGTGTTTGGGTTTTGAGCCATAGATGCAGGGTAATTCTGAGTGCCTGTGGCATCTAAGTCATTAATGCAAGGAAAGTCTGAGTACCTGTGGCATTGTAAATTTGGGATCCTATTATGCACCATTGGCAAAGTCAAAGTAGCCATCTGGTTGGTTTGACCATATCAAGCCAAAAATGTGAGGCTAAAGCTTAGTTATAACTGTAAGTTAGCAAATTGAGTTTGGTGCAAATTCAAAACAAACAACCCCTTCCGTCCAAAAAAAAAATTCAAAAATCAAGGGCATAGACGTAAGAAACCTTGTAACAAAACTCTTTCTCTTCTTGTGAGTCCATAAATGTTTGACTTGATAATAGTGATAGATACTCCAATTTTGTCTCTAATAGGAGATAAATTAAGCCTCCTTAGCAAATTTTGCATGACTGTGTGGTGTGATTTCCGCATTCATCTCTTCTATACTTCTTTTATCTAGAACTTTCCTTGTTAGTCTTTCTAGGCTAATTTTTCTAGTATTTTGTTGGATAAATGATCTTAGGCCATCTTTGTGATATTGGAATTCCACTTTAGCCTAAAAATCCTACCCATGAATAAGTGTAATCCCTAGTTACCAACTTTGAGCCTTTGGATCTTTCTTTGGCACCCACATTACAAGCTGTGAACCCTTCTTTTTATCCATCTTTTGAACCATACCCTCCTTGAACTTGAAAATGCAACTTGAGGATAAAATCCTAAGTTGGGGGTGGTGAAGATGATGGAAGTATTTTTGGGGCCACGAAGTTTTTTTTATTGAAATACCTAACTACCCAAGCGTTGAAAACAAATGATTAGAAAAAAAGAAAGGGTCAAACAAAGAAAAGAATTGTATGAAAATTGCAAGAAAATAAATAAAATAAAATGGGTGAACAAGGGAAGCAAAAAGTAGGCATATGAAAATAGAAAATATCAAAGAGGAGTGGCCCATAGTGAAAAAGGTAGATTAAATAATGTGATGTAGATCCTCAAGGAAGGGTGTAGCCATGTTGTTCCCTAATGATATCCTACCCTAACCCGAACCTACATTACAAGCTCAAAAATTTCTTTGAGATTTTCAGTTAAATTCTTTGTTTCTTGGTGAGTAGCTTGGTATGACACTTGTTGACATAGAGAGTTCTTTTGTGAGGGAGAGAGTTTTTCCCTTAAATTCCTTATTTCTTATTGAGTAGCTTGGTGTGTGAAATTTTCTTTCTTGTGGGGAGGCATGTGAACGAGTTGAGGTAGATGATTTTGTCATATCCCGAGCAATGAGGCAAATGGATTATAACTTAGCTTTGATTAAAAGTGAGTCACTTTTATAGTATTGGTTGTTCTTGCTTGGTTTTTCTTAAAAGTCTTATGCATCCTTAGATATTGGATTTTATTATGAGGGTGTAGTAAGAATAGCGTAGACCATGTATAATGAGCTACTTGTGGTAGTGACTAATCTTGAAGTCATTGTGATCTTTGAGGCATGAAAATTGGGCATAAAAGTGTAATATCTCATGATAACGGGTAGTGTTGATTAAGAAAAGGAAGGCTTTAAGTTGGGGGTGTTGATGAGTGGTGATTTTACCACTCTTTTGTACTCAACCATCATGCACATTAACATGTTTTGAAATAATAAATGATACATAATAGCGATTGAATGCACTAATATCCATATTTTGTAGTCACACTATTGTTAGGATGGAAAGATGTGAATTGGAGCTAAAAAGGATCAAAAGGAAGTAAGAAAGTGCAATTGAAGACCTGGAGCAGACATGGCCTCAGTTAGTGCGGTCTCGATCTGAGGATCATGATAGTGGTCAGTCAAGAAGGTCAACCTACCGTGGTCGCGTAAGCTAATCGTGGTCGCAGCCAAGCCTATGTGATTGCGGTCTTGCGGAAAAATATAGCCCAAGGGCAGAAATGTAAATGCACATGGATGATCCCAAATTTGACAAAAAGAAGACTCAAACCCTAATCCATCATATTCCACCATCCTCAATATTTAGGTATCGTTCTAGGGTTTGTAGCCTCCATTCTTGAAGAAGAAAATATTGTATAAATTTGGGGTGAAGAATATTTTGGAGTCACTTCCAAGTGAAGAATTATTAAACTCTCATTGAAGATTTATTATATCTCATAGTTTGAAGTGACATTCACTTAGATTTTATTAAATCAAATCAATGGACATTTTGGGTAAAGTTTTTACTTATTTATCTTATGAGTAGCTAGTTTTTCCTCTAGGGATTATGCTAGAATAGGGTGTAAATATGTGTGGGATGTGATTTTTTTGTGCATTTACTTGTTTGTGGTGTTATTTTCTACTTTTTCTTGAGTTAATTGATTGGGATTTGTAGGTAAAGGCCCCAAATACCCAAATAGGTTTGATGGATGAAAATCTCAAGCTCTTGAAATGGGGTTGGATGGACTTTAGGGTCCCACATCATCCTTGAAAGAGGGATGTGGGAACCAAGGCAATAATAGACAATTTATGAGTATTGCTGACTAATCTTTACTATCTTAGACTAAAGGGTGATTGTGAAGTTGACTATACTTTAGGCACCATCCTATAAATAGGGGTGTTTAATTGAGGTATTAGGTGGTTTTGATTGAAACACTCATTAGGTACTCGAAAGGGTCAATGAATGACACCCTTGGGGTTTTGTTGACAAACTAGCCTCAAGGATTTCTAACCTAGCCTGCCATATCACCAACACTTAAAATTTGCATCAAATTATCACACACTCATGCATATGTTGCCCCTAGGAAAGCATAATCCCAAGATCCATGCCTAATTTCCCATACTCTAATTATTCGTAGCCCCAAATTGTTACTAGAAAATCCCAAAAAGAAACATTAGTGTTAATACCATTATCACTCCCATTTTTTTCTTTTTGTAATATCATTTTGAATTTAACCAGTATCAATTATTTAGAATTAACTTGATTGCCACTCACATTGTTGCTCGTGGATTTGACCCCGACTCCAAAGTTGGGTAAATATTTTGACGATGACCGCCTTGCACTTAAATCAACATGTAAGTTGATCATTATCAGGTAGCCACTAATATTTGGATTTGCACCAAAAAGGTACAGAAGTATCGTATGAGTATCAAAACCATTGGTACTCAGTAGGCATTATTGGTGAACTGAGCTAAAACACAATATAAGTGTGATAAGATGCAAGAAAAATAATCTGAGTCAAGGTAAAAAGGCAAACCTAGAATAGCACTACAATACTATAAGCAAATAATTAAAAAATACATAATATGGAAAAAAAATAGTACTACAATATTGTCCCCTATAAGACAGTAAGTGCAGAAAAATAAACAGCCAAACACAGCCCCCAATAAGCCTGGAGGGTGCAATCAAGAAAGTAGGTAACCAAAATTTCATTATTAATCCACATCTCAAGTCATAACCAAGAATTTATTCGTACCATAAACCTTGAATTAGAATTAACTCTATAAATATCATAAATAACTGATCAATGCAAGAATTGAACCAGCACTCAGATATACAAATATCAAACTTAAACCAGAACTCCTATAATCAAATACTAGACTTAAACTAGAACTCGTGTCATTAATAATATAACGCCTCAAGATGTTTTTCCTTGAAAATTTCTAAAATTTTATCCTTACTATCCTGAATACGACTCACCTTATAGGGTGTCTTGACGAGTCATATGACCCTTGTCGTAAGATGTCTAGTGAATGGTGCTTAATTTATTGTCCTTATTATGACTTAGGTATATGAGTCGTAAAGACCCATGACGAGTCATTAGACTCTAATCATAGCCTAAACAGTGTGTGTGGCTATGTTTTTCTCTAAGTATGAGGGTATTACTAGGAGTCGTGAGGACTCATTATGGTCATTTAGTGGATATCATTTTGTTACCACTATAAGGCCCAAGTGGTTCTGTTATGGATACAACCCATACCCTATGAGTTGTACAGTCACGATACGAGTCATATAATGTAAGTCGTAGGGTCAACAGTATGGATGCCCCTAACACTATCTTAGTTAAGACTTGTGGTGATGAGTCAAAAGGTATTGTTACGAGTAGACGTGTGACCCGTGGTCACTGGCGACACTTTTTCCATCTTTTAAGTTGAGGGAACTTTGGACATATCCCAATTTAATGACTTAGACCCCACATCCATAAAATATCTATAGGGCAGTCTTTCCATAATTTAATTCATCAAGGACTCTCTTTATTCTCTCTAAATCTCCTCAAGCAGGATACTTAGGGTTTCCAAGAAATAGGTCATCCAAGGCTCAAGGGTTAAATTTATTCTGTGAAACTTGGTATTTCAGGCATGTTACTCTTTCCAAATTGCTGATTTGTTAAAAGTATATGTTTCAAAGTATTGTTAGTATAGAACTGATAATGTCTTTTAAACATTGGTTGAGGGTTTTGAATTCTTGTTGTTGAAAAATATTTTCCATGCTTTACACATTATTTTTATGCTTAAATTTTTGTTTTGAACTTTTGGGGTGCATGAGTATGGTTGAGGAACTAGGGGATTGTAATTTCCCTCAAGTTGTGATATTTGAAGTGGTTATGACCTCAACCTCATATTGTGAAACTGGTTTTAAGTATGAAAAATATGCATATTGAATTACTCTTGAACTATTGCATGATGTAAAAGGTTATCGAAGCATAATGGTTTTGAATTGAACCAAAGGGTTGTGAATTTCCCAAATAATGAAAGTGATTTGGCATGTTGATTATACCTTGCAAGTACAGTTGGTATGATGATACCAACATTGTATGCCTAAATGTGTATCATGGTTCAAAGAATAGGAATGTGTGATAATTTTTTTAATTGGGATTTAGTGAGAGTTATGTAGCTGAGTTGTGAAAAAAAAGGTCCCGAGAAACCAATACTAGAAATCGTGATTGTCGATGCAGAGGTCTAAATGACCGGGTGGTTCAAGTCCTCTTTATTATTATCATATGATTAGGAGATTCGAGTCTCCCATATTATATTACCTAATTTTATACTTGTGTCAGCTTGATATGCCGGGAGGCTAGAGTCCCCCATAGTGCATATATATACCCTGTGGTTTGTATGCCAACACACATTAGGGCCATAAAAAGCTAGAGGGAGCTAGGCCTATATTGCCCAAGCGTTTCTTCTTATGTGATGATGATTGAGCTACACAATCCACGCTAATATTTATAGTGCATTCTAAGCCTTGTTCCCTATCCCGGTATACTACTTATATATGTATTATGATGTGATTCATATAGTATTGAAATGACTGAACTTGTCATTATTTTATCCCATATCCCTTAGTTACATGATATTGTTCACCCCACTAACTATCTCTAGATGTTGTATCCCTACGTAATACAGGCACCAAAGATTTTTCTACTTTTTCTGCATAGAGTTAGGTGGATTGGCTTGGTTTATAAGTTTGTTCTAGTGAAATAGTGAGCCTCTATTCTTTGAAAGGCTTAGACATTTCATTAGTTCTTATCATAGATTAGAATTGATAGTTATCATTATCAATAACATTATCACTATCATTATCAGAGTCAGGACATGTCCTGACCAAGATTGGTTTTGGATTCTTTTATTAGAAGGGTTTGTTGGATTACTATGGACTTGGGTGACGTTGGAACGTTGTTCGGCCGATTACCAATTATCGGTTATAGATATGACTTAAATATTATTAAGCTTATTCTTATGCTATCTTGTTATATGTTTGGGATTCATCTAATATTAGGGATGTTGTGTTTTCTTAGATAGGTGCGGGGGTGGTCTCCGATCCATGTGGGACTTGAGATTCCCGTCACGATTAGGCCCTGGTTTGGGTTATGATAAATATAGTATCAGAGCCTAGGTTTGTTTTCATTGGGTGTCCTCAAAGTCATTTCAAGTAGAGTCCCTTTTTATGGTTGTGTAGCGTGCCATACTTACAAGGGAGCAGCTATGAGGCATTTAGGAATTTCCTTTAATCCCCGTATGTTTTCTTTTAGATCATGTCTCCTAGAAGATCTGGTGCTCATAAAAAATCTTCTATCCTGGCTGAGGATAATATAAATAGAGCTCATCCTACTCGAAGAGTTTAGACTCAGTCTAGGGTCATTTCTTTTCATTGCCCTAGTGGATTTCTATTGGTCCCCCTTATCCCTACTCAGATAGCTCAAGATGATATGTCTAACACTGAGTTTCGCCAGTCAATTTATTTTCTTACCAAGTTGGTGGCCTCTCAGACTGAGTGTGTTACTTCTATTTCTCCATCCTCTGAGGTCACCAGAGATGGCCAATTTATGAGGTTGAGTTTTTTGACTTTCACTGGTTCTAAGGTCAAAGAAGATACTCAAAATTTTATTAATGAGATGGAAAAGATCTTTTACGTGATGCATGCTACTGATATAGAGGGTGTAGAGTTCACTGCTTATTAGTTGAATGATGTTGCATACCAATGGTATAAACAGTGGAAGAAACTCAAGGGTGATGATGTTGAGTCCTCTTTGTGGGATGACTTCTCTAGTGCTTTTCTTAATCACTTCTTTTCTCAAGAGTTGAGGTAGGCAAAGGCTGAGGAATTCATGAATTTGAAGCAAGAAAGGATGATAGTAAAGGAGAATGCCTTGAAGTTTCATCAGTTGTCATGTTATGCTCCAAAATTGGTGTCCATCATGAGGGATAGAATGACAAAGTTTGCCTCTGGGTAATCCTATGAGTTGATCTATGAGAGCAAGGCTACCTTGTAGAAAAAAGATATGGACATCTCTAGACTTGTGGTGTATGATGGGTGGTAAATTTACCACTCATTTACATCCAAATTTGTGTACACTATTATGATTTAAAGGTATGAATGAGATAATTTTCTTATTTGAATGCACTAATTTCCACATTTTACAGATATACAGGTAATGCGAAGGAAAGAAGTGAAATTGAGATTAAAAAAGATTAACAAGAAAAGAGAAGTACAAAAGCTGCAAAACCCTATGTAGGAAGCGATTTCAATTACCATGATCGCGACCTGAGACCTGCGATTGTGACCAATCAATATTAGTCAGAATTTGCAATCGCGATATATTCAATGAAATCACGGAGCTACGATCGGGGTCCTAGTGTGCAATCACGATGGCACGAGTTATGGACTTGGGGTAGAAATGTAATTGTGTATAGTTGGTCCCATATTTAAAAAGGGTGAAAATCCCTTCTTTTTGCATCATCATGAACTAGAATTGAAAGTTTAATCTTTGAAAAATCCTATAAATTCTGGGCAAGATTTTTGTGTTAAATTTTTCCAAGGTGTTTAATTGTAATTGGAGTTAAATTAAAGAATATTCATATTTTACATCTTCAATGGAAACCTTGGATGATCAATTTGGTATATTCTCTTTACCTAACTTCATGAGTAGATACATATATTTTGGGGGATTTTGTTGAAATAGGGTGCAATTATGTGTGGTTGTGATGTATTAGTGTACATTCTTGGTCATTGGTTGTGGGTTTCACTAATGCTTTCTTGATTTAGTTTGGATTTTTGGGTGAAACCCCCAAATTCCAAAAATAAATATGTGGGTGAAAACCCCAAATTCTCAAAATCTCACATCATCCTTGAAAGAGGGATGTGAGTGAACTTGGCAATAGTGAACCATAGTAGATGATGTTTGTTCTCTTTCCACTACTTAGAAATAAAGGTGGATTGAGAATTAGCTAAATCTTAGGCATCTTCCTAGAGATAAGGATGCCCAATTGAGGTATTTGGTGAATTTTATTGCCACATCTATGAGGTATCCAAAAGGGTATATGGATGATAATCTTGAGGTTTTGTTGACACACTAGCCTCAAGAATTCCTAACCGAGCCTACCCATGTAGTTGATGACTAGATTTTGCATTCAATTATCATAAACCCTTGCATTATTTGCCCCTAGGAAGGCATAATAACAAGGCTTCTCTCATATTTAAATTTCAATCACAATGGTTGTCTTTAGTTTTTTTGGTTGAATAGACTATTGTAAAATCACTTGCCAAACCAACCCCAACCCCATTTTAATTTATGCATTTCATTTTGTTTACACTATGGGCATATATTTAGATGCCATCAATGCCTATAGAGTTTGAAGACTACACTCACTCCTTGAGGATTCGACCTCTACATGAGTTGATCTTTATTGGTAACGATTATTCGATATCAAAACTATGGTATAGGTGATCGTGATCAGTGTATATGCAATAAGTGGAATAGGAAAATAAGAAGCACGAGGAGATGAGTAAAAGGCAGAGTAAAAAGTTTTTCCACTCAAATCAGGGTGGAGGTCACCAACAGAATAGTAGAGATAATGGAAAGTGGTTTGAGAAGTAGTGAAGCACATTTGATTCCTACTCTATTATCATTGCACCTTATCTAAAGTCATTGGAAGGTGATCATCGTTCTCAGTATGATAGTGGGTTTAGAGCACTAAGAGTTAAGCCTTAGGCTAGCGGGGTTCAGTCAGCTCCATAATATCTCCTTATAGATTTTGTGGTCAGGTGCATCATGATGTTTGTGAATAGGAAAGGAACAAGTGCTTTAAATGTGGTTAGATTGGTCATATGCAAAGGGATTGTCCTTCTATGGTTGCTTCTAGGGCAAATAAGATTCTTGTTGCTACTTCATCAGCTCCTACACCAAAGGGTGCTACTTCTACTTCTGCTTTTGGTATCGGATGAAACCGTTTGTACCCGCTTGCCCCCAGCTAGGATTCTGAGGCATCCCCCGATGTTGTTACTTGTACGTCCAAACTTTTATCTCATGATGTATATTGTCTACTTAATCTCGAGTCTACCCTCTCTTATGCGACTCTTTACATGGCTGTTCATTTTGTTTTTGATCCTTAGTGTATCCCAGATCCTTTCTCTATGTCCACCCCAGTGGGTGACTCTATTGTAGCTAGAAGTGTCTATAGGAGTTGTGTGATGTCGTTCTTTATTAGGGAGACCATGGTGGATAGATAGAGTTAGACATATTAGACTGTAATATGATTTTAGGGATGGATTGGTTGCTTTTGTGCTATGTGTCTCTTCATTGTCGGACCCAAAAGGTTAGTTTCCACTTCCCTAATAAGTTGGTGATCGAGTGGGAAGGTAGTTTTCTAGTGCCTAAAGAAAGGTTTATTTCATATCTTATAGACCAAAAATTGGTTTCTAAAGGGAGCCTCTGTCATTTAATGCATGTTAAGGACTCTAGATCTGAAGGTCCTTCTTATTAGATTGTCCCTGTGGTCTGTGAATTTTCCAAGGTTCTCCCTAATGTTCTTCCTAGTATCCTCCCAATAGGGAAATTGATTTTAGGATTGATCTTCTTCCAGACACTTATCTTATTTTATCCCTCCATATTTAATGGCTCCAACTAAGTTGAAGGAACTCAAGTAGCATTTTAAAGATCTATTGTATAAGGGTTTTATCCACCCTAATATGTCTCTGTGGGGTGCTCCGATTCTCTTCGTGCGTAAGAAGGATAGATCCCTTTGGATGTGTATATATTATCACCAATTAAATAAGGTGACTATGATGAATAATTATCCTCTTCCAAGGATTTATGATCTCTTTGATTAGCTTTAGGGCGCTAAGTATTTTCTAAGACTGATCTTTAGTATGGTTACCATCAGTTAAAGATTAGGGAGGTGGATGTCCCTAAAACTGATTTCCAAACCTGGTATGGTCATTTTGAGTTTTTGGTGAAGTCTTTTGGTTTGACAAATGCCCTGATAGCATTTATGAATCTTATGAATCTAGTTTTCTATCAGCTTCTAGACTTGTTTGTTATTGTTTTTATTGGTGATATTTGGTCTATTCAAAGAGTAAGGTGGATTATTCTGATAACCTCTGCCTTATGTTGCAAACCTTGAAAGATCAACGGTTGTATGCGAAGTTATTAAAGTGTGAGTTCTGGTTAAATATTGTGACTTATCTGGGCCAGCTTATTTCTAGCAATGGGATCATGGTGGATCCACAAAAAATTATGATGGTTAAAAAGTGGCCTAGACCCACGACTCTAACTGACATTCAGAGCTTCTTGGGTTTAGCTGGTTATTATAGAAGGTCTGTGCAATGTTTCTCTTCTATTGCTTCCCCATTGACTAAGTTGACTCAGAAGTAGGTGAAGTTCTTGTGGTCTGATGCTTGTGAGGGTAGTTTTGATAATTGAAGGATAAGTTAACCTCAACTCCAGTCTTGACACTACTAGAGTGTACTGATAGTTTTTTTATCTATTCTGATACATCTCAGTTGGGACTGGGTTATGTGTTGATGCAGCATGGAAAGGTGGTTACGTATTCTTCTAGGCAACTAAAAGTTCATGAGAAAAATTATCTGACTCATGATATGGAATTGTTAGCTATGGTGTTTGTATTAAAGTTCTGGTGACATTATTTGTCTGGGGTCCTTGTAGACATTTATTCTGATCATGAGAGCCTGCAATATGAGTTCACTCAGAAATAGCTAAATCTTAGGCAAAAGAGGTGGCTTGAGTTGCTAAAGGACTATGACATGAGTCTCTACTTCCACCCAAGTAAAGCTGACATAATTGCTAATGCCCTTAGCAAGTTGTCCATAGGAAGTTTATCTTATGTGGAAGAGTAGAAGCGGGATTTGGAGAAGGATATTTAATGCTTATCTAATCTAGGAGTCTTTCTCTTAGATTCCAAAGAAGGTGGTGTGATTGTTCAAGATATGGTGAAGTCATCTCGTGGTGCTGAGGTGAAAGAGAAAAAAGTATTGGACCATATTTTGATGCAAATTAAGAATTATATAGGCAGGCAGAAGGTGATAGATTTTGAGATTGGTGTAGATGGTATCTTCAAGTACTAGGGTAGATTATATATTCCCGATGTTGATGGGTTAGGGGAAAAAATATTGACTGAAGTTCATGAGTTTCGTTATATGGTTCATACGGGTTCAACAAAATGTATCATGATCTCAAGGAGATTTATTGGTGGAATAATATAATATATGATGTGGCTAATTTTGTGGCTAAGTGCATAGTGTGTGAGAACGTAAAGGTGGAGCACTTTAGGCTTGGTGGGTTGACTTAAAAGATTGAGTTGCCGGTATGGAAATAGGAAATAATTAATATGGATTTTGTTACCTGCCTTCCGCGGTCTCACCAGCAGTTTGATTCTATTTAGGTCATCATGGATAGGATGACTAAGTCTACTTATTCCTTGCCAGTGAGGATAATTTTTTCTGCTGAGGACTATGCAAAGTTGTATATCAAAGAGATAGTGAAGTTTCATGGTGCACACGATTCTATCATTTCTGATTGAGGTACTCATTTATCATCTCACTTTTGGCGATCCTTTCATAGAGATTTGGGGACTAAGGTGAGCCTTAGTACCAATTTCTACCCACAGATGGATGGCCAAGTGGAATGAACAATTTAGGCCTTGAAAGATGTGCTTCGGGCTTGTGTATTTGATTACAGTGGTAGTTGGGTTGACCACATATATCTCCAAGAATTTGCCTACAACCACAATTATAACTATAGCATTAGTACGGCTCCGTTTGAGGCCTTTTATTGTAGGAGGTGTAGGTCTCCTATTGGGTGGTTTGAGGTTGGTAAAAGTAAGTTATTTTGCCCTGCTTTGGTTCACCAAGCTATGGATAAGGTGAAGGTTATTTGGGATATACTTAAGACCGCCTAAAGTCGCCAAAGGTCCTATGTGGATATGAGGTGAAGGGAACATTAATACTGGTGATTGGGTGTTCCTAAAGGTATCTTCCATGAAGGGAGTGATGTGGTTTGGAAGGAAGGGAAAGCTCAGTCCCTATTATGCTGATTCGTACTTGGTTTTGAATAGGGTTGGTAATAATTGAACTTCATTCTTTCGGTGTTTCATGTTTTGATGTTAATAAAGTGCGTGGATGATCCTTCGACCGTCGTTCCTTTGGAAAAGGTGGGCATTTTGGATTTTTTTTCCTATGAGGAAGTCTAGATTGAGATTTTGAATAGACAAGTTCATTAGTTTCAATTGAAGGATGTGGCATCGTTAAAGGTGCTTTGGAGGAACCAAAAGGTTGAGGAAGCCACTTGGGAGGCCGAGGAGGACATGAAGTCCAAGTACCCATTCCTTTTCCTCGCTCCAAATAATTGTGCTTAAGGTATGTGTATTCCTTAGCATCTTTGTTTTCTAGCTTTGTTAAAGAAAATTGTAATTTCCTTGATGTCTTTATGTTCTGTGTTTGTTAAAGTTAAGTGTGGCTTGTAATTAGGTTAACCACTTCCGAAGTAAATTATGCTAACATATGTCTTAACCCATCATTCGAGGATGAATGATCCTAAGAGGGGAGAATGTAACACCCCAAGAATTTGGTCCTTGAAAATTTCTAAAATTTTATCCTCACTATCCTGACTACGACTCACCTTATGAGTCGTAGGTTGTCTTGATGCGTCATATAACCCTGGTCACAAGGTGTCTAGTGAATGATGCTTGAGTTGTTGTCCTGATTATGACTTGGGTTCACGAGTCATAAATACCCATGATGAGTCGTTGGACTCAAATCATAGCCTAAATAGTGTGTGTGTGGCTAAGTTCTGCTCTGAGTATGAGTGTCTCACTATGAGTCGTAAGGACTCGTTATGAGTCATTTGGTGCAAATTATAGGGTGAACAGTGTAAGGCCTAAGTGGTTCTATCTTGGATATGACTTTAACCCTACGATTCGTCGGGTCACGATAAGAGTCGTAAGATGTAAGTCAGGATCAACAGTATGGGTGTCCGCTGACACTATCTTAGTTACGACTCATGGTGAGGTGTCATAAAGTGTTTTTACAAATTGACGTGTGACCCGTAGTCACTGGTGACACTTTTTATAGCTTTTAAGTTGAGGACACTTTTGACGTTTCCCACTTTAACCACTTAGACCTCACGTCCATAATACACTTTTTGGGTATTCTTTCCACAATTTAACATATGAAAAAGTCTTTATTCTCTCTAAATCTCCTCAAGTAAGGTACTTAGGCTTTCCAAGAAGTAGGTCTCCAAGGGCTCAATAGTATAATTTTTTTTTGTGAAACTTGGTATTTCAGGCAAGTGACACTTCCCAAATTGCTAATTTGTCAAAAGCATGTATTTTAAAGTGTTGTTCGAATGGTATTGGTGATGACTTTTAAACATAGCTTGAGGGTTTTGAATGCTTGTTGTTGAACAATGTCTCCTATGGTTTACACATGACTGTTCATGCTTAAATTTTTGTTTTGAACCTATGGGGTACATGGGTATGGTAAATCAACTAAGGGATTGTGATTTATGTGGCTTTTAAAGTGGTTATAACCTCAGCCCTATATTGTGAAACTGGTTTTGAGTATGAAAAATATGCATATTGAACTACTCTTGAATTATTGCATATGATGGGAAAGATTTTTGAAGCATAATGATTTTGAACTGAACTAAGAGACTATGAATATCCCTAAATAATAAAAGTATTCCAGCTAGTTGATGTTACCTTGAAAGTGTAGTTGGTATGACGATACCAACAATGTGTGCCTATATGTGTATCATGGTTCAATGAATGGGAATGTGTGATAATTATTTTAATTGGGCTTTAATGAGGGTTGTGTAGCTGAGTTGTGAAAGTAGAGGTCCCAAGGAACTAATACTGGAAACCGCGGTAGTGGACACGGGGATCTAAATGACCAGCTTGTTCGAGTTCCTCTTATTATTATCATATGATTGGGAGATTTGAGTCCCCAACATTATATTACCTGATTTGGTGCTTGTGTCACCTTGATATGCCGGTAGGTTTGAGTCCCCCATAGTGCATATGTATACCCTCTAGTTTGTGCGGCCACATGCACTAGGGTCCTACCTGCTGGGGGAGAGCTGGGCCTATATAGCCCATGGGCGCCTTCTTATGTGATGACGGTTGAACTACACAAAACAGGCTAAGCTTTAAAGTGCATTCTAAGCCTTGTTCCCTTTCCCGTCATGCTACTTATATATGTATTATGATGTGATTCATATGGTATGTAAATGTCTGGACTTGACATTATTTTATCCTCTTTCCCTGAGTTACATGTTAGTGTTCACTCCACTAATCATCTCTAGACGGTGTATCCCCATATGATGCAGGCATTAGAGATACTTCTACTTTTCCTGCACAGAGTTAAGTGGGTCAGCTTGGTTCGTCGGTTCGTTGTGGTGAAGTGGTGAGCCTCTATTTTCTGAAAGTCTTAGACATTTCAACAGTTCTTATCATAGATTAGAATTAAGATTTTTCATTATGATTCTCATTGTCAGAGTCGAGGCCATGTCCCGACCAAGACTAATTTTTTATTCTTTTGCTAGAAGGCTTTGTTGGATTACTATGAACTTGGGTGACGTTAGAAGGTTGTTCATCCAGTTATCGATTGTTGGTTATAGACATGATTTAAATATCATTAATCTTAGTCTTATGTTATCTTTCTATATGTTCAAAATTCATCCGGGGTTGGGCATGTTGTGTTCACTTGGTTAGGTGCAGGTGGTGGTCTCTGGTCCATGTGGAACTTGAGATGCTCATCATGGCCAGGCCCTGATTTGGGTCATGAAAAATAATTCTGGAATCAAATCAGTCTCAAGATCATAAATCACCGAACTGGAACTAGAACTAGTATCAACTCCCATGTACCAAACTAGAATAAGTATCAAGGATCTTGTTTGTACAAACCATGAAATATGCAAATTTAAGAATATATTATGCCCATTAAGTATACAAGGAACTAGAAAGAGTCTTGGCCTAAGTTGGGCCGAAGAGGCCCAATTCTAATGCTTGAAAATCTTTACAAAGGAAAATTCTACCCCAGACTAGGCTATGGAATCTAAATTCACTTCTAGATGTTAAAATAAGCCACAATTACCCCTAAGATAGCAATTTTAACTAAATAAGACTATTTAAGTCAATTACACCTAGTTACGATTCCAAAATAGTCTAAATAGACCAAATAATGCTAATTGTACCAACTATATCTCCAAGGCCTAATTTCCTATCCCATATCTAGCATATCATCATGAAAATACTACAAATTAGCTCAATCTATGAATAATGTAATACTAGCCTACCTAAACATGGAAGAAAAATCTAAGGAAATCCACTAAATCATTGATTTCCCCTTTTGAGAAGCTTCTGTAAGATGCCACGCTATCAAAATCACAATCTACTCATTAATACGAAAACAATGATACCCATATTACACTTGTATACTTTGGGTGCAAAATCACATAAAAATCCCATAAGAGGCCTATTTGTGGAATTGCACTATTGAAACCGACAACACGTACCTCTATGTTCATGAAATATTTACCCCCAATAATGACTGAATTCCAATCTCAAATAGTGCTACAATTGACCCACCAACATTCTAGAGATTTTGGAAATTGATAAAGGATTTAAAACATGAAATTGATGGAAGCTTACCAGAAATCAAAGAAGAAATGCACTACACGAGTTTACGAACACCCCAAAATCACCGATTAATGTTTCTCCCAAGTCTTCACACCCTTTAGGGTTCCACCCTTTAGTGGTCACACCAGCTGCAATGCACCAACTAGAAACTTGTAATTGTTCCCAGTCTCTGCCTACCCCTCGGGATTCATTTGGTTTCTCATATACGCAAATAAACTATTCTACCCTATCAAAATTCAACATTTCGAACTCAATGGAGCAGTCAAAGTTTCCTTTTGAGGTTGTTTTGATGAAAAGTGGTTCCCACACCCACGTGCCATTTTTCTTAACTTCTGGTTAATAACCTAAAATGAGTCCGAAAGCCTAAGGACCCAAACTAACGATCCACCTAGCCTAAAATTGATGTTTTAGAGCTCTTGGAAATGTCAAAATTGACATACAAGGTTGTTTGACTAAATTCTATGCCCGGTAGACAATTCTAACAAGTGAAGACTTCAAAATAGGGAATTGGCTCTAAATATCAAATGAACTACTCAGTAACCAAACTATCAGCCTAGCAAGTCATAAATGACTTAGGGAAGCTATGGTAAAACTCTAAATGGTGAAAATAGTTGAAATACATAAAATAACCTGGAGGGTCATTACAATATCCATTACTAAAAGAACTTTTGCTCGCTAAAGTAAAGTATTAGGATGTACCTGAAGCCTCGAACAATTAAGGATACTGGATCCACATCTCGCTCTAAATATCCTAAGTTGCCTCCTCTACACGGCGGTGCATCCACTGATACTTAACAACTGAAATCTCTCTAGCGCACAACTGCCTGGAATTCTTGCTAATATGAACACCTCTTCCATAAAGGTCAACCTCTCATCCAACTAAACTTAGTCCTACCTAAGCACATGAGATATATTTGGGTAATACCGTCCCAACATAGAAACATGGGGAAAATTGGATGAACAACAACAAAATCTTAGGGGTAAAGCTAACTCATACTCCACCTCAACAACTGTGCAAAGGATCTCAAAGGTTCCAATATATCTGGGGATGAGCTCACCTTTTGTAATACGCTGTATTATTCTTAGCTCAGTTCATCTCCAAGTTGCATGCATAAGAGGCTTAAAACCTAATAATTTCTTGAAGTGTTGGGGTCTTAATTATTTTTTAGGCCTCTTAACTTTGAGAATTTTTAAATTGGTATTCCTGACCCTGAGATGTTAGTTTTTGAGTTAATTCAGTTTTAGGGGTGTAATAAGCATATCTCGGGGAATTTTTAGATTTTTCAAATGAGGTTTGGGGCATGTTTGGATCATGAAACCCAAGAGTCAGTGCGATAGGGCCACGTCATGGCGTTAATCCTGATGGCACCCTTATTGTGTTGCGATGAGACTTTAAAATGCATTCCAGTTATGAATTAGAATGTTTGAGGGGAAATTGTGTCTTTTCCCCCAATCTAAGTCATCAAATTAAAAATTATAATAACAATTAGGGCATTGTTTGCCCATCTTTTCCAATCATCCTCTCAAAGAAACCCTAGTCATCTCCCAAGAACATTAAATTCCATTACTTTCTCTCCAAGGAAACCAAGAATTCAAGCTCCCCAGTTTAAGAAAGCATCAAGATTGGTGTTTCTTTTTCAAGCTTAAGGGTTTAAGGTATGTGTGATGTCCATTCATGGGCCCTTTTCACCCATGGAGTCCAATAATCTCTTTTTATGTTTTAAATTATGAATTTTATATGATTAAGTTGAATTATGCCAATGAACATCTTGATAATTGGATTTCAAGTCATGATTACACATTTTTTATGGAATGAGCCATTGCATGTTTTGAATATTGAACTCTTGTCATTTAAAACCTTAATTAAGGGTTTTATTATAACTGTGTTATTATCATGTGAATTGCCCATTCCCATGCTTAAGTTCATGACTCTCATGTGTTTGATAAATGATTAAGTGTTGGATTTTGAACAATGATTCCCTACTATGGTTTCAAAGCTTTTATGTGTCTGTATTGTTATTTTCATTCAGTGTTAGAGCGTTATGAACATCGGATACTTAGTTGTTTACATAATTTTAGTATCTCCAGATATACCATGAGCATTATCATTCAGCCAGTTATTATCATGAGTTGTTTGTTCAATTACACTTAGTTCAGTCCAGTAAATAGTGTCATTCAGTTGGGAGTATGATTCAGCACTGAGCGAACTCAGGGATGAGGACATTCTTTCCAGTTTAGGGTTTGACCCTTAGTAGCAATTCCTGAGTTATAGAACTATGTAGCCGGTGTAAATTAGAGTTGTCTTTCTTTCATCTTAGGTTTGACACATATCTCATGAGTTTCCTGCCAATATAGGGTTACTTCTTAGTCCTTTAGGACACTAGTTTTGTGGATCCACATAGCCATTGTTAGTACCCAAGGCACTGTACTAACATTCTTCCAACTGGGGTTACGGGTTAGACCCCACTTAGCTCCAATTGAGGCATGTCGATTAGAAGATACCTCCCATAGTCTCAATTTATCATTTAGTACAAAATTCAGTTCAGGTTTTCTTGACCATAGCTTATAGTCTTCCAGTTATTCAGTTATAAGATTTCAGTAATTCAGTTTACAAATTATTTTAGAAACATTATATATTTGGTCTTGCATTCTTAGTATTTCAGTTTTCATTCATGTATACTTAGTTTTCTCTTGTTATTCAGTCAGTCATTATTACATACACAGTTAACCCTTGCATTTCATCCTAACCTCATCTCATATACCAGTACATTCAAAGTATTGACTGCATGCTCTTCTTTGCGCTATGATGTCTTATATTATAGGTTCGAAGGCTCAATTTATCAACCGTACTTAGACAGTCCAGTGCTTCAGTAGCAGCAGCAGTGGTAAGTCCACATACATCGAGGACCTATTATGTTTATTCAATATTTCTGCATTTATTTTTAGTTAGTCTGTTGGAGTTAGTTAGGGCCTGTCCCATTAATTTCTTAGTTAGTTTAGAGGCTTTCAGATATTCAGACAGTCATATAGACAGTTGGTCAGTTTATCAGTCTTACCAGTTGTGTTTCAGTATTTTTACCAGATGTTACAAACTTGTGAATTTATTGTATTTTCAGTATTTAAACCTAATGGCATTATTAGTTATTTTCCACACATGTCTTTTATTATCAATTTACTCAGTGCTCACAACAGGTACCAGTTCATGGGTTAGCTTGTGGTCACTTGTGATCGTAAGCACTGTTGTCATGACTAGGGGGTAGCCTTGGGTCATGACAAAACTTTGTATCAGGGTCTTGTGCATTGAGTAGAGTCTTGTGCATGGTTGTGAAGCGCACCACACTTATGGATAAGAGCTACAAGATGTTTTAGGAAAAGTTTCCCTTCATTAAGTATTTATGTCATACGAATGAGCATGAGATCTATTTAAAACTCTTTTTCTAACTTGTTCTTCCTTTTGTTTAAAGAAAATACCTCCCTAAAGAAACAACAGTAAGAGAAATGGAAATCAGCCTACACCTCTACCTATTCAGGAAGATTCCCTGAATGATCACGTCACTCATGTCAAGTTTAGAGATGTATTAACTACCTTAGCTCACTCAGTAGCTGCTCAGAACAATCATCAGGCTGTTTCCCTAGCTAATTTGATGGAAAACATAACTGCAGCTAGGATCCGGGACTTTACTCGAATGAATCCCCCTTTGATTGTAGGATCCAAGTCCGAGGAGGATCCATAGGAGTTTTTTGATATGGTTCAGAAGGTGACTGATATCATGAGTGTCACTTTGAGTGAGAGTGTAGATTTAGCTGCTTATCAGTTGTTTGATGTAGATCATATGTGGTATAAGTAGTGGAAGGAGGATAGGAGTGTTGAGGCAGGGGTTGTAGAGTGGGAGAAGTTTGCCACTGTCTTTTTAAAAAGGTTCTTTCCATTAGAGTTGAGGGAAGATAAGGTGCTAGATTTGATAAATTTGAAGTAGGGTAACATGAGTGTGAAGGAATACTCACTTAAGTTTACTCAGTTGGCGAGGTATGCTCGTTCGATGGTGGATGATAATAGGTTTAGAATGAGTAAGTTTATTTTTGGTGTAGATGATAGTATGGTTAAGGAGTGTAGGACTGCTATGTTGATTAAGGAGATGGACCTATATAGGCTTATGGTTTATGCTCAGCAGATCAAGAAACAGAAGCTTAATGAGAATGAGAGAATAAATAAGAGGGCCAAAATAGGTAGCCTTAACTTTTCCCAGCCGAGGTCAGAAGGTGGTAACCATTCTCAGTTCAGTTAAAAATTTTCAACCCCAACTCCGTGTTCAACTAGTACGCTAGTGCCAATGTTCTAGAATGTCAGTCGGTATAGGGTGCCAGGCTCCATATCCCAAGGTAGTTTAAACAATGGTCGTACTAACCCTCTCTGCAGGAA
Organism: Capsicum pubescens; assembly: GCA_030864215.1. Taxonomy (NCBI): domain Eukaryota; kingdom Viridiplantae; phylum Streptophyta; class Magnoliopsida; order Solanales; family Solanaceae; genus Capsicum; species Capsicum pubescens. The sequence continues at coordinate 189,617,052 of CM061538.1, read as the reverse complement.
GTGTGGTAGGAATTATTAGGGTGTACGTAAGGCTGGCAGTAATGCATTTACTGGATTTGGCAAGCCAGGATACAAAGTCAAAGAATGCCTACAGGTAGGTCAGAATAGTCAGCACAGTCGTTCCCAAGTACCATCCGATCTCCCAACTCGGTAGGGTGCCACTTCCAGTACAACCAGTGGACAGTGCCAGAACAGGTTGTATGCACTTTAGTCCCGAAAAAATCAAAAAAGTTCTACTAATATGGTTACGGGTGTGTTACAGGTCTTTCATATCATGTTTATGCTTTGCTATGGCCCAAAGCCTCACTTTGTTTTATAACCCCTATATAACTGTTAATTTTGGTGTTAGTCCCAAAATATTAGTCGAGCCTTTCTCAGTATCTACCTCAGTAGGTAAATCTATCATATCCAGATGGGTATACAGAAATTGCCCAATTAAGTATCCCAGAAAGTCACTTTATTTGATCTTGTAGAGTTAAAGATGACTGATTTTGATGTCATTCTCGATATGGATTGGCTCCACTCATGTTACGCCTCAGTTGATTGTAGAAATGGGGTCGTTTAGTTCCAGTTTCCTAATGAACTAGTTATTGAATGGAGGGATAGTACTTCAGTTCTTAGGGGTCAGATTGTTTCATATCTTAAGGCAAGAAAAATGATATCTAAGGGGGGAATGTACCATATTGTTTGAGTCAAAGACTCTAATTTTGTGGCTCCCAGTCTCGAGTTAGTTTCAGCAATTAGGGAATTTCCAAAGTTTTCCCTGAAGATCTTCCCAGAGTTTCTCTCGAAAGAGAAATTGACTTTAGAATAGATCTCCTTCCAGATACCCAGCCTATCTCTATTCCGCCCTACAAAATGGCTCTAGCTAAGCTAAAAGAGTTGAAAGAACTGTTGAAAGATCTCTTAGATAAGGGATTCATCAGGCCTAGTGTTTTCTTATGGGGCACTCCAGTCCTGTTTGTGCATAGAAAAAATAGTTCTCTCAAAATGTGCATTGGTTACAGTCAGTTGAACAAGGTCACAATCAAGAATAAGTATCCACTCCCCAGAATTGATGACTTGTTCGATCAACTTCAGGGTGCCAGTTATTCGTATTAGATAGACCTCAAATCTGGGCTATCATTAGCTCAGAGTCAGAGAATGTGACATTCCTAAGACAACCTTCAGAACCCGGTATGGTCACTTCAAATTTCCAGTTATGTCTTTTGAACCAACGAATGCCCCAATAGCTTTCATGGACTTGATGAATAGAGTGTTAAAGAAGTACCTTGACATGTTCGTTATAGTCTTCATTGATGATTTTCTCGTCTATCCCATAGTGGAAATGATCATACAGACCATCTCAAAATTGTATTGCAACTCTTAGAGACCATTAGCTATTTGCCAAATTTAGTAAGTGTGAATTTTTGCTAATATCAATAGCTTTCCTTGGCCATATTATTTTCGGTGATGGAATTAATGTTTATCCTTAAAAGATTGAAGTAGTGAGAAACTAGCCCAGACCCATCTCTCCATCAAATATCAGAAGTTTCTTGGGTTTGGCTAGCTATTACCGATGATTTATTGAAGGATTTTCATCTATTGCATCCCCCATGTCTCGATTGACTCAAACGAAAGTCAAGTTTCAGTGGCCAGATTCTTGTGAGAAGAATTTTGAGGAGTTGAAGACTCGGCTCACCTTAGCCCTAGTCTTGACTTTGCCAGATGGTTCAGATGGGTTTGTTGTTTACTGTGATGCTTCCAAAATTGGTCTTAGTTGTGTGTTGATGTAGAGATGTAAGGTCATAGCCTATGCCTCTAAACAACTTAAACCCCATAAAAAGAATTACCCTATCATGATCTTATGTTGGCAGCTATTGTTTTTGCCTTGAAAATTTGGAGTCATTATCTTTATGGAGTTCATTTTGATGTGTTAACGGATCACAAAAGTTTACAATATGGATTTTATCAAAAAGATTTGAATCTTCGTCAAAGGAGGTGGCTTGAGTTGTTGAAAGATTATGATATGTGTTTGTTGATCACCCGATCAAGGTTAATGAAGTGATAGACTCCCTTAGTAGATTGTTTATAGGTAGTTTTGCTCATGTTAAGGATGATAAGAGAAAGTTAGTTAAAGAGGTTCATCATTTTTCTAGATTTGGTGTTCGGATGGTTGATTCAACTGAGGGTAGTAGATGGGTTCAAAATAGTTTGGAATCTTCTTTGGTTGCCGAAGTGAAACAAAAGAAAGATATGGATCCCAATTTAGTTAAGTTGACGAAATCAATTAGAGATCAAAGAGTAGAGGTTTTCTCTCAAGGAGGAGATGGTGTGTTGCATTGTCAGGGTAGGCTGTGTGTGTAGTGTGTTGATGGTTTGAGACAACGGATTTTGGAAAAAACACATAGTGCACGTTACTCTTTACACCCAGGATATATGAAGATATATTGTGATTTGCGAAAAATCTATTGGTGGAGTAGTATGAAGAGAGATATTATAGAGTTTGTTTAGAAGTGCTCTAATTGTCAGCGGGTTAAGATTGAGCACCAAAGGCCTAGTGTAACATTACAGGAGTTTAGCATCCCCACTTGGAAGTGGAAGAGGTGAACTTAGATTTTGTGATGTGTTTGCCTTGTACGCGTCGTCAGCATGGTTTCATATGGGTTATTGTAGAAAGAATGACCAAATCAGCTCATTTCTTACCAGTTCATACCTCTTATTTAGTTGAAGCCTATGCCAAGCTCTATATTAGAGAGTTGGTTAGGTTGCATGGAGTACTGTTGTCTATCATTTTAGATAGAGGTACTCAATTTACCTCTCACTTTTGGAGAGCTTCTCAGAAGGGTCTTAGTACCCAAGTTCATCCCAATACAACTTTTCATCCTCAAAAAGATGGTCAGGCAGAGAGGACCATTCAGACCTTAGAAGACATGTTGAAAGCATGTGTTTTTTACTTTAAACGAAGTTGGGATGATCACTTTCCTGAGATCAAGTTTTCCTACAATAACAGTTATCACTCTAGTATTTGGATAGCTTCATTTGAGGCTCTCTATAGGAGGATATGTAGATCTCCTATTGGTTGGTTTGAGGTCGGTGAGGCTGCTTTGATAGGAACAGATTTGGTGTTTGATGCAATGGAGAAAGTTCAGCTGATCTGAAAAAGGCCGAAGATAGCCAAAAGTTGTCAGAAATCTTATACAAATGTGAGGAAAAAAACCTTGAGTTCGATGTTGGTGACTTAGTCTTTCTAAAAATCAAATCCATGAAAGGAGTGAAGAGATTTGACAAGAAGGGGAAGCTTAGTCCCCGATATATTGGCCCTTATAGAATTTTGAGTTATTTTGGAAAGGCAGCTTATGAGCTTGAGTTGCCTATAGATTTGGCATCAATTCATCCAGTATTTAATGTTTCTCTATTAAAGAAGTGTATTAGTGATCCAGTAGTTGTAGTTTCTTTAGAAAGCACAGATGTTCAGGAAATCCTTTCTTATGAAGAAATACCAGTCGAGATCCTTGATCATCAGATTTGAAGACTAAGGAACAAAGAAGTCCCCTCGGTCAAAGTTCTTTGGGAAAATCAGTTTGTTGAGGGTGACACTTGGGAAGGAGAAGCAAATATGCGTACCAAGTACCCTCATCTTTTCCGCGGAAACTCAGACCCAGCTAAAGGTAACAGTTTTTCTTAGAATGTTTTTTTTTCATTCTCAGTTCCAGCTATATGATCATTCTCATGTCATTGCATGCATTCACGAAATCAGTTCAGTTCATGCATCATGTTTCAGACACAGTCATGTAATCATATTTCCAGTTGTGCATGTTTAGTATATGATCATAGTTCCCTTAGTTCAGAACGCTCAGAGTAATCGGTCTCATTCGAGGATGAATGTTCCCAAGGGGGAGATATTGTAATAACCCGTATTATTCTTAGTTCAGTTCATCTCCTAGTTGCATTCATAAAAGACATAAAACCTAAAAATTTCACTAAGTGTTGGGGACTTAGTCATTTTTAAGGCCTCTTAACTTCGAGGATTTTTAAATTGGTATTTTCGACCCTGAGGTGTTATTTTTTGAGTTAATTCATGTTTAGGGGTGAAAGATGCATGGCTCGGGGAAGTTTCATATTTTTTGGATGAGGTTTGGAGAATGTTTGGATCGTGAAACCTGAGAGTCAACGCGATAGGTCCATGTCGCGGTGTTAATCCCGATGGCACCCTTATCACATCGCGGTGAGCCTTTAAAACACATTCCAGTAACGAATTTGAATGTTTGATGGGCAATTGTATATTTTTCTCTCAATCCAAGTCGTCAAATTATGAATTATAAAATCAATTAGGGCATTATTTTCCCATCTTCTCCAATCCTCCTCGCAAAGAAACCCTAGTCATCTCCCAAGAACATTAAATTTCATTACACTTTCTCCAAGGAAACCAAGAATTCAAGTTCCCCAATTCAAGAAACCATCAAGATTGGTGTTTCTTTTTCAAGATTAAGGGTTTAAGGTATGTGTGATGTTCATCCATGGGCCCTTATCACCCATGGAGTCCAAGAATCTCTTTTTATGTTTTAAATTATGAATTTTACATGATTAAGTTGAATTATGTCCATGAATATCTTGATAATTTGATTTAAAGTTATGATTACACGTGTTTTCAATGGAATGACCCATTCCATGTTTTGAATATTGAACTTTTTTCATTTAATACCTTAATTAATGGTTTAGTAGTATAACTATATTATTATCACATGAATTACCCATTCTCGTGCTTAAGTTCATGACTCTCATGTGTTTGACAAATGCCTAAGTTTTGGATTTTGAAAAGAGATTCCCTACTATGGTTCTAAAGCTTTTATGTGTCCATATTGTTATTTCTGTTTAGTGTTAGATGGTTATGAACACCCGATACTTAGTTGCTTACACAATTTTAGTATCTTCAGAATGATTTCAGATATACCATGAGCATTCTCATTCAGTCAGTTATTATGATGAGTTATTTGTTCAATTAAGCTTAATTCAGTCCAGTAAATAGTGTCATTCAGTTGGAAGTAGGATTCAGCATCGAGCGAACCCAGGGATGGGGACATTACTACTAGTTTAGGGTTTGACCCTTAGTAGCGATCCCTGAATTACAAAACTACGTAAACAACATAGGTTTGAGATGTCTTCCTACCATCTTAGGGTTGACACATATCTCTGGAGTTTCCTTCCAGTACAGGGTTACTCCTCAGTCCTTCGGCACACCAGTTTAGTGGATCCACACAACCATTCTTAGTACCCTTGGTACAGTACTGACACCCTTCAAACTGGGGTTTCAGGTTGGACCCCCCTTAGCTCAGATTATGGCATGTCCATTAGATGATACCTCTCACAGTCTTAATTCAGTATTCAGTACAGAATTCAGTTTAAGTTTGCCTGACCATGTCATACAGATTTCTAGTTATTCAGTTATTAAATTTCATTAATTCAGTTTACAAATTATTTCAGAAACATTATATATTTGGTCTTGCATTCTCAGTATTTCAGTTTTCATGCATGTATACTCAGTTATCTCATGCTATTCAGTCAGTGATTAGTTCATGCACAGTTAACCCTTGTATTTCAGCCTAACCTCATCTTATATACCAGTACATTCAAAGTACTGACCGCATACTCTTCGTTGCGCTATGATGTCTTATATCATAGGTCCGAACGCTCTATTTCTCGGCAATTCATAGATAGTCTAGAGCTTCCTTAGCAGCAGCAATGGTGAGTCCTCATATATCGAGGACCTGTTATGTTTATTCAATATTTCTGCATTTATTTTCAGTTAGTCTATTGGGGTTAGTTAGGGCCTGTTCTATCAACTCCTCAGTCAGTTTAAAGGCTTTCAGACATTTAGACAGTCAGATAGACAGTTAGTCAATTTATCCGTCTTATCAGTTGTGTTTCAGTATTTTTATTAGATATTAAAGACTTGTGAATTTATCATATATTCATTATTTAAACCTTATGGCATTATCAGTTGTTTTCCACACATGTCTTTTATTATCAGTTTACTCAGTGCTCACAATAGGTATCTGTTCATGGGTTAGCTTGTGGTCACTTGTGACCATAAGAACCATTGTTACGACTAGGGGCTAGCCTTGGGTCATGACACTTTTCCTCCTTGACCTCATCACAACCTTCATGGACGATACATGGAGGCATACCTATTTTCAAAATCCAAATCTTATGGCACAAAGTTTATGGTCTGCATAAGCCTTCTGCCTACTTTGAGTTGCCCTCAATCTATCCTGATTAACCCTAACTCTATCCAGCGACTCCTGAAGCCATTCAGACCATGGGGTCTAATCTTGGAGGTCTCAACCCATCCAATCGAAGAACGACATTGCCTACCATACAAAACCTCAAAAGGAACCATCTCAATACTCTAATGGTAGTTATTATTATATGCGAACTCTGCCAAAGCTAAGTGTTGCTCCCATTGACCGAAAAAATCCATACAATAGGCTTGGAGTATTTTCTCGATAATTTGAATAGTCCGCTCTGACTGCCCATTGGTTTGCGAATTGAACGTTGTACTAAGATTCACCTGAGTTCCCAACACCTCCTAAAAATCTCTCCAAAAGCTGCACAAAACCCCGGTCTAAAATAATAGATGTAGGCACACCATGCAAATGGACTATCTTACGAACATATATAAAGGCTAACTTCTTGACACTAATAGACATCTAAATAGGAAAGAAATGTGCCGACTTGGGAAACCAATCTACAATAACCCAAATACCATCGAAACCACGAGAGGTGTGAGGTAAACCACTAAAAAAGCCCATGGTAATCTTCTCCCATTTCCATTCAAGAATGGGCTATATTTTAATCAAGCCACTAGGTCTCTGATGCTCGGCCTCCACCTATTGACAACATATGCAAGTAGCTACAAATTCTTCCACATCTCTCTTCATGCCACTCCACCAAAAATACTTCCTCATATCTTTATATCTTGAAGATGTACTCCAGTGAATAGGATATCTGGAACTGTGATCCTCACGCAAAATCATCTGAATCAAGTTACCAACCATCAAAACACAAATACAATTATCAAATCTCAAAATATCCCCAAAATATATGGTAGCCCTCTTGGACTCACCACTCAACACTTAATCACGGATGATTTAATGTCTCATGTCCTCAAACAAATGACTCTGAATTTTCTCAAATAGGGTAGAACTCACCTCAACACTGTACAGAATCCTCTTAGGGTAAAGGTGCACCATCAAGTTCTCAAAGAAATAGATGTCTCACGATAATGACCTATAACAACCGAGAACAAAGCCAATATACCCTACTCATTCCCTTCTAACGCAAGGCGTCTGCCACTACATTCACCTTTTCCTTATAACACAAAATAGAGATGTCATAATTGTTAAGCAACTCTATCCATCTACGTTACCTAGAATTAAGCTCTCTCTAAGTCATAAGATGTTGAAGACTACGATGATCCATGAAGATCTCACAATGCACGCCATAAAGATAATCACTCAAAATCTTAAGCTCAAAACAACCATCGCCAAATCCAAATGATAGGAGGGGCAATTGTGATCGTGCACCTTCAACTGCCTCGACACATAAGTAATAAATAGACCCTTTTGTATTTAACACATATCCCAAACCAACACTAAAAGCATCATAGTATACGGTGAATCCCTCATCTTCAACAGAAAGAGACTATATAGGAGCTGAAGTGATAATTCCTTTGAGCTTTCAAATGTTCTATGCACACTTCTCAAACCATCAGAAAGGAACCTCCTTCCAAGTCAATCTAGTCATTAGTGCTATAATTTTGGCAAATCTCTCCATGAATCATCTATAATAACCGTTAAAACCAATGAAGATAATAACCTTAAATAGAGATTTAAGCTTGGTCCAATCACTAGTAGCCTCAATCTTTGTGGGTCTACCATAATCATCCTTAGATACCACCTTTCCAAGGAACGTCACTGACTCAAGCTTGAACTCATACTTAGAGAATTTGGAAAAAAGACTATGATCTCTCAAAGACGAGCACAATCCAAAATACAACATATGCTCCTCTCTACTTCTTGAATACACAAGGATATCGTCAATGAACAAAATCATAAAAGAATCCAAATAAGGCCTGAATACGTGGTTCATTAAATCCAAGAATGTGTCAAGGGCATTGATCAACCCAAAAAACATCAATAGGAACTCATAATGACCACAACGGGTCCTAAAGGTTGTAGTTGGGATATCCTCATCTCAAATCCTCAATTGATGGCAATTGGACCTCAAGTCAATCTTAGAGAACATTATTGCTCTCTAAGGCTGGTAAAACAAATTATCAATAGGAAGCATAGGATATCAGTTCTTCACTATCACCTTATTAAGCTGACTATAATCAATGCACATGCATATGGAACCATTATTTTTTCTTTACAAACAAGACTGGAGCTCCCCAAGGAGACACAATCAGTTTAATAAAACCCTTACCAAGAAGATCTTAAAGTAGAGAATTGAGGTCCTTAAGCTCAACAGGAGCCATACAGTAAGGTGCCATAGAAATAGGTCAGGTGTCCATCTCAATATCAATAACAAACTCAATATCATGCTCAGGAGAAAGATCAGGTAGATCGATAGGGAAAACATCATAAAACTCATGAACTATAAGAACAGAGTCAAGCAATGAACTCTTTATGCTAACACTACGAATATAAGCAAGTAAAACTCACAACCCCTTGAAAGAAGTCTCCTAGACCAAATATATGAAATAATCTCCATCAAATCATAGCTAATATCTCCCTACCACACCACTGGGGGTACGCTAGGTATGGATAAGATAATGGTCTTGGAAAATAATCCAAGACCATAAGATAGTGGGATAACCAGTCCATGCCCAGAATCATATCAAAATCCACCATATCTAACAAAATAAGATCATCCTAAGTATCAAACTCTTCAACAATCACAACACATGATCTATAAACCCAATCCACTACTAAAGAATCACCCACGAGGGTTGATACATATAATGGCACAGATAATAAATTCCAAGATAACTCTAATCGTGGGATATAATAAGTAGACAGATAAGAGTAAGTGGATCCCAGATCAAATAAATAAAAAGTTGACTAATGGCACACGAAGATCATAGTGTAATAACAACATTCAAAGACTCAGCCTCGAGTCTAGTAGGTATGGAATATAATTGACCACGCACGCCACCTGGTTGGGATCCAGGCGATCTCCTATCCTACCATCCTGAGAACCTCCATGATTACCTTAAGCAACACCCCAACTACCATGTATACAACCGCTAGTTGGCGGAGAAACTACCCAATCGATGGAACATTTTGAGCTAAAGGAATCATCGTTCCACGACTGCGGCACTCTCTGAAGAAATTTCCAAAAGCACCACAACCATAACATGCCCCAAAAGCAATACTTAAACTAGAATATTCGACTGACCTGAAATAACCACCACAAGAATAACCAAAATATGAACTCCTCAAAGGATAAACACTACTCTAGCCAGGATAATTGTTGTAACTAGACTGACCTCTATCGATAATCTAAATTGTGGCCATAACAGGCCTACTAGACTAACCCTGATATTGATACGGCTGACATAGAAGGTACCTTCCTTGAGAACAACTACCTCTAAACTGTGAGCCACTAAGGCTCCTACTGAAACCACTCTGATATTGTGGCCTCTTATTTCTACCCCCTTAGGCCTCGTATATCTCTTTCATAACCTAAGAATGATTAGAAACCTCAGCAAAAGATCTACCCATAGCAACCAAACTCTGTGTAGACATCCAAAAATAAAGTCTCAATCCCCTAATAAAGCAATGAACCCTCTCATATGCAATAGTCAAAATAAAAGTAGCATGCCTAACCAACTCATGAAATCGTGCCTCATACTCCACAACAGTCATGGAGCCCTGATCTAACCTCAAGAACTAATCCCTCAAATGTTTCCTAAGAATGCACGGCATATACTTCTCTAAAATAATCTCAAAGAATTGAGTCCATGTCAATTGGGGAGATCCAGCTGGACCAGAATCAAGATGACCTCTCCACTAGTGTTAAGCCAGCAAGTTCAACTAAAAAGTAGTGTAATCCACACCATGAGTCTCAACAAGGCCAAAATTATGAAGTCTTTCCTTATAAGCATTTAAAAACTTATAAGCATCCTCACCCAGTACACCAAAAAACCTAGGAGAGCAGATCTCAAGAATATATCCAACATTTTTTCTCCCCAAAAAACATAGCAGGCTGGGCAACTACTAGTTCAGAAACTACTAATGCATGAGGGACCTCAATATTAAAAGTCGCAGCTATAAGCTGCACCACCACCTTAGTTCCACTCTAATCTGTAGAAGTTGAACCAATGCATCCCTGAGCATAGAAGAAAAATAAACCACAGTAGAGCCTGGACTGGTCTTTGGTCTATAGGTTATTCATAAAAAATAACAGGATTTCTAGGTTAGATCTCGGACTCTCATCTTGTGTTGTGGTAACACGTGTCCTAGCCATTTGTAAAAAAGTTAAACCATGGGAATTCTTTTGAAACCAACTCAAAATCTTAGCATGACATGAGTGAAAGAGGTGAAGAACTCCTAAGAATGTCCAATACCCTCTTGAAGATAAAAATGGTGTCATTGATATGATCTGCGGGACTCTACTAGACATTTGCTAGTATACCAACAATACTAGTGAACTTAGGCTCTGATATTAATATGTCATGACCCAATTTTTGAGTCATGCTAGAACCTACTTTATCCCATAAGTAGGTAAGCCAAACTGTAAGCCAAAGTTATAAGTGATGGGTTAATTTGGTGGAAAGATAGTCTAAAAGTTGTAAATCAACAATTAAGGACTCATAATAACAATAAGACAGTAATGATAGTCTAAAATATAAATAAAGCATCAACAACCATCCCACAACATAGTAGTGTCGGTACAAGAGCTACTACAAAAGGAAAATAAGTACTGAAATAATCAAATAAAATTTGTCTCAGAGAATAAAAGACTAGACATATATAATAGAAATAAAAGGGGCAACCCGACTCTGAGAGCTCATCCATCTCTTAAATGAATTCATCTTAAACATCACATCATCGGTGACTACTAGTACTTGGATCTGTACCAAAAAGGTACAAAAGTGCAGTAGGAATACCAAAACAATGGGTACTCAGTAGGTATCATCGATCGGCTGAGCTAAATCATGATATAAATATGATAAAGATGTTAAATAAGCTAAGTCAAGTTAAAAGGGAAAACCTATAAATAAGCTCCAATATGTAAATAAATAACTGAAATATATATAATATGATAGAAAGAAAATATAAACTACAAGACTGACCCTCATAAGCCATTATGTGTGAAAAACTAAATAACCCAATGTGGGCGTAATCCCAGAGGGCTCAAACAAAGGAAAGTAAATAACCAAAGTTCCATAAATTTATTGAATATCCAGCCATAACCATGAATCCATCCATACTATTTTATAACATAAATAAACTCTCAATGTCGGACTCAAAATGGAACTCAATAGCATTATTATCATTATCATCATTTGCCGGACTTGAATCGGAAGTCATGTCATCAATAATATCACCAATTGACGGACTTGAATCGAAATTGAATATCAATAACCATTGGGTTTTTCCTGAAATTAGCACCAACCCCCAAATACCTAACTAGCATAATCATTAAGTATTTAATCTCCTCAAAGTCCTAAAATAAGTATTTTAAAGGGTATAACATGCGTGTAGAAGCTTACAAAAGCTAATGCAGATATTGACCTAAGGTGGGACTAAGGAACCCACTTTTAATCTTCGAAATCCATTCTAATGCAAATTCTACCCTAGACTAGGCTAAGGTATCTAAATTCACTTCTACATATTACACAAGCCACAATTAGCCCTAAGATAGCAATTCTACCTAAATTATTAGCAACTAAGTCAATTTCGCCTAAATTATAGTTCCAAGATAGCTTAAACAGAAAAAATAATCCTAATATTGTCAATCATGCCCCCAATGCCTAAATCACAACCCATATCTAGCACAATATCATAGTTATACTACGAATTAGCTCAATCTATGAAGAAAGTAAACCTAACCTACTTGGAAACTGAAGAAAAGCCTAAAGTATCTGCTAAACTAATGATTTCCCTTTTTGAGAAGCTTCCACAATCATGAGAATGATGAAATCTTGTCAAGAATTTTAAGGAAAAGAGTGTAATTTAAGTTCACAAAAACTCCAAATTCACCCACCAATGATTCTCCCAAATTTTCACACTTTTTAGGGTTCTATACTCTTGGAAATGGGTGAACAATAGGAGAAATCAGGCTAAGTGGGGTATTATAGGCTTTCCAGGTGTCTAGGTGTCTCTTAAGAAGACAGTGGGTTGCTTAAGCAGTGACCACTTTGGCGACCTAGTGTTTCTTTAGCGATATCTGAAGTCTGCACAATTACTGCATATGTGGTCCCCTTACCGCTTAAGCAGCCATCACTTAAGTAGTAAGGGCTCTGCTTAAGAGAACTCCCGTAGGTCCATCCCAATCGCTTAAGTGATAGGCCAGTCGCTTTAGCACCCCCTTCTCTTAAGCGGGCCAAAAGGGAACTTAAGTCGTGCACCAACTGAAAGCTTATAATAACACTGAGTTTCCACAGACCCCTCGAGATTCATCTAGAACCCCATATATGTATACAAACTATGCTAACCTATCAAATTTTACATTTCAGACTCAATGACGCAGTCAAAATTTCCATCTGAGATCATTCTAATTTTGATGAAAAGTAGGTTCGTCACCCATTTGCCATTTTTCTTAACTGTTGTCTAATAACCCAAGATAAGTTTGGGAGCCTCGGGACCTAGAGTCTACCTAGCCTAAAATCGATATTCCAGAGTTGTTGGAATTATTAGAATCAACATACAAGTTATTTGAATGAATTTTTTTATTGGTAGCCAATTTAAACCACCAAAGGCTTCAAAATAGGAAATTGGCTCTGAAAACAAATGATCTTCCCAGAAATCAAATTGTCAGCTCTAGCATGTCATAAATGACTTGGGGAAGCTATAGGAAAGCTCTAAATGACAAAAATAAGCAAAAATGCAAAAATAACCTGGAGGATCATTACACAAGATGACCCCTCCATCAACATCAAGTTGTTATATCTAAATAAAAAGTAGTGCAATCCATACAAAAAGTCATAACTATGCCCAAATTACGGAGCCTATCATCACAAGAAATCAAGAACTCATAAGCATCCTCACCCGATGAACTAGAAAATCTAGACGGAGCCAATCTCAAGAATATACCCAGCATCTTCTGCTCCTTAATAGACATAGTAGGATGGGCTACTACCGGCTAAGCAACCATCAGCGTGGGAGGGACCTCAACAATGGAAGTTGCAATGACACAACCCAAAACCAACGGTCATAATGACACTTGTCGCGACAAGCCTTGACAAATAAGACCATCACCCAAACTGATATGAAATGAGAAATCAATACCAAACCTAAGGCTGGAATTCTAGAATGGAGTCGAACCACGCATATATAGTAATAGTGAAAATATAATCAAAGATACAAAACTAAATCCCACAACCTGGTCTACAGTGTAAGAACCAACTAATACAGCTCAAAGTCAAAATACACATAGGATATTCAAAAATGAAAAAATTCTGACTCTAAATATAATAAGACATAGTTAAGATAAGAAAAGGTAGTGGCCAACTCCGAATACATAGGTTAATTGCTACCTCGAATAGACTCTAAATACCGCCAGAGTGGGCTATCATTGCAGTATACTTATACTTAGATCTGCATCAAAGGGGTGCGGTAGGGATGAGTACAGTCCACTTATACACATTAGGTATCGTAGGTCGACTGAGTAAAGCAGAAAATAACACATAGAAACATAAACTATGGGCACATCGCCTGCAGTAAGAAAATATCCCAAAAGGTAGACCACACCGTCTCTACTAACGGTTCTACTGTATACTTATATAAAAAAAATAGGTATGGGAAAGAAGAAAAAGTATACACATACTCTAGATTCCTATTTAAAAAGATAGAACAAATGGGCGGATATCAAGTCACAAAAAGAAATATAATCACAAAATAAGCACAACATATGGAATACCATAAAGATGGTGATAATGATTACGCTGATGATGCACAAGATCATAGCATAACCTCCTTATACACCTATCGAGCTCATCTATGGATGTAAGACCCATGAGAGGTTCATCAACCCAAACCTACATAGCTCTGGTCCAAAGTAAGACCCAATAGGGGGGAGGGTTGTCAACCCATATATAACTAATATCCATAACTTATCTCTGGCACATACATCGGCAGAGGGTTATTCAAAATATTACATTTTTTGTCAGAAAAAGCTAGTGTTTTAAGTGTTTCCAGTATTTCCACAGTGGTACCAATGTTTCACAAATGAATATGACATAAGGATGTAATGCTCATAACCAACCAAAATGAGAATATTCAATATCGAACCAATATTCGAACATGTTAGCTAAAAATTCACTCAAACCAACCAACCATCCATGATCCAATATAATCTGGAAACCATCAAGTGAAATGTGTAATAAAAATGTCATTGATACCACATAATTTCAAAAATCTAGGCTTTTCCCACCAAAAATGAGTGCAACCAAACATACATATATCAATACAAGGCCAACAACATCATAAAAGACCCCACACGATCACGCATAACAAATAATGTCTCAAAACCCCCAAATATTATCCACATAGGTGCCCACACGGCATATAAATCCCATAAACACATTTTCCCTCATACAACTTGATACCCATAGCATGATTTTACATTATTATTAGCTACCCAACCAGTCTGAAGAAAGTTAATCCATAATCTACCTAGAATGCCAAAACCAAAATAATCAAGCCTTTATAACAAAGCTTTCACCTCACGAACGGACCCAAAAATCAGCTAAAACACAAAAACATAGAATCTATGCATCAAAAAAAGTCAACGTTATCAATATTGCCCACTTTCGAATCGGGGTCAAAACGGACCCTCGAAATAGGTTTTTCCTAAAAGGGTAAAATTGGAATTTCATCAAAAAATATTTTTCCCATTATCAAAGGAACTTATAGGAGATAAATCAAGTGAAAATGAGTTGAATTTGGGGTTTAAATTGAAGAAAATGCAAATTTGGGCCTTCCAGGCAAAAATCCCCAAATTTCAACTTTAAATTGGAGTTTAAACAAGATGTGGATGATAAAAATTGAATAAAAGTAATTAAAATAGAGATTTGGAGCTTACCCAAGCTTAGAAATGGAAGAAAATGCTCAAAAACTCAAACATCAAGCTCCAAGTCTCAAAAATAATGTAAAAATCTTTAAAATAGGAATCTACCCAGGCATCACCTAAGTGACTACCTGATCACTTAAGCAGCCATTGCTTAGGTAACCTAGTCTCTTAAAGAAAGCCCACATCATCCCGTAAGCAATTTGGTTATTACTTTGGCGACAAGTCTAGTATACCAATGTCGCTTAAGCGATAAGCGATCAGTCCATCGCTTAAGTGGAAATTGCTAAAGTGAGCCTGGTGTTCCTTAGGCAACACTTTGGCGGTCAGTCCAAGTCGTTTAAGCGATAAAAGTATCACTTAATTGAGTGCACCAACAAGAGACAAGTCTCCGCAGACCCCTCTGGATTCATTTGAAATCCCGAGTACGCAAACGAACTATGATACCCCACTAAATTCGATACTTCGGACTCAGTGACGATATTAAAATTTCAAAAAAATATTGTTTTAGTAGAATTGACCTTCGAGACCTATTTTCACAACCTTTCAAAAAGGGGGTTAAAATGACATATAAAAACCGTAAATCCACTCCAACCATGTTACCAACTTAAAATCAACATTTTTGATCTACTGGTGCAATCCATTTTGACATCCAATGCATAGATCAAAAGATGTTGACCAAACTCTACTAGTAAGCCTTTAAGACTATCAAAAACCATAATCTCACATAAACAACACTAAAATAGAAATCGTGCCAATCACCTACACACCCCACAAATACCACAAGGAAACTACAGGGAGGGGTAAATAGTAAAATCATACAAAAATAAACATTTCACACAAATCACAAAAAGTCAGGTCACTACATCATCCACCACTAAGAATCTAGTTATTCCTAAAACTAACGACAATAGAAGTATCTGAATCAGCAAAAAGCTGGGGATAAATGCTATGCATATAAAACTTGACCTCCTAAGTAGACTCATTTATAGGTCGATGCCTTCACTGGATCTTAAGCACAGAAATAACTCTAGAATGGAACCGTCTAACATCTCTAGCTAAGATGGAGATAGGCTTCTCAAGGAAAGACAACCACTCATCTGACAGGAATGAATCATAACAAATGACATGAGACTTATCTGAAATGTAACGCTCAAGCATGGAAACATAAAAAACTGGATGAACACCTAATAAATTTTGGGTCAATGCAAACTCATAAGACACATCCCTAATAGTACGAATCTAAAAATGTCAAATATACAAAGGACTAAGCTTGGCCCTCTTCCTAAACCTCATCACGCCCTTCATGAATGACACTCAAAGGAAAATACGATCACCAACACTAAATCTCAAGGCACGAAGTCTAAAATCCATATAGCTCTTCTGCTTACTCTATGTTGCATGACGTCTATCTTGAATGACCCAAAATTTATCCAAAGACTCACAAAAAATCCATTCCTTGATGTCTAATCTATGAAACATCAAACCAACCAATTGGAGAGAGACAATGCCATCTATACAAAGCCTCGAATGGAGCCATCTCAATACTGAAATGGTAGCTATTATTATATGCAAACTCGGTCAAAGATAAATGTTGCTCCTACTGACCACCAAAAATCATCACTAAGTGTAGAGCATATCATCTAAAACCTGAATAATCCACTTCGACCACTGTAGGTCTGGCGATGAAATATTAAACTAAGATCAGCCTGAGTACCCAAATCCTCCTGAAAAGTCTTCTAACAGTGAGGTATGAACAATGAACTTTGATTCGAGATGATAGACACCAACACACCATAATGACGGACTATCACCCGAATATAGATACGGGCCAACCTCTGAGCACTAAAAAAAACCTGAACTACAATAAAATGAGCATATTGGGTTAATTAATCAATTATGACCCAAACACTATTCAAATCACTAGAAGTATGAGGTAACCTAATCATAAAATCCATAGTGATTCATTCTTATTTACACTATGGAATGCGTAACCTCTGAAGAAAACCACCAAATCTCAAATACACTCGACCTTCTCCTGCTGGTAACATAGGTAATGCACCATAAAATATGCTGCATCCTTTCTCATACCACCCCACCAGTAATGTTATCTCAAATCCTGATACATCCTAATCACTCTAGAATAAATAAAATACCTAGAACAATGAGCCTCCTCTAAAATCAACCAAATCCAATCACACACTCTCAAAGCACAAACTCAACCCCCAATCCTCAAAACAGCATCAGAATCAAGTAAGGCTTTCTTAGCCTCACCATTCAACACAGTATCCCATATAACTCTCAACCCAACATCATTAAATTAATGAGCCTAAATCTACTCTATCAAAGAAGACTTAGCCTCCACAAATACCAACACACATCCATGTGAAAGAATATCAAGCCTAACTATCTAATTAGCCAAAGACTGAACCTCCAAGTCCAAAGGCCTCTCCTTAATTAAAAGATGTGTCAAGCTACCCATGCTAGTTAACTTCCAGTTCAAGGCATCTGCAACCACATTAGCCTTTCCCGGATGATAGAGGATCTTCAAGTCACAATCCTTAAGTAACTCAAGCCAACGGTTCTTCCTCGTACTAAGATTTTGCTAAGTGAAGAAACACTAAAGGCTATGATAATCCAAGAAAATCTCACAATGGACTCCATATAAGAAGTTCCTGCACAACTTCAAATCAAAAACCTCCACAACTTCAAATCAAAAACAAAAGCGCACAACTTCAAATTTTGGGTAGGGTAATTTCTCTCATGGGGCTTCAAATGATGAGAAGAATAGGCAATTACCTTACCTTCTTGCATCAACGCAACACCTACACAAACACCTGAAGCATCATAAAAGATGTTAAAACTCATGCCCTACTTGGGGAAAGTCAAGATAGGTGTTGAAGTCAATGAATCCTTGAGCTTTTGAAAGATTGTCTCACAAGCATCGAACCACTGAAAGGAAATATTTATCTAACTCAACTTGGTCAATGGAGCTGCTATAGATGAAAAACCCTCAAAAAAATGCCAATAGTAGCCTACTAAACCAACAAAATTCTAAATCTCAGTAGGAGAAGTAGGCCTAGCACAATCACGAATCATTGTAATCTTAGCTAAATCGATCATAATACCATCCTTGGTCACCATATAACTCAAGAAAGAGATAGACTCTAACCAAAACTCACACTTATGGAATTTAGCAATACAAATTCTTATTCCTTAATCTCTGAAGCAAAATCCACAAATGCTCCACATGATTGGCCTCACTCCTAGAATAAACCAAGATATCATCTATAAATATAGTGACAAAAGAGTCAAGATACGATCAAAATACCTAATTCATCAACTTCATGAACATGGTTGGGCCATTGGTCAACCCAAAGGACATAACCAAGAACGCATAATGGTTGTGCCGAGTTTGAAAAGTTTTCTTTGAAATATTCAAAGGTCTGATCCTCAACTGGTGATACCTAAACCTTAATCAATCTTTGAAAACACCAAATCACCCTGAAGTTGATCAAACAAATCATCAATACAAGGAAGAGAATACTTATTCTTATCAGTCACCTTGTTTAACAGTTGATAATAAATACATATGCGCATATACCTATCTTTTTTCTTCACAAAAAAGATAGGTGCACCACAAGGTAATACCGTAAGTTGGATAAGTCTCATGTTCAACAACTCCTGCAGCTAATCTTTTAACTCCTTCAGCTCTACTAGGGCCATCCTATAAGAAGGAATAGAAATAGGCTTGGAGGCCGACTTAACATTAATAGCAAACTCAATATCACGATCAGGAGGCATTCCAAGCAAATTCATAGAGAGAACATCCATGAACACATGGACCACATGAACAGAATCCAAAGAATGAGGTAAAGTGGTACTAATATCACGAATATGAACCAAATAAGACAAGCATCCCTTCTCAACCAAACGACGAGCCTAAAGGAAGGATATAACTCTCTTGGGACCCAAATAAAGAACACCCTTCTAAGATATCCTTGGCACACCCATCAAAGTTAAAGGCACTATCTTAGCATAACAATCTAGGACAACATAATAAGGAGCTAACCTATCCATACCCAAGATGATGTCAAAATCTACCATATTAAGGAAAAATAGATCTACCCAAGTCACACACCCTACAAAAGTCACGACATAAGATTGGTACACCTGATCCACCACTAAAGAGTCTCCTACAGGAGTAGATACATAGATAGGCACATAAAGAGGCTCACAAGCAAAATCAAAACCCAAAGAAAATGCAGACACATTGGAAAAAGTCAACCCTAGATCAAATACATAGATGCATATTTAAAACAAATAGGGACAATACCTATGAGGACTGTTGTTCCCCATTTTTATCATGAAAAGTAGAATTCAATGTGACAACTTTTGTAAGATAGTTTAAAAGTAAAGAGTCGCCACCTAATTAATTAAGATATGTTAGGACATTATTCAAGGTTAATTATGAATCAGTTAATTATTTTGTCTAATTCACCAGAAATTGAGTAAGGAAGGTTTAAGTTACCTAAAAAGGGAAGGTGTCAGGCATCTTTCGAGGTCCACAAATGTAGGTTCCAGTAGAATTTGTATGTTACATGGGAAAATTAAGCGATAAGCAAAAGTCAATTATTTTTGTAATAACTTAATATATTGACTAAGTAATGTAATAAAGAACACTTTCAACTAGTGTACATATCATACAAAGAAATAAAAATACAAGAGATGCGAGACTAACCTTTTCCGACATGCAAATAATAAGTGAAAGTACCATAATTGGTATATTCTTCATCTTCCTCGGATTACAAACTAAGGTGAATTCACTTGCGTTATAGTATATCCAATAAAGAAAATATTCAAGTAAAAATCGAAATAATAATAAACTACAAATAATGAGAGAGGTGTTAGTATGATGTGCCACCTTAATTTGATAGTAAATTTAGAGTAAAAAATAAATAAATTGACAACACAAAGTTCAAATTTGAGAGAGAGAGACAGGGATAAGTATGACAAGGCTGAAACGGGCCCAATGCGATGTTAATCCCTCTATTCAAATTTCTATGTTGACTCTCTTAAACACCTTAAAACGAGATTAAAGAAATTCTAAAAGAATCTTATTTAAGAGTACTAAATAAAATATTTTTAGCAGTTCAAATTCATGTAAAACAAAAAATATTTAAGTATAATATAAAGGTTGTATCAAAGAATGTGGATAATTTACTATTGTAGTAAAAGTTGTCAAGTCTTTGAGACTTTTAAAATAGTGACTTATAAAATTTGAAATGGCGTGAGTAACATGGTGTTTTATATTTTTTAATAAAGCTCTATGTGTTTCATACGAGAAGCCAAATATAGATTTTCTTTTCTTGTCATCATTTTCCAAAACACCTGATCCCCACTAGGAGCGACTACTTTATGCAAGCTCGATTTAACGTTTACTCTTCCCATTCTGTGGTTGAACTCCAAGCGACACCATTTTATCATAGTGTACATGGAAAATTCTTCCAAAAGGTGAGAATAGATTTGTTCTTATTGTTTAACTAATCAAAAGAAAATCTAAAATTATAAAGTAATTCAGATTCTTGATTAAAGTAAACACTTAGAAAAGAATAAAATATAAACAAGACACTTGACTGATCAATGGAAAGAATTTAAAGACGTATTATTGCAATTACTGAGACAAAAAATTTCGAAATGAGAATATGATAATGAAAAAGATCTTATTAAAAGAAAAGTGATGTATTAATATAATTGTAACCTCAAATTTTCTATCAAAAATAAAACCACAAAACTAATAATCTAGCAGGAGCTTTTAGCACATTCAAGATTAACAATTAAAACTTATCATGATCACCCCAAAAAAATTCATCATGGTACTCAACAATATGTGAACAGCAAGATAAGAGAAAACTAATAAAATTAAAGTGATGGTGTTGAGAAAGCATTTTCTAAACAAACTATCCAAAAAAGATCATTATATATAGAATATAATTTGAAATTAACTTTGACTCAAATAAAAGGTTTCAAGATAAGAATGATACTTATATATTTTACCTCAAGCACAATTCAGTCATATTTTTTAGCGCCTAAGCTAAACTATATAATGAAAACTAGACATAAAGTAACATTGAAAGCAAGAATGAACTGTAGGAGATTTTATTTACTCTTCGTTTACCAAATATTCATATTAATCAGATAAAGAAATAAAGAACAATAAGGTTCGACTGAAACTTTGTTAAAACAATAAATTAGAGTAAAAATGGACCTTTCTATGGAGACCTTGACGGTGACCTGAGCTACAAATCAAATGGCTCGTACTAAACTCGATGACACTTGACAAGAAGAGCATGATTGTGAGATGAAACTTGATATTCAGTAGTGTTATTCAAATACCATGAGTTCATGTTCATCATAAATTATCCTGCAATAGTTGATGTGTGAGCAGACGCTAACACATTTGAGGCTTTTAACTGAGAATAATTGCAAAGTCTTAAGCAACTTTTGTCGTTTTTGATTGCTTTATGTTTGATTTTGAAGTAGAAGCTAAGATGCTAGAGAACCAACAAGAATGGAAGCAAATAAGCTGAAATCTTAAGTAAATAAAGGCGAAGTGTGGCTCAAACTACAGAATGAAGCAACAAGAATGATTGTTTTAAGCAAATTTAGGTTTTATAAAGGCGAAATATAGATAACATTTGTGATAAGTCGTCAGCCCTGTGATAAGCTATCAGCTTCATCGTCAGTAGTAGATAGAGAATTGGCCTAAGTTGAAAGTTGTGACGATATTTTGTGATAGAATGTCAAAGAGCTAATAAGTCGTCAAGATTGTCGTTAGCCTAAGGCAGAACATGAGAGCTGAGGAAAAGGCTTGACGACATTTGTGATAGGTCATTAAGGAGCTGATAGAGCGTCACCATTTATCGTCAGCGTTAGGCAGCGACTACCAAAAGCATAAAGGAAGTTGACGACATTTGTGATAAGTCATCAGCCTCCTAATAGGCTATCACAAATGGCGTCACCTAATCTGAGGAATTTCTGAATTTTATTATTTTGTTTCTATAATTAGGGTGAACTATTTAAAGCCTTGTTTAGGGTTTTCTTAAGGGTTTCAAAACTTGAGTTTTGGAGACATATATTTTGTTATTTTCTCTCTCTAGTTTCTTGGCTTGAAAAAGCAATTACTCTAAAGATATTTTATCAATATTTTGGATTTTCTATTATGATCCAATTCGAGAATCACTAGTTACTGTTCATCTTGTGGTAAGTTTATCTTTCAAATCATGAATCCAACAAGTTGTTTCGATCATTACGTCATGAGTGGTTAAACCCCTCTAATCTAAATTATGGGATCTAGGATTAAGTCTTGATAAGGTGCTGAGTGTTCAAGATTTAAAAGGTGGTAGGACTCCTTGATAATTCTGAGGTTTTAATTATTATCTACTAGTTGCAAACGATAGATAACACCTGCTTTGATTTTCTTGAGAAAGAAATCAAATATAGTGGAAAGTGAATTATTAACAGGGACTTGGAAGCACTAAAAGTTTCCATTTAATAATTGACGTTGTAACAAGGTTGATTAACCTGAGGTAAAATCTGGTCATGAATATAAATTTCCTAAGTAAGGGAGGATTAGGTAATTAAATACTTAAGTAGGTCGAGAGACATTTAGGCATAACTTCGATAAAGATAACTTGTTATCCTACCTATTGTGAGAATCTTAAACCACCATTAGCATTTGTCAAGTACCAAAACCCCTAGTGAACATAATTCTTGTTTTTCCATAAACTCTTGATTACGAACACTGAAGCTAAAGTGACCAATAATTATTTGTTAATCTCCAAAACCCCCCATTTTATGTTTTTGTGCTAGTTGTTTGAATTCAACTTGAAACTATAGTTTCAAATTAGTTTAATCGCCACTCACATTGTTCCCTGTGGATTCAACTCCAACTCCAAAAGTTGAGTAAATATATTGACGATGACTGCCTTGCACTAAATTAACGTGTAAGTTAAGCGTTATCAATAGTATGGTCTCATGATGTGATAGAGCCAGAATTTGAAGCTATGTGAATGGAGGTTTTTTTTTGGATGAGATTAAGGACCTTCCATGGTAATGAGGAGAGGTTATATAATGGTGTTAATAGAGAAAGAGAATTTTTCTTGTGTGCCTTCGTGTGAGGAAGATGAGTGCACACGTATATGTGCACTCGGAATAGTGTTTTGGTGGCTACTCTTTTTATGAGACAACTTGGGTCGCTGATAAGAGTGGACGTGAGGGTGAGAGGTGATCTCCTCTATATTCCTCGTGTTTCCCTAATGAAAAAAATACTAGTATTTGTAAGAGAGGATAAAAGAAAGATGTTGAGGAAGAGAGTTACAAATGGAAAAGAATTATTTTTTTCATGTAAAAGAATGATAAGAAGGACTATTTTTGAGAAAGTAATATTTTTCACTCTAATAAAAAAATATATTGATTTTATTGGAAGATTTTGTGGAAATGGAGGGAGTAAAATAAAATAGGTAAAATTAATTTGAAATGATTTAGTTAATAAATATTCTTCACAAGAAAGGAAAGTTAGAGAGCAGAATTTTTCTACTTAATAAAAAGATTTGAATTTGAAAATTTAAATTTGAATTTTTTTTAAGACTAAATATATTTCTTTCAAAAATAATATTATAAAATGATAACTACTAAATTACAAAGTGACAGAAAAATAATTCAAAATTATTAAATAAAACATTATATATTTTTTAATTAAAAATAAAATAATAATAATAATAATAATAATAATAACAAAACAACACCAATGTTTGTGAATTATGAAAATTTGCATAAATAATTTAGTAAATATTAACTAATTATGTAAAAATACTATGTTAAATGTAACGCCCCGGAAAATGGGTCCCGGAGCGTCACACGGTGCTTGAGGCTATGAGTAGCCCCAAGCTAACCCTTTGAGCCATTTTCATTCAGTTCAACAAAAATCAATGGGGTTTCCATAAATAACCCTCAAATATCAACAGAGTAATCATCATCAAAGAATAAAAGAATTCCAGAAAGATAACAAAATACGACTTATTAGTCAACTCCCAACATCTATACTAGTCTGACAAGCTTCTAAGAAAATCAATAAAACCAGCGAGCCATTGAGACATGCCCTAACTGACTCATACTCAGTTATCAAATGTAAACAATTTCGTGAAAACAACATCAGACATCATGTCCTTGGAACATGAGGACTCACCACAACAGAGGATGTAGAACAACGTGCTCGAAGAATCACTGTCGAACCTGGAACTGAGCACTTGAACCTATATTCCGAGAAAATACAGCCCACATCCGAAGATGTAGGTCAGTACCATGGAAAGGAATCGAGTATATGGGGGTGTATGCAGTTGTATAAACATCATCATCATAAATATTTATAAGAAATATGCAGGATGTATGAAAGACTCATATATCCCGAAGAAAATCATCATAATCATGAGAGGATGAAATAAGTACAATAACACATGTGAGTCATCATATAATTTGTCAATCACTTTCAGTTCAACAAGAATATCAATTCTCATAATGTAAATATCATTAAAATCTTTCAAAAGAATAACTTTTACAATTCCACTTTCAAATCACTTCACCATTCACCATAGACACAAGGAAACACAGACACGCTGGGAGATCCTATAACTGACATAAATCATGTAAGCTACATGGAGTCCAACGTACAACCCACGTTGGGGAGAGTCGTCCTATCCTTTCCATCGAAGTAGGACTATCGATATCAAATCCACACAAACTAGTGATCACTATATAAATCAGCCTCAAGCTCACTCCTATGGGGGCTTGTAGTTCTAGGGAAGTAAGGTCGCTTTATACCTCTCACTCGATGCTAAAGATTTCTCCCGAACTTAGCTCAGTTTATTTCAAAGACAATCCACAACAAAACAATTTCATTAATATATAAATATACATCGGGAGCCATCATGCTTCCCATCTATCAAAATCAACCACGTTGTGGATTTATTTCACACTCGAGTTCAAAACAACTCCATTAAGACCAAAAGGTCAAATCATTCAAAATATCTCAAATATTCAACATCAACGTGCTTATAACACACACTTTATCAAAAAAAAACACAATTTTCAATGGGGATTCACGACCTAAATATCAAAATCATGATAAATATCGTTCAAGATTCATGCTTTATATATCCACACATGTAAATTCATCTTTCAAAATCATAAACATCAAGATTTCATAATAATCATCATAATATATGGGTTCATGCTTCAAATTTATAAAAGTCAAATAAAAATCATGCCTTTGTAAAGAAAATTACTTTTGGGCACAAGAACGAAAGAGAGTTCTTGTTGAAAAATCCCACATACCTTGAATGATGAACTTTAGATCGATACTCGTTTTTGAGATGTTAATCGTGCCTTTGAATGATGGCTCTTGGAGTTCTTGAACTAGGAACTTGAAATCTTGAATAAATTTGCAGAATTAATGGTGAACTTTAGAGGTTCTTGAAGTTGGATGTAGGAGCTTAGGGTTTTCTTTTTGAGGGAATTTGATGAAATATAACATATAATGCTTCTAATAGGCTTTAATATAGGGTTTGGACGGATTTTGGGTGAGGGGGAATGACCAAAACGCTCCTAAAAATCAAATAATTCTCGAATCTATCCTTTGGTGGACTATTTTGATAGTCTGAAGTAGATCAACCATAACATTTTACTTCGATATCCAAATTGGATGAAACCAATTTCATTAGAAAGAGGACTCTCAGAGCTTTCCGTTGATATATAGTAGATCACCCAGATCATTATGTACAAGGAGTTATGATCATTTAAAGTTGGAGAAAAAATACGCCAAGCCTCAGTACTTTTTCCTGCACGTTTTACTGTTCACTACTATTCACGGCTCGATCGAAATGTTCATAACTCATTGCCCGGGTGTCCATTTTGGATGATCCATATATCGTTGGAAATCTTATTCAATACTCTACACAATGGTGGGTCATAATCTAATACATTCTGCACGGAAAAATTTATAATTCATTCTAGAAGATAGAACCCAACACGTTTACGCACAAAATTTCAACGAAAAATTTCCTGGGGTATTACATTAAACTAGTAAAAATATAAAATTAAATGATAAGACAAATTGTATATATAAAAATAATGAATATGACACATATATTTGTTTGAAAACCAATTAATACGTAAATAAATATTAATACTAGATTTATTAAAATAGCAGCCTAGGAGGCATATCGGGAGGTCAAAATTGAATGACAACAATGAAAGCATCAGAGGTCTCTGCGTCTTGCCTGGAACGTATAGCATCGTACTGTCCACGTCCATCACCTGGCTGAGTAGCCACACGACCACCATCACGGGCACCACTACCTCTGCCTCTCATACCTCTAGTAGAATCTCTACCTGTCATGGTTGATATAGGAGTGGCTCTGAAAACATGATGGGGTGAATCATTGTTCACATGAAAAGACTTATAACACACGAAGCAAGTCCTGTAGCCCAACTCAATAGAAGGAGGTTCGACTGAGCCAGGACGACCACCCAAAGTTGATGGTCCAAATGACTCACCACCTGAACTCTGCATGGCTACCTACACCGGTCTACCATAATATTCACGGAAGCCTCTAGAATCTCTATCTTAAAAAATGTGACCACTAAACTTGCCCTGACGGCGCAGCTTCTTGGTGCCTCCATGAGACGCTTGAGGAATAGACTTAGTCATCTTAGTATGATCCATAATTATTTGAAATGATTCCCTATACACAACTATCTGAGTCGTAGATACCTAAAGAGAAATATCCAAGCCCTTCATGAACTTCTAAATCTTCTCAGACTCGATGCCAATATTGGCATAGAAATATCTGGACAAGACATAAAAATGTGTGCCATACACTGCAACAGCCATGGATCCCTGATCCAAATGATCAAACTCATCGCTCATCTGATCCCTCAAACTAAAAGGCATAAACATATCTGAAAAGACCTCAGTAAACTGATCTCAAGTCTTCTACGGCGAATCAAGAGGTCGGTAACCAATAAATGACCTCCACCAATCTCTGACTACCTCATTCAACTGATAAGTAGTATAAGAAACCTCTGCGACTCAAGTGAACCAAGTTTATATAGCTTCTTAAGGCAATCCATCGAGAATTCATAGGCATCCTTGCCTAAATCATCACTGAACCTAGGAGGACTCAAGCGGGTGAATATCTTAAACCTCTTTTGATCCTCAGAAGACATAAGCATACTTGCAATAATTAGAGGCACAATAAACCTGGTTGGCTGAGAAACCATCTAAGGAGGCATTATGGAAAAGGTTGAACATAAGATATAAAGGATCCACATGATGAAAAACAAATTAAGGGAAGTTTTCTAAATACATCTTATAGCCTATTGAAGATAGATACAGACATCTACATATCGATCTTTAAGACTCTATTAGACACCCAGGTCTTACGCTATTAAGGCCAATGAACCTAGCTCGGATACTAATTTGACTCGACCTAAAACAAAGGTCATGATGGCACTTGTCGCAAAAAGCCTTGACAAGTAATCCTATCACCCAAACGATATGAAATGACAAATCAATACCAAACCCAGGGCAAGATTCCTAGAATAGAGTCGAAAAAAAATATATAGTAAGAGCGGAAATATAATCAAAGATACCAAATCAAATCCCAAAAATATGAGTCATAGTGTAAGAATAAAATAATACAACTTGAAGTTAAAATATATATAGGATATAAAAAAGGAACAAACTTTGTATCTGAATACAATAAGACATAGTCTAGATAAGAAAAGGTAGTGGCCAGCTCTGGATGCATAGATCAACCGCTATCTCAAATAGACTCCAAATGCCACTTGAATAAACTATTTGTGTGGCACACTCATACCTGGATTTGCACCAAAATGGCACAGTAGGGATGAGTACGGTCCACTTGTACTCAGTAGGTATCATAGGCTGACTGAGTAAGTAGAAAATAAAGCATATAAACACAAACTATGGGCATGTTATCCCAAATAATAGCCCACACAATCTCCACTAACAGTTCAACTATATACATATATAAAAAAATAGGTATGGGAAAGAAAAATAAGTATACACATACTCCAAATACCAGTTTAAGAAGATAAAAATTGGATAGACATCAAGTCACAAATAGAAATACAATCACAGAATAAGCACAACATATGGAATGCATGAAGATGATGATAGTGATGATGATGATATGATGATGCATGAGGTTGTTGCACAACCTCCGTATACACCTATCAAGGTCAGCTATGAATGTAAGACCCATGATAGGTTCGTCAACCCACACCTACCAAGCAATACTCCCAGGTAGGACCCATGGGGGGTTTGTTAACCCGTATACAATCAATATTCAATACCGATATCCATAACTTCTCTCCTACACATACATTGATAGAGGGTTTTTAAGGATGTCATATTTTTGTCAGAAAAGCCAATGTTTCTAGCATTTCCAGTATTTCTACAGTGGTACCAATATTTCATAAATGAATATGATATGAGGATGTAATGCTCACAATCAACCAAAATGAGAATATCTAATATCCTATACCAACCATGTGAGCCAAAAATCTATTCAAATCAACCCATAATCCATGATCCAATATAATCTAAAAACCTTCAAATGAAACATGCAATAAAAATGTCATTGATACAACATAATTCCCAATAAAAACATGCAAGAAAATGCCAATTTAGGATTTTTGAGACAAAATCCCCAAATTTCAACTTTAGATCCGAGTTTAAACAAGATTTGGATGATAAAAATCAAAGAAAAATAATTTAAATAAGGATTTCGAGCTTGCCCAAGCTTAGAAATAGAAGGAAATACCCAAAAACTTAAACCCCAAGCTCCAAGTCTAGAAAATGGTGCAAAATGCATCAAAAATGGAGTTGTAATCTACCAAGCATCACCTAAGAGACTACTGGGTCGCTTAAAGAAAGCCTTCCTTATCGCATAAGTGACTTGGCTTTCGCTTAAGCGATACTGGCGTGCAAGATGCCTGTCACCTAAGCGATCAGGCCATCGCTTCAGTGAGTCTCATGTCGCTTAGGCTACACTTTCTCTATCAGGGCAAGTTACTTAAGTGTCCAAAGCATCGGTAGCAGTACTCCAGCTGAGTGGTGCACCAGCTAGAGACTTGGAGAATTCCTAGTCTTGTGGACCCCTCGGGATTCATCTAGAGTCTTGAGCATGCCAACGAACTATGCTACCCCCACTAAATTTGATGCTTCAAAATCAATAGTGATATTAAAATTTCAAAAATTGTTGTTTTCATAGAATTGACCCTCGAGACCTATTTTCACAACTTTCCAAATAAAGGGTCAAAAGGAGATATAAAAACCATAAAACCATAGCAACCATGTTACCAACCTAAAATTGACATTTTGAATCTGCTAGTATAGTATATTTTTCCATCTAATGCATAAATCAAAAGATGTTGACTGAAGTTAACTAATAAGTCTTTAAGACCATCAAAAAATAAAATTTTACATAAAAGTTCGAATTCTTCTTATTTTCTTGAGTCTTATGATTTATGGCATGAAATTTAAATAAATCCAAAAAGATAGATCTCATCGATCGATCATTTGCCAAATCCAAAGCCGAGCCGAGCGAGCGACGACGACGATGGTGCAAGGCATCTATTATTTCTTGCCTCACTTGCCATGTGGAGAAAGTGTTCTTGATTATAAACACTTTCAAGTTCTCTTCTTCCACCAATGTGGGAGAAAGAGTAAACTTTCTAATTTGGGAGTACACTTTCCATTTTTGTGTCTCTTTCCCCTCTACTATTTTATTCTCCATTTATCTATTTATACTTCTTTCATATACTATGAACCCAACAATCCCCCACATGAATGGGGATTGGCTATTTTTCATACAATTTTGTACGGATAAGTATGTGATCATCAAGCAAAGACTGATTGCATCTGGATAAGTGGGTTTCCCTTTGAACTTTTCAAAGTGAACATGCATCGGATGCACTCGGTCAATCGGTAGATTTGATTTATTTGAATCGTCGATCTTTAATGTACACCTAGACAATACATGTCATAAAACCTGCCTTTTAATGTTTATGGTTCTCATGGTTTTGTTCTTTTCATCCATGAACACGTCCCGGTTTCATGAGAGCTTAGAGAATTGGCCTTTACTAATATTCATCTTGAAGCAGCTTCCACTTTGCCCTCGCATATATGATATCTAAACGTTCAATCCTCTAGATTAAACTATTTGGTCAAATCTTCCAAATTTATTTAATCATTAAAAAACTTTTCACCTTAAGTCTTATCCTAGTTTACTATACATTATCTACATCATGAGAGTGGGTTGGGTAATTGATAATGTTGAACCTGCCAGACACAACTTTGTTTGATCTCCTTGAACCTAGCTCTTGGGATCTCCAGTCTGCTAGGTAGAGTTACCGCCATACTGACTAGTCCTAGGCCTTAAACCCATTCCCTTTGATGTTCTTTCCAGTCCTACTCTAGATAGACCTTTTGTAAGTGGATCCGACACATTATCCTTTGACTTTACGTAGTCAATAGTGATAATTTCACTAGAGAGAAGTTCCCTAATGGTATTATGTCTCCGTCGTATGTGAGGAGATTTAACGTTGTACATCATACTCTCTGCCCTACCTATTGTCGCTTGGCTATCACAGTGTATACATACTGGTGCCACTGGCTTGGGCCAATACGGAATATCTTTCAACAAATTCCAGAGCCATTCTTTTTCTTCACCGCTTAGCTATCATAGTGTATACAAGTCTTTTTTGATGATTTCCAAGAAACTGCTCCTCCACTGATAGTAAATACATATCCACCTGTGGATTTTACTTCGTTCGATCCGGTGATCTAATTTGCATAACTATATCCTTCAAGTACCGCAGGATATTTATTATAATGTAAAGTATAGTTTTGAGTGTATTTAAGATACCCTAAAACTCTTTTCATTGCCATCCAATGAGTTTTTTTGGGATTACTCGTGTACCGACTCAATTTACTAATTGAACATGCTATGTATGGTAGTGTACAGTTCATTATATACATTAAACATCCCAATACTCTTTCGTACTCCAATTGTGAGTCACTTTCACCTTCATTCTTCGAAGTGCAAAGTTTACATCCAATGGAGTCTTGGCAATACCAAATTTCATATCCTTGAACTTGTCAAGTACTTTTTCGATATAATGAGACTGTGACAATGCTAACCCTTATAGAGTTTGATGGATTCTTATACCTAAGATCACATCTGCAACTTCAAGGTATTTCATATCAAACTTGCTCTCGAGCATTCATTTGGTTGCATTTATGTCAAAAATATCTCTGTTGATGATCAACATATCATCCACATATAAACAAACAATGACTTGGTGATTTGGTGTGTCTTTAATATATACACATTTCTCACATTCACTTATCTTGAATCCATTTACCAACATGATTTGGTCAAACTTTGCATGCCATTGCTTAGGTTCTTGTTTTAGTACATAAAGTGACTTAACAAGTTTACACACCTTATTTTTTTCCTGGAATAAAAAAACCCTCAGGTTGTTCCATGTATATTTCTTCCTCCAAATCTCTATTTAGGAATGCAGTCTTCACATCCATTTGATGGATTTGAAGATCATATACCGCCGCCAAGACAATTAACATTAGAATTGAGGTTATCATTATTACTGGCGAGTATATATCAAAGTAATATATGCCTTCCTTATGTTTGAAGCCTTTTTCTACAAGTCTTGCCTTGTATTTGTCAATGGTACTATCCACCTTTAATTTCCTTTTGAAGATCAATTTAGAACCTAATGGTTTATTTTCGGGTGGAAGGTCAACCAATTCCCATTTATGGTTGCTTAAGATTGAATCTATCTCACTATTGACTTCCTCTTTTCAAAAGGATGACTCTGATGATGACATCTCTTCTTTAATTATTTGTGGCTCATTTTCTAAGAGAAATGTTACAAAATCTGATCCGAGCGAAGTGGACGTTCTTTGACGTGTACAACGTCTTGTATTTTCTTCATTATGTACATTCTCACTTGGTTCATCTCATGTTCGTTTAGATCCCCCACTTACTGTTCAAGTCAAATTTTATACGGGTAAATATTTTCAAAGAATTCAACTTTGTCTAATTCAATTACCTTATTTTCATTAATATCTGAATGTTCGGATTTATGATCCAAAAATTGACATGCTTTACTACATTTAGCATATCTTATGAACACACAGTCCACCGTTTTAGGTCCTATCTTAACCCTTTTATGCATAGGAACTTGAACCTTTGCTAGACACCCCCACACTTTGAAATATTTCAAGGTGGGTTTCCTTCCTTTTCATTTTTCGTAAGGAATTGATTGTGTCTTACTATGGGGAATTCTGTTGAGTATACGATTGTCCGTAAGGATAGCCTCCCCCCATAAGTTTTGTGGTAAAACCAGAACTTATAAGTAAGGCATTCATCATTTCCTTCAAAGTTCGGTTTTATCTTTCTGCAATTTTATTAGATGGAGGTCAATATGGGGTCGTAGTTTGATGGATTATTCACTTTTCTACACATATTTGTTCAAAGGGAGATTCATATTTTCCGCCCCTATCACTTCTTATCATTTTAATCTTTTTGTCTAACTGCTTTTCAACTTTAGTTTTATATTGCCTAAATGCATCTATTGCTTCATCCTTACTATTTAGCAAGTAGACATAACAATATCTAGTGCAATCATCAATAAAAGTTATGAAATACTTTTTCCCACCACGTGATGGTGTTGACTTCATATCACAAATGTCAGTGTATTAAGTCTAAGGGATTGGAATTCCTTTCAACGGACTTATAAGGATGCTTTGCATACTTCGATTCCACACACGTTTGACACTTTGATTTATTGCACTCAAAGTTTGGCCAAAATTCTAAGTTAATCAGTTTTCGTAATGTTTTGTAATTAACATGGCCTAAATGTTCATGCCATAAATCATAAGACTCAAATAAATAAGAAGAATTCGAACTTTTTTTTATTTCAACAGTTATTACACTCATCTTATAAAGGCCTTCGGTCAGATAGCCTTTTCCTACTTACATTTCTCCTTTGCTAATTTCAATTTTTTCAAAAATGGTTACACAATTGAATCCATTTCTTTCTAGGAGTGAAAATAAAATTAAGTTCCTACGTAACCCCGAAACATATAATACATTATTCAGTGTCAATACCTTACCAGAAGTCATCTTTAAGCAAATTTTTCCTGTTCCCTCCACCTTAGCAGTAGCGGAGTTAGCCATGTAGATCATTTCTTCTTCTTTAGTCGGAGCAAATGAAGAAAACAACTCCTTGTTGGTACATATATGGCGGGTGGCACCAGAATCCATCCACTATTCACGACGATTCCCCGTCAAGTTGCATTCTGAGAATATAGCACACAGATCATCGCATTATTTGTTGGATTCAATCATATTTTCTTGATCCTTCTTTTTGCCTTTCTTTGGGGAACGATAATCTGTGGACTTATGGCGAATCTTGCCACAGTTGAAGCACTTTCCCTTGAACTTTTTCTTGGGTTGATTGCTTCCTTGTTCAGTTTTCTTCCTTTTCTTGAAGTTATTTTGTCCATCTTCTACAATATGTGCTCCATTAATTGTAGAATTCCCCTTTGACCTTCTTTCGGTAGCTTTATTATCCTCTTCAATAAAAAGTCAGACAATAAGATCTTCAACAGTCATCTCCTTGTGTTTACGCTTTAAGTAGTTTTTGTAGTCTTTGCACAAAGGTGGTAGCTTCTCAACTATCACTGCTACTTGGAAAGCATCATTCACAATTCAACCTAAAAAATAGTTTATGTGAGTATTAAGAACATTTTTAATTTGTTCAACTAAGGTATTTTTCAAAGATATACCTTCTTCGAGGAGATCATGTATGATGACTTGCAACTCCTGTACTTGAGAGACAACAAATTAGCTATCTATCATTTTGAAGTCCAGAAACTGTGCAATAAGGAATTTCTTAATTCCCGCATCCTCTGTCTTATATTTTTGTTCAAGTTCCCCCCACAGTTTTTTTGATGTCTTGGTTCCGCTATAAATATTGTAGAGGTCGTCTTGGTGACCACTCAGAATATAATTCCTGCAAAGGAAGTCTGACTATTTCAAAGCTTCTACAATAATGAAGTGGTGTTTGTCTGAGGTTCCCTTGGGCACCTCAGGAGCGTCTTCTCTAGTGAACCATTACAGACATAAAGTTGTGAGGTAAAAGAACATCTTTTGTTGCCACCGCTTGAAGTCAATACCCGAAAATTTTTCAAACTTCTCCGCCGGTCCCTCTGTTGGCGGAGCATTTATGCGACTTGATGTGGCAATATTAGTTGTCCTAACAGACGTTGTCGCATCCATCATTTGACTTTTATTTTCCATTTTTCTGTCACCACAAGACAAAAAATACTTTGTATTACTTTAATCACCAAAAACAAGCAATATAGATTTTGTAATAGTACTTATTTCCTTAAGATTGTTATTTTGTTTGTACTTCGGGTACGCATAATCTATATATTACAATACCAACTTCAACTTGAGTTCAAGTATAAACAAGAACACAATGAAGTATATCAAATATCCTCAACACAAGATCAAAATGACCTTTCCAAGAGGTGTATTTTATTTTGCAGAAATTAAGATGAAAAAGAAAATAGCCAAGTCGTCCAAATTCACGGATTTTCCTTAAGGAAATAATCCCCCTCACTGTACCCGAGGTTGTGGAATCTTTCCTCCTAAGATAAATGGCTAACAAACCAACAATAGCGGTACCTCAAACGGTTAAGATATCTTCGAACTCACAGAACGTTTTGAGTGACCACACAGAATATTTTTGAGACAAGAAGAGAGTTTTTAATCTAAAAATTTTATACTAAACCTGTGGAAGAAACCAGGTTTATATAGCCACAACATGCCTCTTCTGAAAAGAGGCAATGGTTCACTCTAAAGGTTACACATTTGCTGTAAGTTCATGTCTATTCATCAAAGATTGCAAATTTTCCTGAATAGTCATCTCATTTCATGAATTAGTGTGTCACTTCATTGAAGGATTACATCCTTCTGAAGCATCATTTCGAACCATTGCATCCTTCTGTCGCCTCAGTTCAGAACAATGTATCATTTCTGAATCACTAGTTCAAAAACAATGCATCAATTCACTTGAAACAGTGCAACTGTTACTGCATGTATATATAAATGAAGGTCCAAAACTGCAAAAAAAAATTTACTGCATTTTTCCTTGGCATTCTTCAGAATTCAAAAAAATTTTGACCAAAAAGATAGATCTCATTGATCGATCATTTGCCAAATCCAAATCCAAATCCGAAGCCGAGCCGAGTGAGCGACGACGACGACGGCGCAAGGCATCTATTATTTCTTGCCTCACTTGCCATATGGAGTAAGTGTTTTTGATTATAAACACTTTCAAGTTCTCTTCTTCCACCAATGTGGGAGAAAGAGTAAACATTCTAATTTGAGAGTACACTTTCCATTTTAGTGTCTCCTTCCCCTCTACTATTTTACTCTCCATTTATCCATTCACTCTTCTTTCATATACTATGAACCCAACAATCCCCCACATGAATGGGGATTGGCTATTTTTCATAAATTTTTTTACGGACAAGTATGTGATCATCAAGCAAAGACTGATTGCTTCTTTAAATGTTTGAGGCTCATTTTCTAAGAGAAATGTTAAAAAATCCGATCCAAACGAAGTTGACGTTCTTTGATGTGTACTACGTTATTTACATTCTCACATGGTTAATCTCGAGGTTGTTTAGATCCTCCACTAGACTGTTCATGTCTAATTTTATAAGGGTAAATATTTTCAAAGAATTCAGCTTTGTCTAATTCAATTACCTTATTTTCATTAATATCTGAATGTTCGGATTTATGATACATAAATTGACATGCTTTACTACATTTAGCATATCTTATGAACACACAGTCCACCGTTTTAGGTCCTATCTTAACCCTTTTAGGTATAGTAACTTGAACCTTCACTAGACGCCCCTACACTTTGAAATATTTCAAGTTAGGTTTCCTTTCTTTCCATTTTTCATAAGGAATTGATTGTCTCTTACTATGGGGAACTCTGTTGAGTATACATTGGCCGTAAGGATAGTCTCTCCCCATAAGTTTTGTGGTAAACCAGAACTTATAAGTAAGTCATTCATCATTTCCTTCAAAGTTTGTTTTTTCCTTTCCTCAATTTCATTAGATTGAGGTGAATATGGGGCCGTAGTTTGATGGATTATTCCATTCTCTACACATATTTGAGCAAAGGGAGATTCATATTCTTTACCTCTATCACTTTTTATTATTTTGATGTTTTTGTCTAACTGATTTTCAACTTCAGTTTTATATTGCCTTAACGCATCTATTGCTTTATCCTTACTATTTAGCAAGTAGACATAACAATATCTAGTGCAATCGTCAATAAAAGTTATGAAATACTTTTTCCCACCACGTGATGGTGTTGACTTCATATCACAAATGTCAGTGTGTATTAAGTCTAAGGGATTGGAATTCCTTCTAACGAACTTATAAGGATACTTTGCATACTTTGATTCCACACACGTTTGACACTTTGATTTATTGCACTCAATGTTTGGTAAAACTTCTAAGTTAATCAGTTTTCGTAATGTTTTGTAATTAACATGGCCAAAACGTTCATGCCATAAATCATAAGACTCAATCAAATAAGAAGAATTCGAACTTTTATTTATTTCAACAGTTATTACATTCAACTTATAAAGGCCTTCGGTCAGATAGCCTTTTCCTACATACATTTCTCCTTTACTAATTACCATTTTTCCAGAAATGGTTACACATTTGAATCCGTTCTTATCTAGGAGTGAAATAAAAATTAAGTTCCTACTTAACTCCGAAACATATAACACATTGTTCGGTGTCAAGACCTTGCCAGAAGTCATCTTTAAGCAAATTTTTCCTTTTCCCTCTACCTTAGTAGTAGCGGAGTTAGCCATGTAGATCATTTCTTCTGCTTGAGCCGGACCAAATGATGAAAACAACTCCTTGTTGGCACATACATAGAGGGTGGCACCAGAATCCATCCACCATTCATGAGGATTCCTCGTCAAGTTACATTCTGAGAATATAGCACACAGATCATCGCATTTTTATGTTGGATTCAATCATATTTTCTTGATCCTTATTCTTGCCTTTCTTTAGGGCACGACAATCTGTGGAATTGTGTCCAATTTTACCACAGTTGAAGCATTTTCCCTTGAACTTTTTTTTGGGTTGATTGCTTCCTTGTTCAGCTTTCTTCCTTTTCTTGGAATTGTTTTGGTCATCTTTTACAAGATGTGCTCCATTAATTGTTGAATTCCCCTTTAACCTTCTTTCGGCAGCTTTATTAACCTCTTCAATACGAAGTTGGACAATAAGATCTTCAACAGTCATCTCCTTGTGTTTATGCTTTAAGTAGTTTTTGAAGTCTTTCCACAAAGGTGGTAGCTTCTCAACTATCGTTGCTACTTGGAAAGCATCATTCACAATTAAACCTACAAAACAGTTTATATGAGTATTAAGAACATTTTTAATTTGTTCAACTAAGGTATTTTTCAAAGATATACCTTCTGCTAGGAGATTATATATGATGACTTGCAACTCCTGTACTTGAGAGACAACAGATTTGCTATCTATCATTTTGAAGTCCAGGAACCGTGCAATAAGAAATTTCTTAATTCCCGCATCCTCCGTTTTATATTTTTGTTCAAGTTCCCCCCACAGTTCCTTTGATGTCTTGGTTCCACTATAAATATTGTAGAGGTCGTCTTAGAGACCACTCAGAATATAATTCCTGCAAAGAAAGTCCAAATGTTTCCAAACTTTTACAATAATGAAGCGGTCTTTGTCTGAGATTCCCTCGGGCACCTCAGGAGCGTCTTCGCTAGTGAAACGTTGTAGACATAAAGTGGTGAGATAAAAGAACATCTTTTGCTGCCACCGTTTGAAGTCAATGCTCGAAAATTTTTCAAACTTCTCCGCCGGTGCCATTGTTGGTGGAGCATTTATGCGACTTGATGTGGCAATATTAGTTGCTCCGACAGACATTGTCGCATCCATCATTTGACTTTCAGTTGCCATTTTTCTGTCACCACAAGACAAAATACTTAGTATTACTTTAATCTCCAAAAATAAACAATACAGATTCTGTAATAGTACTTATTTCCTTAAGATTGTTATTTCATTTGTACTTCAGGTACACAGAATCTATATATTACAATACCAACTTCAACTTGAGTTCAAGTATAAACAATAACACGATTAAGTATATCAAATACCCTCAACACAAGATCAAAATGACCTTTCCAAGAGGTGTATTTTATTTTGCAAAAATTAAGATGAAAAAGAAAATAGCCAAGTAGTCCGAATTCATGAATTTTCCTTAAGAAAATAATCTTCCTCACTGTACCCGAGGTTGTGAAATTTTTCCTCCCAGGATAAAATGGCTAACAGACCAACAGTAGCAGTACCTCAAACGGTTGGAATATCTTCGAACTCACAGAACGTTTTGAGTGATCACACAGAATATTTTTGAGACAAGAAGAGAGTTTTTAATCTGAAAATTTCATACTAAACACGTTGAAGAAACCAGGTTTATATAGCCACAATATGCCTCTTCTGAAAAGAGGCATTGGTTCACTCCAAAGGTTACACCTTTGCTATAAGTTCATGTCTGTTCTTCAAAGATTGCATCTTCTCCTGAACAGTCATCTTATTTCATGAATTAGTGTGTCACTTCATTGAAGGATTACATCCTTTTGAAGCATCATTTTGAACCATTGCAACCTTCTATAGCCTCAGTTTAGAACAATGTATCATTTCTGAAGCACTAGTTCGAAAAAAATGCATCAGTTCACTTGAAACAGTGCAACTGTTACTGCATGTATATATAAATGTAGGTCCGAAACTGCAGAAAATTTTTTACTGCATTTTTTCTTGGCATTCTTCGGAATTCAAATAAAGTTTGTCCAAAAAGATAGATCTCGTCGATCAATCATTTGCCAAATCTAAATCCAAATCTGAGCCGAGCGAGTGACGACGACGGTGCGAGGCATCTATTATTTCTTGCCTCACTTGCCATGTGGAATAAGTGTTCTTGATTATAAGCACTTTCAAGTTCTCTTCTTCCACCAATGTGGAAGAAAGAGTAAACTTTCTAATTTGGGAGTACACTTTCCATTTTAGTGTCTCCTTCCCCTCCACCATTTTATTCTCCATTTTTCCATTCACACTTCTTTCATATACTATGAACCCAACAATGATATAGTAGTAAAATAAAAGTATATACAAAATAAGTCCTAGCAATCTCCATATTAACTTGAGATAAGTTTTATATAATTTATTAAGTAACATAAGTAATTTTTATATTCATTTAAATGAATATTACATCTACCTCAACATCAATTAATAATAGACATAATTTATTTTATTTTCTATTTTATGCCCCTTCCCCTTCTTTTTATTTATTTATATAAATATAGACTCACTTGCATCACATATACCTAAATTAGTTTTAAGAAAAAGCGACGTAAAATAAAACGAACAAAGTAGTTTTTATTAATGTGGCCTTGTAGTTGACACCGTTATCAAAAGCGTATGAAATTTGAATTTTGAGATATTAGCGTTTGAGTTATGAACTTTACTCTTGGTTAGTGGGCAATTGAAATTTATTGTACTTACAATACTATATTAGGTCAAATTAGGGGTGTGTATATTGATTGGTTTTCAATTTTAAAAATTAATAATTTTACTTATTGATTATCGATTTGTAGATATGCTAAACAGTTAAAGAACATATAAGATATTAGTTAATAATCGGTTATTAATCGTTATCAAATTAATCATTAAAATCTCGCACGGAAAAATCTCATGTCATAAATGTGTTCACCTAGAAAACAATGAGCAAAAAGAGAAAGAGCAGTTAGAACTAGTCCAGCTAAGGCAACCAACTTTAATTTTGATTTGAATAACATTACCTTCACTTTTATTATACATGATTCATTACTTACTAGGATACTTTATATATTAAAGAATAAACTCATAATGTAATAATATAATTTAATAAATTAATATTGTGCTATTAATTCATCCATCAAAGCAAGGGGTCAAACCGAGAACTAAACTAATAACTCAATAACTTGAGACAATAAACTAATTATCAAATCTTTAACCCAATCCAATTATTGAATTATTAATTTTACCTTTAATTTGCACACCTCTAGGTAGTCTATTAACTCCCTCCCTATCAAAGTAATTGACCCTTTTTTAATCCTTTGTAGACTTGACATATTAATAACTTTGTTTTAGAGGTATATTTTACTAAATTAATTTTATTAATAATATTTTAAAATTTTAAATTTAATTACTATTACTATTTATATCTATATCTATAATCTATAATCTATTTATAATCTATATCTATCTATAATATATTAAAAGTGTGAAGGCCTTAAGAAAAATGATTGAACTTTTTACCCTTCATTAAAAACTTACACTATAGACAAAATAGATTTTTCACTTTTTCTTTCCCAATTAAATTTCTCAAAAATAAATTATATATGTTGAAAAATATCTATGTGGCTTTTACCTTTGTCAAATTAGTGTCCTAATTGGTTTGTATATTGTCTTTTTACTAAAATTACATGATCTTTTTTCAAATTAGTGTCCTATTGTCCAAAGTCACATATACAAATTTATATGAGGTGAAAATTGAAAACAAGTATATTTTATTTGTTTATACTATATATAGGCTTCACTTGCATGAAAAAAGAAAGGTATGTCAATCGACACTCTATTTTTTTGACATCAGAATATGCAATAATTTCTACATTTGTTGGATTTAACTCTGCACCAAGGCTGGAGAAGAAAAGGGATGAGGCAAGGTTTCCAAGTACCAATGGTAAGCCACTACAGAAGTTGGCTCTACTGCTTTAAGCAATGAAAAAAGAGATAGTTGATGTTTATGCTTTTGTGTCTTATACCATCTTTTTTCCATATTTATGATTCATGTTATCAACTTGTATCAATATGCCGAGGACGGAGAGATGGCCATGATAGCAAAAAAATTTGCCCTGGAATATCTCTCTTTCATTGAGACTCTTACCAAATGTAATGATGCCCCTTTACAATAGAGGAAAAACGACTGGTACTGCTATACGCGATTTTCTTCGGATACACATCCCTTCTTTCTTAGACTAATGTAAGTAAGGATTATAATTTATTGTTGTTTCTCTCAGTTAGATGATAAATGATTATTTCACTTCCCACCTAGATACCGGCAACATTGCCAATATTTTTATATGGATAATGACACCAACGATGCTTTTTACCTTATTAAGGTCGAATATAAGGATGTGTAAAAATTATAATGTTCCTTGTTCATATATCCTACTTATATGACTATGTAAGTAGGGTAATCCACATATGCAATTCCATATGTTTTATCTTTATTGTTCTTGAATCTTTTGATCCATTGTGGGATTTGTTTGGATGAGGTCCCTGTTCTTATTGATGTTTACATATATGTTTGTTCTTTTGAATTTGATGAATTTCTTTCTTATATTCTATTCACAATCACTCACAATCACACTAAAGGATATCCTATCTATGCTAATTCTTTTAAACGAGGATGCAAATTGCCTGCCATTTTTGGCTTCTGTTTTATGTTTTTTCTAACTGTACATGTTTCTTTAATTTTCTGAATTAAGCACTATGATTGGTTGGGATGAATAAGGTGGTCCACAATGGAGTAAAGTAACAGAGATGGATACTTTAGTCGCCCTATAAGGGTAAAAAATGAGATAAATCTAGCTACTTCATATATTTAGTGTCCTTTTTTGAACTAGGTTGTTCCTAACCCTTCCTTCACTTTTGCCTTTATTGGACAAAGAAAAGTATTTTTTTGTCTCTGTATGATCATGCCAGAGTTTATTTTTTTTCTGGTTTGTATTGTCATCATATGTGTATTTGTGATTTTGAAAATCGAGTACTAATTTGGTTGGAATGAAAAACAACTCTAGATTTAAGAATTGTCAACCTTTTGAATTATAATTTTTGTGTCTCTATATTATCATGCCAGAGTTTATTTTTTTCTGGTTTTTATTTTCATCATATGTATGTTTGTGATCTTGGAAATCGAGTACTAATTTGGTTGGAATGAAAACAACTCTAGATTCAAGAGTTGTCAACCTTTTGAAATGAAATTTGAAGTTTTTCTCTTTACCTTTTCCGCTTAACAAAAGACACAACATAACTGTTGATTCGATGTAAGCCAGTGAGCATGATCGGTGATGCAATGCAAGTATTTAGTTATATTAGAAAGTCTTTTGGATACGGTACTCATCTAGAAAAAAACCTTGTGATTTTAATTTTAGGTGAAGAAAGTGTATTTCTGATACTTCATTTAAGGG
Organism: Capsicum pubescens; assembly: GCA_030864215.1. Taxonomy (NCBI): domain Eukaryota; kingdom Viridiplantae; phylum Streptophyta; class Magnoliopsida; order Solanales; family Solanaceae; genus Capsicum; species Capsicum pubescens. The sequence goes on along the minus strand of CM061538.1, from coordinate 189,574,238 downwards.
TCAGACAATGTCTTTTCCTACTTACCTCTAAGGTGGACTTGATTTGAGGTAGATTTATGCTATTTAATCTTATATTAGAAGAGAGTATAGTGGAGAGAATATGCCATCCTCACGTCTCTCGAGTCCATAGGATTGAACACTATATAATACTACTATCATGGTGATTTTTATTTCTTCGATTATTGCTCTTTTTCTCTTTTAAAGTTTTTTTTGGGAACTCATGTGTTGTTTATTTATCTTTTATATGTATGTTGTTAATAGTGAAAACTTATCATGGTGTTATGTATGGGTAGAATTTATGGGAAGCTTCAAGAAAAAATAACAACATATATATATATATATATATATATATATATATATTAAAATTCTGTTAAAATATAAATTAGTGTTCTTTTTGATTTATGAATCTTGATTATGATAAGCCTTCTAATTTTGAATTCTTCTTCATAAAGGTCATATAATATCACAGATTGTTAAAGTCATCACTGGCAGAGTTGAAAAGTTAGGTCATTATCTTTTTAATCATCAACTGTTCGAGGTTACAATTTAATTTTGGTGAACGTGCTTAGTTGGTAACCGTAGAATATATTTGAATTTTCTCCAACTTTAAATTTACTTCTGTATTTTGTTAAAGAGCCATGTTTACCTACTCAAGCTTAGATGATTTAAGTTCATTTTACAATTTTGATTATAGTTCCTGAAATTTTGAGATGTGATGCATTCCACAATGGTTTGGTGTTGAAAGATGATATAGAGTAGTACATACTTAGGTTTAATTATCCTTTGTATCTTGTTATACCTGCTCAAGAACAGATGATTAATTTTGTTACGAATCTAGACTTTTTCTTATTTTGTGGCGAAAATAATAGTAGAAACTAGAAAATGAGCGTTCAGACTTCAGAAATAATTATAGGAAAAGATGGATAAATTTTTTGGAGCGGACATGTGAAATCAAGAATTTACCATATAATAGCATATCTTGTCTAGGACTTTTTCAAAATTCAAAATATATTTTTTACTTTTGAGCAATAAAAAGTCAATATTCTGCAAGTTGCTTTTGCTGCAAGGAATTACCATGGTATTTGTCCCACTTTCTTAGAAAAACCACATTATTTTAGGCCTTGCATTGAGTGTTTATATTTCTTTACATGTGAATACATTTTATTAACATACTTTTTATCATAATTTTTTTGTACTTTTTATGTTGTAGGGTTGAATTACATAAAACCTAACAAAACATATCTATATGATTTCATCCATAAATTCTACGAGATATTTTTTCAATTAACATAAAAGAGGAAGCGTTATAACAGTAAGTATTTGGTCACTGATTATTGTAAATGACCACAGAAATACAAAAAGAAAAAACTAATTTTGTCCACTATAGAGCATTTTACTAAAAAGTTCCATCAGTTGATGAAAACTAGTTTCGGAAGAAAAAACATAAGATGTTGGGGATAGTTATTAAGTATATATTAATTGAACTTGCAATTTTTTTCCTACTTAGATATATAAGTATATTCTCATCTGGAGGTGCATAATCATTGTCGATTTATTATTTATCAAGCTTGTTTGAAGAGAGAATTTTTTATTTTTTTTTTAAATTGGGTGCAGGAATGGAGAAAATGGGGAGTACTTAGCTATCGTGATGCACAAAAACTTAGATGATCTTGCTATTTTATATGCTGAATGGTGCTCTAAAGGTTGCTTGCAGAAACAGAAACAGAAATATATTAGTCACTCAAGTATAGGCATGTTGGTAAGATAATTCCTTGAAGTACACCTATTAAATTTGATTTCTTTCGTATGACATTTATTTATTACATCAACAAGATTCACTCAACTCTCATGAGGGTCCATGCAAATCATGATATCCACCTCCTATTTGTATATATTTTGTAGCTTGTCTATCGTAACATCTTGTGCCTAATTAAATCAATACAACCAAATGACAAATTTAGGAGCATGAGGCACTAATTTGCGACTGATTAATTTTTCCATTCAAAAATGTAGCTTTTCAGCACCAAGTAGATACCTTGAAGGTATATGGATGAAAGGAAAAGATGATAAAAATCGTTGAAGAGAATGAAAGACGAGAGGAGTTTGATACATCCTAGGGAAAGAAAATGAGGATAATATTGAAATTAGGAAAAATATAAGGTATACAAGGATAAATATGATATTACAATTTTTCCAATATTTACATGATGAAGCTGGATTGTACTTTCATTTTGTGTTTCTTGAAAACTTTGTTTTCACTGGATTACACTTTAATTTTCTTATTCCACTCTATTGTTTAGTTTGTTATATTTTTTAAAAAATAGTGAAAACTTAAAAAGAAAGCAATATCCCAAATTTGTGTGTCTAACATGCAAACATCAAAAAAGTTCAAAATTAGTAACATTGAGCATACACGAGACATATATGTGAAGCTATATATTAATTATCTATCACCACCAAAGAACTCATTTTGAGAAAACTCCAATCTAAAGCCTCCACACTAAATTACGCCTCTCTTGCTCTGAAAGTATACTTTTAATGAAGGTACTCTCTAGAAATATACTTTGAAGGTAAGACTAGATATATCCACTATTACTATGTTGTTTTGGGAACCTTCACCATTCATATTGGATATTTTACAGGCTGACAAAATTAGAGGTTTATCATGTTGGAGAGTTAGGATAGCAATGTTACCTAGACGTTGTGTAATATTAATACTCCTACTTATCAAAATGTAAATACTAACCGTGGGACAACTATTGTTGCTGTCAGTGTTTGTAACTATTGTTGCTATCAGTATTTGTACAGTGGCTCTGTCACAAGCTACTTCCCTGTAGCTGTTGACTTTTATATATATACATATATATAAGTATCGTTTTGAATAAAATAAGAGAAGTAATAAATAAAAATAAGAGTAAGTAATAATGAACGCAATCATTCCTTACCTGCTGAAGAAACTTACCAGAGAAAGAGAGATGATGAAGGCATCGATAATATTATCCAAGCTTACATGCAAAGATGAACATAAAAATTGAAGCATCATTGAAGAAAGTGCTAATTATTACATGAATGGGTTTGAATATTATCGGAGCTCACCAGCGACGGAGTGAGAGCCAAGAAGACAAAAGCCGTTCTTAGCTTCACTTTGAAAAGTGCAAGAACTACTTTTGTATTCTTGACTCTCACTTCATCGCCGGTGAGCTACTATAATATTTCAAAATTATTTTGTATCTTTTGATTATCATTTCATTTTATTTTAATTTATGTGGAACAATAGAATATCTCAAAATTATAACAATGCCATAAAAAATTATATAGTGGATTATTTTTGTTTCACTGTTTTGAATACACACAAAATTTAGAAAGGGTAATGAAGACATTTCAATTTGTAGTTTTAATTTAAAAATATATAGAATGTCTAAAATATCATTAAACTAATAAGAACAACCTCAATATCATTAATTTGATAGTTGATAAAAGATACATGAATAACTCTACTCTTATTTAACAATCAAACGGTCCCTAACATCATCTAAACTGTCTCTAATTTCGATAAAAATGTTAATTTCTGAGAATAAAAATAATTCTCCATAAAAAATAAAATTCTTTTAGCATTAGAAAATAAGAACTATTACTAAATACTATTTAGAGTGTCTAAACTCTTGTCGTTATTAATTCGGACTATCTCAACTTATAGAAAAAGACCATCTTAAATAATTTAAACTTAAATGAAAAAATATTTTTGGCCACATCTAATTTTGCTCCTTATTATTAATGTGATGGTGATTTATCATGTTTCACTTTACTTAACTAAACTATTTTATATTCAAAATTTCACGTGATATTTTTTAAAAAAATTTGTACTTAGTAATATAACATACACACAATAATTTATTTTTTTATATATATTTAATCTTAATTAACACTTGATACTCGTGCAACGCACGTACACTAAACTAGTATATTTAAAAGTAAAACTAAAAGCATCAAAAGAAGTTAAGTGGCAGCATAAGAATAAGCCACATGATAATTTTAAGACAAAGTTAAAAAATATTGTAATAAAATTTGAAATTGAAAGATTAAGTATTTGATATGAAGTACATTATCCTTTAACAAAATCATTATCTTAAAAATAGAAATCATAATTAAAGAGTTCTAATAGACATTTACTATTTCATATTATCTCTTTTAAAATTTAAATGTTATAAAATATATTTAATTATAAAGAAAAAGTCATCAAAATCATCCTAAACTATATCCGAAATATCACTTACACACTCAAACTATTGTGACAATCTATTATACACTAGTACTATATAAAAGTGAATTTATTTCTACCTCAAAAGCTAATATGACAAAATATTAAAAAGAAAAAGAAGAAAAGAGTGTCCAAAAGTCAAATTAAAGCAAAAAGAAAAACAGAAAAACGAAAATCAGTTCTTTTTTGTGCATTCTCCATGGATAACCTTCCCTACTTCTTTTTCTTCTTCATGTCATTAATCTTCTCTTCTCTAACTTTTTTTTCTTATCAAAACTGCTTTATTTTCTTTCACTAATCGACTTTTTATTTTCATCATTTTTCGTCTCGAGCTTGAACGAAATTCACAATGCTAAGGGATTTGATAATGGGTTGATAAAATTGATAGTGTTATGTCTCTTATTTTCTATAATTCATGATGAAGTTACTGTCAATTTTGGTGATGAATGTTGAGTTTACGATTATGGGTGTGATTTGTACCAATGGTGACAACGATAATGAATTTGACGGTGAATGATATAGCAAAGCAATTTGGGGTGAAAATATTTTTTAAAAAAAAATTATTGTTGTGAATTCCAGCATTGACAGTGGTGGTGGTTTAATTTTGATAAACTTTAAAATTTATTTATGTGGTGTGATTTTTATGTGGATTCAATAGCAGGTGTTGAATTTGTGTAGTAATTTTTTTATAATTTTTGATGGCAAAAATGATTGTGATATGATTCTGATAATGATTTTGGTTATGGGTGTTGAATTTTTTTGGTGTCTCTTTGCAATTTTTAGTGGTAACAATGGTGGTGATATGTTTCTGATTTCTAAATTTTTTATGGTAGCAATGGTTGTGGGGCGATTTCGGTGGTGAATTTAGTTGTTGGTGTTGAAATCTATGGTGGTGATGATATGAGTTTTGTGACGATGTGGCAATAGTGGTGGTTTAATGGTAGATTTTTGATGATGGATAGTGAGAGCACCCAAGTGCACACGCAAGTGTACGCAGTCTTATCAAGTAGTAAAGTGTCCTTTAAGAAGCCAAGTATCGATCCCACAGAGACTTGATTCAATAACAATTTTATTTTAGTTCACAATTTTGATTTAGTTGATGCAAGTGTAACCGAAAAGAGAGTTTGTAATTTATAACTCGAGAAAAGTAAACAATGTATAAAGTAAAGATCTTGAAACAATCAATAGGAGAAAACCCAGGTTAAATTACTTTCGAAAAATCATACTATGTTATTGAACTTTATTTGTTAACTTGCTTATCTTGGTTATTGATTCGTAGGATTAGTTGCATGATTATGGTTTCCCAACCTCTAATCCTTTACCTGTGTTGAACCTTACAACTACATCGTTGAGTGGAGATGTAATGGTCCACTTAAGTTCTTTAAGACATTATCCTATATTTCAATAAAGTAAGGCTCTAAGTACATCCCTGTCCTAGATATTAATTTGAATTCCTTATTTCATAAAGAAATACAAACCATACTTTGTTTATTTCCATATTCTGTCTCCCTATTCCCTCTCTCGAGATCAAAAGGTAGACAATTGATGTCTTCTAAGGGCCGTGAATCCTTAAAATAGTTATAAAAAGAATAAGAAAATAACCAATAATGATAAGCAAATCTCAAACGAACTTAATTCAAAATAATAGTACTCATGTTCTTGGCTTTAACCCCGGAAAGAGGGTTTTTAGCCACTCATAGTCATAATCAACATTCAAATAATTCTATTAATGATTAAAACCATAAATAAAGCTAAATTAAAGAAATAAAAACCTAAAAAGAAGTTGTGGTAGGATCTAATCTTGTTCCAAGTGATCTAGGGTGTTCCAAGATGTTCAAAACGGTATTTAACATGTTATATTTATAGTAGATAAGTCATAAATCGAATGATATTGGGTTTACACATTTTTCTTATTCATAAAGGAACTTTTTCCCCATTTTTATGGCCACCACTGAGCGGTATAGTACCAAATGCCATCATTGGTCATTTTTTTTCCAATTTTGGTGCTCACCACTGAGCGGTCTAATCGCGGTGAGCTTCTATTTTTGGACAAATGCTAATTGACTGATCACCTCTGAGTGGTGGGTTACCATTTCTGGACACTTTTGAATCCAATGGTGTGTATCACGCACCAATATTACTCTCCATGGGACCTCACTCGCCCAATACATTTCAGGTGTCCAAATTTGTCTCAAGCTGTGTTTTGTGCTTCCGTGATCCATTCCAAGCCTTTTTGAGTTGTTTACACTTGATTTGAAGCTTGTATATCCTAAATATATTATAATAATCCATTTAACAAGCATCCTATAATATTAAACACAATAATTTAGATCTTAAAAGAACACCACCTCCTGAACGATAAATTAGAAACACGAGCTAAGCATAGGCTTCATTAACTTTGATCTTAAGCTTATTGTTTCGACTCTTGTTTTGATCCAATTGACCCTTGAACATTGTAAAAAAATTGTTTCACCTATAAAAACATAATAAAAACCTTAATAACTCATTAAAACACATTAAAACCCACCATAATAGACTAGACAAATACCTAGTTCAAGCTAGTTACACTAGTTTTTTCGGTTGAACTCTAAATGCTCAAATTGAATCAAAACTCATGTGAAATACCATTACACATTGTAAACACATACATGGACACTTAAATTCACATTTATATCATTATCAACATGTATAGCATAAGAATCATCCTCAAAACAAGGCTAAATAGGCTGGAATAGTAATGCTAGAATACATAAATACACCCAACATCACCACCCCATACTTAAAGCCTTGTTCGTCCCCGAACAAATCTCCACTATAAATACCGTGGTCTGAAGAGACTCCACACTTCTACTACAAGCAATACATTTAAGCTAGTGCTAAAATGACTACAAGGAATGCAAGTTTCTACACTAAGCATGTTATGCACACAATTGATAGCTCAAGAATTCTACTTCAAAATATCCTAGCCTCAAGAATGTACTCCATAAGTGGCAAACTCATGCTAATTTCTCAATCAGAGACATCACAAGAATCACCCATATTCATCAAACATGTGCCCCACATCACAAGAGAGTTACTGATGACCACTCACAATTAAGCAATTTATAACATAATCAGTACAAGAATAAAATTACTCACTATCACAAAAAAATCATAAGTTACACACAATGAACCTATTTCCTGAAATAACAAAACCAAGACCAAGCGTAAAATACACCAAACAAATCTAAAAGTAAAACTAAAATAAATAGTTGCTAAATTTCAAGTTCCCCGGCAATGTCACCAAAAACTTGACAACGCCCAAGCGCACACGCGAGTGTACATGGTCTTATCAAGTAGTAAAGTAGCCTTCAAAAAGTCAAGTATCGATCCCACAGAGACTTGATTCAACAACAATTCTATTTTAGTTTACATTTTTGATTTAGTTGATGCAAGTGTAACTGAAAAGAGAGTTTGTAATTTATAACTCGAGAAAAGTAAATAATGTGTAAAGTAAGGATCTTGAAACAATCAATAGGAGAAAACCCAGGGTTAAAGAATTTTCGTACAATCATACTATGTTATTGAACTTCATTTGTTAACTTGCTTATCTTAGTTATTGATTCGTAGGGTTAGTTGCATGATTATGGTTTCCAAACCTCTAATTCTTTATCTAAGTTGAACCTTACAACTCCATCATTGAGTGGGGATGTAATGGTCCACCTAAGTTCTTTAAGATATCATGCTACTTTTAATCAAGTAAGGCATCTAAGTACATCCCTGTCCTAGATACTAATTTGAATTCCTCATTTCATAAAGAAATATAAACCATACTTTGTTTGTTTTCATATTCTATCTCCCTATTCTCTCTCTCGAGATCAAAAGGTAGACAATTGATATCTTTTAAGGGTCGCAAATCCTTAAAATAGTTATAAAAAGAATAAACAAACAATCAATAATGATAAACATATCAAATGAACTTAATTCTAAACAATAGTACTCATGTTCTTGGCTTTAACCCCGGAAAGCAGGTTTTTAGCCACTCATAGTCATAATCAATATCCAAATAATTGTACAAATAATTAAAACCATAAATAAAGATAAATTAAAGAAATAAAAATCTAAAAAGAAGTTGTGGTAGCCTCCAATCTTGTTCCAAGCGATCTAGGGTGTTCCAAGATGTTCAAAACGGAATTTAACATGTTATATTTATAGTAGATAAGTCATAAACTGAATGGTATTGGGTTTCTACATTGTTCTTGTTCAGAAAGGCATTTTTTTCCCATTTTTATGGCCACCGCTGAGCGGTATAGTGCCTAATTCCATCACTGGGCATTTTTTTTGATTTTGGTGCTCACCACTGAGCGATCTAATCGCGGTGAGCTTCTATTTTTGGACAAATGCCAATTGACTGATCAACTCTGAGTGGTGGGTTACTATTTTGGGATACTTTTGAATCCAATGGTGTGTATTATGTACGAAGATTCCTTTCCACGCACCCTCACTCACCCAATACATTTTAGGTGTCCAAATTTGTGTCAAGCTGTGTTTTGTGCTTTCGTGATCCATTCCAACCTTTTGAGTTGTTTCCACTTGATTTGAAGCTTTTATATCCTTCATATATCATCATAATCCATTTACAAAGAATATTATAACATTAAACACAACAATTTAGTGCTCAAAACACCACCATATCCTCAACGATGAACTAGAAACACTAGTTAAGCATATGCTTCATTCACTTTGATTTTAAGCTTATTGTTTCGACTCTTATTTTGATCCAATTGACCCTTGAACATTGTCAACAAGTTTTTTCACATATAAAAACACAATAACAACCTTAATAACTCATTAAAACACATTAAAACCGACCACGATAGACTAGACAAACACCTAGCTCAAGCTAGTTACACTAGTTTTCCCGATTGAACTCTAAATGCTCAAATTGAATCCAAACTCATGTGAAAACACCATTAAACATTGTAAACACATACATGGACACTTAAATTCACATTTATATCATTATCAACACATATATCATAAGAATCATCCTTAAAACAAGGCTAAATAGACTGAAATAGTAACGCTAGAATGCATAAATACACCCAACATCACCACCCCACACTTAAAGCCTTGTTCGTCCCTGAATAAATCTTCACTATAAACACCATAGTCTGAAGAGACTCCATACTTCTACTACAAGTAAGACATTCAAGCTAGTACTACTTTGACTACACGGAATGCAAGTTTCTACACTAAGCATGTTATGTACACAATTGATAGCTCAAGAATTCTACTTCAAAATATCCTAGCCTGAATAATGGACTCCACAAGTGAAAAACTCATGCTAATTTCTCAATCAGAGACATCACAAGAATCACCCATATTCACCAAACATGTGCCCCTCATCACAAGAGAGTTACCCATGATCACTCACAATAAAGCAATTTATAACATAATGGGTACAAAAATCAAATTATGCTCACTCTCACAAGGAATTCATAAGTTACACACAATGAACCAAAGAACTTATTAAACTTTGCATCCTCATTCTCTTTAATGTGCCTCTGAGAGAAGGGTAGTGACGTCGTCGTCTTTACTTCTTCTACAACTCCTTTTTATTTCAAGTACTCAAACTTTCTTAATTTTTCAACACTTCTTTATTTACCTATTCAGTCACCACATCAGCATCTACCTCCTTAGTTGCCTTTAGAGGTTCTCCTTGAAGCTCTTTACAACTCCTCAAGATAATTTCCATAACCTGCTTTGAATTCTCTATATCTGTTGGCAAACCACCTTGTGGCCTTGTATTTAATGCTTGTTATAACTGCCCAATATACAACTTTAAGTTTTTATGGGCCGATTGTGAATTTTTCATGTCCGCAATCAACTGTGCTTGATTAGCTAAAAGCTGCTTTAACATCTCTTCCATATTTCTAGTTGACTGATTCCCTTGTGACTGTGGTTACTGAATTTGTTATTGTTGTGAGATCCAAGGCTGATTTTTCCACTTCATGTTGTAGGTATTATCATAATTTGGCATTTGATCATTTCCCACATACATCATTGATTTGGGATTAAAAGCACACATAGCCGCTAAGTGACCACTATTACCGCTCACTTCATAACAACCTACAATTTGTTGGATGACATTGATTGTGGCTGCAGGTTGTGTTGCTCCCAATTTCATGCTACTGAATTTAGTGTTTATAAAATTTTGTAATGCAAAAACTTGAGCTGATAAGCCTGTGAATTAGTCCACCTCCAATACAACACAATTCTTTTTATGGCACTTCTAGAATCTAAATGCCACCCTGGATTTCCTTATGCTATGCAGTTCAACAATGTGTACAACTCATCATAAGTAAATTCCTGCGTTTGACCACCTGCGGCTGAATCTAGAAATATCTTCATATTATGATGAAGTGTTTCTACAAGAGTATGATCAAGTACCTTATTGGACTATTGGTGATGAGGACAATATTGAAGCATAGCCTTGAAGTGTTTCTAAGCATGATAAAGATTTTCATTCGGCTTCTATTTGAAGCTCACTATCTCACTGCAAAGCTTCGTAGTTTTGCCAGATAGAAAGAATCTAATGAGGAACTTTCTGGCTAAGTCATCCCATAATGTGATTGAATTGGCTGGCTCCGCATTCAACCACCTTTTATCTTCCCCCAATAGTGAATGAGGAAAATGTGTCAGCCTCATATAATCTGTATTCACCCCAATCGAAATAAATGTGTTAGTAAACTTAATAAAAATCTGCAAGTGGACTTGTGGATCCTCGTGCGAAAGCCCCACAAACTGTCCACTACTGATAAGAAGCTACACCATATTGTGCTTTAACTCGAAATTCCCCTAGCAGAAAGTCTTTGAATTGGGGAAGTCAAGTTCGTCGAAATTGGGACTGCCACTTCCCTAACTATCCTGCGTGCTTATTGCTCTATAGCCATTATTGCAGGATTCTCTTAGTCTTCTTTTATTTGCGGAAACTAGGGGAGACGGATTGAGTCTCTCCTTTATTGATGAAAGTGTTGTTTGAGTTCGGGGCTTGGTTCAACCAAATCCCTATCCCTTTCCAGCTTCCTAACCTTAAAACCTATTTTCTGGAATCACAAAACCAAGACCAAGCGTAAAATACACCAAAGAAATCTAAAAGTAAAACTAAAATAAATAGTTGCTAAATTTTAAGTTCCTCGGCAATGGCGCCAAAAACTTGACAGTGCCCAAGTGCACACGTGAGTGAACGTGATCTTATCAAGTAGTAAAGTAGCCTTCAAGAATCCAAGTATCGATCCCACAAAGATTTGATTCAATAATAATTCTATTTTAGTTCACAATTTTGATTTAGTTGATGCAAGCATAACCAAAAAGAGAGTTTGTAATTTATAACTCGAGAAAAGTAAATAATGTGTAAAGTAAAGATCTTGAAACAATCTATAGGAGATAAACCATGGTTAAAGAACTTTCAAACAATCATACTATGTTATTGAACTTCATTTGTTAACTTACTTATCTTGGTTATTGATTCGTAGGGTTAGTTTCATGATTATGATTTCCCAACCTCTAATCCTTTACCTAAGTTGAACCTTACAACTACATCGTTGAGCAGGGATGTAATCTTCCACTTAAGTTATTTAAGCTATCATCCTACGTTGAATCAAGTAAGGCATCTAAGTACATCCCTGTCCTTGATACTAATTTGAATTCCTTATTTCATAAAGAAATACAAACCATACTTTATTTATTCCCATATTCTATCTCCCTATTCCTTCTCTCGAGATAAAAAGGTAGATAATTGATGTCTTCTAAGGGACATGAATCCTTAAAATAGTTATAACAAGAATAAACAAACAACCAATTATGATAAGCAAATCAAACAAACTTAATTCTAAATAATAGTACTCATGTTCTTGGCTTTAACCCCGGAAAGAGGGTTTTTAGCCACTTATAGTCATAATCAACATCCAAATAATTGTATGAATGATTAAAACCACAAATAAATCTAAATTAAAAAAATAAAAACCTAAAAAGAAGTTTTGGTAGTGTCCAATCTTGTTCCAATTGATTAGGGTGTTCCAAGATGCTCAAAACAGAATTTAACATGTTATATTTATAGTAGATAAGTCTTAAACCGAATGGGATTGGGTTTCCACGTTGTTATTGTTCAGAAAGAAACTTTTTTTACCATTTTTATGGCCACCTCTGAACGGTATAGTTCCAAATGCCATAACTGGGCATTTGTTTCCCGAATTTGGTGCTTACCACTGAGCGGTCTAATCGCGGTGAGCTTCTATTTTTGGACAAATGCCAATTGGCTGATCATCTCTGAGTGATGGGTTACTATTTTGGGACCCTTATGAATCCAATGGTGCGCAGAACGTGCCAAAATTCTCTCCACGCGCCCTCACTCGGCAAATACATTTCAGGTGTCCAAATTGCGTCAAGCTGTGTTTTGTGCTTTCGTGATCCATTCTAAGCCTTTTTGAGTTGTTTCCACTTGATTTGAAGCTTGTATATCCTTCATATATCATCATAATCCATTTACAAATAATCCTATAAAATTAAACACAACAATTTAGAGATTAAAACACTACCACATCCTCAACGATGAACTAGAAACACGAGCTAAGCATAGACTTCATTCACTTTGATCTTAAGCTTATTGTTTCAACTCTTGTTTTGATCCAATTGACCCTTGAACATTGTCAAAACATTGTTTCACATATAAACACACAATAAAAACTTTAATAACTTATTAAAACACATTAAAACTGACCACGATAGACTAGACAAACACCTAACTCAAGCTAGTTACACTAGTTTTCTCGGTTGAACTCTAAATGCTCAAATTGAATCAAAACTCATGTGAAAACACCATTAAACATTGTAAACACATAAATGGACACTTAAATTCACATTTGTATCATTATAAACACTTATATAATAATAATCATCCTCTAAACAAGGCTAATAGGTTGGAATAGTAATGCTAGAATGCATAAATACACCTAACAACATCAGATAGGGAAGAAGAAATAATTGGGGTGACTTGGACGTTTTTTTGAAATCTGATACAAAAACTGATATGGCAGTGACATGGTCATGACATGTGCCGAGTGTGTAACACTTTCCATCGTATGACTGGTTCTATGTGTGTTAGGATAGAAATAAATTCACTTTTAAATAGTATAGGTGTGTATTAGGTCACTCTAATAGTTTAGGAGTATCTTCGACTTTTCGAGCATAGTTTAGGGTGAAAACGATGACTTTTTCCTTAGTTATAATAATTAATAATAATGGTAGAATCAATATCATGATGATGATGATGATAATAATAATAGTAGTAGGTGGTAAGAATAATTAAATAATAATAAAAGTTTATAATAATAATAAGAAGTTATTTACAATAAAAAACTATGTCATGTGTTTGATTTCAAATTATTTTTTTAATTCAAATATAACACTATAACATAAATATGCATTTTATTTGAAAAAAATCTATCTTTCATATCTCTATATAATATAAAAAAGAGAAACACCACAATTAATCAAGTAACAACATGTTGAGAAGCCACGTAGTAGCTTTTGGAGAAGGTTAACAATATTGTACTATAAGTTTTGAATTAAAAGAAAAAAATATAAGGCTTTTGAAGCAAAAAAAAAAGATTATCATTAACTTTAAAATAGGAATTGAAGAGTCCTAAGTAAACTCTAACTATTTAATGATGATGATGATGATGATGATGATGACGATGATGATGAGAGTAAATACATAAAGTATCCACTAAAGTTGTCTTAGATTTACAAATATACACTTAAAATTTACGGGCATCCTATTATCCCATTTAACAATTTAAAAGTGAAACAAATATTTCATGTTTCAGCCAACATCAGTTGCAAGAAAAGTAGTGCAATCATGCACCAATTACTATTTTCCATGCGTCAATTCATTTACTTTTATTTTTTTATTGTGTTTTTCTTACTTTATTTGTTTTTTTTCTTTCTCTCTTCTCTATTCTCCTCCTCTATGAATCTCCATTACTCTACATTTCACCATGGATAATGTTCAGCTTTGACCATCTCCTCCTTAACCCCTCTTATTTTATTTTGTCTATTCTAAATATCTCTAACCTTTTTATTGTTAATTATTTTATTTTTTTGTTTAGATAGAAAGGTAAGATAAGGTGGGTTGAGAGATATGATTGAGCTTGAAATTATTTTTTTATTGATATTTCTCTAATCATCTTCGTCATCATAATTACTGCTAAATCACCTTTGAATTATCATCAAATTTAAATTTAAAAATCAAATATAATTATGTTGAATCGAAATTTTATTAAAATCAAATCTTCTACTTTTCTTAATCAACAAATCATAGTTTCATAACAAAAATCAAAAGAAAAATAGTAGACGTACAGTAATGGACCGATTATAAACTTAAGGTGAAAGAACTTGAAAAATGACGAGAAAGAAATGAAAGGAAAAAAAGAAGGAAAAAGATATTGAAAAAATGAAAGAAAATGATAAAGAGTTGGATGAAGAAGATAAGAGAAAAAAATTAAAAAATAAAATAAAATAAATAATGTAAAAACAACAATAGTAGCAAAAACAACAACAACAAAAATAGCAACACCACCACCACCACCACCACCAACAGCAACAACAATAACAACAGCAACAACAACAACAACAACAACCACAACAACAACAACAACAACAACAACAACAACAACAATAACAACAATAATAACAACATCATCATCATCATTAACAACAACAATACAACAGTACCAATAGCAGTGTAGCCGTAGTAATAGTAGTAAATAATAGTAATAATAATAATAATAATAATAATAATAATAATAATAATAATAATAATAATAATAATAGTAGTAGTAGTAGTAGTAGTAGTAGTAGGATCATCAACAAGCAACAACAGCAGAAGCAGTAGAATTCACGATAATCTTATTCAAAAATGAACATAGTTATTTCGTTTGTTTCAAATCATTATCTCAATTTAAATATATAAATTATTAGGTAAATATACATCATATTTGAGAAAAGTAAGAATAATAATGAATAACAAACTAATATTTTTAACAAATTAATACAATATTTGAAATTTGAATTTGAATGAAATTTGAATTGAAATAGAGTTCTAGCTTCTTGAGAAAATTGAAGGAAAAATATCTTTTAAGTCTTGAATGTGGTATTGGTGACTTTGACCAACTTAAAGAGTCAAACATAATTAAGAAATTTGATTAAGTTAATTGTGGACTTGATTGATATTTTTTAAAACTTTGTAATCTTTTTAAAAATACAAATCAACCCGTACCTCTCTCCTCTCCAAATCAACCGTCTCTCACCTCTCTCGACAATTTCTCTCAAACTTCTCCCAACCAACAGTTCTATAAAATTTTCCCTTCAATCCTTAGCGACTCCAGCACAAATAGTTGAGCTTCGAGTTTCTTTCGACTTTCAACCATCAATCGACGTGACATAATTGCTCTCCGGTGACAACAACTTTGAGTTCTTCATCGTCCCTTTCTTCTTCCATAGGTAAGAAATTAGGGCTTTTTAGTTATGAAAAAAAAGAAACTTAAGACAACTTCTCTTCTAGTATTGATTAGCAATTTCAATATTTATTGCTTAATTTGAAATGTGATATGAATTGACCCATGAGGATTCAAATCAAAGACGTAGAAAGTAAAGATAGATAGATAGGAAAACGACGATAGAAAGATAGACCTGAAATTGATACCGAAAAGCCAATCGAAGGATGTATCAAATCCTAAAACCTTCCTTAATGACTATCAGTAGACACCTAACTCTTACATTGACCGCAAAGGGGATTAGATCCGCCTTACAACCATCGTTTCTAATTAAAGTTCAACATATTCTTTTCCAAGAACTCAAACACTCCCATAGGGTCTCATGAATACATCATGTAAAAATATCATCCAAAAACTAAGGAAATAAGCCTAACTACCAAGCATTTATAGTTTGGCTACATATTACATAATTAGGGCTCAAAAGTGATCCAAATATAAGAAAAGACCCACTAGGGGATGTTTTGACCCGCTCTTGAAATGCTAGAGCTGATCAAAAGTGGATCCAAAGCACTTTCAGTGCTGACCCTTCCAAGGGGTTTTCGAGCCTCATTTTGCACTCCTTTGACCTCACCAAAGTCCTTTAACCATCCTTAATGGTAATCTTCCTCCATGAGGCATCTTTTAAAAGCACTAAGGAGTCATCAAGCACTTTGAGCATCATACATATCTCATTCAAAGGTCCAGAGGCAATTTGCCTTGTATCATCCTCCCCTTTTTGAAAAGGATTCGACCTCGAATCCAAACCTTGCAAAATAAAGAAAGGACAAACAAATATAACATCCTCATGACACGAGGGTTAGGGTTAACATAAATAATCATAGAAGCATGCCAAGGTTGCACACACTTAAGATATAACCAAGGATCCCTTATTTTGAACATTAGAAACCTATTAAAGAATGCATAAAAGGGTTGTCTATGGGTTTCATCAAGAGATAAGGAAATCACAAAGGTCATAATGACATCAATTATTTCAAAGGGGAAAACTACCTTTACCTTAAGAGCCATAAGACACAATTGTTTCTTTACCTCTTTAAGACACCACAACAAGAGTGGTGCCTCAATTCATTTTAAAGTCCATAAGAACCATATAGCATTGTCATTCAAACAAGTGGACCAACCAATAAGTTTTCTACCTCTAGATAAAACAAATCCTAGAATAGCATGGATATCATCGTAAGCAAAGCAGTAGTATAGGAAGGAATCAATTGTAAAAGCACCATCCAAGGTGATATTATCTATAAGAAGGCCATTTGGCTCAAAAGACATAGCACATAATGTACACAAGGATAGAATCAAAGCAATAATCATATATGACTCTTTTCTTTCAAACAACTTCCCAAAGAAAAGAAATCCATTAATATGTTCATACCCTTAATAGTTCATTTATCTCTATTAACAAGGGTAAGCATGCTCTCAAGGGCCCCACAAGATACTTCAAATTGTCCAACCCTATGAAGGTGACAAGAAGTCCTTAGCATCCATGGGCTCTTCAATAGACAAATAATCAACTTGGCATCCACACGTTGGAATTCAAAAAATTTAAGCACAAGTGTGTCAAACAAGGATGTAAGTTTATAAGAAATACCCAAATGAGACAATGGCATATTTGCCCTTGGATTCTCAAGAATGATACCACCTTGGAGAAGGAGGTCATCAATTCTACTCAAGTATTTAAGAAGGGTATCATATAAATGGAATTTATCCATAGTAGTTTCAAGAGAAGACTCTATTCTTGACCAACAAGTAGTAAAACTTTGGTCAAGAGTGGAAACACACAATGGATAACTCAAACTTTTCATTACTCACCTTCTTCAAAGATCTCTCATTGTTATTGGAGATCTTTCCCTTACACAATGTTGGTATCTCAAGTGGATTATGAATTCTCGAGAAAGACTTTCTATCATAGGGAAGGATACCAACATTCTCAATCAAGCATTGCTTGTCATGTAGACTAAGCAAAAAGTTGGGTTTACCAATATCACCATTTCCAAATTTGGCACCGGGGTCAAATGGAAAAAGTGGCCATAGACATGAGTCTAGAAAACACTCTTTTCCCCATAGATCTCACACAAATAGAAAGACATAATCTCTATAATAGCATAAGCATCATTAAAAGTAAGTGGGGAGTAGAGAATGGTATCACTCAAGTCCACTTCAACAAAGGCCTCACCATGTAGATACTTACTATTAGATCCAAGATCATCACCATGAGTATTATCAACAATAGGGTCATACAAAGTAAAAGAGGAAGCTATGTCCAAACAATGGATACTTTCTCTTTTAATGGAAGAATCCTCAAGTGGACACATACCACCACCAATATCAAAGGGATTATTACTTGGGCCTTTACAAGAAGTAAGCAATTCATCCTTATAAATATCAAAAAAGGGTGGGGTATCATATAAAGGATCACATCCACAATCATTTTCTAAGGAAAAATCACTTATTGGGTTTCTTAAACATCCAAGAAAATCAAAGTTATCATCACCCAATTGATTATTCCTTTCCAAGACTTCACATTCCTTTTCCTTAAGAGTACTCTCATCTTCCAAGAAGAGATATCCATATTTAGGAGGAATGTTATCATACCATAGTGGGTTTTCATATGAAATATAGCCCACAAGATGAGCTATATCAATAATACTATCCACACCACTAGGTAATTCACTAGGAGTGAGCTCATTATCTTCAAATAAGATATTATTCTTAAAGAGAGAAGAATCTATACATGAAGAATATGTAAAACATGCAAGACCATTCTCTAAAATACTATTATTAAGTGTCAAAGATGTTTTAAGAACATGATCATCCCTATGAGCCAAGAAAGCATTAGGATCTTCACTAAAAGGCAAACTCAAAGGGTCACTCCTATTTTCTTGACCAACATTCTCAATTTCATCACTCACTTGAGGTTCTATAATCACATTACACACATCCTCAAATTGTAGAATAGTTTCATACATAAGTTGATCAACACAATTTCCAGAAAATAATGTACTATAATCCAACACAATAGCTTCAACACTAAGTGGATGCAAATTGATCTTACAAGAAGAGTCAATTCGGTCATCAATAGGATCAACTAGTATATCCACACTCAAAATATATGCATCATCATCAAGAGGTGAAGGATCATTATACTCACATGTAGGTAAGCTAGTTATCACACTCAAGGGCTACTAGCCACTTAATCATCATTTTCATGCACAAGAGTGTAAGAGTTATCTATTTTACCTTAAAGTTCTTGAGTACATTCTTCTTTACCTTGGTGCGAAGGTCCTCCACAAGATTTGGATTCGATTAAGATTTCCCTCATCAATTCTTCAAAGAAAATCTTCTCTTTTATCACTTGTTCTCTCCCGATGTTTATGTTGGTACCTACGCACATGTCCTTAATGAAAGAAGGACAAATAATGTTATCTCTTGTTGGTGGAAACCCCCTCACTTCACTCCTCATAAACTATCCTTTTTTATCTCTTAGGTTACCACCTTGCACTCCCTTACTGTTCTCAATCTTTTGTCTCTCAATTTTTTTTAGCTTGGAGTAAGTGACCACATTGCCTTGAGATTTGGGAAGGGTAGGTGGAAAGAGATGTTTTTACCATTGGTCTAATATAATTTGTGGCTAATTTTACAATTTGAAATCTTATGTTGTGCAAACCAATCAGCACCCAAGCATAAACGTCCACGTTACAAGGGGGTTATGTCACACCACACCTCCTTAAAGTACCCATCTCGAGTGAAGAAAACCTTTACGCTCTCGAAGACTCTATAGACTTCCAAGACATATGGGAAATACTTGGACACTAGAGGTATCCCTAGATAATCAACCATAAGAGGAGTTATGTAGTTTGTGTGAAACTAATCATCAAGTATAAGAACACATCTCGAAACTCCACAAATATCTACCCATCTTGAACAAGGTGGTCTTCTTGGATTATTATTATAAAGCTTCGTATAACCCTTCGGCACATAGATTGGCCTCAAAAACTCTTTCAAGGCACCCCAAGTTTGAGTAGGATTCCTTGAACGTTTACACCATTCTAAGGTCGGACCATGAATATACTTAAGGGCATATGTATCTTGTTCATCTTTGCTTATAGCATAATCCTCAAAGATCCTTTTGCATTGCCATTTCCAATCAAGGTAAACTTTGGGATCTCATTGTCCTTTGAATATAGATAGAGTAGGAAGACATTGACTACTACTGCACCCTCTATTCATACCTTGGTTCCCGCTTCCACACATTTGATCATGGCTATATTCATAGACCCTATAATCTCCAACTAATTTGTAACCATAACTATTTTCACCACAATCATAGTCTTCTATATCGTAGTCCTAATTAGCCGAGGCTATCGAAGGCATGTTCCCCATATATCACCTTGTACCTACAAGAATGAACAAATTAGATAAGTAGTAAAGCACCTCTCCAACACTCGTATGAACTCATATTTGTGATCCTCATAATTGGAGCGGCGAATATTGAAATTTGCTTATACTCCGATGGACAATAAGGTGTCAATCTCTACTTTGCAGTCAGAGTAGATTCTTGTTTGATTGACTCAAAGAAATTAAAAAATCTACTTTATGGACTTGAATCAAAAGCTACAATGAAATAAAAACTAGAAAATCTCAAAAGAAATAGGACGATGAAAGAATTTGGACTCAAGAACTAATATATCAACTTAGTAGGTGAATTACTAGTTAATGAGTAGTTTAAGAATCACAAGAAGAAATTAGGAATCAAGAAATTGAAACTTAGGAATCAAACCTTGAGAAATGGAGTAATTAAAGTGTTAAATGCACTTTGAAAACTTGAATTTTATGTTTTGGAATTTGATTTGCATTGGAGGGGTAAATTTGCATTGACGAAGGCTGATTTGCGCTTGGGCTGCATTGGATTCTGCTCCTGCAGGTGTGGAGCACCTTGGATGTAGGTGGGGTTGTTGATAACTACTTTGGAATGTGCTGGGTATGCTGAAGCATCTCAGCTGCAGATGGAGGGCAGGCTGGTCGCAGATGGTCTTTGTCTCAATATTTTGAGCTGCACTGGAGATGCTGCAGCAGGTCAGCCACAGATGAAGGGCAGGCTGGATGCAGCTGGTTGATGTCTAACTATTTTGAGCTGCCTTAGACCTACTTTAGTAGGTCAGGCACAACTCCAAGGCACCTCAGGCGTAGGTCATCCAAATAAGCATCTTGAATGGGCGAAAATGCGCTCCCAATGGTCCCCCTTTGGACTCTCTTGTGGAATATCCTTAGGCTCTTCAAAAAGGTGCTTGTACAAACACTTTTGTACACCTTTTTATTCATTTTTAATATCAAATAACCACGTTTTGATGAAGATTTAACTTGACGATTTGAATGTCTTCAAGAACACCAAGAACTTCAAAAATCTCTAACTCTTAAACCGCTGATCGAAATGCGATGAAATTTTAAATCAAGGCTATTTTTAACCTTCTAAACACACTCCAATCATCAATTTGCTCAAATTCTTCACCAAAATCTTCAGATTTTTTAATCAACTTCAAAATCTTTAATCCAAGCTTCCAATTAGGATAGAACACTCAAATAAGCTCCGATTTGACACAAATTTGATTTATAGACTCATATAGTGTTAGAGAACACAAATCTAACACTAGAAGAACAAAAAAAAAATACAAAATTAAGAACTCAAAATTTTACCTAAGAACAAAATATGAATATTATTTTTTTTGTGATTTTCGATTTTGACAACTATTTTTTGTTGATTTTCAAGATAACAAACCCAAGATTGACTTCGTAGGAATGAAATCAACCTCGGCTCTAATACCAAATGATACGAATTGACCCACAAGAACTCAAATCGAAGATGTAGAAAGTAATGATAGATATATAGGAAAACAAAGATAGAAATATAGACACAAAATTGATACTAAAAGGATAACCGAAGGATGTATCAAATCCTAAAATCTCCCTTAATGACTATCAGTAGGAACCTAACTCTTATGGTGACTGCAAAGGTGATTAGATCCACCTTTCAACCATCATTTCTAATCAAAGTTCAACGCATGCTTTTCAAAGCACTCAAACACTCCCATGGAGTCTCATGAATACATCATGTAAAAATATCATCCAAAAACTAAGGAAATAAGCCTAGCTACCAAGCATTTATAGTTTGACTACATATTACATAATTAGGGCACGAAAGTGACCCAAATATAAGAAAAGACCCACTAAGGGCTATTTTGACCCACTCTTGAAAAGCTAGAGCGGATTAAAAGTGGATCCAAAGTGCCTTCAATGCATGACCCTTCCAAGGGGCTTTCGATCCCTGTTTTGCGCTCTTTCAACCTCGCCAAAGTCCTTTGACCTCCTTAATGGTAATATTACTCTATGAGGAATCTTTTAAAAGAACTAGGGAGTCATCAAGAACCTCAAGAATCATACGTATCTCATCCAAAGGTCTGAAGGAAATTTGCCTTGTATCAAAATGGGAACTGAAGTAAACCCTAATTTGTGATATTTCTTCTCTTCTCTTTCTGGAGTGAAATATAATTTTTTGTTATTATATTAGTTCTTGTTGTCGAACTGATGATTTGATTTATTGGTGTTTGTTGTATTTTTTGAAGTTTGTGTTTGTACAAACAAAACAACAATATTGGTGTTTTTGGTCACTATTGATGTTTTTAGTGTGTGTGTGTTATGTCGGTTGTGTTGGTGTTGCTGGTTGATTTGTTGTTGTTCGTGGTAAATATGGTGTATTTTATATTAATTAGTGATATTATTGTTGTTCTATTAAACAAAATCTTGCTACTGATTTTTTTTTTTTTGGGATAAATTAACAATCTAATACAACAGATTAACCATCTGTTGCAATAGATGAACTATTTGATGCAACAGATGAACTATCTATTGGATGAAATCCTATCAACAATTCCAACTGGATGACATGTCCAAGACTTTAATTTCTTTAAATAGATTATTTATTTGTTGCAATACATGACCCTTGTGTTTGAAAAAATCTAAACAATATTGACAGTTGATAATAGTTCCAACAGATCACTCATATGTTACAATAGATGAATGATCTGTTGCACAGATCAATCATCTATTTCAACAAATGAGTGATCTGTTGGAAGAATTCATAATAGTATTGAAACTGATTTTATCGTTTCCAATAAATTACTCTTCCGTTGCAACAAGTTAGTTGTATGTTGCAATAGATAACTCACCCGTTACAATAGATGAGTGATCTGTTGGAACCGCTATTTTAATGTGTTATACTTGTTAGATTTACTGTTATCTTTTATTAATGATGCATTAATTAATCATGATATTTTTTATTTTTCTATTATTTTTAGATAACATGGCTCCCAAAAAAAAACCCGAATCAAGTTCAAGTAGAGGAATAAGTGAAGCAGCTAGGTTACATCCACCACTCTATGAGCTTGCTTTATAAGAAATATCTCAATAAGAAGCAAAATATAATGAACATGGGGATGAGGAATATTTCAAAAGAGATAATTCAATTGATAATAGTCTTTACACTGAAAAGTTGGTCAAAACCTTTAGCATTTATAGTTGTTCTGTGAGAATGCAGTGCACGGTGCCACAGATTTAACTCGTGATTTTGTGGTTAAGTCAGTCATGAAAAAATCTTTTGATACCTTCAGAAAAATACTTTAAGTCCAAAAATTGGTGGCTTATTTCAAGGGAAGATACTTTGGGCAATATCTTGATTTGTCGGAGGATAACAATGCTCATTTCCAAATGACTATGGTATATAATCTTCTCAAGCGTAGGTTTGTGTATGAAAATAAAGATAAGATGGATGAGGTGTGGGTAAATTACAGTGGTATGCCTGTTTGTTTTGGGTTGAAGGAGTTTTTCATAGTTATTGGACTAAAATGTTATCCTTCTTCTCAGCCTATACCTATTCTAACCCAAAAAAGAACCCCACATATCAAAAAAGGCAAAGGCAAGTCAAGTGATAGTGATGACTTGTTCTCCCTTGTTGGTCTAAGTTTCAAAAACAAAAATTTAATAGAAGCACTGAATGATAAAATACTTTCAAAGAAGCACAAACAATCGTTACGCTTGGTTTGATTTATACATAATATTCTTTAGGCAAGAGACGTTAACAACAACATATTACTTGGTTTAATAAAACTCTCTGAGGATCTTAAGGCATTTAAAAACTATCAGTGTGGTTATGAAAGTTTCAAAATGACTGCCAAATATTTGTTGACTTTATTAATGCCAAAGACACAACTTAAATGGCTTTCCATGGGCTTTCATGGTAAATATTTCTTTTATATTATGATTCATTTTTTTTTAATAATACTTTTGATTTATTGACCTTATTTTATAGGCTTGGACATTTGAATCCATTCCTTATTGAAGACAACAAGTGAACTATCAGGAAGAAGTTTCATATCCAAGAATCCTGAGATGGTTGTCGGTCAAAACTGATAAAACAACAAAATTTGTTGATCCCTTCAACCCCTGAAGGAAGCAGTAAGTCTAATTCTTATTAATTTTTTATTTTAATTAATAATTTCTTAAATAATTTAATCATCATTCAAATATATGTACTGATTTATTATAGATTGTGCATTCGTGGCTTGTTTTGACCAGTCAAGAGTTGAAGATATCATTTTTCTTACTTTATGATCTGTGGTAACTTTATTGGACCATAAGATCATTAGTAGAATAAAAAAGAAATTGTTTGGAGAAACAACCACCACAAGAAAAATAATTTTGGAGGGTGGGCTTATTGTTGTTGATGGTGTTAGTAGTGATAGAGCTGTTGGTGGTGGTAGTGGTAGTAGTTCTGCTATTGGAACTAATGATGCTCCTCTTGTTGTTTTTAAAATAGAACCATTATGATTATGATCATACTGGTTTTTATAGATTTTGCCCCTCATAGCAATGTTTGGCATGCAAATGTCAAAACTGCAAGGCAAAACATGATGGATAGATTAATGCTAATAATGCATTAACTGCTTCTGTAAAGGAATTAACATCTATGAGGGGTTTCATTCCATCAAAGAGGATTTCATATACATGCACTCCATTAGAGATTAAGTAGCTAAGAGGAGAAGGAAAGAAATTTCCAAGGCATTATGAAGCATCAAAAAAGAAAAATTGCAACTCTTCTATCCTTGTCTTGCACTTTTGAGCAATGTACAAGGTCCACAGGAGAGCAACTGTAATACCCCGCAAATTCTAAGCTTGACTCAGTCCTTTAAAGCCTACTAAGGGGTCCCAGACTAAAATTTTTTTAGCTAAGTATCAATACTTAGAATCATTTTATCCTTCCAAATTTGGAAGATTTTATTTTTGACCTTCCCAGCCTTAATTTTTAAATTGATTCATGATCAGGGTCACTTGTAGGTCATCTTGGGCGAGTTTCAAATTTTTTGAACTAACGTAAGGGCAAGTTTGGATGCCCAAAATAGTGAAGGGTCGCGATAGCCCCACGTCGCAAGGGCTAGTAAAACCCAAGTAAGGCTCACACCGCGATGGCTACTTGACCCGAGTAGGGGTCACGTCACGATGGCTACTTGACCCAAGCAGGGGTCGCGATGCGATGGCAGTCCTGTTCAGCATTATTTTAATACGGGTTATGGGATGAAAATAGGTTATTTTCCCTACCTTATTCAGCCTTAACTCAAAATTAATCAGCCTATAGGGCAAACTTTAATTCTTTCTCTCAAACTCTCTCAAGAACAAGCATTAGGGTTTTCAATTCAAGATTCAAATCTCAAGAATTCTACCATCAATCTTCTAAAAAACATGCATAAAGGTATGTGATGTGTTCATCCAAGGGCCCCTTTCACCCTTGGATTTCAAGAAACCCCTTTTAAGATCTTAAACCATGATTTCCATGTTGTGGGTTGTTTGTATTCATGTTAATATTATTGTGTAATTTGCAACATGATGTCTTTAATGAATTTCATGAATTTATGTTAGCATGTGGGTTTAAATCTTTGAAATTGAAGTGATTAATATAGACATGATGTATTGAATTATTATTCATGCCCAAGTATAATGTGATGCCTCCCATGTGTTTGCCAAAAATTCCTAAGTAATTGTGCAATTTGATCCATTGTTGATCTTAATTATGAACTCGTGAAAGAACTACATGTCTAAAGGACTCCCATGTTAAAGCTATGCGTTGAAGGTGTTTTCCAGAATGCCTATGTGAATTGTTAGTGTACTTATGACATGATATCATGCATCCCTATACATGTACATATTCAAGATTTACAAGTGTTTGACGAAATGGCTTAGAAAGTGAATTATGAACATGTGGCCATTGTCGGGCCTTCAAGATTTATGTTACGCTTTACTCTTTACGCGATCGAGTCTTGGGGGTATTTAATACCCGACAATTTAGTTGTATACCTAAAGCCAATGTTAGTTACAGAATAGTCTCAGTCAGGTCACGATTAGTGGTACTTTTAGTCAGTTCCAGAATCTAGGAAAGCTCAATAATTCAGTACTAATCTAGTCCAGTTCAGTAATAGTTCAGTTAACCTAGTATAAACTAGGATATCAGTTCAGTGTCTATTCAGTTGGGAGTATGATTCAACATCGAGTGAACCCAAGGATGGGGACTCACCTTCCAGTAGAGGGAGTAATTCTTAAAAGCAATCCTTGCATTCCAGAACTGCGTAGCCAGAGTAGGTTAAGACATCAAACCTGCCAGTTGAGGGTTGATGAGGTGTTTTATCCTGTTAGTTGATAGTTCCACTATTCTTATTAGAGTACCTCCCAGATGAGGGTATCTCTTTAGTTGTATTTACCCATAGTACGGTACTATCACCCTTCTTTTTAGGGTTACATGTTGGACCTTAAAAATCTATTTAGAAAAGGGTCATGTCGGTTAGATGATTACCTCCCACAGTCTCAGTTTTAGATTCAGTCTCAGATTAGAACTCAGTATAGTTCTAAAGACTTCAGTACTGTCATATACGGTCATCCAAATTATAGTAATATAGTATCAGTAAATTTAGATATCAGTAAATTAGCATTCAGACTTAGTATCCAGTATCATCACAATTTCAGTTACAGTCTATGTATTCATGCATGCACTTCTATTCAGTCATATCCATATTATTCGATTAGTATTGTTCATGCATCATGAACCCATGCATTTCAACCTACCTCACTGAGCATACCAGTACATTCAAAGTACTGAAGCATGATTTTTGTACTATGATGTCTTATATCATAGGTTCAGACGCACTGACCCCAGAGCATCCTCAGTAGTACAACTTCTCAGCAGACAGCGTAGTGGTGAGTCCTTATATTTCAAGGACATGATTATTTTTAGCATTTCAGTTATTTTAGCAGTCCATTGGAGTTAGTTGGGGACTTTTCCCATCGACTCCATATTTTAGAAAGTTTAGAGGCTTATCAGACTAGAGTGTTTTTCAGACAGTTGTTTCTAGTATTCAATTTTTTGTATATAGTATTGTTTTCAAATTTGAACCTTATGGCATTTTCTACATCTACTTCCTTATTTTGTTATTACAACATCTTCATTATTCAGTGCTCACAGCAGGTACCAATTATGGGTTAGCTAGTAGTCCTTCGGGATTGTTAGTGTCGTGTAGCATCCGGGGTACAGACTCGGGGCGTTACAGCAGCATGCGCTGAAGAAGGTGAATATTTATCATATGTTCCAACAAACAAATAGACTAAATATCTATTTCAATAGATGATACATCTGCTGAAAATTATCAAACAGATATAGGCATCCGTTGCAATAGATGACTAACTTATTGTAGCAGATGTATTATATGTTGCAACATATATCTCATCTGTTGGACAAAATCAAGTAGGTTTCCAACTATTTTAATTTATCCCAATAGATGACCCATCTGTTGCAATAAATGGTAATCTATTGGGACAAATTACATCAAGACTTCCTTATTTTTTTAGTTTGTTCCAATAGACGAGTCATCTGTTTCAACAGATGGGTCATCCATTGGAAATTGTCTTTCAGGTCTTCCTTCTATCTTAATTTGTCCCAACTAATGACCTATATGTTGTAATAGATAGGTCATCGATTGGGACAAAATAAAATAGTAGGAAGACCTATTTGATTCCCTTCAACTGATGAGTTATTGTTTTTTATTTTTTTGTATCTCTATAATTAACATCGATAATTCTGGATTTCCAGGTGGGTGCCATAGTAGAACTATTGCTGAATAACATATCACAGTTGATAATCTATCAACTACTTCCAAAGAGAAAGAAAAAGTGAATCCCGCTAGTCCGAAAGAACAGAAGAATTATTTGTTTGAAGGGTTCAACATCTTGGACTAGGCTCCCAAAAAACTAACAAACTTGATCAACGACTATTCAGAATGGATTGTTGATGGGCTATTAAAAAAGCTTCATGCCAACAATTACATAAATCATTTTTAAAAATATTGATTTATATAATTTTTATTGTGAAAACACGACATTAACACATATAAATCGTTCAGAAAACAATATGAAGAACACTACAAAGTGAACCAATCGGGTCTTGGTTTTTATATGTTCGACTTTGTTGTTGCACATCCCAGAATGAAGAATTGGTTCTATTTGATGTCACATCCCTAAACTTGCTGGAATCCACGATGAGGTTTAAATACCATATATATATATATATATATATATATATATATATATATATATATATATCTTACTATTAATACTATATTTAATTGTATCTATTTATTAATTTTATTATTACGTAATCTGAAATATACATCACATTGTTGTTATTTTTTACTACCTCTAAAAGAAGGCCAAGTTGCAAATACAACAACAATATAGATACACGACAGGCAACTATTTGTTCAAAGTTTACATCAATAAAGCCTATGATCTTTGTCAATAATAATTGGAAGTTTCCCGAAATAAGGAATGTTAAATCAACATCATCAAAGGTTTCAGCATTCCAGCTGGCTTACCTTGGCACTTGGTCGATGAAGTGTCATCCCAATCAATTATAGTGATGGGATCCATTGGGTGTTTGCTATCGTTGTTCTAAAACAGAGGAGCATCCGAGTTTATGACTCGATGTCTCAAAGGAAACATTCTGGGCCATGATCTTGGATATGAAAACTGGCCAAAATTTTGCCTACTTACCTTGATATAAGTGGCTTTTTGGATCAAAAGATTTGTACTGATTGGTCGACTATTGAAGTATACCGGAATAAAATAGGTGATCCATTTGATGTAGAATATGTTGAAGGAATTGCTCAATAATCCAGTGGTAGCCTGTAAATATCATGATTTAGTTCCATTTCATAAATTTCACAACTCTTACATTAATTATAAGATATGGATTATCTGATTTTTGCAAATGCAATAATTGTGATATTTTTGTTGCCTATTGTGCCAAATATTTGAGTGATGGATTACAAGTTCCAAATTATTTAATTGACACCGGATTACTCCGTAAAATATATGCTACTCTTTTATGAAAATAGAGAAACAAAGGCTCAGAAACCGTATGCAAGAGACATTAAAGATCCATGACGATCAAAGCCAAATTTCATAGCACCGGATGAAGAACAACTTGTAAATATTGAATAGATATTTATAGATTGAGTTTGTCAAAGTAATAATCTCGCCTTAGGAATTGTTTTCTATTGCAAATATGTAATACCCCAAATTTTCTTTAAGTCGAGTTTCATCCTTAAGGGGAGTAAGGGCTGACTTCCCAAGTGAGAAGTATTTTTAAACCATATAGAATTTCTCCAATATTGACTTTTTTTTATGTATAGAATTGAATAAGCTTTCCATCAATACCAAATTCACCTTAATCCGACACTTGGGCGAAGAGTTAGAGCTATTTTAGTGAGATAGTGTGCCACTTGACACTTTAGCGCGTTGCGGAGCTAGCCAAAATGACAATTGTCAAATTCCAGTGAGACTCCGCAATTCCACCATGTTTCAGCGTCTTTCCAGTTCACAACCAAGGTGGCAACACGATTTCCACCGCATCACGCCGTCTAGCAGTTTCCCAATTGTCCACTTTCCGGTAAGCTGGCGCGATTATGGCGCGTCGCGCTAACATGAATAATCAAAAAAAAATTTCCAGTTCTGGATTTTAAATTCCAAGGGGAAAACGGTCATTTTTCTACCCCTATATATACCCCTTAACATGAGATTTCTCATTATTTCACCCAAATATACTAGTTTTCTCTCAACTTTCTTCAACAACCATTAGGGTTCATAATTCAAGACCTAAATCATTAAGGTTTTGCCGTTAACAGTTCAAGGATCATATACTAAGGTATGCAGATGTTTATTCTTGGGTTTGTTCCAGTGGAGAAGTTCAAGAATCCTTTTCTAAATTCAAAGATCTTATATTTATGAGTTTTCATGAGTCATGTGAATTGAAGTTGAAGTTCATGTTATTATTAAGTTTTAATTCTTGTTTTGTTTTCGATGTTTCAAGATTTGACCCCAGTATGTGATATTCATGTGATGTTCATGATTAAACCCTCTTGAGGTTGCATGTTAAGTGATGTGTTTATGTCAATTAAGTGTAGAAATTATTGAATAACCAAAGCATGCTCCCCATATGTTTGATAAAATATTTATGTGAAGGAATTAGAGCCATTATAGCATGTTTACTAGAAATCTCCAATTATGTGTTAAAAAATGCATGCCAAGTGTTTTTTAAAAAGACTTAGTGAATGAATTGTGACATGTTAGCATAAAATCCTCAATTATGTACACTTGAATGCATGTTATGTGTTTATTGCAAGATCTTGTGGGATGATTTATGAAATGTTGGTGTGCATTCCCTATGTAAGTACATATTAGTATTTCCAAGTGTTTGAAGAGATGTTTTATTGAGTGTATGGTGAATATATTATTATAATGTTAATGTTGGTTATGAATTCAAGAAGTCATGTCTTGTTAGCTTTCTTCTATCGAGTCCTGGGGTTACTTGTACCCAAAAAATATAGTTGTGTGCCTAGAGCCGAGTCAGTCTTAAGATAACCTCAGTCGTGCTAAGATAAGTAGAACTCATATAATTATAAAATGTAAAGAGATTTAGTAATCTCAGAATTAGTGTAATCCAGTCTCAGTATCTATCTAATTCAACCCAGTATTCAGTTCCGATTCAATAGTATTCAACAGTATTCAGTATCCCATAGTTTTTGGTATTCAATCTAGGCTTCAGTGAAACTCAGTAAGCTATCAAGAATTCAGTAGCATTCAGTCAGATAGTAGATTCCAAGTAGTATTCCGTCAGATAACGGAACCAAGTGAACTTAGTCAAGAAATATGAATAATAACAGATTCAACTCAGTCTAAGTCCAGTTAAGAATCAGTTCAGAGTCCTTCAGTTGGGAGTAGGAACTAGCATGGAGCGAGTGCAGGGATGACGGCTTCCCCTTTAGAGAGGCAGAGTCATTAGTAGCAATTCCTGTACTCCAGAACTGCGTAGCCAGCGCAGGACCAGGAGTCACCCGTTAGATTAAGGCTTGACTTAATTATCATACTGCCTTAGGCTTGACTTTCTGTTCAGGGTCACCCATTAGAGAGGCTTGACCATAGCAGTGGTCTTTACCCGTGGCACGGTATTGACACCCTTTCAGCTGGGGTTACAAGTTGGACCTCACTAGTTAGATTCGAGGTATGTCGGTTAAGTGAGAACCCCAACAGTTGCAGTTTCAGTATCACTCTTTAGAGTAGAAATCAGTAATCAGGACTATCAGATACAGTCACCCACCTCAGTAAGTAACTTAGATAGTTCCATAGATTCATAGACCACCCGCTAGATAGGCTTGGTCTCTCATAAAGTTAATCAGTATTAGTACTAATAGATCCAGAGATCACCCATCAGATAGGCCTAATCTCAAAATCAGTCCATTATTTCTATTATTAAAAGATTCAGAGATCATCCGTTAGAGAGGTTTGATTTCAAATTTAGTCAGTCGATAGTAGCAATCTCAGAACTCAATTATTGATATAAGTAAATTCAGTTATTTATTATTCTAGAGTTAGTAAACTCACATATCAGTATTAGAAGACCCAGTCATCAGTAAGTTCAGTATTCAGTAACCAGTATTCAGAGTTCGTATTCAGTATTACTGCGATTCCAGTTTTGGTTTGTGCATTCATGCATATGTCTTCATTCAGTAATCTCATGTTATTCAGTTTTATAACTGTTCATGCATTAGCCCTTGCATTTAGCCTTACCTCATCTTGCATACTTAGTACATTCCCACGTACTGATGCATTTGCGCTATGGTGTTTTACTTTACGCCATAGGTTCAAAAGCACGAGCCCCAGAGCACCCTTAGCAGTCCAGACTCAGTCAGCCCTAGTAGTCATAGTAGTGAGACCTCATTATTTGAGGATGCTTCTTATTTCAATATTTTATTAGACTCAGTTTATTTTCAGTAGACGGAGTTAGTTAGGGACATGTCCCATCAGCTCCATAGTTCAGACAGTTAGTGGTTTTTCAGACAGATGTATCAGTATTAAATTTTTTGTTTTGAGTATTTTAGATGTTTTGAACCTTATGGCAAGTTTCTGCCAGTTTTCCACATCTATTATATTATATTATGTAGTGCTCAGGTACAGATATCAGCAGAGGGTTATCTTGTTGTCCTTCGGGATCATGAGAACCGTGTGGCGTTCCGATTCCAGAAAATCGGGGCGTTACAAAATATTTATAATTTGTATCCATAACAATTTTTTACATTTTATTTATTTCTTTATTTATTTAATTTAATGTAATTTGTGAAGGTTTTGATTTATTTTATTTTGTCTATAAATTTTGTTTTATACTTAGATTTGAACTTATTAATTGAAATGGAATAGTAGATTCAAATATTGCAACAGACAATTGATCTATTGCAACATATGTCATATCTGTTGAAAAATATCTAACACGTCTTCCTACAAGTTTGAATTCTTCCAACAGATAGACTATCTGTTGCAACAAATAGTTCATCTATTGGAACTAATTAAAATAATATTACTATTGTAACAGATGAACCATCTGTTTCAATAGATAGTCTATCTGTTGGAATAATTCAAACAAGTAGAAAAATGTGTTTGATAATTTATAACATATCCATCATCTGATGCATTATTTTTTGTACTAATTCATAAGTTTGCAAATTTAATAAAACCATGCAATTGTCATCAATCATAAAAAATAAAAAAATTGACATTACTTAAATAATATACAATCAAGTTAAAACTTAGAATAAAAATTGTCATCATTTTTTTACATTTTCATTTTTTAACACAGGCTTCAAACTTCCATATAGGATCCTAGCAGCCTTGACCTCTTGCATCCTTGCCACAGTGTTGTCACACAGAAAAAACCTTGGTAATGAGATTGCAGTGCGGGTTATAAAACATTCGATATATGCAAGCGAGTATGACCCGGATGTGAAACCGATTTCATTTTTGTCAAGGTTCTTTTTTCAATCTTCAAAAGTCCATTTTTTCTGAAAACTTCCTCTGGCAAGTCATCATTCATTAAGTTCACTTTTCTCCATCTAACAATTTAGCGAGCAACTCCAATACTAGCTGCACCATAGGGAAAAACTCATGGTCCTCGAAGCATGGTAAGTTGCAGTCATAGGCATTAATATGTTCGTTATGGGGGAGGATCTCAAGAGTCACATAATGTTTTTTCCCAGGTTCATGACTGAAAGAATTCTCTTTGCCCCGATCTAACTCGTGTCG
This sequence comes from Capsicum pubescens, assembly GCA_030864215.1. NCBI lineage: Eukaryota > Viridiplantae > Streptophyta > Magnoliopsida > Solanales > Solanaceae > Capsicum > Capsicum pubescens. The sequence continues at coordinate 189,540,665 of CM061538.1, read as the reverse complement.
TATGGAGATGGCCTCTTCCCTATAACATAGTTAATCATATATTCATCCCATTTAAACTGTGAAATTAACATCTCAAGAACTAGGACACCGAAAGTGGTCAATTTTGTAAAGATTACATCGTACCTACTCTTGAGATAGTTGTAGAAGTTGAGGTCCATTATCTTATCACAAGGATCATATGCTTCGCTGTATACGATGTGCCTTGCCATCACAAGGAAGAGAATTTCATCAACATGCTATTATATAAAAATACAGGTTTTAAATAGGTTAGTAATTTTAAAAAAAAAACTAAAAAAATGAAACAGATTTCCCATCTATTGCAATAAATGGTCCATAAGTTGCAATAGTTGGGTAATATGTTGCAATAGATGATCGATCTGTTGCATAGGTTTTCTAAATCTGTCAATATATTAGCTATCTTCTATGACTTATGCAACAGATGGACCACCTGTTGCAATAGATGACTCATCTGTTGTGTACCCTCTCTGAACTTGTGTTAACAGATTACCTAATCTACTGCAACTTATGTAGCAGATAGATAATCTGTTAAAAAAGATGACTTAGAAGGTTAGGTAATTAAAAGTAAAAACTTACCCTATCCTCGTACCATTCATACATATTTTTCATCATCTTTGAAGTCTTCAGAGGAAAGTGGATTCATCATAAAGCATGTTGCGGGTTTCTTGGAATTCTTGTGGTTTCTTAGAGTCAACAGCCTGTTGGTGCCAATAGTTGCATATATGTCCACCTTTCATCAATGGTACCTAAACTTCATAAGCATTTGATAGAGGAGGATTTGCAATTTTTCTTGATTTCCTATTTGAGAGTATACGTCCAATTGATTTTTTTCTTCTTTCTAACCTCCTCTGTAGGAGTGTATGGCTTTTGTACCTGATGGTATGACCCCCTTCTTGGATTTCAATTCATTGACAACATTAGTCAGATCATCTATTTTTTAAAGAGCTCATTCTATCTATCCATGTAGTTTTTGCATTTGCAAAGAGAACATGAGCTTGAAGAGAGGTTAGTTGGACCATTGAAAGAGGTGACTGGGAAATCATCATCTTCTAAAAGGTTAATTTTGGTTTCAGATATATTTATTTTTGATTGATCATCTACAATATGCTCATCATCATGGTTACCACTAATATCAACAACTCCACCCATAATACCCCTATAAGAAGCAACCAAATCTGTTGTAGCAGGTTGGTCATGAAGAGCCTCAACATGAGGTTGATTTTGCCTAACTACTCTTTTTATTGTTGTTGCTCCAGTCAATTCCTTTTTTATTAACTATATTTTTGGGTCTGCTATTTTATGAATGAGACCTAGAGTACTAAAAAAATTCACCCTCAATCCTTGCTGAGCAGGTATAATCCATAGGTGTATAACATATAAATAAAAGTAGATACGTTTAAATCAAATAATATTTTATAGTCAATTGGGTAATATGTTAACACAGATAACTTATTCAATAGATAATCTTTCTTTTACAATAGATAATTCATCTGTTACAATAGTTTAACTATCTTCTTTATTAGATTACCCATCTGTTTCATACGTTGCAGTAGATGGGTAATCTATTAAGCCAGGTTCAAATAACCAAACCAACATATGGGTAATTTGTAATAAAAGAGACTCTTCTGTAGCAACAGATTACCCATGTGTTGCACCAGTTGCTATAGACAAGTAATCTATTAAGAGAAATTGCAACAAATATTTCATCTGTTGCAACAAAATAACCCATCTGTTTCAATATCTTTCTTTGAGTCAAATTATTGTACATGAAAGAAGACGTACTCATCATCTGGAGGATTAAAGAGATCAACCTCCTTAATTATTGTGTTGCTCTTTACAGCCAACCACCTTAAGGATCCTTGCATGAGAAACCTCATCCAAGTAATCCTTGACCTACTTTCGGAGGTAAGGAATAACTTCAAATGCCCAAGACTTAAAAATATGAATAGAAAGAAAACAAAATAATTCATAATAATTATTCAATATAAATTAATGCAAGAGTAAAGAAATAGTGATTAAATTTACCATGAAAGCCTACAGAAAGTCGTGTAAGCTGATCATCTTTGGGGATAGTTTTGTCAATAAATATTTTACCATCAACTTGTAGGTTTCATATCCCCAGGGATAAATATGGAATTTATCCAAATCTTGAGCAAGCACCAGCAAATCATCTTCTATGACTTTGTTGATGTCACTTGCCAGTATGATGAATGGGCAGACCAAACTAAGCACAATTGCTCCATGTACTTCTTTGGTATGTCTTTTTTATTAAGATTTTTTATCAACGTTTGGGCTTTGTAGCCACGTCCAATAATGTCTAGCAACCCTTCTATTTTTTTGTTGCCTTTGTTGGTTTTGGTGGGTGATCGCTTGGATAATGTCTTGCCTTTATTTGATGGTGGTAGTTTGGGTATCTTGCTTGCCTTGGACTTTTTGCTAGGTATTTCCTTAAGGAGAGGTTTTCCTGACTGATGGTATCTCAAGCGAGTCACTATGGCAAACTCTTTCATGCCAAACAAATTGGCATTCCACAATAGTTAATCCATATTTTATCCATCTTTTTTCTTCCTCCTTCAAATCTTTATCACCCACGTACTTGATCCTAAGCTTGAGAAGACCATATATCATGCTCATTTAGAAGCGGACATTATTGTCCTCAGGTAGGATAAGAAAGTATCCAAAGAAGTTGTGCCTAAAAAAATCCTCTAGTTTTTCCTTCCTCATAATATTCCTAAAATCATCAAAATATTTTCCTATAACAGATTTAACTACAAAATTACCAGTTAAATCTATAGGGTTATCTATCGGCATCTCAACTTGAAACTTATCAATACTAATAGTTTTGACAGGATCATGTTGGAATTTCAATCTTAATTCACCTCCCATTGATGATGCATTATCATCATCTTTCTTGTTCTCCTTGGAAAATCTATCTTTTTCCTCAATTTCTACTTTCTCCTCTTCTTCATTATCTTTATCTTCTTTCTCTTCACTTTTATTTTCCCTACTACCCTCGACAAAAACTTCTCCACCTCCCTCAACATTGTTTTTCTTAGCTGCACCATCTTAATTTTATTTTCATATTTTTTCTTAGCTTTACTTTTTCCTAAAATAGATTATTTAGGAAGCTTCTCCGAATCCATCTGTACTCTAGTCTTTTTTGTTAGCTGGTTAAAAGTTGATCCACTTTCACTTTATTTTCTTTTGGAAGACATATTTTACCTATAAACAAGAGCAAAACAAAAAAACACTACATTGATGTCGACATAATTTTAAAAAAAGGTAACACAAAATTCAATAAATACAACTCACTATAAAAAATATTCCAACAGATGACCCATCTGTTGAAACACATGACTAATCTGTTGCAACAGATTAACAACTTGTTGTAATAGATGGGCTTCTATTGCAAAAAATCAGAAGTGTTGCTATTGGTTTATTTTCTTCCAACAAAGGATACATTGGTTGCAACAGATGGTTCATCTGTAGCAAGAGCTATTTTGTTTTATTCCAACAGATGATCACCTATTGAAATAGATGGGGAATCTGTTTGAAGACCAACAGATGTTCCACCTGTTACAACAAGTGGGTTATCTCTTGGAAGTTATCAAAACAGGTAGCAGTTCTATTTTTATAACTTCCAGTAGATAACCTATGTTTTGCAATAGAAGGATCATTTGTTGGATGAAATTGAATCAAGTCTTCCATAGTTCCATCAGATTTGTAATCTGTTGGGCAATAAAGCACCCCAACTCCACCAACACCACCACCGCCACCACTACCAATACCACCTATAACAACACTACTATTACCAACACCACCATCAATATCATAAATAACACCACCACCAACACCACCAATACCAAAACCACCAACAACACCATATACAAAACCACCACCACCACCACCACCACCAATACCACCACCACCATCACTAACACCACCAATACCAACACCATCAACACCATCACCAACACCACCACCACCAACACCAACACCACCAACACCAATACAACCTCCAATACCACCACCAACATCATCAATATCAACACCATCAATACTAACACCACCAACACTACATATACAATCACCACTAATACCAACACCAATACCACTACTAATACCACTATCACCACCACTACCACCAATGATAAAATCACTACTAATACCACCACCACCACCAATACAAACACAAATAATATGAACACCATCACCAGTACTAACACCAACACCATCACCATCACCATCACCACCACTACCAATACCAACACCAACACCAATACCACTACCTCTACCACCATCAATAAAATAAAAACAAATAACAAAACAAGCAACAAACAAAATAAACAAACAACACTAATAGTGTCAAAAACACCACCACCAATACCACCAACACCACAAAAACCATCCAACAACACCACGATAGTAACAAAATACTGCAATAAAAACTAGGGTTTTCTCGAGTTCTTCCTATATTTTTTAGCATCAAAACTCAAAATTGTTAACCCATTATTGAAGATAATACAATTAAAATTCTTCTTTTTTATCATTAACTAAAAATCCCTAATTTTTAGAAATTACAATAAATGTAGAACTTTTCTCAAACTCCTTTACTTGCAAAGAGAGAGAAAACAACGGATACAAGTAAGAAGAAAATTGAAAATAATAACTGTGTGGTCAAAAAATAGGAAGAAAATTAATCTGTTGTAAGGAGTTGAGAAATATGTTGAGTAGTTGTTTGTATTATTTAGATAGAAAGTGAAGAGAGGGAACTTGAGACTTGAAATGATGAAATATTTTTTTCACAACTAGATAATTTGTATGGGTTGATTTGTATTTTATAAAAGAATGACAAGTTTTGAAAATATTAATTTGGTCCGAATTGATCTTAATTAATTTTTTAATAGAGATAAATTTTAATTGTTTCATATTAAATAAATTTATTTTCACTAAAATTAGTTTTTAGCTATTAAGTTCAATTGGAACTTTAATGAATTTAATATTAACTTAATAATAATTTACTATTAATTATAATAAATAAAAACATTTGTTCCTACATATGACTCATTTGTGGCAAGAGTTCAATAATATGTTGGAAATAACCAAACAGATAACATTATCTGTTGCAATGAATGATCCTCGATTACAACAGATGATGTTATATGTTAAATTATTTCAAACAGATGAAATGTCTATTATAATAGGTTTATTGCAGTACATTATACAATAGTTGATCATGTAATTACAATGACATCAATTGATATTGTACTTACAATTATAAACTCATCCTTAGTTATAGCTAAAGCAATTTAGGTATTACAAATAATGGCTTGATATGAATCTTTCAACTCAAATTGATCAATTGATGACTCTGGTCAAGACGAACACATTAGTTGATCATGTAATTATAGTGAGATCAATTGAACTTGATATGAATCATTTCAACTCAAATTGATCAACTGATGACCTGGTCAGAACGAACACAATAATTGATCAAGTAATTGCAATGACTCAATTGAAATTGTAATTGAACTAATCAAATCATCCTTAATTATAGATAAATCACTTTATATATTTCAAATAATGACTTGATATGAATTATTTCAACTAAAATTAATCAGTTGATGACTCTGGTCAGGACGAACACAATAGTTGATCATGTAATTACAGCGACATCAATTGAAATGGTAATTGAACTTGTAAAATCATCCTAAATTATAGCTAAATAAATTTTGATATTTAAAATAATGGCTTGATATGAATTATTTTAACTCAAATTGATTACTTAATGACTATAACCTGGACGAACATAATAGTTGATCATGTAATTGCAATGCGATCAATTGAAATTGTAGTTGAACTTATCCTTAATTGTAGCAAAATCAATTTAGATATTACAAATAATGGCTTGATATGAATTATTTCAACTCAAATTGATGACTCTAGTCAGGAAGAACACAATAGTTAATCATGTAATTGCAACGACATCAACTTAAAATATAATTAAACTTATTAACTCATCCTTAATTATAGCTAAATCAATTTAGATATTTCAAATAGTGGTTTGATATAAATTATTTCAACTCAAATTGATTACTTTAGTCAGGACGGATACAATAGTTTACATGTAATTGCAACGAGATCAATTGAAATTGTAATTAAACTTATCAACTCATCCTTAATTATAGATAAATATATTTAGATATTTCAAATAATGATTTGAAATGAATCAATTTAACTAAAATTAATTAATTGATGACTTTGGTCAGTACAAACACAATAGTTGATCATGTAATTGCAATGACATTAATTAAAATTATAATTTATCTTATCAACTCATCCTTAATTAAAGCTAAATCAATTTACAACAACAACAACAACAAACCCAGTATATTCTCACAAAATAGGGTCTGGAGAGTGTAGAGTGTACGTAGTCCATACCACTACCTCTAAAGAGGTAGAGAGACTATTTTAAATAACTAAATCAATTTAGATATTTTAAATAATGGCTTGATATGAATTATTTAAACTTAAATTGATCAATTGAAGACTTTGGTCAAGACGAACACAATAATTGATCTTGTAATTACAACAACATCAATTAAAATTATAGTTGAACTTATCAATTGATCCTAAATTAAAGCTAAATCAATTTAGATATTTTAAATAATGACTTAATTTGAATAAATAGAGGACTAACCTGTTGCAACAGATGATACATCTGTTGAAATTTTTTAAATAATTGTAGATATTTATTAAAATAGATGTTCTACCTATTGCAATAGTGACATTATGGTTTTAACCCTTACAAAATTTCTTGGAAATCCATTCTCTAGACCCAATATGAATCATAGGTACGAGCTGTATATTGGGGTAGGAGTGGTATGGTCCAGTTATATACTGATCAGTGTTAGTTGGTAAGATAGTTTTGGTTACTGAAATGGGTACGTCTTAGAGGTATGAGCCATAAGGGATTGGTACGAGTCATATCATGGACTTGTATGGTAGACAATGTTTGATCCTTCTGGTATTTTATTCTGCTAGGGATACGAATTATGGTTATGGATCATATGTTGTGGTTATGACTTGGTTGGATGAGTCGTATACTGGATAGTGTTTGATCCAAGATTTGAGGATTGGATATGAGCGGTGGTTACCGATCATATAAGAGGGTATGAATCGTATAGGTGAGGGGTATCCCTGTGACATAATTTTAAGAGATTTACATGAGGATATTCTGGACATTTCCCTACTTACCCTAATTAGGACCCACAACTTCTAATATACTTAGGAGGTTATTTACCCTATTATTCTATTCATTAACACTTAGAAACTATTCCTAAACATCCAAAATTCTCTCAAGAGCTTTTGGGGCAAGAAGGCTAGGGTTTCAACTTAGGGGCTACTTTGGGGCTTGCTTTGGTGATTCACTTCCATCAATTCTTTGGTATAAGACATGATTCTCTTCCCTCATTGTAATGTCAACTAAAGGAATGGTTTATATGATTGATTTCATGGTTTTACTATTTCATGTTTATGGTTTTCAACTCTTATTGGGGGTTTTGATATTGAATGTTTGGTTTGGTTTCCTATGGTTTTAATTATGATTTTATATGTATTAATGGTGGTTTTGGAAAATTTTATTGCATGGTAATGGTTTGATGATCTTTGGAATTGGCTTTAGTTATATTATTCCCCAAGGTGTTTGATAAAATGCTTATAAAGATATGTTCATTGCATTGACTTTTGTTAATTGAACTCTTGCATGTTTTAAACCGAACAAAGGATTTATGTATGGTTTAAATGGTTTAGAAAGGCTAAAGTATAAGTGGTTATGCTTGTGTAGAACATGGAAGTTTCCTAAGTTATTTAATATGGTAATTGGAAGGGCACCTAAGGTCCCCTTAACCTAAATGGTTTGGCTATAGATATTACTTGCAAGTAAAGGGGTGGTATGACGATACCAATAATATTGGCCTTGGTTAATAAATGGTAAATAGATTTTTTGGACATGGTTTTAATTGGGCATTAATGGCGAGGTGTGTAGCTAAGTCGTGGAAAATGGTGATCCAGGAAGGACCAAAATCAAAAACTCATATTTGTCAATATAAGGGGTCTTGATGACCATGTACGTGTGTTATATTTTATATTGGGTGATTTACTAGTCATCCCATGGGATATTCTTTGTCGTGCAGCTACACTCGTTAGGGCCCTTTCAGCAGGGGGAGCTGAACCCATATTGCTCGTAGGTAGTTAGGGCGGCCAATCTACATATCCCAGGTAAAGGTTTTATGTGCATGCTAAACCCGATCCCTTTTACCGATAATTTATATGTATTGTTGTATGCATTATGGATGGTTTTACTTGATTTTATGACTGACATTATTTTATCCTTATCTGAGATTCATGCTGGCGGTCATTCGCTAACCCCATCTACTGGAAACTGTATACCCATACTATGCCTGAACTAGCCATTCTACTCCTCTTGTTTAGCACGCGGATTTGGTATTAGCATTTGGATGAAAAGAGATTAATATCAGGTAGACAAGGTGGCTTGATCTTCTTAAGAATTATAATATGAGTCTTCACTAGAACCCAGGTAAGGCTAATGTGGTTACTGATGCTCTTATTAGGTTATCCATAGGTATTTTAACTCACATAGAAGAAGGAAAGTGGGAATTGGTGAAGGATATTCACCGTTTGGCTAATCTTGGAGTTTATTTTTTGGACTCTAAAGATGGTGGTGTGGTGGTTCAAGAAGTAGTTCAATCATCTCTTGGTGCGGAAATTAAGGAGTAAAAAATGCTAGATCCTATCTTGATGAAAATCATGAGTGATATTTGTGGGCAAAAGGTAGTGGTGTTTAAGATCGGTACCATGGGCGGTTGTGTGTTCCTGATGTCGACGGGCTGTGGCAAAGGGTTTTGGCTGAGGTGTATGTGTTGTGCTACGTTGTTCATCCCAACTCAACTAAGATGTATCATGATCTCAAGTAGATCTATTGGTGAAATGGCATGGAGAGGGATGTGGCTAATTACTTGGCCAGGTACATGGTGTGTTAATAGGTTAAGGTTGAGCACATGAGGCTAGGAGGGTTGTATAAAGAAAGTGATTTGCCCAAATAGAAGTAGGAAATAATCAATATGTACTTTGTTACCGGTATTCCTCTATCTTGAAATCAGTATGATTTGATTTGGGTTATCGTGTATAGGATGACCAAGTCTGAGCATTTCTTGCCAGTGCAGACTACCTTTTTGACAGAGGATTATACACAGTTGTATGTTTAGGAGATTGTTAATCTACATGGGGTACCTATTTTGATTATTTCATATCATGGTTCACAGTTTACCTCTAATTTTTGGCGGTCTTTCCAGAAAGGGTTAGGGACTAAGGTTAGTCTGAGTACTATTTTTCATCCATAGTTAGATGGGCAAGCAGAGAGAACTATTTTGGGCCTATGTGATTGACTATAGTGGCAATTAGGTTGAGCATTTACCTTTGGTGGAGTTTTCTTACAACATTAGCTATCATTCGAGTATTGGTATGACTCCTTTTAAGTCATTGTATGGTAGGAGGTGTAGATCTCCTATTGGGTCGTTTGATCTTAGAGAAGTGGACATTTTTGGCCCGAATATGGTTTATCAAGTGATGGAGAAGATCAAGGTAATTTGATATAGTCTTAAAGCTACCCAAAGTCTCTAAAAGTCCTATGTGGATGTTAGGTGTAGAGACTTGGAGTTTGAGGTCGGGGATAGGATATTCCTTAAGGTATCCCCTATGAAGGAAGTGGTGCGGTTTGGCAAAAAGGGGAAACTCAGTCCGCGATTCATTGGTCCTTATATGATTTTGCAGAGAGTTGGCAATGTTTCTTATGAGTTGGAGGTACCATCTAGCTTATGTTTGGTTCATCCGATCTTTTATGTTTGTATGTTAATAAAGTTTCTTCGTGATCCTTCTTCGGTTGTTCCATTAGAAGGATTAGGTATTTTGGATTCTCTGTCTTATGAAGAGGTCCTAATTGAGCTATTAGATAGGAAAGTTTGTCGGTTGTGGACCAAGGATGTGGCTTCTCTTAAGGTTCTATGGAAGAACCAGTAGGTGGAAGAAACTACTTGGGAAATGGAAGAGGACATAAAGTCCAAGTATTCACATTTGTTTTCTTCTCCTTGGATTCGTGCAAAAGGTATGTGTCTTGAACACATCCTTATTTTTTGAGTTTGTTAAAGGAAAGATTAACTTCCTTGCGTCCTTGTTTTCAAACTTAGTTAAAGAGATGTTTGATAATGCAAATGACTCGGTGTGTGGTTACCCCTACCTTGTCTGTCATTCGAGGACGAATGTTCCTAGTAGGGGAGACTGAAATATCTTGGGTTTTGACCTTTAGAATATTTCCTAGAAATCTGTTCTCGTACCTAATGCGACTCATGGGTATGAGCCGTATGTTGGGGTACGAGTAGTATGGTCCTATCAAATACTGACCAGTATTAGTTAGTGGGATGGTTTTGGTCACTGGAATAGATATGACTTAGAGGTGTGAGTCAGAAAGGATAGGTATAAGTCGTATCATGGGCTCATATGATGGATAGTGTTTGATCCTCCTGGTATTTTATTTTGCCAGAGATATGGGTTATGGGTACGGATTGTATGTTGTGATTACAACTTGGTTGGATGAGTCGTATACTGGAAAATATTTGATCTAAGTGTTGAGGCTTAGATACAAATGGTGGATACCAATCGTCTAGGAGAGTACGACTCATATAGGTTAGTCGTATCCCTGTGATGGGTTTTTAAAGGATTTAAGTGAGGGTATTCAGGACATTTCCCTACTTACCCTAATTAGGACCCATGACTTCTAATACACTTTGGAGGTTATTTACCCTATTATTCTAATCATTAATACTTAGAAACTATTCCTAAACATCCAGTAATTCTCTCAAGAGCTTTTGGGGCAAGAAGGCTAGGGGCTACTTTGGGGCTTACTTTGGTGATTCTCTTCCATCAATTCTTCGATATAAGATATGATTCTATTTCCTCATTGTAATTTCGAATAAAGGCATGATTTATATGATTGATTTTATGGTTTTACTATTTCATAATTATGATTTTCAACTATTATTGGGGGTTTTGATATTGAATGCTTGGTTATGGTTTCCTATAGTTTTAATTATGCTTTTATATGCATTAATGGTGGTTTTGGACAATTGGATTGCATGGTAATAGTTTAATGGTCTTTGAAATTGGTTTTGGTTATATTATGCCCCCAAGGTGTTTGATAAAATGCTTATAAAGATGTGTTCATTGCATTGACTTTTTTAATGAAACTCTTGCATTTTTTAAACCTAACAAAGGATTTAATCATGGTTTAAATGGTTTGGAAAGGCTAAATGGTTATGCTTGTGGAGAACATGAAAGTATCCCAAGTTATTTAATATGGTAATTGGAAGGGCACAAAAGATCCCCTTAACCTAAATAGTTTGGCTATGGATATTACTTGCAAGTAAGGGGTGGTATGACGATACCACCAATAGTGTCCTTGATTAATAAATGGTAAATGGATTGTTTGGACAAGGTTTTAATTGGGCATTAATGGTGGGGTGTGTAGTTAAGCCGTGGAAGGTGACAGTCTCGAGGGAACCAAAATTGAAAACTCATATTTTTCGATATGAGGGGTATTGATGACCATGTGCATGGGTCACATTTTAAATTGGGGGATGTACTAGTCATCCCATGGGATATTCTCTGGTCGTATGGCTACACAAACTGGGGCGGCCCTTTCAGCATGGGAAGCTGAACCCATATCGCACGTGGATGGTTAGGGTGACCAAGATACACAACCCAAGTAAAGGTTTTAAGTGCATGCTAAACCTAGTCCCTTTTTCCAACACTTATATATGTATGGTTGTATGCATTATGGATGGTTTTACTTGGTTTTATGATTGGTATTTTTATATACTTATCCCAAGATTCATGGTAGCGGTCATTCGTAAACCTCATCTACTAGCGGTTGTATACCCACGCTATGCAGGAACCGACCATTCCACTCCTCCTATTTAGCATGCGAATTCGGTATGAATATTTGGACTGAAGTGGTGAGCTTCCATACTTTCGAACGGCATCATTTCATGTTATGGATTTCTTTAGACACTTTCTTTTATTTTGGATATTGGTTTTGGCCATGGTTGGGGGCATGTACCAACCAGATATTTTTACTCTTTTGGTTAGAGGCTTTGTGGTACTTTTGGGGGTTGGTATGGGCAGATCGGTATTGGTGTCGACTTTGGCATTGGAATAAGCTGGTGGACTGATATCATTGGACGATATTGTTGGTTGTTCTATCATATTTCATTTTGGGATTGACTTTCATATTATGTTTTAGTATTCCCTTTGGTTTATGGTCTATGGTTTGGTTTGGTATGGTTGGTCGGTTGGTAAGGTACGATTGGACTTGGTTGGGTCGGTCCTGGTTGGAGTTGGGATGGCCATTATGACAAGGCCCGGGGCCGGGTCGTGTCAAATGGATTACTTATCTATTGAAAATCATCAAATAGATATTGACATCTGTTATAACAAATGACTTGTCTATTGGAAATTATCTAATAGATGTTGTCATTTGTTGCTATAGATGACTGATTTGTTAGAAATTATCAAATAGATATCGTCATCTGTTGCAACAGGTGACTTATCAGTTGAAATTTTTTAAAATAGATGTATACATCTATTGCAACAGATGACTTATCTGTTTTAAGATCTTTTTTTTTTAATTTTAAAACAATTTTCTGTCCGATATAAAAACATAAAAAATACTAAGGAGGTCACACATTTTTTGGATAACTTAAAATATCCTCCTTGTGTTGTCTTATCTTGTCTTTTCAGTGCCACCATCATTGTTTTATCCTTTTTCGATTTTGAAGAGTTGAAAAATATTTGGTTTCGACTATTTAAACCATTTCAAAACTTTAAGAAAATTTCAAAATAATTTAAGAAATTATAGAGTCGCCACTTGATTTTTCAGAAAATATAAAGAAAAACTAAAAATAATACCTAAAAGATTCAAAACAATTTTTTTTTAAAGTTTAGAAATTCTGAGTAAGTGGTCCTATTAATTCTCTTGGAAGGTTGTTAAGGTATCAAGAGTATCCCTAACTTGCAATTATCCAGACTATTTGAAAATAACTTTTGACTAACTTTAAAAGGGAAAGTTGATTTTTGAAAAGAAATCGATTAAGGAAAAAATTTGTTTTCAAGATTTGTGCAAAATAAGTTTTGACGACTTAGCGGGAATTTTAACTAAGTCTAAGAAAACTAAAACAATTAGCATATAAAGGGGACGGGGAGACTAAAAGACTTAGGCTATTGAGTCCAAATCTACAAACCCTTTCTTAAGGTAATTTGGGCTTTTGTCCCATCTTCACTTGTCCTAATCCAAATACTTGGGCTTTTAGCCCATAACCTGTCCTAATCTAACCATTTGGGCTTTTGACCCATAAGCTATCCTAAACTATCTTTTTGGACCTTTGGGGGACCAAATCTATTTCACCTGTATTAGATTACAAATTTGGTTTCGAGGCCCCAAATGAATGAATAAATAAATGATTAAATGAATAAATAAATAATTCTATTTAGCCACAAAAATCCGAACTTTCTCATCATTTTGACAAAACAACATGCGAAAAAAAGAGGAATAAACATCTTGAATAGAAAATAAAGCTAGTACTTCATCTCTCATATGAAGATTTTGAAATCTATTAAAATAATTTGCAAGCAAATGACATGTTCTTGACTAAACCAATTACTATTTTACTAAGACAAAACAAATAATTGTAACTATTCTTTTTGACATAAAGAAAACAACTTTACATGCTAAAAACAAATATATTTGTCAACAATGGATTTAAACAAAGCATAAGTACGTCTTTTAAGCAAAGATTTAAACTTTATCTATAATAATCAATAAATAATGCCAAAAAGGTGATTCTCAACATAAAGGAAACAACTTTACATACTAAAAACAAATATATCCACCAATAATTAATTTAAACAAAGCATAAGTACATCTTTTAAGCAAAGATTGAAACTTTATCCATAATAATCAAAGAATAAAGCCAATGAAATACGTTCAACTATTTTTAGCTTATTTTTATACCATCAAAATAGCCATAATATCGATACCACAATGTTCTATGGCCTTCAAGGCCATCTGTATCAAACAATCCCGACAAATAAAATTACAACTACGAACTACAAAAAAGAAGGAGATGAACAAGAAAACGATAATAAACTAAAAAGAGAAAGATGTGTTTACCTTTCTTGGGGTAGTAAAACGGGACATCAAGCTTTCTTCTGAGTCTTGATCACCACCTAAAAGCAATCATTCGGGAATCCTGATTAGACTACCGCTTGAAAATTTTTACTAAAGAAAAGAAATTTAACTATTTGCTCAAAAGTTTTTCCCACTCTTTGAGACTTTTAGACTTTTTCCTTTTGAAACTTGATCTTTCTATCAAAATTGTGGTAGTATTTATAGAAAAGGATGGGGATCCAATTTTATTAATCCACTAATATGGGAGAAAGTATTTAGGGGTGTTTTTAGAATTTTAAAAATTAAAGATAAAGTGAGGTGGAAGATAAGGTGGAGAAAATTGCACAATGTAGTACAATTTTTGAAATTTAAAATTAGAAAAAGTACAAGGTTGAGGGGGAAATTGTAAAATGTAGTACAGTTTTTGAGTTTCAAAATTTGAATTTGAAAAAAGGACAAGGTTGAAGGGGAATTATACAATGTAGTACAATTTTTGAATTTTAAAATTGGAAAAAAAGACAAGGTTGAGGTGGAATTGTACAACGTAGTGCAATTTTTGAATTTCAAAATTTAAATTTTGGGATTTGAATTTGATTTGGTAGGAATTTGGTAGAAATTATGAGAGTTTTTGGGAATTTAGGGTTATTTAAAATATAATCCCAATTGAGATTTAAAATTTTGCCAAATTTTATTTAATTTTAACAAAATTGAAAATCAATTGGTTGATTGCATTGCAATTATGGCCAATTTGATTTCAATTATGGCCAGATCTAATAGATTAGCTAAATTAAATTAAAATTCAATACAAATTAATGCTTCCTTTAATCCCGAGCTTTTTGATTTAATAAAGTCAAATAAATATTTCTCCAAATAAATTAATTTTGAGAACAAATTTTATTTAAATCAAGTCTTTATCCGTTTAGATTAATTTTCAAGCTTAATCAGTAAAAGTTCAATTTTGATAAAAATATTCATTTAAGTAACAAAATTTATACAATTTTGCATATGTAAATACAAAAATGTATAATTGTCAATTAAATGACAAAATCAACCGAAATAAATATTTTAGAGCGTATTTGTCTGGATGAAATAAATATTTCAACTTTATTAAAAATTGAAGAAACTAAAGGTTAAATTTAGTTGTACAGGGCAAAAATTAGGTGTCAACAACTGTCCCTTCCCTTTGGGTAGAGTGAATGCAAGTAACCCTAAAGGAGTTTGACATTCCTAATTTTTGTCCGACTAAAAATTTATTTATGAAAGAGATTGGTTTTCGCATGAGTTTTATGGAGTTATGGCCGGACCTCAGTATCAGGTTTCCTACATATCTCAGGTTACATAAGAATTCTGTCCGTTATTAGTTCATAAAGCTTGATTTAAAACAGAATCTTCAAGAAATTCACAAGTTATTTCAGTTTTCGTATTTTTTATGAAACCAAAAAGCTGTGGAATAAGGATAATGGGGGGAGGTTCGAATGTAGTCTAGTTTTTAACATAGAGCCCAACCTACATATCCCTGAGACTCAGGGAATCAGACTGCTTGTAGTTTGACTCAATCAATAGAAAAGATAGTCTTTTATTTCAGACAATCTTTGGTTTGGGATGAGTGACAAGTTGATTGAGTTATGGAAAAGTGGCTTGTAACCTCTTAGCCGTGAATATGGGATCCTTCACATCCATAGGCAAGAACTTACTTGGACATAATTTCCAAAACCCTAAGTATGTTATCACTCGAATTTGAATGAAAGAAAAAGGTTAACCTCGGCATGAGTTTAGAAATATCTCAAAGGTGAAACTAAAATCAGAATATCCTAAAATACCCATATGCCTTCTAATAGAAGTGTCGTTTGAAGGTGGTCGCAATCATCCTTTAACTTACGTCCAAAGAGTTTGACGTCTCTCTCTAGACCATGTCCTACTTTGCTGCTAAGAAAGAGTTCCCCATTATGCTACGTCCTATCTGGAGTCGTCCGTACCTGTGGTTTTGATTTAAGATTTTTATCCCCTCAGATACTCTCGATAAAGTCTAAAAAATTGTTAGTGCTAAACATAATTTACGTAAGGGATATATAGTTTTTTACCATATCTCCACATGAGTTGTTTCCTAAAAAGCTAAGTCATCCTCTTATATACCTATTTAGAAGGAAATAATTTGCAATAACAGACACAACAACCCTCTTGGTTGCTGTATAATTATCTCATTTGTCGATTGAATATGTTTTCAAAGTGGGGTGGCCCTTTTAGACACCGACGAGACTTAATGCAGAATGACCCCTGCAACCGTGTAATCTTATGCTGATGCGGAAAACCTTTTGGAAACCTATAATGATTGTTGTATGTGGAATGATAACCTCTTCAGTTATTGACAATGATTCTTTGCATGTGACCTCGGGTAAGTCTTGCGCATCTTTTGTATCGATACGACTTATAGATTTCCCTTGAATTGTTAATCTTTGGATAATCTTATGCATTATTTGATGTCAGATACGTATCAATTTGAGAATCTTGCATATTCTACGATAAGGATTTAGTTACTACTTATGAATAACCTTCAAACTATTGATCGTTGGGTATGTTTGCACACTATTCAGTTAGGATATTGTTGCGGCTTACGGATGCCCTATAAACTCAACTCATAGGTAATCTTGCACACTATCCTATTTCAAATAATATGACTTATAGATAACCCTCAGATTGTCAATTTTTAGGAAATTTTATATGTCGTTCGTCTTCAGATAAAGAATTAAAAACATCCCTTCGAATCATGTGCTTTTGATGCATTCAGATGTTGATTCATGAAATAATGAGATATCCTTGATGCTACAGTATTCTATCTTTGTGATTCAATAGATATTAAATACTGAGATATCCTCAATGCCAGCATAGGCTATCTCGCATGTCAATAAATATTAAATACTGATGATATCCTCGACATAACGTATGCTATCTCATGTGTCATAAGATATTAAATACTGATGATATCCTTGACACCAACGTATGCTATCTTGCATATCATCAGATATTAAATGCTGATGATATCCTCAATGTCAGTATATGCTATCTCGCGTGTCATCAAATATTAAATGCTGATGATATCCTCGACGCTAGTATATGCTGTCTCCCGTGTCATAAGATATTAAATGCTGATGATATCCTCGATGCCATTGTATGATATCTTGCTTGTCATCAAATATTAAATGCTGATAATATCCTCTATGCCAGTGTATGCTATCTTGCATGACATCAGATATTAAATGCTGATGATATCCTCAATGACAGTGTATGTTATCTCGCTAGTCATCAGATATTAAATGCTGATGATATCCTCGATGCCAGCGTATGCTATCTTGCATGTATCCTCGACACCAGCGTATGCTATCTCGCATGTCCTCTGACATTAAATGTTGATGATATCCTCGATGCCAGAGTATTCTATCTAGTGTGTCATTAGATATTAATTGTTGATGATATCCTCAATGCCAACATATGCTATCTTTGCTAGGTCAATGGATATTGGTTCTCCAAAGCATATTCCAAGGCTAGAACTAATCGTCTTTCATGACGAGTAATTATGGAGACTTAGTTGAATGACATGATGGCCCTCTTGGCGATCAAATAATATGAAATAGCCCTCTTGGCATGACCAATGGAATGAAATAAAATAGCCCCTCGGCAATGGAATGAAATGAAGTGGCTATCTCGGTAATGGTATAAAATGTCCCCCTCGGCGATAATATAAAATGGCCCTCTCAACAATGGAATAAAGTGGATCTCTCGGAAATGACATGAAATAAAATGGCCCTCTCAGTAATAAAATGAAATGGCCCTCTCGGCAATGATATGAAATGGCCCTCTTGGCAATCACATGAAATGAAATGGCCCTCTCGGTGATGATATGAAATGACCCTCTTGGCAATGGTATGAAATGAAATGGCCCTCTCGACGATGGCATAAAATATTCCTCTCGGCAATGGCATGAAATGGCCTTATCAAAAATGATATCTAACGGCCCTCTCTTCAATGGCATGAATTGGCCCTCTCGACAATGAACAATTTCACATGAGTTTGTTTTTCTGCATTTTTGATTTCTACATGTACCGTTTGCTTTTCTTTAAGGTAAATTTTGCGGATAACTTTCTAGCTCTTTCTTCTCTTGGCAGATCCTTTGATTGTGGCCTTATAGGGCCCTCTCCTTTGACCATAACTATGCTCAAGGTAAATATTTAGTAAACACAAAGTTTTTTTTTCTAGCAACTATTTTTTAGAAAAATTCTAAATATAATATTCATAAAGAAAATAAGATGCCTTTGTTTGTCCTTCATGGTCTCAAGAAATGAGATAGACAATTCAATTAGTCCTCGATAAATGGGCATTAAACCCGTCTTTGGGAATACCCGAAAATACCGTTCTTGAGCATTATATGCTTTGGTGTGGCTCCCAACTCACTTGGGTATTTTTGAAAAAGATTTCCATTTTTGTGTATTGATCCCTGCATCCACAAAAAAATGATTAGTTTTGAGTGAAACTACTTCGGGTTGACCTCCTTCGATCCATGGTTTACTCCTCGTCATCTTTTGGGTGCTCCATGATGTTGGGACTTCCACCCTGACTTCCCGTTCCAATAGATGCCTAGTCAATCACTAGGTAAAAGGTTTTAGTAGATTTTTGAAAGCAGTATTAATTTTAAAAATTAGTTTAAAAAACTTTTGTAAAAGCTTTTAGAAAATCTCTGCCAGTCATGTCATGTACTATCTCAACGAACGTCTTCCTCTTGGTTCTGACTATATCTAACGTTTGAAGGAGGAAATCCAGGGATTCAGCATCATCGCTGATGGTTCTACCAGAAGTCTTATCATAGTCGAAGATTTAGTCTACCTAAACTTGGTCGCAGATAGTGATTTCCAAAACTTAAATTTGGCTTCTAGTGCTGGGGGATTTGAAATATATTTCAATATATTAGTGGAAATTTTGAGGTCCTCCTCAAAATCTTTTCCCCAATATAATACTATCTGAGACGATCTTGGCTTGAGAGGATTCCTTCTAAAAAATTCTGCCCCAGTTTTCATTTCCTGGGGTTATATGATCGAGCCATTGTGGCACCTACGTATCCCTTTGAAGCAGGAATTAGGTCAAATGTAGTTCAGGATATGCGAGAGATATATGGAAAAAACTAATGGGTTGACAAAGCCAACATAGGCCTCCTACGTATCCCTTTCTTGGGAATTTAGGTTATCACGTAGTTCATATATAAAAGAAAATGATAAATTCTACTAAGGGGTTGACCGAAGCCGACATAGGCCGCCTACATATCCCTTTCTTGGGAATTCAGGTCAAACGTAGTTCATACTTAATAGGAAAGGGATTCTAGGAAATTACACATCATAAAACAAATACTATCATAAAGGCGATTACTAATAAATCAAGGAAACAAAACTAAAACATCCTTCAAACATAGTATCTCTTTACCACATTCGATTGATTGGTTTGGTCCACTCTTAACCATCCATCTCAGATAGAATCAGAGCTCATCAGGATAGTACCTTACGAACTACATAGGGTCCTTACATGTTCAAAGGGAACTTGCCTTTGTACTCTTCATGGTGAGGAAATATGCATTTGAGAACCAATTTCCCGACTTCAAATGTTCAACATCTTACTTTATTGTTGAAGGCACGGATCATTCTGTGTAAATAAAACTGACCATGACACATGGCAACCATTCTCTTCTAATCAATCTATTTTAATATCAAAGTACCATGACTTTCCATCAGGTTCCTCTTCGACATACACATAATGTGTTGGTTATTCCCTCAAGCTTATTTCTAAAGAATCGATGTAACTCTGATCTGGGTATTGAATCATGGAGGATATAGTATCTAAATCATCAGTAAACTCATTTTGTATCCTTGGGATACGTTTTAAATCAACTTCCTTGAATTTTTCACATAAATCTTGTACCAATTATACATAAGGGGTAATTCTGGAGTTCTTCACGGCCCATTCCATCCGTATCTGGTAAATCAGCAAATCTGAGTCTCCAATGACTAGTAATTCACGAACACCCATTTCAAATTCTAACTTGAGGCCGAGGATGCAAGCCTCATATTTAGCCATGTTAGTGGTACACGGGAAGCACAGTTTAACAGTTTCTGGATAGTGTTGGCCTATTTTTGATACCAAAACCACTCAAATACCTGAGCCTTTGAAGTTGACCACTCCATCAAAGACAATCTCCATCTGGGGTACATCTCTAAAATTTCTTCTCCCATGAATAAAGTCTCCTTATATGGAAAGTAAGTTTGAAGTGGCTCTTATCATTATCAATCAGATTCTCAGCTAAATGATCCATTAATGCTTTCCCCTTGATTGCCTTTTGAGTCACATACACGATGTCGAACTTACTCAGCAATATTTGGCACTTGGCTAACTTTATTGTAGGCATGACTTTCTGTAATATACTTCATGGATCCATTCTGGAAATGAAATACGTTGTGTACGAGGATAGATAATGCCTCAACTTTTGTGCGACCCAGGTCAAATAACAACACATCCTTTCTACAAGAGTGTAGAAGGCCTCATATGGCATAAATTTTTTACTAAAGTAATTGATTGTTTCTTATTCTTACCGGTCTCATCACATTGTCTGAGGACACACCCAAAAGCATTTTCTGAGACTGACAGGTAAAACAACAACAGACTTCCTTCCTTGGGTGGAACCAAAATAGGCAGAGCAGACAAATAATCCTTGATTTTATCAAAAGCCTTCTGGCATTCTTCTGTCCACTAATTCAATGCATTTTTCTTCAATATCTTGAGAATTGGCTCACATATTTCTATCGAATTGGCAATGAACTTGCTAATTTAATTCAAACGACCCAGGAATCTCATAACCTTGTTCATAGTCCTTGGCAGTGGTAAATTCTGAATTGTCTTGATCTTGGATGGGTTTATCTTGGTTCCCCTTCTAATGAGTATAAGCCCAGTAATTTCTTGGCTGACACACCGAAAGAAAACTTAGCAGGATTCAACTTTAAGTTGTACTTCCTTAGTCGGTTGAAGAACTTTTCAGATGTGTCAAATGATATGAACTCTTGTGGGATTTGATAATTATATCATCCAAGTATACCTTAATTTTTGTATGAATCATATTATGAAAAATCATCATCGTAACCCTCATGTGTATTGCACCAGAGTTCTTGGGACCAACCGACATTCCTCTGTAATGATAAACGCCCCAGGGCATAATGAAAGCTATCTTTTCTGCATCTTCCACATCTATTAATATATGATGATATCAAACAAAACAATTCGCAAAAGATTGTGTTTCATGATTCATACAATTATCGATGAGGATGTGGATATTGGGTAGCAGAAAATTATCTTTAGGACTGGCTCTTTTCAAATCTCTGTACTCAACACAAATTCAGATCTGACAATCCTTTTTCGGCACTGGGACAATATTGGCTAGCCAAGTTGGATATTTTGTGACCTCTACAACCTTATATTGAATTTTCTTTATCACTTCTTCCTTGATCTTCGAACTTAAGTCCGGCTAGAAATTCCATATTTTTTGCTTAACTGGATCAAACTTGGGATTGATTGGTAACTTATGTGACACGATCTTGGTGCTTAATCTTCGCATATCATCGTAGGAACAAGCAAATATGTCAATTTACTCCCATAGAAAATGAATGAGTTATTTTTTTCTGGGCCTCTGTTAAGTGAGCACTGACTCTTGTCTCCTTGACTTCATTGCGGTTTCCCAGGTTGACTATTTCAGTTTTTCTAGGTTGGGCTTCTCCCCATTTTTAAATTCTTCTATGTCTTTCACTAATCGCTCCTTATCATGGTCTTTACATCCACCATCATTTTTCTTTGTTCATTTAGCCCTTGACATGACATAACATTGGCACATTTTAAATTTTTGTTACACGATGGGTGATGAGTCATGAGTGGAGTGGAGGTCCAATTCAACAATGTTTCCTCCAATTCATATTCCATGATCCCAGTTGTCTTAGAAAATTTTTCCATGGTAGGATCATATTTTCTCATAGTCGATCCTCTAGACTATCACTTGTTGGTTTTTGAAAAAAAATGACTGGTAGAGTCCAATTTTATTACTAATCATTTTTCCTTTCCTATAACAAAGTTATAGTTAAAAGGGGAATCTCTTATTCACTTTGATCTAGTGAAGTAAGGATATGTTATGCCAACACGGACTAATTTCTATTACCTTTAAAGTAAATACAACTCAAAAGCTGACGTGTTAGATTTTGTTAGTAATAAGGAATGCAAGATAATAAGGCAGAAACTAAACACATAAAGTTATTTCTCATCTCATGCGAATTGAGTCAAAAAGTAATGATGAATCCAGATTTTGAATGAACGGGATATTGATATAGATAACTAAAATTTATCAGGAAGGTTCAATTTTTTTTATTTCTGACCTTATTTCTTCATTCAAGAAAGTGGAGGACAACAAGAGTTTTTGAAGATAGGGGCTAGGCCAAAAGGCTGCCTACGTATCTCAAGGAGGGGAATTAAGGCCCTTCGTAGTTTGAATATATAATGACTTCTTTTGAGTCCATAGTCAACCTTCCTGAAATAGTAGCGAGCATTTAGAAAGTTTTAAGAATGATTGCTGACTTTTCTGAGAGACTTGGGAAACCTGGAGTATGTTTGGTCAGAATTTTGTATAATGGGGTATATTTCTACTTAAAGGTGCTCTTTGAAAAATGAGATTGGATTAATTCACCTTTGATTCAAATCAACACAACATGTATAAGCATATAAAGCAGTTATATCACACAAACATATTATAATAAACGTGCATCCTAATTGGGTGACCCCTTTGAGCCAAGGGTTGGCCTAACGTATTTGAAAGAAGTATATGTTTTTTAAAACCAATTAATTATCCCCCTAAAACCTCCATAGGTATACATGAAGGGAATAAATGCTTACAAAAGTTGAATAAAAGGGATACATTCTTTAGGGAAAAGGGAAAATAACATGAGAAAAAAAACAATGTCCCGCGCAGGGGATAGTAGCTCCTAGATGTTCCTTCATCGGCTTTCGTCCTCTTATCTTTGTACACTTCTTGTCATATGCGACATCTGTTATGATCGAGTTATGCTCATATAACTTTGCTCTATCTCATAAGACATTAGTCTGGGAAATCATGCAATCGTCCAAATCGATCAATCAACAACCTCTTGCTTGGGTCGCTTTAATTTTTCCCTCAATTGGTGGATGATTGCGGCATCCTTAAACGAAAGCAAACAAATTAAGCCCCTACCCCCAAAGGATAATGGATTGGATTTAAACAAACATATATTTCTTCAACACATAAACATGATTTGTCTGTAATTGACTCATGGAAAATACACGCAGGACAGGTTTTCTAATGGGCCTAACACCCTCTCAAGCATTGGGTCATCCTAGGATCATGCCAAAATGAGTATTTTGGTTTAGATCTATCCTGGGTGTCTAGAGTGGGTTTGGACACAGGTTCCCACAACTTAGGTTTGGAAATACGAACAACCTCTGACCTCCTAATGTGCTGGTAAACCGTCGTATTCTCAACACTTGATTTGGAGTTGATCAACATGAGCAAGGACATCCATGAAACCCCAAAATAGTTTAATCATCATCATGTGGGATTATGACATGAAATGCAGTATTTAAATTTTACAAAATTTAAACACATAAACACATAAATAGTTTAAACAATATAACAGTTAGTCAAAAGAAGCTAATTCAAACATTTGGTTAGAACCTAGTTAGATTCCTCAGTAGAGTCACCATTTTTGTTTTATCCTTTTTCGATTTCGAAGGGTTGAATATGTGGTTTTGACTATTTAAACCATTTCAAAACTTTAAGAAAATTTTAAAATAATTTAAGAAATTACAGAGTCGCCAATTGATTTTTGAGAAAATATCAAAAAAATTAAAATTATTACTTAAAAGATTCAAAACAGAAAAAATCTTTTAAGTTTAGAAGTTCCGAGTAAGTGGTTCCTATTAATACTCTTGGAAGGTTGTGAAGGCACCAAGAATATCTGCTAACTTGCAATTATCTGGACTATTTGAAAACAACTTTTGACTAGCTTTAAAAGGGCAAGTTGATTTTTGAAAAGAAATCGATTAAGGAATTTTTTTTTTCAAGATTTGTGCAAAATAAGTTTTGAAGACTTAGCAGGAATTTTAACTAAGTCTAAGAAAACTAAAAACAATTACCATATAAAAGGGAAGGGGAGACTAAAAGACTTAGGCCATTGAGCCCAAATCCACAAAGCTTGTCCTAAGATAATTTGGGCTTTTGACCCATCTTCACTTGTCCTAATCCAAATACTTGGGATTTTATCCTATAACCTGTCCTAATCTAACCATTCGGGATTTGGGCCCACAACCTGTCCTAAACTATCTTTTTGGACCTTTAGAGGGCCCAAATCTGCTTCACATGTATTAGATTACAAATTTGGCTTCGAGGCCCCAAATGAATGAATAAATAAATGATTAAATGAATAAATAAAAATAAGACAATAATAAAAATTGAGACTTTTCAAGTCTATTAGCGACCTCATCAATGGATTTTGACCCATTTTCCTTCTTCGTCTATCTTCTTGCACCCGCACGTCATATAATTGACTTTTGGACTTAATCTTCGAAGAGGTGGGCCTCATTATCTAATTGCGACATGCAAGGGAGAAAGTAGTCCATTTAGACTCCAAAGCAGATTCATGCAAAGAAAAAGGTACGAGAATTAATACGTGTTCGATAATTTTGCACTTAATAGATAAATGTTGAAATAAAAAAATAGCATTCTCAAGGATAAAGAAATAGTAAACTGCGATGTCAAAATAAATCAAGTTATCCAACGAAATGAAAACTAACTCATATAACAAAGAAAAATGTGGAGGCTAACTTTTAAGCAAGGGAATCCTTAAACTCCAACTAAGGCAACATTAACGATGATTCATACATCCAAATTATGGCCAACTTTAGGGAAAACATGTAACGACCTATGATTTATCTTTCTAAGACATCGTTGATTCTCTTTTGATATTATGAATCAAAGAGAGATACAAATCAAGTTTTTACACACACAAAGTGTACAAATAATAGTCCAAAGGGAGTAAGAAAATTAGAATAAAAGTTTAACATCTCTAAAAGTTAAATATCATTCAACAATCATACTATGCATGACTCAAAAATATCTAAATAATTCTATTTAGCCACAAAAATCCGAACTTTCTCATTATTTTGACAAAATAACATGCAAAAAAAGGAGGAATAAACATCTTGGATGGAAAATAAAGCTAGCATTTCATCTCTCATATGAGGATTTTGAAATCTATTAAAATAATTAAAAAGTAAATGACAAGTTCTTGACTTAACCAATTACTATTTTAGTAAGGCAAAACAAAAAAATAGTAACTATTCCTTTCAACATAAAGAAAACAACTTTACATGCTAAAAATAAATATATTCGCCTACAATGAATTTAAATAAAGCATAAGTACATTTTTTAATCAAAGATTGAAACTTTATCCATAATAATGAAAGAATAAAGACAAAAAGGTGATTATCAACATAAAGAAAACAACTTTACATGCTAAAAACAAACATATCCGCTAACAATGAGTTTAAACAAAGCATAAGTACGTCTTTTAAGTAAAGATTAAAACTTTATCCATAATAATCAAAGAATAAAGCCAAAGAAACACGTTCAACTATTTCTAGCTTATTTTTATACCATGAAAATAGCCATAATATCGATACCACAATGTCCTATGGCCTTCAAGGCAGTCTACAACAAACAATCACACTAAACAAAATTACAACTATGAACTACGAAGAAGAAAGAGGTGAAGAAGAAAATGATATTAAAACTAAAAAGAGAAAGTTGTGTTTACTTTTTCTGGGGTCGCAAAATGGGACTTCAAGCTTTATTCAGACTCTTGAACACCACCGAAAAATAATCTTTTGAGAACTCCGATTAGACTACCGCTTGAAATTTTTTACTAAAGAATTTTTTTTTAACTATTTGCGCAAAAGTTTGTTCCACTCCTTGAGACTTTTAGAATTTTTCCTCTTTGAAAATTGGTCTTTCTACCAAAATAGTGGTAGTATTTATAGGAAAGGATGATGATCCAATTCTATTAATCCAACAATGTTGGATAAAGTATTTAAGAGTGTTTTTGGAATTTTAAAAATTAAAGGTAAGGTGAGGTGGAAGATAAGGTGTGGAGAAATTGTACAATGTAGTACAATTCTAGAATTTTAAAATTGAAAAAGGATAAGGTAGAGGGGGAGGGGGAATTGTACAATGTAGTACAATTTTTGAGTTTCCAAATTTGAATTTCGAAAAAGGACAGGATTGAGGGGGAATTGTACAATGTAGTACAATTTTTGAGTTTCAAAATTTGAATTTGGAAAATGGACAGGGTTGAGGGGGAATTTACAATGTAGTATAATTTTGTATTTCAAAATTTGAATTTGAAAAAATGACAAGGTTGAGGGGAAATTGTACAGTGTAGTACAATTTTTGAATTTCAAATTTGAAAAAAGGACAAGGTTGAGGGGGAATTGTACAATGTAGTATAATTTTTGAATTTGATTTGGTGGGAATTGGGTAGAAATTATGAGAGTTTTTGGGAACCTAGGGTTATTTAAAATATAATCCTAATTGGGATTTAAAATTGAGCCAAATTTTATTTAATTTTAACCAAATTGAAAAATCAATTGACCGCTTGCATTGCAATTATGGCCAATTTGATTTCAATTATGGCCAAATCTAATAGATTGACTAAATTAAATTAAAATTCAATACAAATTAATACTTTCTTTAATCCTGAGCTTCTTGATTTAATAAAATCAAATAAATATTTCTCCAAATAAATTAATTTTAAGAACATTTCTATTTAAATCAAGACTTTATCCGTTTAGATTAATTTTCAAGCTTAATCAGTAAAAGTTCAATTGTGATAAAAATGTTCATTTAATTAACAAAATTTATACAATTAAGCATATGTAAATATGGAAATGTATAATTGTAAATTAAATGATAAAATTAACCCAAATAAATATTTTAGAGAACATTTATCCAAATAAAGTAAATATTTTAACTTTATTAAAAAATGAAGAAACCGAAGGTTAAATTTAGTCGTGGAGGGCAAAAATTAGGTGTCAAGAGTCACCGTCTCCTCTTTCTCCTCAAAGAGTTTCACCACCATAAATTAATAAATATTTAAACCCATCTCTAGAATTCTCTCTCTTTCAATCATAAAATAATTCATCTGTCTTCTTTCTCTTTCTATCCTCTTTAGGGTAATTATAACTGTCTCCTCTTTTCTCTCTCTTTTTTTCTTCTCTTTCGCCTGAGGATCCTTTTGGATCTCAATCAATCTATATCTTTTCTCTCCTGATATTAGTGTTTTGATCCCTTTGCTTTTGACATGGCAAGTATGGTTCACTATTAGATCTGCGCTACTGCTATTATTCTTGCCTTGTCGTTTTCTTCTTGATCTGTTTCATCAAACTTTTCATATTTTCTTTGATGAAAACTGAAATTAGGTATATCATGTTTTTACATTAGTTATTTAGATCTATTATTTTTATTTATCTACTCATTATCCATATCCTATTTATTGAGAAACTTGAAGAAAATATGTGTCTTTTAAGTCTTGAATGACTGAACTGTTGCAAGTCTTGAATGAACGAGCCATTGCAACAGATTGGTCATCTGTTGGGAGAAATTAGAAAGACTTGTTGGCAGTATCGGTAATGTTTATTTGTTTTTTGTTTGTTTCTTTGTTGTTGGTGTTGTTATTTGTGTTGTTGGTGTTGGTATTGGTGGTGTTAGTGTTGGTGTTGCAACAAGTGGAACATATAGTGGAAAATATTTAAATAGGTCTTCTAATAGATTCCCCATATATTATAATTGATGAATCAGCTGTTTGAATAAATCAAAATAGCTCTTCCAACAAATGACCCATCTGTTGCAACATGTTGGTCATCTGTTGCAATAAATGGTTATTTATCAGAATTCTTATGGTAATGTGTTGTAATTATTGAATTTTTCTTTACCTTTCTTTTTAAATTATGCAGACATCAATTATAATTTTTTTCATTTTTCTCTTGTTTGTAGATAAAAGATGTCTCTCAAAAGAAAAAGAAGTGAAAGAGGATCAACATTTGCCTGACCAACATACAAAGCTATAGTATAGATGGGTTCAGAGGAATAAGCTGCTTACAGATAAAACCATTTCATATGTGGAAGGTATGTATTATCGATCATGTTATCGTAAAAACACACATAGAGTACATGATTTTATGAATGTCATTTTTTACCAATTAGGAATTGATCATTCAAAAAAGATGTTGCATTTTACAATTAAGTTTGATAGGTCCAAACTGATAAGGCTGAGGGACCTAGTAGGTGGTTTCGATACCCTATTATGAGATAATGATGGTTTTGCTAATGTTTATCTTTCAAGTTTGGAGAAGGGGTCAAGTTTTGGAGGAAGTGTAAAGATTTAATAGTAATTGGACCGATTTTAAAGGTTCAGTGGACTTTTGAAAGGCCTCTGAAGCCTCGCACTACTGCAAAAAAAAAATGAAAATCAATACAGTTGTTGCCCTGGTCCAAATTGATATGGCTGGGTTGCTCGGGGTGATGATTATATAGTAGAAGGTTCTTGGGAGAATATCTATGAGGGGAAAATGAGGTGCTAAAGACTATATCAACTCAGACCATGTTAAATAAGAAACAAAGGGTAGCAAGGAACGAGTAGCAAATCTGGACGATAAATCCAAAGTGATCATACCGAGTTTGGAAAGTTGTTATCGGAATATCATATTCTCTAACTCTAAGTTGATGATAGCTTGATTTGAGGTCTATCTTGGAAAAGTAACTAGCACCCTAAAGTTTGTCGAATAAATCATCAATTCTAGGAAGTGGATATTTATTCTTGCCTATGACCTTGTTCAACTAATGGTAGTCTATGCATATTCTGAGATAACTATCTTTCTTATGCACGAATAGAACAGGTTCGCCCCACGAGGAGATTTTAGGCCCGATGAATCCCTTATCTAGGAGATCCTTTAACTGTTCTTTTTACTCTTTGAGTTCAGTTGGAGCTATTCTGTAAAGCGGAATAAATATAGGCTGAGTATCTGGGAGAAAGTCTATTCTGAAGTCGATTTTCCTTTTGGGAGGAACTTTAGGAAGATCTTCAGGAAACACATCTAAGAATTTTTTACTACTGGGACTGACTCAAGAGTAGGAGTTTCATAGTTAGAGTCATTGACTCACACGAGATGGTAAATACACCCCTTTGATATCATCTTTCTGTCTCTAAGGTACGAAATCAACTGACCCCTAAGAGCTATAGTACTACCCCTCTATTCAAGGACTTGTTCACTTGGAAATTGAAAATGAACTATTCTATTTCTACAATCAGCTAAGGCATAGCATGAGTGGAGCTAATCTATGCCAAGAACGACATCAAAATATGCCATCTCTAACTCCACGAGATCAACTAAGGTAACTTTTGAGATATTGTGACCGGACAATTCCTATATACCTTACTGGATACAATGGAAACACCTACTGGGGTAGACACTAAAACGGGTTGTGCTAGAGTTTCAGGACTGACTCTAAAATAAACAGATATATATGGAGTTACAAAAGAAAGAGAAGCTCCAAGGTCTAGTAAAGCATAAACATGTAAGTGAAAGAACTGCAAAATATCAGTAACTATGTTAGGATAATTTTCCTGATCTTGGCGAGACTGAAGAGCATATAATATATTCGGACACTGACTGTTGGTATCACTGGAAGCGACACCCTGCTGAGTTGGGCGACTGGATGGAACTGACAACTGATAAGACTGGCCCTGTTGGTACACATCCCTACCCTTCTAAGCAACTACTGGAAACTACCAAATCTGATGGCCTGTCTTTCCATACCTAAAGCATACATCACTACCCGCTCTACACTTACCCTGATGGTGTCTGACATATTTCTGACATAAAGGATTGGTACAAGCACTACTAAAACTGACATGAGATTTATAGCCTGGTTCCCTGTCCCTATTTTTGTTTCTGAATTTTGGTACTGGGGCACTGGCTGAAGAGGACACTGGGGTTGAAGACCTCTGATGAAACTGAGGACAGTTACCACCTTCTGACTTTGGCTGATTGAAATTATAACAACCTGTCCTAGCTCTCTTGTTTCCTCTATACCTCTCCATAATATTTTGCTCCTGAATCTGTTGTTCATGGACCATCATCCTAGACAAGTCCATCTCACTAATAAGCATTGCAGTCCTACACTCCTTGGCCACACTATCAGACACGCCAGACACAAACTTACTCGTCTTGGACCTACTGTCAACCACCACATG
Source organism: Capsicum pubescens (assembly GCA_030864215.1). Classification (NCBI taxonomy): domain Eukaryota; kingdom Viridiplantae; phylum Streptophyta; class Magnoliopsida; order Solanales; family Solanaceae; genus Capsicum; species Capsicum pubescens. The sequence goes on along the minus strand of CM061538.1, from coordinate 189,509,939 downwards.
AAGAGCATATCTAGCTAGCACATATATGTCTATGTGCTATAATGTCTCATAATGTAGGTTTAGGTTCTCAGTGTCAGCAGCGTGAGTAGTTCGAGTATCTCCATCTATATCTGGCAGTTGGTAAATCCTTATAGTTTGGGGACTTATTAATTTATGTTTTGCATCTTATCAATTTATATGATTTAGTATTCTTTTCAGACAGTTCGAGTTAACTGGGGGTTTTTCCCAATGTCTCTCTAGTTATTAGAAGTAGAGGCTTGTTAGACTACTAGATTTTATTTAGACTTATAGTATTTGACTTTCAGACATTACATTTAGATTATTCTCAATTATTGCAGACAGTTTCCATATTCAGTATGACTTTCATGTCTATATCACCTTATTTATAAGATTCAGACATAGTATAAGGTAAAAAGGGTTAGCTTAAGGTTGCTCGTAGTCTTGAGCATCGTGTGATGTCTCAAGACCAAGTTTTGAGGCATTATATAAGTGGTCATCCCAACTACAAAAAAAAAGTAAATAATATAGGTCTTCAACATGTCCTCTAAAGTTTGAATGGTCCTTTCTGCCTGACCATTCATCTGTGGATGAAAAGTTGTTCTGAGGTAAACTTGGGTACCAAGACCCTTCTGAAAAAACCTTTCAAAATTGAAAGGTAAACGGAGTACCTCTATCATAAATAATTGACAATGGAACCCTATGCAATTTTACCAACTCCTTAAGATAGAGTCTCACCTAATCCTCGGCTAAAAACAAAGTATGAACTGACAAGAAATGAGCTAACTGGTCATTCTACCTATAATGACCCACATCAAATTATAGTGATGATGTATATGAGGCAAACCTATCACAAAATCATTGTTAAACACCTCTCACTTCCAAGTGGGGATGCTAAACTCCTACAGGATGCCATTAGGCCTTTGGTGTTTAACCTTAACCTACTAACAATTTGAACACTTAGCCACAAACTTTGCAATATACTTCTCCATGCCACTCTACCAATATATTTCCCGCAAATCATGGTATATCTTAGTAGATCTTAGGTGGATAGAGTATCATGCACTATGCACCTCAGCTAATATTTGTTATCTTATACCATTAACACATAAAACACATAGTCTCCTTGACAACAACGCACACCATCTCTCCCTTGGGAGAAAGCCTTCACCTTCTAAACTCAAACTTTCTTTTTCAACTTAAACAAATTAGGATCCCCTATCTTACTTTCCATTTACTTTGGCAACTAATTATAATTCTGAACCATCAACACCTCTATCAACTTTCCACTGCTTTAACCAAGTATGGTCTATATCCTGCAATTGATACATAGCCAACTCATCACTCTGACTAGACGTCAACCTCATAGCATCCGTGACTTTCTAAACCATATCTAAGAATTCTTGTGGATCCTCTTCAGACTTGGATCCTGTGAAAGAAGGAGGATTCATCCGGGTGAAATCTCAAATTCTAGTTGCAACAGTATTGGCAATTGGGTTGGCTGAAACAGCAGCTGGCCATTTATTCTGTGCTGCTACGGAGTTTGATAGTGTAGTGAATGCAACCCTGAATTTTGCGTGAGAGACATGCTCGTCCAGAGGATCTACCTGTACGGGCTGAGGGGTTGGCTAAATTCCTATTCTTCTAGGGAGACATATTTTGTAAACTGAAGGAAGAAGTGGATTAGACAAAGAGTTTAACTTGATCTCATGCTCACTCTCACGACATGAATACTGAAAGAAGGGAAACTTTTCCCTAAATTCCTTATAGCCTCTCATCCATAAGTATGGCGCGTTATACACCTATGCATAAGACTCTACTCAATGCGGCTTTCAAACTTCCTAGGACATTTTAAAACCTTAGGCTCTAATACCAAGTTTGTAACAACCCAAGAATACCCCGTAGTAATTACACGGTGCTTATAATCTCTAGGGGCCACAAGCTAACCCATGAGCTGGTACCTGTTGTGAGCAGTGGATAATATAATAATGAATTTTGGAAGAATAACTAAAGTAACATAAGGTTTTAAATATCTAAATTCAAAATGAAATATAAATCTAGGAAAATAATTGTCTGAATCTGATAAAGTACTGATAAACAGAACAACTAACTGAATGTAATGTCTGATAAACCTCTAAGACCGACTGAGATTTGATGGGACAAGCCCCTAACTAACACTACTGACTACTAAAATAAAGACATGAAATAAGATATTATATCCTCAGGTGATAAGGACTCACCACTGCTACTGTACTGCTGAGAATCTGAGAGACTAAGTCTGATCTGAAAACTAAACGTCAACACCTATGATATGAGACATTATAGCAAAAAATAAAGGTATGCGATCAGTACTTTGAATGTACTGGTATGCTAAATGAGGTAGACTAATATGCATGGTCTCAAAAATAGGAATGATAATAATTAACTGGACATACATGTAAACCATGGAGTACTGAATAAAGAGCATGGAATTTGTAGATACTGAATATGCATGAAAGTTTTTAAATACTGCGGATGCATGACCAAGCATATAACATAAACTAGTAAAATTTTTAAACTAAAATACTGAAATGACAAAAATCTGTATGCTTTGGTTAAACAACAGTAAGACTGAACAACTGAGCTAGGACTGTAACTGAGACTATATCTGAGACTGTGGAAGGTATTATCTAATCGACATTCCCTAATTTGAGATAATCACGGTCCAACTTGTAACACCAGTTGGAAGGGTGTTAATACCATGCCATGGGTACTAACGCTGGCTGTGTGGATCCACTAAACTGATATCATGTCCAAAGGACTAAGCGTATCAAGCTTGAACTGATGAGTCACCCCTGCGAGATTGTCAAGCCTAATTTGATGGGTGACTACTCATATCGTACATTGGATGCATAGTTTTGGAGTATAGGGACTGCTACTAATGAATTTTCCTATCTTAAGGGGAATCCGCCATCCCTACACTCGCTCATTTGTAAATCATACTCCCAACTGAATGACACTGAAGCGCTAGACTATTCTGAGTTTAACTGACTATTCTGATAATGCTCATGATATAATCTGAAGTTATTCTGGAGATACTAAGATATTATTAAGTAAATAACTATGGTTTTGTGTATTCAATACCCCTCAGGACTCAAAATAATAGTAGTAGCATGACACTAAAACATTGAAGGACATAGCATGAAGACTCTTATTAAATCAATTGCTCTTGTAGGCATTTTATCAAACAATTATAGTTCATGGTTTAAAATAATAATAGAATTAATAAAGGGCCGACATAATTGACATGAAGTTACAATGGAAAACACTAAGTCCTGATTTAATTCAATAAATGAAAACACTAAAACATGAGGAATCGAATAACAACAATAACTCTATTAAAACATGGTATTAAATCAAAGCTCATGGAGATTAATGGATGAAATCATGATTTAAAAGAAAATAACTTAAAAAGATAATAACTTTATAATTAAAAAGGTTACTTGGTATCCATGGATGAACACCTAACATACCTTAACGGATAAATTTCTTGGAGTTCTTGAGTGAATTCTTGAGATTACTCTTGGTTTCTTGAGAGCTAGGGTTTGTAATTTAGAGAGAAAGATCTTGAATTTTGGGGGAAATAAATAAATAATGAACTTTTAAACATTTTTAGGGCTTAAGTATTCCATATTAGAGGATTAAAATAATTGCATAAGACTGTTTAAGCCCTGGATGAAATATTAGATTTTCACAAAAATTCTGACTTGGGCCCCTGGCGCATCGCGGCGCTATCACGCCATGTCACTAGAAACTGAAAACTGGGAAATTGGTCTATGGCGTGATGCAGGGAAATTCCGTTCCTTCATTGATTGGGACCTGGAAGTTCTCTGTGACGCGATGGCATCGCGCTGCAACACTAGAAAATGACAAATTATCCTATGGAGCAACTCGCCAAAATTACGATACCTCTCTGGAAATTGTCAATTGCTATTTTGACTCTCTCCATGACGCGTTGATGGGTAAAATGATGGTGTTTAACGACTAGAACTTAAAATCGCCATAACTTCTTACCCAGTTATCGAATTTAGGAAAATTTTATATCGTTGGAAAGCTAATTTAATTTCGTACAAAATGAAAGCCTCTAAACAGAAAAATAATGAGTGTTTAAGAAATTTTATATATGAATACTCATGCACTGAGATTTAGATTATGCTAAAGAAATATGGGGTGTTACAGCATTTCAGGCATATTTCTCTTCCCTAAACTTGAATTTTACATTGTAGCATGAATTGAATGGATTTTCATGTGATTTAAATTATGGGTTTGAATTTGGGTTGAGGGGTTTTAGTTTTTATTGGTTGAATTACTTGTCTTATGTTTTAAATTAATTATTCATGCTTTAAATTAATATTTTTAGGACTGCATTGGTGCATTGTTTAAATTATTTGATTGGGACACATGGGCAATCCAAAATTGGATGAATTTTGGCCTTGAATTGGCAATAACCTCAACCCCTTTGTGAACTTGATTTTCAATATGGATAATTGCATGGTTTAACTTATTTTGAATTCAGTGCATTGTATTAAAGGATAAATGGATATGTATATGGTTTTGGATGGCCTTGGTGGCATTGGTTTATTATTTTAATGGAACTTGAGAGTCCAATTTGGTTGTGTGAACTGCTTTGGCATATTTAATTTAGCTTGCAAGTATATTGGTATGAAGATACCATGTGGTAATTTCCTTAATGAATGAATCTTGGGTTACTAGTAAGTTTTATGTGTAAATTATTTTAATTTGGGCTTAAAGGAGAATGTGTAGCTCACCATGAAGATATAAGTCTCGGAAGGACAAACATTGAAAACCATGTTTACCGGTGTTGGGGTATATGACCATGTACTTGGTGCACACTTTAGATATATATGTGTATATATATATAGGAAGGCTATTATCCATGGTGTCTTTAGTTTTCCCTCAGTTTTTTCTTGGTTTGTGTCGCTAACACTCACTGGGCAATTTCAGTGGGGTGAGCTAAACCTATCTAGCCCATGGGTTCATTTAAGACTGAGTAAGCTACACAGTTCAGGTTAAATCTTTAAACTCTCATATTCATGACCCTTTAACCTATCCTAAAATCCTAGATTAGTTTTGGACATGGCATTATATTGTCACTTTCCATGAGTTACATATTTTACTAACCGTCCTAGGATGCTACATCATTTCTTGATATAGGAGTTGAAGACTTTTCTATTGCTTATATTCTACATTAGGTGGTTGAGCACATCTATTGAGTAGTTTTTAAGGTTTAAGCTTCCATCCTTCGAAAAGACTTATCATTTTACTATTCTTTCTTTATTAACTTAGTACTTTTAGATTCTTATTGGCCATAGTTAGGGCATGTCCCAACTTAGATATTATTCTAGTTTTAGAGGCTTTTGTGGAAAAGTGTGGGTTAGTTGTTATTTTGAATCTTAGTCTTATTTTGAATTATATATTAACTTTTATTACTATCTTAATTGGATCTCGCCTTATTTTTGTTATTGTGCTCTTACGATTAGATTAAGAAGGTGGTCGTCAGTCCATGATAGGCTTTAGATCCCTGTCATGGAAAAGTCTTGGTTTGGGTTGTGACAAGTATGGTATCAGAGCAAGTTTTAGTGTCATTGTGTTTCCATAAAGTAGTGTCGAGTAGAGTTCTTTTTATGGGTGTGTAGTGCGCACACTTAGAAGAAGGAGGATATAAGGTATTTATAAATATTTCCCTTTCTTGTGTTCTATTTCGTTCTATAGAGTCTAGTGTTATGAAATTTATTTAACTCCTTCTTGCATTTCAGATCATGCCTCCCCAAAATTTGAGGTTCATAGAAAATCTGTTGGGAACTCTGTTGCACCTTAGGTGAATGTGGAAGGGACTCAATCTGCTTATAGAGTGTAGACTCAGTCTAGGGTCCTTGCTCCTGATTATACTACTCAAATGTGGAGTTCCACCAGTCCCTACTAGTGCTTGTTGGGCTAGTGATACTTATGATCAGCTACCTCAAGGTAATATCTCTAATACGGAGTTTTGTCAGTCTATTCATATGGTTACTCAGTTGGTGGCATCATAGTTTCGTCAGTCTGACCATGTTAGTTTTGTTGCACATTCATCTTAGGTCACCTGAGTTAGCCAATTTATAATGTTGAATCCCCCAAATTTACTAGTTCTAAGGTTTAAAAAGATCCTCAAGGGTTCATTGATGAGATGGAGAAGATTTTTCAGGTGATGTATGCTATTAATTCAAGGGGTGTAGAGTTTGTTGTTATCAATCAAAGGATGTAGTTATCAGTAGCATCAGGAGTGGGAAGATATAAGGAGTGATGATGTTGAGCAGGTTATGTGGGATAAATTTTTAGGGGCCTTTCTTGATTACTTCTTTCCTTAGGAGTTGAGGAAAGTTAAGAAAGAAGAGTTTATGAATCTTAAGCAAGGTAAGATGAGTGTTAAGGAGTATGCTCTGAAGTTTCAGCAATTGGCTCATTATGCTCTGGAGTTGGTGTCTAATAAAAGATCCAAGATGAGGTAGTTTACTTTTTAGTTGTGCCATTCTTTCATATTAGAGTGTAAGGTTGTGATGTTGAACAATGAAATAGACATCTCTAGGTTGGTGGTTTATATGCAGCAGGTTGAGAATGAGAAAAATAAGTAGGATAAAATGGGAGAGTGGAAGAGCAAGAAGTTTAGATAATCAGAGCAGGGTGCAAATAAACTGAATAATGGGAGAGATGGTAGGCAGTGAACCAAAAAGAAGAATTGGGGAAATTCATATTTGTCTTCTAGTGCTCCCTATCTTAAGCCTTTAGGTGATTGCCTTTTTCAGGCTCACAATGGTTCTAAGTCTCATGGCGCCTAGTCTCTGGCTAGTAGAGATCAGTCAGCCCCACTTTATCCCCCTAGTATTTATTATGGAAAACTTTACCATAGATATTATAAGGAGGGAGAAATTAGTACTATATCTGTGATTAACTTGATCATATATAGTGATATTGTCCTTCAGGCAGGGTTTCTACTAGGGCTAATAATGTTCTGGTTGTCACTTCTTCAGCTTTTACACCAAAGGGCGCTACTTCTGGTATCGACACTGCAAAAATTATCTCTATGCACTTGCTAATCACCAGGAATCTGAGGCAACCCCAGATGTTGTTACTGGTATGTTACAACTCTTTTCCTATGATGTTTATTATTTTCTTTATCCGGGTTCTACCCTATCTTATGTGACCCCTTATGTGACTGTGCATTTTTATTTTTTTCCTAAAAATATTGCTGACCCTTTTCTATGTCTACTTCGACAAGTGAGTCTATTATTTCTAGAAAAATCTATAGGGGTTGTGTAGTGTCTATCTTTCATACGGAGACATAAGTGGATTTGATAGAGTTAGATATGGTGGATTTCAATGTTATCTTAGGGATGGATTGGTTTTATTCATGCTATGCTTCTCGAGATTGTATGACCCAAAAAGTTAGTTTACATTTCCCTAAGGAGCCAGTATTAGAATGGAAAAGAAGTTCCTTAGTGCCCAAAGGGAAGCTTATTTCTTAACTTAGAGTTCATAAGTTAATTTCCAAAGGGTATCTATATTATATAGTTCAAATTAAGGATTCCAATTCTTGGACTCCCTTCTTAGAATCTGTCCCTGTGGTTAATGAATTTCCAAAAGTTTTTCTCGATGATCTTTCTGGAATTGCTCGCAATAGGGAAATAGATTTTGGGATTGATCTTCTGCTAGATACTCACCCTTTTTTCATTTCTCCTTATAGAATGGTTTCGGCTAAATTATAAGAGCTAAGGAAGCAACTAAAAGATCTTTTTGATAAGGGTTTCATTCGTTATAGTGTTTCTCCATGAGGTGCTCTTGTACTTTTCTTGGGATAGAAAGATAGGTGTCTTTGGATTTCTATAGACTATCACCAGTTGAACAAGGTGACAGTGAAGAACAAGTATCCTGTTCCTAGGATTAATGATCTTTACAATTAGCTTCAGGGTGCTTGATGTTTCTCTAATATTGATCTTTCTTCAGGCATTAGTTGAAAATTAGGGAGGTTGATATTCCCAAGACTACTTTCTGAACCCACTATGGTCAATATAAGATTTTGGTTATATCTTTTGGATTGACTAATGCTCTAGACACGTTCGTGGATCTTATGAATTAGTTTTTAAGAAGTTTCTACATTTTTTGTAATATTCTTCATTGATGACATCTTGGTGTACACTAAGAGTGAGGAGAATCATACAAATTGCCTTTAAATTCTGTTACAGACTCTTAATGACCAGAGGTTGTATACAAAAAAATTTAAGTGTGAGTTTAGGCTGAATGCTATGACCTTTCTTGGGCATATTGTTTCTCATGAAGGGATCAAAGTGGATCCATAGAAAGTTTAGGCAGTTAAGAAATGTCCTAGACCCATGACTCCAACCAACATTAGGGACTTCTTGGGCTTGGTTATGTATTATAGGAGATTTATGGTTAGTTTCTCATTTATTGCTGCCCTGTTGATGAAGTTAACTCAGAAAAAGGTAAAGTTTTTATGGTCTGATGCTTGTGCAGGTAGTTTTGAGAAGTTGAAGGATAAGTTGACTTTTGTGCCAATTTTTACCCTATTCGAGTGTATCGATGATTGGGTTATGTATTTTAATGTGTCATATGTGGGACCGAGTTATGTTTTGATACAGTATTGTAAGGTTGTGGCTTATTCTTCTTGGAAACTTAAGTTTCATGAGAGGAATTATCCGAGTCATGATCTAGAGTTGGAGGTGGTGGACTTTGCTTTAAAAATTTGGCCCATTATCAATATGAGGTGCATGTGGATATCTGTTCAGATAATAAAAGCATACAGTATGTGTTTACGAAAGAGGAATTGAACCTTATCCAGAGGTGGTGGCTTAAATTTCTTAAGGATTATGACATGAGTTTGCACTACCATCTAGGTAAAGCTAATGTTATTACTGATGCTCTTAGCAGGTTGTCTATGGGGAACTTTTCCTTTTTTGTTGAGGAGCAAAGAGGATTGATGAAGGACATTCACAGGTTGGATAACTTTGGAGTTCATCTTTTGGCCTCTGAGGATAGAGGAGTGATTGTTCAAGAAGTAGTTAAATCTTCTCCTAGTGCTGAGGTGAAGGAGAAAGAGGATTTGGATCCCATACTTATTCAAATTAAGAAAAATATGGGTCAACAAAAAGTTATGGCTTTTGAGATTGGGGGAGATGGTATTTTGAGGTATCAAGGTAGTTTGTGTGTTCCTAATGTTGATGGAATATGAGAAAGAATTTTAATCGAGGATCATGAGTCCAGATATACAATTCATATAGGTTCAACTAAGATGAATCATAAATTGAAGGAAATCTATTGGTGAAACATTATGAAGAGAGATGTGACAAATTTATTTTATAGATATATAGTTTATCAGCAAGTTAAGGTTACAAATTTAAGTCCTGGTGGGATGTCTCAAGAGATAGAGTTTCCCATATGGAAGTGGGAGATGATTAATATGGATTTCATTATGGGTCTTCTACGGTCTCACAATCAATAAGATTTTACTTGGGTCATTGTGGATAGATGACTAAGTTTGCTCACTTCTTGCTTGAGAGGACTAACTACTCAGGAGAGGATTATGTTGTGTTGTTCATTCAGGAGATTGTGAAGTTACATGGTGCACCGGTATCCATCATTTTAGATTGAGTTATGCAATTTTCTTCTCACTTCTGGCATTCATTTCAGAAAGGTTTGCGTACTCAGTTGAACCTTAGCACTGTTTTCAACCTTCAAATTGATGGAAAAGTGGAGCTGACTATACTGACTTAGGAGGATATGCTAAGGACCTATGTGATTGATTTAAAAGGGACTTAGGTTGATCATTTTCCTCTTATTGAGTTTGCTTACAACAATAATTACCATTCTAGAATTCAAATGGCTCCTTTTAAGGCTCTTTATTATAGGCGGTGTAGGTCTTTTATTGATGGTATGATGCAGGTGAAACTAGGTTGTTTGGTCCTAACTTGGTTCACCATTCCATGAAGAAGGTAAATATAATTAGAGAAAGACTTAAGACTACTCAGAGTCACCTAAAGTCTTATACGGATTTGAGGTGAAAAGAATTGGAGTTTGAAATAATTGGGTATTCTTAAAGGTGTCTCCTATGAAAGGAGTCATGAAGTTTGGGAAGAAAGGGAACCTCATTCCCCGTTATGTTGGTCAGTATCAGAATTTAAGAAGAATTAGGAATGTCATGTATGATTTAGATTTTCCTGCAAGTTTAACTTTGATTCATCCTAATTTTCATATGTTTATGCTGAAAAAGTGTGTGAGTGATCCTTCCTTGATAATGCCTATTAAGGATGTTAGTGTTATAGATTCCTTGTGTTATGAGAAGGTCCCGATTAAAATATTGGATAGGCAAGTGCTTACATTGAAGACAAAGGATGTAGCTTCGGTAAAGGTCCTTTGGAGAAATCAAATTGTAGAAGAATATACATGGGAAGTTGAGGAAGATATGAAGGCCAAGTATTCATTCTTGTTCTCCGTGTTGAATGAAAGTTCATAAGGTATGGATTTTGTTTTCCTCTTGTCACTTTTCGAGTTTGTCATTTGATTCTAGTATATTCTTTCTATTCTCGTGCTAAGAGTGTCTGATCCATTATTCAGGGTTGATTGCTCCTTAGGGGGGAGGGATAATGTAAGACCCCATAAAATTTGGATCATTTCATTTTCGTCCTTCCCACATGTGTAATGTAAATTTTTGACTTTAATTAAGTTTAAGGATGTTAAAAGGGTATTTTTGGAAAGGTTCACATTTTTTAAAAGGGGTTTCGGGTCATTTTGGGACCCCGAGGCAATGAGGTCCGCAATAAGGTCGTTCCATAGAGGTTAACCTCTGCGATATTGGTGTGGCACGAAGATTAACCTCTGCGATATTGGCGTTCCACACTAGTATTTTGATTTCATTCAATTTTTGTTTTTTAACTTGGGGTGAGGGGTTTTTGGTCCTTTTGCCCCTTCTACAACTTTATAACATAAAATAACCTATTCCTTTCAGTTTTCAAAGATTAAATTATCCTTTTTCTCTTAAACTCACAACCCAAGAACATTCTAGGGTTTTATAGTGAATTCATCATCCAGGCTCCAAACTTTAAATTGACTTTAATTTCATGAGTATTGCATGCATGTTTCTCTTACCTAAATTTAAATTTAACATTGTGGCATGAATTGAATGGATTTTCATGTGATTTAAATTATGGGTTCAAAATTAGGTTGAGTGGTTTTGGTTGTTACTAATTTAATTACTTGTCCCATCTTGTTTTGAACCCATTGCATTGTATTAAATGATAAATGGATATGAATATGGTTTTGGATGGCCTTGGTTTTGGATTTTAATGGAACTTAGAAGTCCAATTTAGTTGTGTGAACTGGTTTGGCACAGTTAATTTATCTTTCAAGAATATTGGTATGACGATACCAAGTGGTAAATACCTTAATCAATGACTCCTGGGTTACTAGTTGGTTTATGTGCAATTTTTTTTAATTTAGGCTTAAAAGGGATTGTGTAGTTCACCGTGAAGGTGTAAGTCCCCAGGGGACGAACAATAGAAACTATGTTTGCTGGTGTTGGGGGTCTATTTGACTGTGTGCTTTGTGCACACTTGATATATATTTTGGGACAGGTATTGCCCATGGTGGCTTTAGTTTTCCGTCAATTTTTCATTTGGGCCCTTTCAGAAGGTGGAGTTGAACCCGTATAGCCTAAGGGTGCCTTAAGGATGGCACAAGCTACACAGTTCAGGTTAAATATTTAAAATATCATGCTTATGACCCTTTACCCTATCCTGGCATCCTATATATATATATATATATATATGTTTGTGTGCATGTGGTTTTGATTATTTTATTCTAGATGGCATTATGTTATCACTTTCCCTGAATTATATACCAGTATTTATCCCACTGACCGTCCTATGATGCTATATCATTTCATAATGTAGGGTTTAAAGACTTTTTCTGTTGTTCCTGTGTAGAGTTAGGTGGTTAAGCACGTCTGTTGAGTTGTTGTGAAGTGGTAACCCTGCATCCTTCAGAAGACCTTAATATTTCATTATTCTTTCTTTATTGAATCAGTACTTTTGGAATCTTTTTTGTCATAGTTGTGGGCATATCCCGACTTAAACTTTACTCTCATTTTAGAGGCTTTGATGGACAAGTGTGGGTTGGTTGTTGTTTTGACTCTTCATCTTCTTTGTGTTATTTATTAATCTTTTATTACTATCTTGATTGGTTTCCGCTTAATTGTTATTATTGTGCTTTTGAGGTTAGGTTAAGGGGGTGGTCTCCGGTCCATGGTGGGCTTGAGATACCTATCATGGCCAGGCTCCGATTTGGGTCGTGACAATTGTCCTTGCATAATTAACACACGTTACACTATAATGTAAAAAGTATAGAAATCTTGGGTTGCCTCCTAAGCAACACTAAATTTAACATCGTGGAATGACGTTGTTAGTTTGGTTACTTAGACTTCACTTACTAAACCATGTATTTCCCTTCATGAAGTTCTTGATTTAATATCACGGCACGACTCGAGCGTGCTTGATTTGTCAAGCACATCAAGGTCTACTGCACAAATCACTTTGACCTCTTCAACCTTACGGATATAGTGTTTCATCCTTTTGCCTTTCACTTTAAACCTCTGACCCTAACGATTTTCATTTTCAATTGCGCCGTTAGGAAACAATGTCACTACCCTATGTGGACCTGTCTATTTTGACTTCATCTTACAAAAGATAGCCTCAGCCTTGAATCAAATAGTAGTACCATATTCCCAATAGTAAATTTTCTTTTCTCAATCCTGTTATCATGGTACAATATCATATTCTATTTGTATAAGGATAAGATTCCATGGCGCGGATAAAAAATTCATCCGGATTATTCAACTATTCTAGTCTAAACTTTTGCATATCACTTACTCCAAATTCAAACTCTTTAGCACCTAAAATGCCTTATGATATAGTTCAATAGCTAGTGGCACGCTTTACTATACAAAAGCTAATATGGAGAACCATACACAAAATGATATGGGGAAACACTAACAGTGGTCTTGAATGTTGTCTGATAAGCCCACAATTCATCATCTGACGTTCTAGCCAGTCAGTTCTATTGGCATTCAAGTCTTCCCCAAAATAGACTTTATCTCCCGATTGGAGACCTTAACTTACCTACATGATTTCATATGATAGGGGTTGCCCTCTTATGTTTCACACTATATTTATCAAGCAAGTCTTTGATAAGGTGATTGCAAGAGTTTGAGCCTTCATCGCTAATGATAGCCTTCCTTCATATATCGAATCTAGAGAATACCTCAAAAATGTTGTGACACTTATTTCTTCTTTGTTTGGAAGCACAACTGCCTCACCAACTTTAAAATATATTCACTTACCAAAATACATTTCATACCATATCAACTCTCAAAAGGGCCCATGAAATCAGTACCTCTACATCAAATAGATCAAGCTCAATTATCAAGGGAATTGAAAGCTCTTGCCTACATGGGATGTTTTCTTGTCTTTTATATTTTTCACAAACCCTTTCATATTCATGTTCATTTTTATGAATGATGGGATAATAGTACCGATATTGTAAGTTCGTACACCACTATGATGACCCTCAACTGGTGAAAAGTGACATGCCTCTAAAATACTCATAAGCTCAACCTCAGGAACACATCTCCAAATCAATCCATCTACACAAATCTTGAAAAAATATGGTTCATCCAAGAAGAACTTACTCACATCATGCATACACTTTTTATGCTACTGAAATGACAGGCCTTTAGTAACCACATCACTTATCAAATAATTGGCAAAATCTGCATTCCATGGAATCAAATCTTGCGATGCGGCTAATACCTGCTCATTTGGGAACGTATCATCAATCTCAAGCTCATTCTTTAGTTTCAGTATTTCCTCTTCTTCAAGGCATGATAAGTGGTCAGCCACTTAATTTTTAGTCCCCTTGCAGTCCTTGATCTCAAAATCAAATTCTTGTAATAGAAGTACCCAATGAATCAACCTTCATTTTACATCCTCTTCACCATAAGGTACCTATGAGCTGTGTGGTCAATATGAACATTCATTTTTATTTCAAGCTAATATTATTGGGATTTATCAAACACAAACACCACAACAAGCATCTTTTGTTCAGTCACAATATAATTTTTTTTAGCAGGATTATGTAGTTTGCTAGCATAATAGATAGGATGTAAGATCTTCTCTCACTTTGGCCAAGGATTGCTCCTATCACCATGACATAAGCATCACACATAACTTTTAATGGCATAGACCAATCAGGTGACATATTAATATGGGATAAAATCAAATTCTCTTTTAGACAATCAAGTACTTTTAGGAAAGCATCATCAAACATAAAATTCGCCTCTTTCTCCAATAATTTGAATAAGAGATGTAAACTTTTTGAGAAAGCCTTAATGAATCTCTGGTAAAAACCCGCATGCCCTAAAAATGTCTGAATATCTTTCACAAAAATTGGTAGAGGAAAACTTTCAATCACCTCAATCTTCACCTTTTCAACTTCATTCCCTTTCTTCAAAGTCTTGTGACCAAGAACTATTCCTTCTTTGATTATGAAGTGAAACTTCTCCTATTTTAACACCAAGTTGGAATCTCGCATCTCCTCAAAACACTTGAAAGATATGACAAATAATCTTTAAATGAGTCACCAACCATTGAAAAGTCATCCATAAATACCTCAATAGTATTCTCAACCATGTCAGAAAACATGGACATCATGTAATGCTAAAAGTTTGTTAGTGCCTTACACAGACAAAAATGCATTTTCTTAAATGCAAAAGTCCTATATGGACAAGTGAAAACTAGCCTAATTTTGATCTTCGGGAGAAATAGAACTTTAATTGTAATATGAATAACCATCAAGAAAATAATACCATCTCTCCTTGGAAGATGGTCTAATATCCAATCCATGAAAGACATCAAAAAGTAATCTTTTTCAGTCCATGTGTTCAGCTTCCAATAGTAAATGTAGACATGCAATTCAGTGACCAACCTTATAAAAATAAGTTCATTATTCTTATTTGGAAATAGAATGATTCCACCCATTTTAGGTACACATTAGACCGATCTAGTCTATTTGATATTAGCAATAGGGTAAACCACACCCGCATCGAACCACTTGATAATTTGTTTCTTCACCACCTCTTTAATAGGTGGATTTAATTTTTATTGATGCTCAATACTCTACACACAATCCACCGTAAGTTGAATATTTTGCTTGCAAATTCTAGGTTGAATCCTAATGATATATGGAATGGAAAATCCAATGGCCCTTTTGAATCTTTGCAACATAGAATCCAAAACCTCAACCTGACCATCTACCAAATCAATTGTAATAATAATCGTCAAGGTATTCTTAGCTCCTAAGAATACATACCAAAGATGGGATGGAATAGCCTTAAAACCCAAGACAAAAGGACCCTAAATAGGAGTCTTAGTATGCATGCTTACTATATTCCTCAAGTCAGGATCTAGATTCTTTGGTAAAATATTGTATGAACTAGTACCATCAAGTGTTCTCACCATCTTATCATATCCATTAATGCCAGCAACCTTAATATTTATATTAAATGTTTCAACTTCTTATACTCCAAGACTCTTCTCAGTAGGAGCTATCAATGCTCCCACATTAATTGTATCAATCACAGAAATCACATACACATCCTTTGATTATTTTATGGATTGGCATTCATTGAAAGTCACATGCTTATAATTTAATAAAAAATTTATCTTCCAAGACTCCAAATTAATCAAAGAATATCAGTCGGAAAGAATGGTCTTTACAAGATTATGGAAACCTTAAAATCAACCTCATAGTCAAGGATGGCAAAATCAGTTAAAAAAATAAAGTATGCAACCTTCCCTAAAACATCATATACAATTATCATGGTCTTCTTCACAATTCGATTCGCCATTAGAAGTATAATTGAAGTTTATTTTGGTAACCCCAACCACAACTATCTATAAACTATTAGTGGCATCAAATTAGTGCTAGAACCCAAGTCGCACAAAGCCGTAGAAAAATTATAAGACCTAATGGTACATGTACGTGAATGCGCATAGATCTTCCTTATTCCCAACTAGATATTGAAAGGTGATTGCATTAAAATGGTGCATATTGAAAATAGGCTCAAAACTCATAGTCTTTTTCTAAGTCACAAACTCTATCATAAACTTTGCATAAATCAACATTCAATCAAGAGCCTCAAATAGAGGGATGTTCTCCTATATCTCTTTCAGTACTGAGATGAAATTTTGATACATTCCCTCCTCAGCGTTATTCTTCGTTCTTAGAAAATGAGGAAAAGGTCATGGAATGAGAGTCAATACTTTTGTGACCTCCTTTTCCTTTCCTTTTTTTGCCTTAGCCTCTTTTTATCAACTAGAGGCTCTTTAGGTGCATTCTTATCAATAAATTTTTTTCAAATTTAGCCAATTTAACATCATCAACAATCATCGGCATTACCTTGTTATTATGAACCAACGTGCATAAATGGATCATCAGTCATATTACTATTTATAGTAGTAATACCTAAATAATGAACATTATTTTATGGATTTTGAATTTTGTTGCTTGAAAGTGTACCTTGTTGAAAGTAATTCAATGCGACAAGCATCTAATGAAATTGCTACTCAAGATGCTTAATGGCGGTAGCATGTAATTCAACCGTTTGACTCATTTTTGAAATATCTATCCTAATCTCTTTAAGGTAAAATTCTTTCTTCTCTACCCCCTTCACGACTTTTACAAGTATGTATTTTACCCTTAAATTGCTAGAATCCTTATCTCAGTTCCATGGTGAAACATAGGCGCTACTTCTGTCTTTTTAATTATCATTTTTTCTCCAGTAACCACCTCTTCTTCTAATCATATCTCTATACCTTTACCTATACCCTTTGTAGTTGTTTTACTTATAACAGTTTCAACCTTGATTCCCTTGTCTAGATTTCCAATTGTCTTGGTTAGGACCTTAGACTATGGATTGAAAACCTTCCGCGCAATTGTATAGGTACTTAGCCTCTTTCAAGAATAAAAATCATTATTTTTAGGTAGTCTTACCTTGCGCACCAACTACATTCACCTTTTTTGCTACTTCTTGGAAAACTAATTAGTGAACATACTAAGCTACGACATTAATTGTGCTACCTCTTGAGAAACTAACTCATTTAGTTCTTTATACTATGTGGATACCCCAATTATACAAGTATATCCGAGCATGTCTACATCTCTAGTATGCTAACCCCAGTTGGTTTTAGTGATCTGATCTTGAATTCCAAAAGCTTGATCCCAATGTAACCTCCTATAACCCTCAACAATGATAGTGTCTTATTTAATTTTGTTGTTCGAATTCAAAGACCTATAGAAAATCTCCAACAAATTATGGCTCAATATTCAGTGGTTAGAGACAGTCTACATCTTATTTTTAAACCTCAACCAGGACTCATACAACACCTCTGAATATAGCTGGCTAAAGTTATAGATCTCATCTTTCAATTGTACTATTCTGGAAGGTGGGAAAAATTTATCTAATAACTGAGTCCTCAACTCATTCAAAGTAGAGATTGATCAACATGGAAACTCTATAAACCTTAATATAGCCACCCCTATTAGAGAGGAGGAAAAAACATACTCTAATCACCTCTTGGCTTATTCCAAGTAGATTTTAGGAATTTCAAATCCCTACAAAGTTCATCATTTGAATTTTTGCATCAGTGGTAGTAAGGCCAGTGAATACCCTATTTAAGTTTAACAACTGTTTCATAGAGTCGGTGATGTTAAATTTAGTTCCTAGAGTCAATTTCAATGGGATAATAGTACCTATTTCAACCTACTCTAAAAATTCTTTCTTGACTTCTACATAATCATAATTAGGAAGATACTACTGTAGAGGTTGTTTCCCCTAGTCCTTCTCTTCTTTATTCTTTCATCAAGTGCATTTTGACCATCTACTTTAGCTTGGTTAACCCTTTCTTCCTAGCTACTTGCATGGAAGCTTCTTACCTGCCATTCTCTTCAGACATCAATCGAATAGTAGTCTCCATTGTAGTCTTTTGATTCCTAAAATAATTCCCTGGATGATTCAGGATTCCTATATTGTCATCTCCCTTAATGATCTCTTTAATTATGAGCTCGATCATTCACCACCCTTTTATAAGCTCGCAGAGTCCTCTCATATTTTATATCAAGTTTAATTTGGTGATTCCCCTGACTCCATCTGTTTTACATATATTGTTGTATGCCTTAGAAACAATATAAAAGTAAAATCAGTAAAAAGAAACCAATAACTCGACACACAATCAATCAACACCATAATTATATTCCTTGGGAATGGCGCAAAAATTTGATGTTGCTCAAATTACACCTCCAAACAAAATATAAAGAAGTCGTTGATCAAATATAGAATCCAACATGGTTGGGGTTGATCCCATAAGGAATAAGTCAAATTATTTATCAACATGTCTATCAAAACAATCAACAACAATCTCTAGTAAAAAAAGGGGTTTTGTAAATCAAAATTTTAATAGTAATAATTATTAACATCATTGGATTTGTAATTAGTATAATAAAGCCTCTAGGACTGTGCTCCCTAATAACTTTAAACCCTTATTAGATGACTATCCCCAATAAACAAAGGTTCATGTCTCATAGTTTTTGGAATTACTAGCCGTTATCATTGATCCATGATAGTCTATCCCATTTACCAGCTCAATTCTAATTAAATGGAGGTTGATACCTCCTAGTCTCATTGTTGATCAACTTTCACCATTCGTTACTCATCTTTTCACCATAGTAAACTTAAGGCAAGTTCTAAAGTCTGCAACCGTCAAAAGTAATCAAACCAAAGATAATAACAATACATGCCCAAATAGCTTTTGTGAATCACCTCATGATATGAACACTAATTTGATAATCTGCCATGGTTCCCACAACCTTAGTTATGGTGTTTAACTACTCATAATTGCAAGAACATTAAAACAATTCATGGAAAAAAGCATAATTATGAACTTATAAGAATAAGATGAAAACTCCAAAATCTCACTTTAAATTAAAACCCTAAAAATCAATGTTTGTAATTTCAAGAATAAGAAATGCTTTGAAACATAACAAAAATGCAATAAAGTGTAAAATGGTTCAAAAGTCCCAATAAAAGTATTTACTAACAAACTATATACCTATCCTAAATACATAGAATTTAGATGAGTCGATGCCTCTAACCAAGAAGGTACGATCACTATTACATCCCACGATCATCCCTGGTGCTCACAGGTTGTCTATTGACATTTGCATTTTTCAAGTCTTGGTTGGCATGATGCTCAGTAACAGCTCGTGGATTTTTTGTATGGTTGTGCTTCCCTTTCGTCTTATCTACCTCTGATTTCTACTTTGTAGAATTGTCTTTCCATAATCTTCTGTGGAATCATCCCATGATCATGCAATGTACTCCTCTGATCCTTTATACACTTAACATCTAAATACCTCAATTCTACACTTCTTTCCTATGATGCCTTGGTAAAATTATGATATCTACGTACAGTTGTGGGAAGTCTTCATCTTATCTCCTTCACACTTAATTTTGTAACACTATTTTAAGACACTCTTCCCACAATCAAGTTTTGTTATCATAACATCATTGTATGATTGTTTGAAGCTTTTATCTGTATAATACTAGAGAGTTACTCCTTTGATTCATCCTATGATCACAATGGTACGACCATGATCAGACCCACATTCATAAGATGCTTTTGTCTGATGCCTTTAAGTCTAAAAGATCTGCACTTTCCTTCTCCAGAACTATTTGACCTACAAATACCACAAAAATACCTCATATTCATATAAAAATACCTCCGTACTTGAAAATATCCAAAGGTTTAAGTGTTGAAAGTATTGTAAGTATATGTCACATAAAAGATTTACATACCTCCCCAAGGGTATACCTCCTTCATTATCAAAAAGGGCACCTCGTATCTTGGTTCTACTTGTGTTTTCCCGACTCAGGCCAATATAAATCTCCATTAGGACCTGAATGCAAAGAAGAAGAAAAGGCATTTCTAAGACTAGTTTCTCATCCACGTGTGGAGGTGTGATGACCCTTACAAAACTATTCAGTCTAGATAAGAAGGCTCTATTAGTAAGGACATCATATGTGTAGCAGTTCTCTTTTTTGAGCTGATTGGATTAGAATGGTTCCAACACATTGAATATTGAAGATGATGCAATGAACTAGGCCCGAAAATAATATTCCCCACTTCCCCCGTATCCCTTTTTGTTTAGCTATTAATGGGTTTTTTCCTTTCATGGGCATTTGATAGACATCTAGTATTTTATTGCGCATTTACATAATTAACTCTTTTTTTATTATCTTCAAACAATGGCCTTATTTTTAGGCCCATACTTTCGACAGAGTTTCTTTTAGTATTGAAAATTTCCTTAAAAATGGTTCCCCTGCCGCTACAATTATACCATTGTGGCGACTGGGTGGTCCGCTATAGAAGTCCAGAATTTAAGGCATTTCCCTTTTATGGTTGTCCACAAACTGCGATAGCAGTCCCACTGCAGCAGCCCTTAACCAGTATCCTGGAGAAAATTTTGTTCTCCCCCTTTAGAATAATACAATAGTACTGATATAAGGTTACGGGTCCAATTTTACCCATGACAGATATAACTATCAAACTATCATCTTTGTACTACAAACTCTAACAGTTCACTTTGGCAATTGTTAAGGATGAGAACCTCCTCCAGTGATTAAAATCAATGCCCCACTCATTATTTAACAACCTATTAGCATTAAGCTTACAACTATTGAACTAACATTATGAGAATTGTGAAACATTTCATCTTCATCATTCACAATCCATAACAACAATGACTTAAGTAGTTTAACCACAACTCACATTATAAGAACCATCATGCCCTTTAATAACATACACTAAATTAGAAATAATTATATTTCAAATTTTGAATGTCATCAATATACCAATTGGAATGACTAGGTTTGAATTATGGGTATAGAGATACCAATTAGAATCGACTAGATATAAATTAGACTTAACCTAGGTAGATAATAAATCAAGGTAGCATGATAGGAAGAAAGAAAAAGAATGACTTCTAGATCCCTCATAGCCTCTTGAGGATTTGATGTGTACATCAACACACCAATATGCAAGATTATACTCGATATTTTCTCTAGTACCTCTGAGAATTGTAACCTAGTTCTCTGATAACAACTATCATAACCCAAATAATATAATAATTTGGGCACCTATTCTATTCTAACTAGCTAAGAGAACCTGTCACACAAAGAAATCAATTAACAACCTTATTATAATTAAGGAGTTTAATCATGGAAATCGTCATAATCAAAAAAAAAATTATTTACAAGCATTTATATACATGACTAATAACTTACAACATTCCCCAAGACCTAATATAGAGGTCTACAAGATCTTCTACAAGAGACAAAACATTAAAAGACGTAACATCCACCTGAAAGAGAGTTATGGAAGTTGATGTTGAAGTATGCACCACACATATACAAATTTCTAGTAAACCTACAACACAACCTACACCCTTGAAGGATGTCACTAGAGTAGTATTAGTACACCACACATAATGGTAGGCATTAAAATTTGACTTAAGTTAGAATCATGAACAACATATAGAAATCAAGGAAATAAACATGGAAACTAACACTTGATTAACAACCAATATTCAACAATCAACCTTCTCTTTAGACTACTTCTAGTTTCCCAAATTACCCAATTAGTTACTTTTATTCATTATTAAGATCTTTAGAGTGCATTTTACAACTATTATACCCACAGTACCCACCAACAATTTAGTCCCAAACCCTTATGATATCAATCATTATCTTGAGTTCATTTGACAATTTCACTAACTCAACATTCACTATTTCACCTTCCTATCCATGCACACACATAAGAAATAGTTATAACCTATCGATATTCGACCTATAACACATTTCTAATAGAGCCCTTTTTTCTATGATGCAGCATGTAAGACCAACCAATGCCTCAATTGAATCAAAAAACACAATGCAATGTTAATTGAAATATTTAATCTATAACCATCTACATATAAAAGTGTGAAATAACACATAACTATCAATACCATTAACCATGTCAAATGAGTAGTCTAATGCTACATCGATCAACACAACATATTATGCGTGTGATGAACATATAATTAGTATAATATATTTAACATGCATATCAAATACCAAATCAAATTTGTACATGCATACTAAGGGGACTTATGTTTTCCTAATAATCATAACCTATAGAGACTAGCTTTATCCATGTACTGTACATGCACAATACTCGACCCCTCAAATCATCATAAATAAGTAACCAATGCCGACATGGTACCTAACCCTCTGCATATGATAGTATCATAAATCCAATCAGTATCGCTGAAGATGTATCATAATGCAACAACTCAAACACACAAGTTATGATCAATAAATACTTAGTCAAATTTATACCATTTATCTCATGCATACAAAAATGCCAAGTTGGCATATCCATCACAAGTATTCCTAATGTCCAAATATTAGAAATACTCAACTTAAGAATAGGAAAAAAGTCTAAATCAAGTCTATAAATACAATACAAAATACATAAGTCTATTATCCAGCTAATCATATTTGATGTATACCAAGTTTAGTGTGACTCATAACTATCTAAAGATTCTTACATATAATAACACAAACAAGTTCACGATTATCACTTTCTCAGCCAATTTATCATACATTCGTTATTAATAGATGTACAAGTTTAACATTACAGACTCACTCCATCCTACTTTCTTTTAAAATTTTAGTCAATGATCCCTTAGAACCTTAATACCTAGGAACCACCTTCTCTTATTATGACCTGACCTTCACAAGTACTACCGCAATGAAAATCACATGATCCTAACACTTCTATATCAAACCACCCATCTCTAAGTAATTAGGACTTATAACTATATAATCTTGTCATTACTATATCATCACCCAACTAGCCTAATGTACAAAGTAATTCATTAAGCTTATCAAACAATTATTAACATTGTAATGAAATCCATATATAACACATTAGAGTAGTAATCATCTTTCTCCATGCATTTTCATTTTACTATCCATACAAACACTATTTCCATAAGATTAAACATGCTTTATCTCGTTAATACTATATTATTTACATATAAACCAACCGTAGTCTACTACTCATAGATCATAATCTATGTCAGCGCCAAGCTACAACATGTAGGTAGTGTGAACCCACGTTCCTTGATCCACATGAATAAATGTTTTGGAGAATTGTAGGAGGAGATGGAAATAAAATACGTTGAGAGATATGCCTCTTCATTCTAGTAGTTTCTGGATTAGAATTAGCCATAGAAAATTTTTGGAAGAAGGAAGCTATGTTAGAAAAAATTAGAAAAAGGGTTTAAAACCTACCTGGATACTTTCTAGGCACTAGTACAGCAACCCAGGGCCTATTTTAGTGGTTCTGTTATATCTCTCAAGGTACCATTATAGTGACTCTTAGGTAGTAAGCTTACTCCTATTTTTTTTCTATTCCTAAAAATTTTTCAGCGTATACAATAAATCACCCCACTCAAACCCCAATATTTTTAATTACAAAACTTTAATAACAATGGAATGAGTTTTTACAAAAATTTCCACCCTTAAATGCTTGAATGGAAGAATGGATTGATCTACTTGACTGAGGCCAAAACCTGTCATGAAAAAACCCTATCTTTAATTAAGGTACCACTAAATAGATTAAAAGTATAGGGCCTCTTAGCCATAGAATAAAAAACTCTGAATGTCATATAAGCACAAACTCCTTGGCCTCCTTTACTAATCATTGAATAGAATCCTTATACTAGGCTATCTAAAATGTAAAAACATAGATTTGCAATATCAAACCATTAAAAATATAGCTAATCTCCTCGATCTTGTTTGGTAGAATAACTAAGGCATGTCATTTTAATTCATAGGACCTAGTCTTATACTTAGTCATTGAAATTCCATCATGAATCTTATGCTTAAACTGGTTCTCTATACTTCTCTCGAGTCGCAAGGACTAAACCACTCTAAGAAGGTATGTGCAAACCATTCCCAAGTTATAGAGTATATCAATTAGTCTAGAATCCATAAATGACCATCCTTATTGCTTAGACAGACCACTCATCTGAATTATTGTGTAGTCAAATTTAAGGGACTCAATAATTCTACATTTTCCAATCTATTATGCAAACTCAAAAGGAACTCATATGAATCCTTTGAAAATCGACCTAAAACAAAGGTGGATCTATCTTCTTAAAGTGCTTAATTATCTTTTGTTTTGTTTTTGACATAACATGTCTGGCTTCAAATGGTATACCAACTCCACATGATGGCATACAAACAAATCTAGTAGTTGCAGAGCAGCTTGATGTCATGTTGTCCCATGAAAACCTAGAAAAGGACCTTAATAGGGAGTCTATATTCTTGTCTAGGTCTAAGAACACTTTAGAGTACCTAGAGAGACACATATCTGAACCCTTTGGGTACCTAAAGTGACACACATCTAAGCCATACCCTCTAATAAAGCCAAGTATATAGATAAGACCATCCTAAAGTACTGGGGTAGGTATAAATCCAAGTAGTGACTAAGATGGGATACCCTCGACTCCTAGAACCTGATCAGTCTTAATATCACACTTAATCTCCATGATACACTATTTTAGCTTAAACTCAACCAACTATTTACACTTCTGCTTGGCCTCATCTTTAGTCCCTACTATGTCTTCCACCTAGTCCATATTCTTGGAACAAGAAACAAACATGGGTGTTATTTATCCTAATTTATATTAATAGTATCATGTGTCCTCACCATCTATGAAATAATGAAAAACATAATCTTAGTAAATGATAAAACAATATACATCTGATAAGAAAGAAACAAATAAATAAAGGAATTTCTTAAATTCCTATAACCTCTTGAAGATAGACATTGAATGTCTCTGAACCAATCTGTAAGACTCTTCTAGACTCAACTTATGAGACCAATGAAATTGGGGCTTTGATACTATTTTACCATTATTCAAGAATAGGGAAAGTGTTTGTACTTATCTCTCCTTGTGATAGGTAAGCCAATCCAAATCATATGACTCAAATACATAAGGACCATTCATAAGTGATACGGAATAAACAAGGGAACACAAAATCACACCCCAAAACAGTCCACAAATCACAATAAATCATTGACCAAATAGGGACCTCTCTCGGATTCACTATCTAGAACAAGAAAGAAGAGGATACAAGGTGTTAATACACCAAAACATCCATCCAACAACAAGTTTACCAACACAAGATGAAGCTCCACAATATTACAATAGCAACAAGAACAAACGGGTTGCATTAACAACACAAGAAGCCAAAACTAAAACAAGATACAAGATAGGTAGTTAGACAAGTATTGATGTAGTCTTAACAACCCAAGAGCATAATCCACTCTTGTACCTTTAAAAACTTCACAAAATAAACACCTAACTCTTATAATTGACACAAGAGAGGTGTCCACCACCCAAGCACCAACGTATCAAGCAAAATGCAACACACAAGAGAATCCACCCTTATGTTATGCCCTAGTTTTAATTGGACTCTCTCTCACTATAAGAGAAGTATTCTTTAATGATAATGATCAACTAAAGAAATAAACCCTATAATGTTCTATTTATACTACATTACAATAATAGATAAAATGACAAAAGGGCCCTTTAGTGACTAGTCTTCAAAAATACTCAAAAGTGTCATGATCATGATCATACTTGTATCATCCTCTCCATCTTGAGAGGAATTTGCCCACAAATTCATAACCTCTCCTCTTTTACAAAGGCACTTCACAATCTCCTTCACACGGACACATATCTTCTACATCTTCCTCGCCTTGCATTTTAACCTCTTTTTGCTCTCCATCTTGAGGCTTGCCATTAACCTTAGCCGATTCAATTACTACTTCTTCCCCAAGTTAGTAAAATTTTCCCTTCCTTAGGATCACGTTTCTCCGGTTTGGGCACTCACTAGCCTTGTGCCCCAACCCTTGGTATTTGAAGCATTGAAATCCCTTGGGATTGGAAGTAGTATTCAATTTACCTTCATACCTTGGAGGGTGTTTTTGGACAACCTTGGTGGTCTCGGTTTGGGTAGCCATGAATGAGTTATCTTTGAGCTCCCTCTCAACCTCTAAAGCTGCATGGAAGATGCCATCTATGGTGTCGAATTTGTGAAGCGTCATACGAGTAGAAATGTCCTTGTTTAACCCAACCTTGAAGCGCACAATGTCATGACTTACTTTCTCACCTCGGTGGTCAAGTTTCAACATCAATTTTTGAAATTCATCATAGTAAGCCATGACACTCTTGTTCCCTTGCCTCAAATTGTACAATTTAGCAAGGAGCTCATGCTTATACGTCTCTAGAAAGTACCTTTATTGTATAAAGTTCTTCAATCGAGACCAAGGAGGAGGTTGTCCCCCAATCATCTCATTCCCAAACCGTTTAACATACTTTCACCATGTATTAGCATACCCTTCGAAGTGAGCTATAGCATAACAACTTTTTTTTCTTCGGTGAGATCATTATGTTGGAAGATCTTGTCATAAGATGACTCCCATGCAAGGTAGGATTCGGGATCACTCTCACCTTTGAAAATGGGAAGGCTCACTTTGATGGAATTGAGACCTATATATCGGTTTGGGTGGTCATCTCTCACCTCTCGGTCTAGCACCCCATGTCTACGCCTCATTATTTCTTCCCTTAAGTAAACATCATCATAATGCCCATAACCATTATGTTTCCCTCCCCTACAATATCCCTCAACATAGATGGGTCTATTTGGGTAAAGTGGAGCTTGTAGTGGCGGGATTGGATTTGGATAGTGAGGTCTTTGGTCAGGTGCAGTTTGGATGAGAGGGTTAAGGTTTGGTGATGGTATTTAGGTTCCAAGCCCTTCTTATTGGACTTGGTGGAGTGGAGGATAGCTTGGTCTATCTTGTTCTCGGCTTTGGGAATAAAGATTGGTTTGATTTATGGTAATTGGTATATATTGCATTTGGTGCAAGGTCTCAGGCGTATTAGTTGGGGAAATGTTTTGAGGGGTAGAAGGTCGACTCCTTTGGCTTTACACACATTCTAATCTCCTACTCATTGATGCCACATCCATATCTAATTTCTCAAGACCCACATTCAACCTAGCCACATCTCGGGACATAGTTTCAAGGCGAGCCAAAATGAGATTGATGGCATTATTATCCATTGTTTGAGCATTTAAAGCCTCGGGTTCCATTGTGGTGGTATCGAAAATAACCCTTCAAGTTACGGTCCAATCAATATACAAAATCAGTCCGCAACGTCAAACACAACAATACAATGCAAAACCTACAACACAAAACACACGTTATTTCAAAACAATCTCCCACAATAAGATCCCATCTTCAAGTTTCTTCAAACTCAAGCTCAACATTAGTGGATGGCTCAAATAACCTCCAATTTAGCTCAAATTCGAACCCTATACTCCTATAGTGTTAGAGAACACAAATCTAACACTAAAAACACAAGAAAAAATGACAAATCAAAAACTCAAATATTGACCAAGGGTCAAAAACGGGTTTAGTATATTTTGGGGGGATTTTGCGATTTTGACACTTATTTTTTTGTTGGGATTTTCAATTTCTATACTCTAATAGTGTTAGGGAAAAAGATCTAACACTAGAAACACACAAAAATCAAATTTTTTGAAAGACCCTAAAAATGTGAATAGTCACTTTTTTTTCAAGATAACAATCCCAAAATTGATTTTGATGGAACAAAATCAAACCTTGCTTTGATACCAAATGATATGGAACAAAAAAGGAAACACGAAATCACACCACAAAATAGTTCAGAAATCACAACAAATCGTGGACCAAATAGGGACCTCTCTCGAATTCACTATCTAGAACAAGAAAGAAGAGGATACAAGGTGTTAATACACCAAAACACCCAGCCAACAACAAGTTTAGCAACATAAGATGAAGCTCCACAATATTACAATAGCAATAATAACATACGGGTTACATTAACAACACAAGAAGCCGAAACTAAAATAAGATTCAAGATAGGTAGTTAGACAAGTGTTGATGTAGTCTTAACAACCCAAGAGCATATTCCACTCTTGGACCTTTAAGAACTTCAAACAACAAAAACCTAACTCTTACAATTGACACAAGAGAGGCTTCCACCACCCAAGCACCAACGTATCAAGCAAAATGCAACACACAAGAGAATCCACCCTTATGTTATTCCCTAGTTTCAATTAGACTCTCTCTCACTCTAAGAGAAGTATTCTTCAATAATAATGATCAACTAAAGAAATAAACCCTACAATGTTCTATTTATACTACATTACAATAATAGACAAAATGACAAAAGGGCCCTTTAGTGACTAGTCTTTAAAAATACTCAAAAGTGTCATGATCATGATCATACTTGTATCAATAAGTATCAAATTAAAATCAATAGAAGTCATAAGGTACTTCTATCATAAATAAAATCAGAAAATAGAAAAATTATCATTACTAAATCCCAAAACCCGAAGGTCTTAGTACAAGCCTCTACAAATCCTTAAATATAATTATATTTTATTAATATCCTAAAAAGAAAAAGGCATAAAATAATGAAAAATAATGGTTATTAAAAAGTTGTGGTTCAACCAAACAACTAGCTCAAAATCCTAATATGGAAGCTCCGAACACAATTATAAATCAATGCCTAAAAATACTAAGATCAATACCAACACACAAGGTGTAGATATAAACAAGCGCAACGACTAATTGCATATATGGAAAATCATCATCGACTAATTATAGTTTGAAACATTGGCAAGAATCAAGCAAAAACTAAAATCGTACCTTCTATGTATACCTTGCCAAGTATAGTAAAAATACCCCAGACTGGTAACAAATGTCAACAACAACATGTATATAATACAAATTCACATAACCTAATTCATATATGCAATTACCTTTTACTATTTATATCAATAACAATAAAATGAAGCAAAATGATAAAATTAGTGCATATATGCTTACGCCTCCTACTTGGAAACAAACATATATATACACCAATTCTATTAGCTAGTTAGAAACCAAAGGGACTTGTGAGGTTCATATGGTACCTCCATATCCCACCCTTAGACCATCAAAGAAATATAACATCACTTACTCAGTCCAGATCCTCCCTTTAGCTATCAAATAGAATATAAAGAATTCCCTATATCTTATTGCAAATGGATCATTCCCTTAACCCATCAAAGAACAACCATAGGATTCAATAGATAATATGCAAGTGAACTTGTAATACCCCAAGTATTCATGTCTTGAATCTTTTATATCTTCCTCAAGAAACAATATCCATCTTGAATTAATGGTTACTCATAAGTTAACTCTCGCATGTCTATCTCAGCCTTATAATCATTCTCATGTCAGTATATGTATTCAAATGTAATACCCCACATTTTTGGGCTAGTCTATGAACCGTCGTTCTTACGTGTATAAGTTATAATAAAAATGATTCCCATATAATTACAAGTTTCAAAATCTTTATCCTCATATTTTATTTACTTTTGAGGTTAAAAATGTTAATAGAAATCACTTAGAGCTAAGTTGAGCAAAGATCTTTTGATTCGCCCAAAATTCGATATTCGATTCTATAAGGGTCTATTTAAAACGTGTATAACTCTTTATATACAAGGAATTTTACATAAAAAGACCCACCAAATTTTATATAATTTAATTATCTTTTCAACGATACCAATTTTGCAAAAATCCGATACCCGAGCGAAAAGTTATGCCATTTTTTGTGTGAGGAGTCGTGATAGCCTCGCGACGCGAGGGCTATTTAACCCAACTAGGGGTCGTGACACGAGGAAAATTCCTGAACATTTTCAGTTTATTAAGGGTCAAGTACACTTTTGTCCTTTTCCCTTGACCCCAACTATCCAATGGATGATTTATAACACCTCAAAGGGCATTATTTGCTCACTTTTCCTCATTAAAACTCACGTAAAACCCTCCTCTTTTTCCACCATGAACAAAGTTCAATTTTTCACCTAATAACACAAGGATTTAAGTTATGAATTAATTACATACTCAAGAATCTAAGGGTTAAATCTTCCTAGTTCAATAAACCATGAAGAAAAAAAAAGAATCAAGAATGAAGTTTCTTTCACAAGTTCATCATTCAAGATTCCATGATTCAAGGTTTCTTCACAATTCAAGAAATAGAGGTATGTGGGAGTTCATCCGTGGGTCCTCTTTCACCCATGGATCCCAAAACTCAGATTTCAAGTTTGAAGTTATAAACTTTACATGTTCCCATGAATTTGGCTTATAAATTTTCATGAATCTCAAGCGTAAATTATGTTTCCACGAAATTGTTGGTGTTATTGAACCTTACATGTTTGGATGATATTCTTTGATAAGCTTAAACCCAAATTGATGATTTTAGAGGTGAAAGTATGCTATTACTACTATTTTTAACTATCCCTATGCTTATCCTAAGCCATGAATTACAAGTGTTTGATGAAATGCCTACAAGAATTATTTTTGAACAAATTACCTATCATGGTTTAACTAGTTTCAAGATGAATCTCCAATTCATGGATTTTTCCATGTAACTCTATTATTCCCTAATAATTAAGACTTTCTTATGTTCAAGTTATAAATTTTACATGTTTTGATGAAAACCCATATCCTATTCCACATGAATTCCATGAAAATCTTCAAATCATGATTTTAGTTAGGTAAGCATGCTATGCTCCCATGTTTCTAAGATATTCCCATTTCTAAGTATTAATCTTCATGTGCTTGATAGAAAGACCATGTGAATTGAATAGGTTAATCATGATATGTTACCATGTATTCTAATCCATGTACAAGTCCATAACCTCCAAATTTTTGACAAAATGTCTAAATGAAAGCATTGTTGACAATTGACTATTGTTATGCTATTATGCTAACTATGTGCTTCGTGAAATCCCCAACCTATTCTATTACGAATTGTTGACATTGGTCATGTGTTCAAGAATATCATGTCTTATCAGTTTTCTTCTATCGAGTCCTAGGGGTACTTATACCCAAAAACTATAGTTGTGTGCCTAAAGACAGTGTCATATTTTCACGATATCCTCAGTAAAGTCATGATCCATATAACTCAGTCAGTCATGTTGCTCAGGAAAGCTCAGTAACTCAATAATCTCAGTAATATTTCGTCAGTCAGCGGAACCTAGTTAATTCAATTTAATTTAGTCCAACTTAATCATGTTCGGCGTCTATTAAGATAGGAGTAGGAATTAGCACCGAGCGAACCCAAGGATGGGGACTCACCTGCTAGTTTAGGATGTGATTCTTAGAAGCAATCCGTGTGTTCCAGAACTACGTAGCCACTATAGGTTGAGACCTATAACTTGTCAGTTTAGGGTTGATGAGGTGGCTTAACCTATCAGTTTAGGGTTCTTACCATTCTTATTTTGAGTACCTACCAGTATAGGGTTATCACAGCGTCCTTACCAATGGCGTGGTATTGGCACCCTTCTAATTGGGGTTATAGATTGGACCCCAATTTAGCATTATTCACTTAATTGGGGCATGTCAGTTAGATGACTTCTTCCCACAGTTTCTATTACAAATTTCAAGACTGCAAGATATAGTCACTTAGCTCAGTAAAGAACTCAGATAGTACTTCAAATTCATGACTGACAGATACAGTCACTCAGCTCAGTAAAGAACTTAGATAGTTATTCAGATTCAGGACTGTCAGACACAGTCACTCGGTTATTAGTTCTCAGTAATATAGTATCAGTAGACTCAATTACCATTATTACAGTATCTGTAACCTCAGATATCAGTGAATCATTTATCAGAACCCAGTATTCAGTTCTAGTATGAGTCTTAACTACAATCCTAGTTGTAGTCTCAATCACAGTCTTAGTCCAGTAATCGTATTAGTAACTCAGTTCAGTTTTAGGGTTTGCTTAACAATAGTGTACTTTTATCAGTTATCTAGTTATCAGTATTTCAGTACCTCGGTTTACAGACTATTCCAGAATCATGTTATATGCTTGGTCTTGCATTCTTAGATAATAAAGTCTTCACTAATTCATGCTCAGTTACCTCATGTTACATAGTCAGTCCCTTTCTTATTGCATAATACTCTACAGTTTCAATCTAGTTATTCAAAATAAGTATAGTCCAGTTTTGTACACCCAAAATTCATACAGTATCTATGTGTTATCATATCCCAACTTCAGTTATACTTATATCATTAAAGTAAGTTTTACAAAAACAAAGTGTAGAGATTCACCATCTTATCAGATCATGTTTATTACTCATGTTTTAAGATATTTTCATCTTTTAACTTATTCCAGCTTATTGGTGAGTCTACTTACACTTAGCATGCATGTTTTACGATTACGTATAAAATCAGTTTTACTTATTGCATTCACCCCTACATACTCAGTACATTTCAGAAGTACTGATCCACATATATATCTCTGTGGCTACATTTCTTCATAATGTAGATATCAGTTATAGCCTACGCATCACAATCAGATAGTTGTAGATTTCAGCAAGCAGGTGATGAGTTCTCCTACTTCGGGAACTCCAGACAGTTTTAGTTCATGAACAATTTATTTACTTTCATGTGTATTTATTAGTGGTAGTTGGAGGCATGCCCCAGCTATCTTTAGTCAGTATAGTAGAGGCTTCATAAATGTCAATCAGAGTCAGTCATTTAATTTCTATTTCATCCTTCGGATGTATCAGATTGTAAAGCTTTAACAGTATTGTATCTATTATAGATTTTTGGTATGATTATATTTCTGCAATGTAGAATAGTTATTTATTATGTTATAATTCTATTGCTTAACAGTATACCAACTCATGGGTTAGCTTGGGATCACTTGTGATTCTAAGCACTGTGTGATATCTCGGGATAGATTTTTAGGGAATTACAAACTTGGTATCAAAGCACAGAGTTCAAGGGTCTTAGGGTGTCGATGAAGTCATGTCTAGTAGAGTCTTATAGAACAGTACGGAGACATCTAAACTTTTCTTCGAGAGGATATAAGGTATTTAGGAAATATTTCCCTTCTTTTAAGTCTCAGATCGTGTAGTAGTAGTATTATCTAAGAAATTTATATAGATCCTCATCTTGCACTATTCATGCTAACTCTACCTTAGTTTTGAGGCAATTGAAATAATGAAAGCTTAAATCCTTACAGACAGTGTTTCCTCAGCCAGTCTCTACAGATAGTTATAGGATTTCATGTCTACTCAAAATGTATCCTATCAGTGACCTTATGTCCTAAGGTTTGACATATTTCATTCATGTTCATGAAAATTATGCATTAAGCCAAAATCAGATGTGCTTTCAGATTTCTTCTCAGAATCCCTTTTTCAGTATGTGATCTAGAAAAAGAATCATAAACTCAGGAGTTTAGTAGTAGTAGAGTTGGAATAGTGTTATTCAGATTGAGCAGAGTATATATTCAAGGGTCTAGTTGTACGAAATGTGAACCAGTAGGCTTGAACAGTGTATGCAAAGATTTAAGTTTGTTGATTCGAGATTAATTTTGATGGTGTGAGTGAGTTTATCATTCATGTGTATTATTATACCCTAGATTCTAGAGTAAAGTGATTACAATTCAGTTTAGAGTTTGGTAAAGTGGACACAGACTTGAGATAATAGCTTAAACCTAAGGGGGAGATGATAGAACAAGTAACCAAGTCAGGCCCTAAGATTCTAGTAGTAGTGTCAGTGGGTGTAGAAAAGCAATAAGAGAGGATGATTCCCAATCTATTCTTATCTCAGTGCAAAGTTTTTCAGCCATCACGATATCTACTCATGCCTAACATGTCATCTCCATCATCATAACTCATATTTATGCACTTTATAGAAAAACCATGTACACTTTCAGTTTCTAGTATGATAAGTTCTAGTTCACTCAACAACATAAATCATGTTCTATGAAATCATGAACTCCAAACTCAGGTCATGCAACTTATGACTCGCATATTTATGTGTTTTACAGTATGATCAGATCCAGATACTCATGCTTCACTCATAATGATTAATGAATTAAGTTTATGTCATGTGTGTCCTCGGTTCGGACCTCTCTGACGAATTTATGTCATTGATACTTTATTCCTCAGGCCTTAGTTGAGTGTCAAAGTTATTCCTTTGTGCTTTAGTTCCTCATGTTCTAACTTTCAGTGACCTCTCCTTATGTCATGATTAGTTGAAAATCTATGTCTGTTTTTCTTGGGCTAGTACATGAAAGTTTTAAGGATAGAGATTTAGAGAAAATAAAAAAGATGCTTTTGTGGTGGTTTGCCTACAAGTTCATGTGTGGTTATGAAGATAGTCTTGAATGTCATGTTGGTGTACAAGTGGAATGTATAGTTGAGTTTAAGCTTTTACTAGAATTCAATTTTTATGTCCAGCAATCAAGTCTAGCAGTCAGACAGACAAGTTCCTATGGATTTTCCATCTTTCCTATTCATGAGGTAATCATTCACGACTATGAAAATTATAAATTCAGTTGAGTTCATGCATCATGCATCAGTTTTAGATCCCTGATATTCAATCATTTTTCAGTCTGTAAGTTTCTTGTGCAACATCTCAGTTTTTCTTTAGTATTTCAGCCAATTCAGTATCATTCACGGGATGAAGTATCCCAAGGGGGACATGTAATACCCGAAGTATTCATGCCTTGAATCTTTTATATCTTCTTCAAAAAACAAGATCCATCTTAAAGTAATGGTTACTTATAAGTTAACTCTCTCATTTCTATCTCAGCTTTATAATCATTCTCATGTCAGTACATGTATTCAAGAAATCAGTTCAGTTCATGATATTCAGGTCATATATCATGTTTCAGAATAAGTCGGAAAACATGTTTTCAATCATGCATGTTTGGAATATGATTTCAGTTACCTTAGTACAGTACCCTCAGTCTAATTAGACTTTTTCAAGGACGAATATTTCCAAGGGGGAGATAATGTAATACCCCACATTTTTGGGCTAGTCTATGAACCGTCGTTATTACATGTATAAGCTATAATCCAAGTGATTCCCATGTAATTACAAGTTTCAAAATCTTTATCCTCATGTTTTATTTTCTTTTGAGGTTAAAAATGTTTATAGAAATCACTTAGAGCCAAGTTGAGCTAAGATCTTTTAATTCGCCCAAAATTCTATATTCGATTCTACAAGGGTCTACTTCAAACATGTATAACTCTTTATATACATGGAATTTTTCATCCCAAGGCCCACCAAATTGTATATAACTGAATTATCTTTCCAATGATAACAATTTTTCAAAAATTCAATATCCGAGCAAAAAGTTATGCCATTTTTCGTGTGAGGCAGTGAGGAGTCGCAATAGCCTCGCGACACAAGGGCTATTTATCCCAACTAGGGGTCGTGACAAGAGGGCAATTCCTGCACAGTTTTAGCTTCTTAAGGGTCAAGGACACTTTGGTCCTTTTCCCTTGACCCCAAACATCCAATAGACGATTTATAACACCCCAAAGGGCATTATTTGCTCACTTTTCCTAATCAAAACTCACGTAAAACCCTCCTCTTTTTCCACCATGAACAAAGTTCACTTTTTCTCCCAAGAACACAAGGATTTAAGTTATGAATTCATTACTTCTTCAAGAATCCAAGGGTTAAAGATTCCTAGTTCAATAAACCTTCAAGAAAAAAAAGAATCAAGAATGAAGTTTCTTTCACAAGTTCATCATTCAAAATTCCATGATTCAAGCTTTCTTAACAATTCAAGGAATAGAGGTATGTGGGAGTTCATCCATGGGTCCTGTTTTATCCATGGAGCCCAAAACTCAGATTTCAAGTTTAAAGTTATAAACTTTACATGTTCCCATGAATTTTGCTTATAAATTTTCATGAATCTCAAGCATAAATCATGTTTCCACGAAATTGTTGGTGTTATTGAACCTTACATGCTTGGATGCTATTGTTTGCTAAACTTAATCCCAAATTGATGATTTTAGAGGTGAAAGCATACTATTACTACTATTTTTAACTATTCTCACGCTTATCCTAAACCATGAATTACAAGTGTTTATGAAATCCCTACTAGAATGATTTCTGAACAAAGGCTTACATGTCATGATTTAACTAATTTCAAGATAAATCCCCAAGTCATGGATTTTTCCATGTAACTCTATTATTCAATCATAATTAAGACTTTCTTATGTTCAAGTTATGAATTTTACATGTTTTGATGAAAACCCATATCCTATTCCACGTGAATTCCACATAAATTCAAAAATCATGATTTTAGTTAGGTAAGCATGCTATGCTCCCATGTTTTTAAGATATTCCCATTTCCAAGTATTAATCTCCATGTGCTTGATAGAATGCCCATGTGAATTGAATAGGATAATCATGACATTTTACCATGTGTTCTCATCCATGTACAAGTCCATAACCTCCAAATGTTTGACAAAATATCTAAATGAAAGCATTGTTGACAATTGACTATTGTTATGCTATTATGCTAACTATATGCTTCATGAAATCCCCAACCTATTGTATTACGAATTATCAACATTGGTCATGTGTTCAATAATGTCATATCTTGTCAGTTTCCTTCTATCGAGTCCTGGGGGTACTTGTACCCAATAAATATAGTTATGTGCCTAAAGCTAGTGTCATGTTTTCATGATATCCTTAGTCAACCCATGATCAATAGAACTCAGTCAGTCATGTTGCTCAGGAAAGCTCAGTACTCAGTAATCTCAGTACTATTCCATCAGTAAGTGGAACCCAATTAATTCAGTTCAATTTAGTCCAGCTTAATCATGTTCAGTGTCTATTCAGATGGGAGTAGGAATTAGCACCAAGCGAACCAAAGGATGGGAACTCACCTACCAGTTTAGGGTATGATTCTTAGAAGCAATCCTTGTGTTCTAGAACTACGTAGCCAGTATAGGTTGAGACATTTAACCTGCCAGTTTAGGGTTGATGAGGTGGCATAACCTATCAGATTAGGGTTCCCACCATTCTAATTTTGAGTACCTGCCAGTATAGGGTTCTCACAGTGCCATTACCAGTGGCGCAGTATTGACTCCCTTCTAATTGGGGTTTCAGATTGGACCCCAATTTAGCATTATTCACTTAATTAGGTCATTTTGGTTAGATGACTTCTTCCCACAGTTTCAGTTACAGATTTCAGGACTGTTAGATATAGTCACTCAGCTCAGTAAAGAACTCAGATAGTTCTTCAGATTCAGGACTGTCAGATACAGTTACTCAGCTCAGTAAAGAACTCAGATAGTTCTTCAGATTCAGTACTGTCAGACACAGTCACTCAGTTATTAGTTCTCAGTAATACAGTATCAATAGACTCAGTTACCAGTATTACAGTATCAGTAATCTCAGCTATCAGTGAATCAGTTATCAGAACCTAGTATTCAGTTCTAGTATAAGTCTCAATTAAAGTCCTAGTTACAGTCTCAGTCACAGTCTCAGTCCAGTAAACAGATCAGTAACTCAGTTCAGTTTCAAGGGTTTTCTTGACCATATCGTACTTTTATCAGTTATCCAGTTATCAATATTTTAGTAGCTCATTTTACAGATTATTTCAGCATCATGTTATATGCTTAGTCTTGAATTCTCAGATAATACAGTCTTCACGAATTCATGATCAGTTACCTCATGTTACTCAATTAGTCCCTTTCTCAGATGCATAATTCTCTACAGTTTCAATCTAGTTATTCAGGTACAGTCCAGTTTTACACACCCAGCATTAATACAGTATCTATGTGTTATCATATCTTAGCTTCAGCTATACTTATATCATTAAAGTAAGTTTTACAAAAACTGGGTGTAGATATTCACCAGCTTATTAGATCATGTTTATTACTAATGTTTTATGATGTTTTCATCTTTTAGTCTATTCCAGCTTATTGGTGAGTCTAGTTACACTTAGCATGCATGTTTTACAATTACGTATAAAATCAATTTTACTTATTGCATTCACCCCTACATACTCAGTATATTCCATAAGTACTGATCCACATATATTTATCCGTGGCTACATTTCCTCATAATGTAGGTACCAGTTATAGCCTACGCATCACGATCAGATAGTTGCAGATTTCAGCCAGCAGGTGATGTGTTCTCCTACTTTGGGAACTCCAGACAGTTTAAGTCATGAACAGTTTATGTACTTTCATGTGTATTGATTAGTGGTAGTTGGAGGCATGTCCCAGCTATCTTTAGTCAATATAGTAGAGTTTGCATAGATGTCAGTAAGAGTCAGTATTTAATTTCAGTTTCATCCTTCGGATGTATCAGATTGTAAAGCTTTAATAGTATTGTATCTATTATAGAGTTTCAGTATGATTATGTTTCAGCAATGTAGAACAGCTATTTATTATGTTATAATTCCTCTACTTAATAGTATGCCAGCTCATGGGTTATCTTAGGATCACTTATGGTTCCAAGCACCGTGTGACGTCTCGGGACAGATTTTTAGGACATTACAGAACTCATATAAGAATGAAGTTAATATGCCTCAGATATTAGAGATAAACAACAAGAGGGGTAAAAGAATATTTTCAGTCATGAATTCTCATAGAATATGTAATATTATCTTATCATGCCTAACCTACATATTTACAAGTCCTTGATCAGTGAGACCATCAATATTTTACTTCGACATATATTTTGTCACCAAATTAACCTTTCAAAGAATCATCCCAAACAAGTTAATTAATTAATTAAAACCTTCAAATAACACCAATACACATAGATCTCATCATTGTACCTAATCGGGACTCTCACTAACCTTGAATTCATTTTATAATCAATTAACACACAAAACACTTTAAAAAAAGTCGAAGAAAGTCTTAACTTGCCTTAAAGAAAGCTCGAAGAGACAACTAAAAGCCACTACCTTTGTAAAATCTTTTGAATGGGCCTAATATGATCAAGTATGTATTATACACAAGCAACGAATATGTGAAAACCTATATTACTATACATCAAGTTTGGTCCCAAAAAGTCAATTCAAAATTCAACCCCGATCCCACAAGTAAAAAACTAGAATTTAATTAAAAATCATGTTAACCATACCTTGAGGAACTCAAAATCCCTAAATTTTACAATTTAAAACCACAATACAACAACAACAATATACCCAGTGTATTCCTACAAAGTGGGGTTTGGGAAGGTAAAGTGTGTGCAATCCATACCACAACCACAAATGAATTAGAGTGGATGCATCCGATAGACCCCCAACTCAAGAAAGTTTAAAACCATAATTTAAAAGTGAAATCATCAATAAAGTATTGGGAAATGTGTAAATACAAGATAAGAATACCCAAAGAAGAATCCTTAAAAAATACCTTTTGAATCTCTAAAAAAGAGTTCCCAAGCATTTGCAATTGAGTTATATAGTCCAAGGTTAATAAATGTAATTTTAAATATTTCAATGTATAATTGCTCTAACAATTGTAGTAGGTCTCTCATGAGTAAGAAAGTCCCTACTCGAGCTAATCCATTGCTATTGTGAATACAATAAAATATTTTACCCAAATCAAAACCAAATGTAATACAACGAAAACTCAAACTAAGACTAGAACCATGTTTCAAGTGTATGTAAAATTAACCTCGTGTTTAAATAGTATTTGAAGTAATTTAGACATGTATTAAGTCCATAAGTAACTCCTAGCTCATAGCCAAGTCAAAAGCTCTCTTATCAATTGATTTCTTGTAAAGTACTTGCCACAATCAACATCTAATGAGCATAACTCCTAGATTATGAATTATTTTGTAGCTAAAGACCTGCCAAATGATATATAATTGAATATCTTTTGAACATATCTAGTTTTTCCTTATTCCGATATCAGAGTAAAACATTATCGCTATTTTACTAAAGACCTATAAAAGTTGTCAATAATGACGACTCTAACACTATGAGACATCAGGAGAGACTATGAGTTATCATCAGACTCTACGAGTCATAGGGTGACTCATATTGACTGTAAAGGAAAGTGAAAAAGGAGTTTGATATGACTAATCAGGCCACAACTCATCCCCAGAACCCACGAATTATCACCAAAATCATCAGGATTGATACCAATAACTTCTTAGATAATTTTTAAAGGGTTGTTTGGTTTTTTCCTACTATTTTGACTACAAAACTACATTATTTCACCAGTTAAAAGTGGTATAAATCTATTTAATCACCCAAATCCCTCAATATTTTTCCTAAACTCATTTTATGTCAGAAAATCAAGCGATCGAACTCTCAAGCAAGCCTAAGCCTAGGGTTTTTCTCAAATCCAGATTCCCAAGGCTTTAATCCAAGATTTTATCAGTCCAGGTATGTGGGTATTCAATAAGAGATTCCTTTCACCCTTATTCTCAAAGCCCAATTTTAAAATATTAAGTTAACTTATGATTTCTATGAACTCGTAATCTTTTATTAATAGCTAATTATTCTAAATTCTTGAAAATTCAATTCTATCATGTTATTTTACTACCATAGTTCCCATTCAAAGTTATTAGGCATGAACTTCATGTCTTTAACACAATTATTTTTATACATGTTGTATTATGCATGTTTTATAAATTTCAACCTCTTTCAAAATGAATTATGCATGACTTGGTGGATTTCAATCTATTTTAGTTGACATACCATGTTTTCTTAAAAAATTTAGTGTCTTGACTTAGATAGAATTATGAGCCATCAGTATGTTGATAAATTCATAATTTTGGACTTGTGCTATGAAATTCCATATTTATCTTTAGGTTATAAAATTTATCATGATACTTACATTTTTTAGAGATGGCAGGTGATGAAAAACCGATGACTTATGATATCATGCTTTTTCAGTCAAATGCCCAGTCCTTCAGTTTTCATGATTTAGAATTCTTTTAGAGAGATTTCTTTATCAACCTCAAGACTTTAGTATTATTAAGCTATTCAGTATATCATTTTATATTAAGTTGGAAGTAGTACTTAGCACCGAGTGGACACAAGAATGTAGGCTCACCTATCAAATAGGCTGAGACCTTTAGTAAAAGTACCTAAGTCCCTAAACTATGGCACCACTGTAGGTTTAAAGGTTCACTTATCAGACTAGGC
This sequence comes from Capsicum pubescens, assembly GCA_030864215.1. Taxonomy (NCBI): domain Eukaryota; kingdom Viridiplantae; phylum Streptophyta; class Magnoliopsida; order Solanales; family Solanaceae; genus Capsicum; species Capsicum pubescens. Next base: position 189,468,637 of record CM061538.1, on the reverse strand, counting down.
TTGAAACTTAGATTTTTGGACATCAATTAGTGGTACCATGTCAGATAAACCTTTATACCCTAGAAAGGTATATTGGTCTCTTTTCGATGGGGATTATATATTGAACTCTATGTTTGGCTCACATGGTTATATGTTAGTTAACAGTAGATTCCACATTTCAAACACAGTTATTGCATGACCTCATGTTCAGTTTATTCAGTACAGTATTAATGAGTTACATGTTTATTTACTTTGTCATTACCTCAACACATATCCCACAGTTTTAGACTTAGTATTTGTTCATAACCCTAAGTTTATTTTTACTTACTTTTAAATTATGATTTTTCATATTATTATTCTATATTAGTGTTTGTGCATTTCATATAGGGTCATTGTACTTTAGTTCAGCTTTTTTGAAATTAGTTAGCATTCAGTACGAATTTACATTATGTTCATCACCAATATTAAATCATATGAAATATTTATGCTTCTACAACTTTCCAATTTTTACAAAATTTTTAGATCATGATTTAGATATTTCACCATGCCTCACAACTTTTACATACAAACATATTTTAAATGCATATTTCAGCAAAGGATTTCTCAGTTTCAAAGAATGTTTTAAGTGCTTTCATGACTAGTGAATACTCCCCAGTCCCAAATTACCCATCCCAAATTTCCTAATTTGATTTCTCCTTTTACTTGTCTTTTTTCATTAATCAAGACAAGACAATTTTCCCCCATTATACCTTAGTAATTGATTACTCCTTGTTACTAGCATTGAACTATCAAATCTTGAAAAATGTTGTAAAGACTTTGGTAATCCTATAATCCTAATTATCCATATAAAAAGTTCTTTGGGATCAGCCATATAATAACTCCATCAATATTGGTACTAACAACATGACACAATTAATAGGGGCAAAATGGAAAAGTTACATTACCAGTCATTATTTTCTTAATAGTCGTGCCATCTCAATTTGGGATGGGTAATTTGGGATGGAGGAAGTATCTCACATACTCAGTACAATCCAAAGTGTTGATCTCATACCTCCTTTACCTAAATTTTTCATGTGATGCAGATTCATGTGCTTACTATCAGGATCATGGTAAGACGAATCTTAACACTCAATCAACAAGTGATGAGTTCTCTTATTTTTAGGACTCAAGTCATTTATAGTTCCAGTAATTTATTTTCTTATCTATATGAATTGATTATGGATAATTGGGGTCATTTCCCAACACCTATAGTCAATATTAGTAGAGTATTCAAAGATAGACAATTAGAGTTATAGTATGTAGTTTTAGTTTCACTTTATTTTAGATTTAAGTGTTTTAAACTTTTAAGAGTAATATTAAAATAAGGTATCTCATGATGATGCTTCTGCTTAGTCAAGTTAGCTTTTATATATGTTTTAATTGGTTGCTCAAGCATTATGCCATTGCCATGGATTAGCTTTAGATCACTTGTGGTTCTAAGAACAGTGTTACGACTAGGGGGTAGTCTTGATTCTTGACAAACTTTGTATCAAAACATAAGGTTCAAGTGTCCTAGAGTGTCTATGAAGTCGTGTCCAGTAGAGCCTTATGGAATGGTATAGAGATGTCGGTACTTTTCTTTGAAAGGCTATAGGACATTTAAGAAATACTTCCCTTCCTTAATATCTCATATCATGGAGTAGAGACGTTCTTTAAGAAACTTATTTAGATTTGCTGCATTGCTCCAGTCCTATTTACTATGCCTTATTATTGAGGTAATAGATATAGTCAAACTTAAGTTCCTATTGGTAGATTTTTCTCAGATAGTCCCTACGGACAGTTTTGAGATTGCACGTAGTCTTGAGTGAATCCCATCAATGCTATAAGTTTCAAACTTTGTCAGAGTTCATTCTTTTTCATGAAAATGGTGCATTGAGCCAAAGTTAGATTGTCACGAACGGATTCATGAGTCATGATGGCACCTACTAAAACCCAATAGTAGGTAATCCCACACCGTAACCTGGATCTAAGAAAATAGGTTACTTTGGTTGAAATGCCCAACCGGGCCAAAATAAATGGATACAATAATAATCAATAGTGATCTATTAAAAGAAGACAATCAACATATGGATACCAATCCCACGACCTGGTAATATCAGTACAAGAGCATCTAAGTACGATAATAGAAAATACTACCCAAAAGTCTAGAATAGTCAACAATTTTATCTCGAATACAAAAGAATAAACAAGGATAAAGGGAAATGGGCAACTCAAAACTCTAAGACCTCACCCTACCTCCAAAGTATCAGCATACCACAAACTCAACTCAGCGGCGGAAACTAGTACTCGGGTCTGCATCAAGAAGGTACAAAAGCGTAGTATGAGTACCAAAACAATGGTCACTCAGTAGGCATCATTGGTCGACTGATCTAAATTATGATACAAAGATGATATTAGGCAAGATAATATCTCTAAGTCAAGGTATAAAATCAAGCCTGAATCATTTTCGTCATCGCTATATAAAATAAATAATCAACTAGAACTATAATACGACATCTCATATCAATACACACCAATACCGTCATATATAATGGGTAATCTATTTGAAAGCTTAAAGCGCCATTAATATAATTACAACCTAATTAATACCAAGTTAATGCATATACGTAATTTAGAGGATAAAGTAAAAGAACTCATCACGGCGTCCTACACCACTAGGGCATACAAACAAAAGAACATAAAGTAAAGAACCCATCACGACTTCCTATGCCACTGGAGAGTGCATCAATAGATCAAATCATCAACGTATATAGATATATAATAAACTTCTCATTATCCATGGTTTCCCACATTTCACACCAATGGTTATTTAGCAACATTCATAATCCTTATCAATTACCGTAATTTAATAATATTTACCAAAGTACTCATAACCTTAATCATATCACCATTTAGGAAGTCAATCTGATCATATGCTTGATCTACACACAACTATTAACTAACCAATACTCATTATTAAAATACCAATTCGCAAGTCATCAAAGGACCTCAAGTTAATAGTCTAACCGATTCTTTACATAATCGTTATTCAGAGGATAGAAACTAAAAATTATTTCCTAATTAACCAACATACAACAACTAGTTGAGGTTCACTATTAGCCTATAGGCGCATCTAAACAACACCCATTTCTAATAATTATAATAGCAATAATAAATATTTAGAAAAGGTCACAAACCTTCATTATACTCTTGTATATCTAACCATTAACATCTTTTAGTGTCTAGCATCATTAATATACAAATATTCAATTATTAGTTAATTCCCATCATAACTTAGTCATCAATATCATTAATCATCACCCATGCAAAGTTATTATCGTCATTATCCACGTAACAACCATAATTTTTAGTTACCACATTCCAACCAAACAAGGTTCACTAACTAGAATTCTAGACTTCAAACCATCAAGTAAGATAGTCACTTAGTAGTCAACAAGTCACCACATGACCGACTTTAATAAGAAATGTACCTTACTTAATCCATTTATCCAATGCTATCTAAACTCACTAGGTGAATCCTTAAATACAGAACAATATCCCATTTACCAACTTGTCCTATTCGGCATATACTACTTCTACTCACTATTAAACACTAGCAAGAACTACACCACTTAACAAGTGATTAGTATCGAAGAATTTTAACCGACGTCCCAAGAATAATATCATATCTTCAAAGCGCATGCGGATGTAATTATATAAAGACATAATCACATATAAACATATATATACACATGTTTACCATACATAAAATTAATATATCCTCTGAACTTATCGAGCATCATCATAACATCAATATATCCTTCGGATTTATCGGGCCTAATCATATCATCAATTTATACTCTAGGCTTACCAAGAATCATAACATCAGTATATCTTCCGGACTTAACAGGCATCATCATACATGTATAGGCGATCAAAACAATTGTAAATGCAAGCCCAACGAGGGATGGAGTGGAAGTAAAGTAAGGACAGGCATATCATCGTACCTTATCATTCATTATCAACACAACATATTAATATGTGTATGAATAAGTATATTTATATAGTATTAACACTTACTACTTTATTTTTATTAACATAATCATTAGCATTTTCAAGTACAAACTCTTAATTATATCTTCTAGAGCCCCTCTTTATTAGCATGATTCACATTATTAGCAAAAGAGGATTTTTGGCATTAAAATTAGTTTAGTCACCATGCTTGAACATAATATGAGAAATAATATAATCCAAGGATTACGTGGTAATTCAGTCAATGATTTAAGTAATGACACAGTCGTGGTTTCAATCTATAATACAATTCATTGCTATCCAAGAATCATCAATAATCTAGCAACCAACCATGCACATCATTTCCAATATCAACATCATGAATAAATCATTTACTGGTGTTAGCCATCATATTACCAAAGACATATTCTAAGCGTCTAACAAGTATCTAGGTCACTAATCAAACTACGAAGTCCAAACTTAAGGTGGGTCAAGTTTCGCTCCAAATAACCTAATTTTCTCAAATAGTCTAACTTCAACCCAAGACTAATCTAATCCATCTAAGTTATGTCATAAATATTTATCATTCCACACTAGTTCTATGGTATAATTCTTCCTCAAGTATTACTCTTAGTTCATCCAAAGCTACTAGGACAATTTTCACAACTACACACAACTAAGATCAACTCACTATTTAATATGAATGACAAGGTCACTCCTATCTAGCTAGAGCACCTAGAGTATTCTCATGTTATTCATGAGATAACAAGACTAGCTAACCAATGTTCTAGACTATAAGTCAAGTATACCAGTTTATGAGTTCCATAGACTAAGTGGTTCAACTAATCCCAAACACTAACATCTACAACTTCAACACCTTAAAACATGCCCATTCTTATCAAGATATCAAAGTCATACTATGATAAATCTCAATCTAACAAGAATTAAGCCTAAGCTTCCTCGAATACAAATATAGCTCATGAACCTATAACCTTTGCTTTCCTTTTCCTAGAAGCTCCTCAAGGTGTCAAGCTATCAAAAACACAATCTATGTATTATTATGAGAACATTAAAACCCATATTGCACCATTGTGTTTCAGGTTCAAAATGACACCAAAAACCCTAAGTGGGTTCCACTTATAGAAAATGTGTTTCTGAGATCAACCCATTGTTCAAATACCATTAGGGAGTTATATCCCTCAGGAAATTGATGCGATTCAAGCATATTTGGAGATAAAATTAAGCCTCAAACCTTATGGTGTTTTTGGTCAAATAATCAAGAATTCAACACTATAAATGAAGGGTTCATACCTTTGATTCGATGTTAATCACTATTATGAAAGTTATTCAAGATCCCAATAAATACCCAAGACACTATTTAAGGTTGACACGCTCTATTAGGGTTTATCAGACTCAAGATAATGGAGAAATGGCTATTTCTCAACTAAAAAGGGCATTTTAATATCCCTTCCCAGGCCCTCAATTCAGGCAATCCCTATACAACCTTCGCGATAGCGTTACTTTTGTTATACCAGATAGCTCCAATTTTTGGCCAATGACTAAGGATGCATCCAGAATCCAATATTAGCAAATATAATATTCAACCACACTGATTTCAATATTTTAGATTATTGACAAAGTTAGATTTTCCATCCATAGTCGTTTCGACCAAATGTGGGCCTCACACCTAAATTTCCATTTTATCAACTTTCTGACCAATAGGTTGAAATAAATTTAAGTGTAGCAGGACCTAAACCAAAAATCTACCAAACCTAAAATAGATATTATGGAGTTGTTGGAGCATTCAGAATTCACATTTGATATCATTTTACTACCCAACCTAAAATAGATATCATTTGAAGTCTCAAAAAAGTGAGGATACTGAGCTTGCATTTCACTCTCGATCTTTGAAGTGGTCTCCTCACTTGGGTGGTGCTTCTACTGAACCTTAACTACAGAAATCTCTCTAGTACGCAACTGTCTCACATCACTGTCCAAAATAAGCACGAGCTCCTCTAAACAAGTAAACTTCTCATCCAACCGGATTGAGTCCCACCTAAGCACAAGAGACAGCTCAGTATTATACTTTTGTAACAGAGAGACACAAAAAACTAGATGAATAATAATGAAATATAGAGGCAAGGGTAACTCATAGGCTATCACACCAACTGTATAGAGAATCTCAAAAAGGATAATATATCGAGGTCTGAGCTTACCCTTCTTTCTGAACCTCATCACACTCTTTATAGGTGAAATACAAAGGAATAATTAGTCACCAACTTATATTCTCAAGGCATAGAGCCTATAGTCGGCATATGTCTTCTTCCTATTCAGGGATGCTCTCAGCCTATCCTGAATCACCCTGAATATATCCAATGAGTCCTGAAGAAAATTTGTACGATAAGGTCTTACCTCAAAAGTCTCAAACCATCCTATCAGATAACGATATCTCCTGCCATATAACGTCTCAGAATATGCCATATTAATACTAGAATAATAGTTGTTGTCGTATGCAAACTCTGCCAATGCTAAGTGCTGATCCCACTGTCCTCTATTATCCATAACACAAGCTCGGAGCATATCCTCAAGTACCTGAATAGTCCACTCAGATTGACCATTTGTTTGTGGATGAAAAGCTATACTGAAATTCACTCGAGTAGCTAACTCCTCCTGGAATGCTCTCGAAAATCGTGAAGTAAATATTGAACCATGGTTTGAAATGATAAAACTGGTTACCCTATGCAAACTAACTATCTCCCACACATAAATATGGGCTAATCTTTCAACACTGAAGGTAATCTAAATAGGAATGAAATATGCCAACTTAGTCAAATGATCCATAATAACCCAAATACCATCAAGACCATGGGAAGTACGAGTCAAACCACTAAAAAATTCCATACCAATCCATACCTATTTCCACTTGTGAATGGGCAACCTCTAAGTCAATCCTCCTGGATGCTGATGCTCGGCCTTAACTAGCTAACAACATAGGCATTGAGCCACAAAGTCTGTGATATCTCTCTTCATACTATCCCACTAATAGTGCTTTCTCAAATCTCTATATATCATAGTTGTACTGGGATGAATAGAATATCTAGTGCTGTGAGCCTCGTGAATAATTAGAAGAATCAAGTCATGTAGCTATGGAAAAAAACTACGACTCTAAAATCTCAAAATACCCTCAAAATCAATGGTGTGCCTCTCAAACTCATAATGCACTCCATACAAATAATTCCTCTAAATCTAGAATGTGAAAACTATCGCCGCCAACTCCAAATCATAATTGGGGTGGTTATGCTCGTGCACTTTAAGCTGTCTAGAAGCTTAAGCAATGACATGACCCTGCTACATCAAAACATAACCAAGACCAACACCTAAAGTATCATATAACACGATGAATCCCTTACCCTCAACAGGAAGAGCTAACACTAGAGCTAAAGTAAGACAATCTTTGAGCTTTCTAAAGCTTATCTCACACTCTTTAAACCATCGCAAAGGAACTTCATTCTGAGTCAATCTAGTCATAGGGGCAGAAATAGTCGCAAAGCTCTCCACAAAGAGCCTATAATTATCGGCCAAACCAATAAAACTGCAAACCTCGGTGGGAGAAGTAGGCATATCCTAATCACAAATCGCCATAATCTTAGTTGGTTCTACCATGATACCGGCTCTAGATGCCACGTGTCCAAGGAATGAAACTGACTCAAGCCAAAATTGACACTTAGAGAACTTGGCTAAAAGCACATGATCTCGTAAGGTCTGGAGAACTATCCTCAAATATTGCGCTTGCTCCACACTACTCCTTGAATACACAAAAATATCATCAATGAACATAATAATGAAGTAGTCTAGATTAGGTTTGAACACATGATTCAACAAATCCATGAATGTGGTTAGGTCATTATTCAGCCAAAAATACATCAAAAAAACTCAAAATAACTATAACGGGTCTTGAAAGTTGTCTTCGGGATATCCTCATCCCGAATCCTTAGTTGATGATAATCGAACCTTAAATCAATCTTTGAATACATGATTGCACCCTAAAGCTAGTCAAACAAATCATCGATGCGAGGTATAGGATAACAGTTCTTCATCGTCAACTTATTAAGCTGCCTATAATAAATAAATATACACATGGAGACATCTTTCTTCTTTACAAACAATACAGGAGCTCCCTATGAGGAAACACTCAGTCTAATAAAACCCCTATAAAGAAGATCCTGAAGTTGAGAATTCAGCTCCTTAAGCTCAGTAGGAGCCATACGATAAGGTTCCATAGAAATATGTTGGGTACCAGGCTAAAGGTCCATAGAAAACTCAATCTCATGGTCAGGGGGAATACAAAGAAGATCGGTAGGGAACACATTGGGAAACTTACAAATAATAGGAACAAAGTCAAAGGATAGACTCTCAACATGAGTAATATATATAAGAGATATAAGACTCACAACCCCTCAAAATAAGTCTCGTAGCACACACACAAGAAATAATCTCCATCGGCTCACGACTAACTGTTCCCTACCACACAACTGAGGGTACATGATGTGGTCGTCTTCTGTTAGCACATTTAAGACTTTTAACTTAAAATAATTATAAGTTCTTAAGTTACTACTGTTGTTTTTTATTATATTTAATGTGATTTTGTAGGAAAGTCAGGATGCATGGAAATATATGAAAGCTACGTTAAGAAGGATGCGTTTTGGTAAAAGTAATTGAGTTTTGAAACTTCACCTGACGACATGGTCTGATAAGCTATCAAATCTCTGAGAAGACATTAGACATGTCATCACATAAAGTAGAGAACAAGAAAATAGAGACATGTCTGATGACATGTCTAATAAGCTATCAGATCTCTGATAAGCCATCAAATATGTCATCACACTGAAGCAGAACACAAGAAAGTTGAAGCATTTCTGATGACAACTTCTGATAAGTCATCAGACTTCTGATAAGCCGTCACAGTTGGTGTCACAATGAAGAAGGTCTGATGATATTCTCTGATAAGCTATCAGCTTTGTGATAAGCTATCTGACATGTCGTCAGCTAAAGGAGCAAAAGGTGAATTTTTTATTTTGAATTTTTTTAAAGTACGGATATAAATAGTGGATTTTAGGGTTTCATGGAGTATCGGGAACTTATTCCAAAGGAGAAGTCACCTCTCTTTGGGGCTCTCAACTTTGAATAAAATTTTCAACTCTTTGATTTGGTTTTAGGGGAATTTTCTCTTGAACTCAGAAGAAAATCAACTTCAGACTTCATCTCTTATAACATTAATTTCTTTGAATGATGAATCAAATTATTTCTATCTCTTTCTTTCTCATGAGGAACTAAAACCCACAACTGGGGTTGTGGGATCTATGATTATCTCTCCATCGATTTAAGAGTTGGTTAGGGTTTGAGTGATTGTGGGGACATCTTGATAATTCCTTTGTAATAATTGTTATTTATTGGTTGCAAACAGTAGATCCCGCCTTATGTTGATAAGCTCGAACTGAGAAATAAACTAAAGGTCACAAATTATCAACGAGGACTTGGGAAGGTTAAGTTCTCATCTAATGGTTAATGTTGTAACAAGATTTATCAACTCGAGATAAAATCAGTATGAATAGAATGTTTTCCTAAGTTTGAGAGAATTAGGGAGTTCAACATCTAGGTAGGTTGAGAGACACTTAGATAGACTATCGAAAATGATAATTTGGTGTTTCCCACAAGTCATGAGATCCCAATACTACTGTTATTATTTAATGGGGATTAATAATCATAGTGATAACAACCCTAGTTTCTCTCTATCATTGATTCGAACCATTGAAATTTTAGCTTTGAGTTCTGAAGCAATTTACAAGAATAACAATTGTTTAATTGATACAAACCCCCCAATTAAAGGAAACCATTACCTATTAGTCATTTTATTCACAAATAGTCTTGATTAACACCATATTCCCTGTGGGATTCGACCCCAACCTAGTTGGGTTATATATTTGGCAATGACCGCTTACTCTCTAGTAAGAGAGGTGTAATTTGGGTGTAATAGTACGCCAGGCATGGCTAAGGTAATGGTCTTGGAAAAATAATCCATGACCGCATGATAGTGGGATAACTAGTCCATGCCCAGAATTATATTGAAATAAAGCATATCCAGATTAATGAGATCAGCATAAGTATCAGCATCACTAACTATCACAATACATGATCCAAATACTCAATCCACTACTAAAGAATCACCTATTAGAGTAGATACATGCAATGAAATAAATAATAAGTCACCGGTCAAGTCCAACCGTGGTGCATAATAAGCAGATATATAAGAAAAAATGGTTTTTGGATCAAGTAAAGAAAGAGCTGACTCATGGCACACCAAAATCGTACTTGTAACTATAGCATCCGAAGTCTCAACCTTGGGTATAGAAGGTACTGCATATAACTTACCAATCCCGCCTCCAAACTGGGAACCTAACTGACCTATTGTCTTTCATTCTTGAGTACCACCTCAAGCACCCTAATAACCACACTTGCAACCTCGCGAACCACCTCAACCTAAGGGATAAACTGCCCACATAGGTGTAGCACCCTAGGATAAAACAACCATCGTCTATCAACTAGGGTAACCATATGAATAATGACTAAGAAGCCCATAAGTAAAACAAGAGTCACAATCAGAACCAAAACTCACAGTTCCGACTGCAGCGGAGTAACCAACACGTCTAGCATGGTTTGTAGATGAACCTTCAAAGACTGATCACCACCCTTATGAGGGCGACCACTAGTACCAAAATGACCACCGTTAGTTGTCTGAAGATCTTCCAAAACAAGTCGACTAGTTTTACTCTGAGGCTAAAAGATGGATGCGAAGGATACCCAATATGAGAACTACCACCTATGAATTGGGAGCTGTTACGACTTCCTTCAAATTTTCCCTGGTACTTAGGCCTCTTATAATGACACTCACAATGCATGTACTCCATCAGTCTAGCATAATCTGAAACCATAGCAAAGGTCCTACCCACAGTAACTAGAGTCTGAGTAGCCATTCGAATAGGGAGTCTTAGTTCTCTCATAAAGCAGTGAACTCTCTCATGCTCAGTATCTAAAAGAAGAGTCTTATGCCTGGCTAACTCATGGAAATGGGCCGCATACTTGGCGGCTTTCATAGAACCCTACTCCAATCTGGTAAATTGATCCCTCCGTTGATCCCTAAGGTTGTGTGTTATATACTTCTATAAGAAAATCTTAGAGAATTGAGTCCATGAATGGGGAGAAGATCCAACTAGCATAGAACTCATAAAACCTCTCCAGCAGTGTCGAGCGGACAAATCTAACTAAAATATGGTGTAATCCACACCATGAGTCTTAACAAGTCCTAAACCACAGGGCCTATCCTCTTAAGTAGTAAGAAACTTAAATGCAACCTCTCCATGAGCACTTGAAACCCTAGGCAGAGCCAACCTCAAAAATCTACCCAGCATTTTCTTCTCCTTAGCAGACATAGTAGGATGGCTCACAACTAGCTGAGTGGCCATCGGCAGAACAAATGCCGCTACAGGAGAAACATCAACTCCAGGAACTGCAGCAGTATGTTGCACTCCTGCCCTAGTAGTCTGTGCACCATCAATAATACCCAATAGCTAAACCAAGGTGTCTCTATGCAAAAAAAGAAGGTGTAAAACCTAGTGGAGCTTAGGCTAATCCCTGGCCCACCGCTAGTTGTGGCAGAGGAATCTCTAGCTCTGGTGCAAGAATGGGGTTTGGGGGAGGTGGCCCATCCTAGTCTCTAACCAGGGACACATCACGAGGTTGTCCTCAAATAGAAGTAGGATCCCTGGGCTCAGTCTTAGGACCCTTATAAACATAGCTGTAGCACGTGTCCTGGGCATCTGCGAAAGAGTAGAGTCAAGAAAATATCCTACAAACTAACTAAGAATCTTAGTAAGATACGAGTGAAAGAAGTGAAGGATCCATAATAATGTCCCATAGCCTCCTAAAAATAGGAAACAAACATCAACATTTTGACTCATAGAACTTTATTAGACACTTGCTTTTGTACAGAAAATACCAGTGAAACCTACGCTCTGATACCAATTTGTCACGACCATATTCATAAGTCATGATGGTACCTACTAAAACCCACCAGTAGGTAAGCCAACATCGTAACCCAAAGTTAAGGCCATGGGTTACTTTGGTAGAAATGCCCAACTAGGCCTTAATACATGAATACAATTAATCAATAGTGATACATTAAAAAAATCCAAATACAAATACCAATCCCATGACTTGGAAATATTAATAAAAGAGAATCTAAGTACAATAATAGAAAATACAACCCAAAAGTCTAGAATTGTCAACAATTCTATCTCGAATACAAAAGACTAAACAATGATAGAGAGAAATGGGCGACTCAAAACTCTAAGAGCTCACCCTATCTCCAAAATATCAACACTGCATGAACTTAACTCAGTGATGACACCTAGCACTAGAATCTACACCAAAAAGGTGTAGAAGTGTAGTATGAGTACCAAAACATCAAGTACTTAGTAGACATCATCGGCCGACCAAGATAAATTAGGATATAAAGATGATATAAAAAAGAAAATATCTCTAAGTCAAGGTACAGAATCGAGCCTGGACCATCTTCATCATCGCTGTATAAAATAAATAATCAACTAGAACAATAATATGACATCTTATATCAATACACGCTAATACCATTGTATATAATGGGTAATTGATATGGAAACATAAAACGACATTAATACAATTACAACCTCATAAATACCAAGTTAACGCACATACAGAATTTAGAACATAAAGTAAAAGAACTCACCATTACGTCCCATACCACCGGAGAGTACACCCAAAAGAACATAAAGTAAAGAACCCATCATGGCATCCCATACCACCGGAGAGTGCATCAAAAGATCAAATCATCAACGTATATAGATGTATAACCAACTTTCCATTATCCATGGTTTCCCACATTTCTCACCAACAATCATTAACTAAGATTCATAATCCCCATCAAATTGAATAAGATTTACCAAAGTACTCATAACCATAATCATATCACCATTTAGGAAGTCTATCTTATCAATATACTCAATCTACGCACTACTATTAACTAATCAATACTCTTTATTAATCTTCCAATTCACTAGTAAGCAAGGAACCTCTAGTTATTAGACTAACCAATTTGTTACATAATCATTTAAAGAGATAGTAACTAACCATTATTCCCTAATTAACCAACATCCAATATCTAGTCGAGGTTCACTATTAGCTTATAGGCGCATCTAAACAACACCCATTTCTAATCATCATAATAGCACAAATCACCTTCTATAAAAGGCCACGAACCTTTATTATACTCTTATATATAAAACCATTAACATCTTTTTGCATCTAGAATCATTAATATACAAATCCTCAATTAATAGCTAATCGCCATCATAATTTAGTCATCAATATTATTAATTATCACCCATTCTAACCTATTATCATCATTAGCCACGTAACAACCACAATTGCAGGTTACCACTTTCAACCAAACAAGGTTCACTAACTAGAATTCTAGACTTCAAGCCATCAAGTAAGATAGTCACTTAGTAGTCAATTAGTCACCACATAACCAACTTTAATAAGTAATGTATCTTACTTAATCCATTTATCCAATGCTATCTAAATTCACTAGGTGAATCCTCAATACCACATAATATCTCATTTACCAACTTATCCTAATTCACTATTCAACATACACTACATCTACTCACTATTCAACACTAGCAAGAACTACACCGCTTAACAAGTTTTTAGTATAGAAGAATTGTAATCGACATCCCAAGAATAACATCATATATTTAAAGAAAATACGAATGTAATCATATAAAGGGATAATCACACATAAACATATATACATATTTTTACCATACATAACATCAATATATCCTCTGTACTTATCGGAATCCTCACAATATATCCTCCATACTTATTAGGAATCATCATATCATTAATATATCCTCCAACTTATCGGGCATCATCATATCATCAATATATCCACCGAAGTTACCGAGCTTCATCATATCACCAATATATACTCCAAGTTTATTGAGCATCATCATATTATCAATATATCCTCTAGACTTACCAGGCCTCATCATACATATAAAAGGAATCCAAATAATAATAAACGCAAGCCCCACAGGGGATAGAGTGTAAGAAAAGTAAGGAGAGACATAGCATTGTACCTCATCATTCATTATCTACACAACATATTAATAGGTGAATGAATAATTATATTCATATGGTATGAAGATTTACTACTACCAGGCTTAACATAATTATTAGCATTTTTAAGTACAAAGCCTTAATTATAGTGTCTAGAGCCCCCTCTTCATTAACATGATTCACATTATTAGCACTAGAGGATTTTTAGCATTAACATTAGTTTAGTCACCATGCTTGAACATAATATGAGTAATGATATAATACAAGGCTCGCATAGTAATTTATTTAATTATTTAAGTAATGACATAGTCATGAGTTCAATCTATAAGAAAATTCATTGATATCCAAGCATCATCAATAATCTAGCAACCAACCATGCACACTATTTCCAATACCAACATTTTGAATAAACCATTTACCGAGGTTAGACATCATATTACCAAAAGAATATTTTAAGCATTTAACAAGTATCTAGCTCACTAATAGAACTACAAAGTCCAAACTTAAGGTGGGTCAAGTTCCGCTCCTAATAACCCAATTTTCTCAAATAGTTTAATTTCTATGTGGGACTAAGCTAATCCGTCTATGTCATGTCATAAATATTTATCATTCCACACTAGTTCTATGGTACAATTCTTTTTCAAGTATTACTCTTCATTCATCCAAAGTTACTAGGGCAATTTCCACAACTACGCACAACTAAGGTCAACTCACTATTTAATATGAGTGACAAGGTCACTCCCATCTAGCTAGAGTATCTAGAGCATTCTCATGTTATTCATGAGATAAAAAGTCCAACTAACCAAGGTTCTAGACTATAAGTCAAGTATCATACTTTATGAGTTCCATAGCCTAAGAGGTTCAACTAATCCCAAACAATAACACCTACAACTTCAACACCTTCAACCCTACCTAATCTTATCAAGATATCAAAGTCATACTATAAAGCTCAATCTAACAAGAAGTAAGCCTAACCTACCTTAAATCTAAATATAGCTCATAAACCAGTAACCGCTGCTTTCTATTACCTCGAAGCTTCTTGAAGGATCCAATATAGCAAAAGTAAAATCTATACATTAGTATGAGAACATCAATACCCATATTACGCCATTGTGATTCAGGACCAATCCGACACCAAAAACCTCAAGAAAGTTCCACTTATGGAAAATGTATTTTCAAGACCAACCCTACCATTAGGGAGTTATATCCCTCAAGAAATTGGTGTGGTTCAAGCATATTTGGGGCTATAACTAAGACTCAAGCCATTTGGGGTTTTAGGTCAAATAATCAAGAATTCAAAAATATAAATGAAAGATTCATACCTTAGATTTGATGTTAATCATGATTATGCAAGTTTTTTAAGATCCCAATCAACACCTAAGACTTGATTTGAGGACTTCACACTCTATTAGGGTTTATGGGACTTAAGACAATAAAAACTTGCCAATTCTTGACTAAAAAGGGCATTTAAATATCCCTTCCTGGGACCTCAGTTTAGGCAATGATACGCCCAAATTACAACTCTCGTTAGAAAGTGTAAGCGGTCGCTGTCAAATATAGAACCCAACTGGGTTGGGTGTTGAATCCCACAGGGAATACTATGATCACTAAGTATTAGGATTATTATTAGACTGTTGGTCGAAGGTTCCAAGATAAGGGGGGTTTGGTTTAAGTCCACAGTAATATTATCAGTGTAACAATGAAATGATATGTGTAATTATATTTGATCATAGAGAATAACAAGTTAGGATTATGTCCACCTTGTAGCTTCTACTTCTATATTAACTATGGGTAATACGGATTTTATACATGCATGCACTTATAGAGAGGCGTATTCTAATTCTAAATCCAAGTGTTTTTCAACCATCAAGGATTTATTCACCTTAGTTCTCTCGAACCTAAAGTGTACAACAAATTATACGAACTCTCCAAGACGTTAATCCTGTAAGGGTATTAACGTGTAAACTAGGGGTTGGAAACCCTAATTTCTTGTCACACTCTCTTTTTCAAACAGTAACTTTTCTATCAAACAAGTTATTGCTACAATGGCATATTCCCTATGTTTGCAACCACGAGAATTCAATCAAAATGAAGAGAGTAATGATATAAGTGGATTACGCATCATAAATTCACAAACCCATAGCAATAGAGAGTATACTACAAGGTTTCCATAACCCTAACAAAGAAACTTAGTTATTCATGATTAAAACAGAAATCAACATAGGAATATTCATCATACCAAAACTTATACTGAACTTGGTGATGAAGAGGAGTAGCAACAATAAGAGAGAAAAACGTTTCTCCCTCTCTCCTCAAGCTAAGCGTCTCTTGTGTTCAAAAATAATATAGAATCTGAATAATGTATATTGAATAATGATGCTGAAAATTCAGCAAGAAGGTTTTTAATAATATCCTTCTCTACTAAGTTGCTACTGCATCCTTAACTATTTAAAAATACTGAGTTTTCCCGGGAAAAAGTTCCCATGCATCAAATTCAGTCCAAAAGTTGCCTTCCCTTTAATGTGAAGTTTTCCTTTGCTGTCCACAGGTCCCCAAAGTGCTGAAATCTTCCTCATTAGTACCTGAAAAGTATGCTAATCACATAGGTCAGCTCACTTACTTAAAAATGGACTAAAAGTGCAAGAAGTATGTATTTTATCCTCAAAACTTAGCTAAAACATGGGTAAATTATGGTGCTTAGACGTATAAATACGCCCAACATCACCACCCCACACTTAAAGCTTTTTTCGTCCTCGAACAAAATATTACATCCATGCGAATACCTAACTAAAATTTACAAGAGCAACACAAAATTTTCAACAAGACATACACTGCAATTATTAACAAAGAGTAGATTTCTTGATCATTACTAGAAACAACTCACCCTCCAACATAGAGTCATCAAGTTGGTTAATTCGTATACACAAGTTAAGCCAAAGAAAATCATATAAAACTATCCAACAATCATCAACCATGTGCCCTCACAACAAAAGAGTTACCCATAATCACTCACAATCATGCAATTTCTAACAAAATGGGTACAAGAATCAAGTTGCGCTCACTCTCAGAAAGAATTCTCAAATTACAACTGATGACCATATGCTTGCCCTTTGTGTAATGCTCTACTAATATCAGAATGCCAAGGTTAGGATCAAATAGGTCTTTACGGGTTGTAATGTAGGCTAAGGGACAGGTAGGACTATTTTGTCCAGAAATGGTGACTACGTTCCCTAAGCGCTTTAATACACTACATTATGCCATTTACACTAACTTTTAACAACCACTCTACCTTCCTTTCATCTACCAAACCACTTTGTTATTCAATCATAAACACAATAATGGGAATATACAACTCTCTTTTTATTATTATTTTTTTTCTTTTTCTCTTTTTTTTTATTAAGCATCCCTATGATAGCCATTCTTTTTCACAAAATTTTCAAGTACCAATACACTCTGGGGCATCACTTTCACCATTTTCCTCTTATTTTGCCATACTCTTTACTCAACTTGATTCTACAATTTAAAGCGCTTAGGAGCTTTTGGATCAAAATTATGGTCTTAAAAAAAATGGATTAGGCTACATATGAGGTTGCCAAAGAAAATAGCTAAAGGCTCAAAGGGTGTTCACTAGGACAATGTCAAAGGTAGGTAAAAAAAAGATAAACAAAATCAGGGCTGCCAAAGAAATGCCTAAATCATCTCCTAAACTCATAATCTTTATTTCGCTACACACACACACTAGGCAAGTTCTAGCATCAGTCGCAACAAAGAATATACAATAACCTTACACACACAAGGCACATGGTCAACTTAATTGGGAGCATTATAGATTCTTGACCCAATAGATGAATGAATTAAACCACAAACAATTATCACACAGTGAGTCACAACTTAGAGCCTAAATGTTTCAATAGTAATGATTCAGCACAAACCCTTGTTATAATGCCATGCAGTCTATCAGAAAAATTTCATGCAAAATCTGACTAATTACAACTAACTAACTACGACTAAATCAAACAACTAAGAATAAATGTAGGCAAGCAGTACACAATACAGCAGATATATACCCGCACCCCATACTTAGACGGAACACACTGCCCTCAGTTTAAATAAATAAGCAAAACCTGATTAGTCAGACTCCTCCTCTATATCCGGGGTCATACCCCCTGCGTCAAAATCATCATCAGAGTCGTCATCATCGGAGTTGTCCTCTACATAAGAGTCTAGCAGTCGGTGATCATCGTCTGTCGGCACATCATCATCTAGAGGTTCCTCAAAATTTACCCCCACTCCACACATGGCCCGAGCATTCTCATTAAGCGGGTAGTCATAATCCAACTGTTGAAGTTCTGCATCAGTCGGCACACGACCCCCATTCATCATGGTAAACCTAGTCATGCCATATAGATGGTGGAAAAAACTTTCATCTCAAGCATGTCTCTCAGCAGTGGTAAGGTTGATGCCTTGACCAGTTTCTGGCTCTGTAATTCTCGTGAGGTCTACCTTCTTTGGGTTGTGTGGAAACTTATGGTCTGCTGGCTCCTCCTCAATGTGCTCTTTCCTTAAGATAGCAGTCAACAAATTTCCAAAACTAAAGTGGGACCTTTTGTGCAGCCTTGCTTTTCGCATTGACGTTCGTATAACCGCACTAATGTTGATGGGAACATTCGTCATTAAAGCATATACCAAGCAGACTCGATCACGCGTGATCTTAGTGTATTGGGTCCCAGGAATCAAGTAGGAGTTGACTATTCTTAACCATACGCGAGCTTTTCTATTCAAAGAAGCATATGGGTAAGTATTGTGACGACCATTATCTTTGTGACGAGTCCACCGGGTCATGGACCTTGACCCACACAACGTATGTCTGATGGCCCTGTAGGGAGGTTTATGATAAAGCTCCTTGAGTGGTGATTGGTCCACACTTGGAGTACCCAGGAAGGAGTTGAAGAAATCAGCGTTCAATTGCAAGACTTGGCCTCGAATCTTTACTTCATTTCCCGTAGTCTTTGGGGACCAGTTGGCATAAAACTCTCGAGTCAAATCAAGATTGCATTCCCCCATATCTTGGAAGATAAAGTCAAGATTTAGTTCCATGATTTTAGCCAAAATGCGGAGGTCTCTCTTTGCTAGACTTTCCTTCTGCATCAAATCCACATGAACATATTTCTTTACTTTATTGTTCCTATACCATTCCTTCCCTTCCTCCTCCAGAACCCACTTGATCCCAAAAGTGCGTCGAGGTACTTGAAGAGAGGAGGAATTAGTCTGGTCCTTTCTTGACCATTTTTGACCTTTTTGTGAGGTGGATGCTTTCTCTTTTCCCTTTCGTCCTTTCAAAGCCATGTTACCTGAGATCACAATAAAGTCGTGTTAGACTTATTTCGTAAAATTCACTATAATCGAAAAAGAAAATAGTGATGGCATCACCCCACACTTAATTTGTTTGCACAAACTAATTGAGTGAGGGACGTCGATTACTCAGACTTCATCGACATACAATTAGGTGGTATGTGCCAACAACATTATTAGCGCAGTCACACTTTCAACACTTCACGTTACATAACAATTTCTCAGTTTGATATAGAGAAGCAGCACACAATGGTTATGTAATCTAGACTATCATTTTCAGCTTTATTTCATTGGAGCAATGCAATCTTTGAACAAGACTACCACATAGAAATCTTATCATGCTATAGTATAGAAACAATCACACAATCTTATGCTTGTGGTCAATCATGATCATTACATCAATGAACGAGTCATTCAAACATTCAAGCTTACAACTCCCAAAATTAAGCATTAACTTCAAAATTTCAACTCCATAAAAAAAATTATGACAGTGAAAACTAATCAATACATGCCGGAGTAAAATCAAGAATACCCACAAGAATCCTTTCACTCAATGAGATGCATCATAACAAACCAACCATATTCTTATCACCAAGCACTACTACAAAATCTAATTAACCATATAAGCGTAGCACTACAACAACTACGGAATATAAAAGAACAACTTACTTGGTGATGGATCGGGAAGGTGAGTCCGCAAAATCAGATGAGAAAAGAGAAAAACTTGGAGAGGATAAGGGAGCTTGGGAGGCGCCTATGCTTAAGAAAAGTTGAGTGGTGTTTGAAGGTATAGGATCTACTTAAAGGATAAGCCATGGGTCGGTTTGATCCATCTACAAACGGGTTAGTAGGCAAAAAGCATAAGTAGGCGGTGCCTATAGCATTGCATATGCATAAGTAGGCGGCGCCTTTAGCATTGCCTATGTTAGCATAGGCGGCACCTATAGCATTGCCTATGTTGGCATAGGCGACGCCTTGCCCATTGCCTATGTGAGGCAGTGAGCATAGGCAATGGCATAGGCGGCGCCTAGCCTATTGCCTATGTTGGTATAGGCGGCGCCTTAACCATTGCCTACATTGGCATAGGCGGCGCCTTTCCCATCGCCTATGTGAGGCAGTGAGCATAGGCAATGGCATAGGCGGCGCCTAGCCTATTGCCTATGTTGGCATAGGCGGCGCCTAGCCTATTGCCTATGTTGGCATAGGCGACGCCTAGCCTATAGCGGTTTGCTCCATCATTCCTAGACTTACCACCATTGGCATGGCTCACTTTCAAATCAAAATTTGGGACTAATCTCCTCCTTTGTATGTCTTGCACCTACACTCAATCAAAAACAACAAAAATAATTAAAACGATGGGTTGCCTCCCACCAAGCACCTTAGTTTTGGTCGTGGCTCGACTCTTCTTTTTGAATTTTTATTTACCAAACACAAAATCCTAGTAAAATGATGGGTTGCCTCCCATGTAGTGCTTGATTTATTGTCACGGCAGGACATAGTTATCTTGATTACTCAGACTTCATCAAGATATATGGTGGCTATACATTTTATCGAGTCGGTTGGACCAATATATAGCTTCACTCTTTGGCCATTCACCTTAAAGACACCACCATCATTGTTTTCTAACTCCACTACTCCAGATGAGTAAACTTGGCTGATTCTGAATGGACCAGACCATTTAGACTTCAACTTACCTGGAAACAGCTTCAGTCTGGAGTTGAAGAGGAGTACCAAATCGCTTTTCTGAAAGTCTCATTGGATAATCCTCAGATAATGGTACTTTTTCATCCTTTCCTTGTAAAGATCTTCTCTTTCATATACATTTAGACATAATTCATTCATCTCGTTCAGTTGCCCCAATCTCATATTAATAGCATCATCCCAGTTCAGGTTAAGTTGCTTCAGTGCCCACATTGCTTTATGTTCTAGCTCAATTGGCAAGTGACAAGCCTTTCCATAGACTAGTTGGTATGGTGACATGCCAATTGGCGTCTTAAACGCAGTCCGATATGCCCATAAGGCATCATCCAGCTTCCTGGACCAATCTTTCCTGTTGGCATTCACAGTCTTAGCAAGGATCAGCTTGATTTCCCAGTTTGAAACTTCTACCTTCCCACTAGTTTGTGGGTGGTATGGTGTAGCTACCTTATGTTGCTTAACCCCATACTTTGCTAATACGGCTCTGAACAGCTTGTTGCAAAAATATGATCCTCCATCGCTTATGATGGTACGGGGTACCCCAAAATGAGAGAAGATATTTCTCTTCAAGAACGCCACAACATTCTTACCTTCATTATTACCGAGAGCAACTGCTTCGACCCATTTGGATACATAGTCCACAGCAACCAAGATATATTTCATCCCAAATGAGCTCACAAATGGGCCCATGAAATCAATACCCCAGACATCGAATAACTCTACTTTAAGCATTTTGGACATGGGCATCTCATGGTGCTTTGAGATAGAACCTTGCCGCTGACACTGATCACATCTTCTTAAAAAATCGTAGGCATCCTTGAATAATGAAGGCCAATAGTAACCACTCTACAGTACCTTATTGGTCGTTCGTTCACCTGCATGGTGACCTCCAACTTGGGAAGCATGGCTTGCTTCCAGTATACTAGGCACCTCTACATCTGGGATGCACCGCCTAATAATACCATCAGTACATCATCGAAAAAGATAAGGCTCATCCCAGATGTAATGTTTCACATCATGCATGAACTTTTTCTTTTGATGAAAGGAGAGATACTCAGGAATCACTTCGCTTACTACGTAGTTAGCAAAATCTGCACACCACGGTAGGTTTTCCACCATAGTTGCTAGAATCTCTTCGTCTGGGAATGCATCATCAACAACAAGGTCAGAATGCATTGTGTGCTCACTCTCAAGTCTAGACAGATGATCAGCTACTTGGTTTTCATAACCTTTTCTATCCTTTACTTCGAAATCGAATTCTTGAAGTAGTAACACCCACCTAATTAGCCTTAGCTTAGCATCCTTCTTTGCCATTAGATATCTTATAGCCGCATGATCTATATGAACCACTACTTTGGTTCCCAACAAGTAAGCACGGAACTTTTTGAAAGCATAAACAACCGCAAGAAGCTCTTGTTCAGTAACTGTATAGTTCTTCTGTGCTCCATTCAAGGCCTTGCTCGCATAGTAGATTGGATGAAATAGCTTTTTTCTTTTCTGACCAAGTACAGCACCCAAGGCTACACCACTTGCATCACACATAATTTCAAAAGGTAGAGACCAATCGGGTGCTACAATAATAGGGGCTTCAACTAGCTTCCCCTTGAGGCATTCAAATCCTTTCAAGCAATCGGCACCAAAGTGAAACTTTGCTTCCTTCTCCAAAAGTTTTCATAATGGGTTTGCAATCTTGGAGAAGTCTTTGATAAACCTCCGATAAAAACCAGCATGACCGAGAAAACTGCGAACCCCCTTCACAGAAATTGGAGGTGATAGTCTCTCGATAACTTCAATCTTGGCTCGATCAACTTTAATTCCCTTTTTAGAGACCTTATGCCCGAGCACAATGCCTTTCTTAACCATAAAATGGCACTTCTCCCAATTTAGCACCAGATTGAATTCAACACATCGCTGCAAAGCCATACTCAGATTTGCCAAGCATGACTCAAATGACTCACCTACAACCGAAAAGTCATCCATAAACACCTCCAAGGTGTCTTCAACCATATCAAAGAAAATGGACATCATACACCGCTGAAAAGTGGCCGATGCATTACATAGCCCAAATGGCATTCGTTTGAATGCAAAAGTACCATATGGGCATGTAAAAGTGGTCTTCTCCTGATCTTCAGGAGCAATGCAAATCTGATTATATCCGGAATAACCATCTAAGAAATAGAACCATCCCTTCCCTGCCAGTCGATCAAGCATTTGATCCATGAATGGCATTGGGAAGTGATCCTTTAACGTCCACGAATTTAGCTTCCGGTAATCCATGCACACTCTCCATCCTGTGACTGGCCTGAGTGGGATTAGCTCATTCTTCTCGTTTGCTACTACTGTCATGCCCTCTTTTTTTGGCACACATTGTACAGGACTCACCCATTTACTGTCTGAGATTGGATACACCACCCCTGTATCTAACCATTTTATGATTTCTTTCTTCACCACCTCTTACATAGATGGATTCAGATGACGCTGATGCTTAATAGTGGGTACGCAATCTTCCTCTAGCTGAATCTTGTGCATGTATATGCCAGGAGGGATACCAATTATATCAGCAATAGTCCAACCAATAGCTCTCTTGTACTTCTTCAGAACAGAGATGAGAGCCTCTATTTGTTGTTCACCTAAATTAGCAGCAACAATAACCGGCAGTGTATTTCCACTACCCAAGAACGCATACCTTAGATGACTGGGTAGCTCTTTTAATTCTAGCACCGGTGGCTCTTCAATGGATGGTTTTATCGGTTGTGAAGGTCGATTTTTAAGGTCAAGGTACAGCTTCTTGGGGGCATATGAATACGGCCCCATTCCTATCAGAGCACAGATAGTTTCTTCGTACTCTTCAACATCCTCACGCTCAAAGTTCAAAAGTGCAGCAGCCAATGGCTCAACAGTAAGCTGCTTCTCTAAAGATAATTCCTTCTCGTCCTCATAATAAACATCAACTATAGAGAACACATTCATATCTCTGGGTTGTTTCATTGATTTGCATACATCAAAATGTATCACTTCGTCATTCATCCGAAATAAAAGCTCATTTTCTCGTAGATCAATAAGCACACTTCTTGTTGCGAGGAAAGGTCGACCCAAGATTATGGGAACATCAAAATCCACCTCGCAATCCAAAATAACAAAGTCTGCAGGAAAAATTAAGGTAGAAACCTTCACTAATACATCATATAAGATACCAACAGGTCGTTTTACCGACCTATCTGCCATTACAAGCCGCATGTTGGTTGGTATAGGATCCCCCAACCCCAACTGTCTATAAATGGCTAATGGCATCAAATTAGTGCTAACCCCCAAATCGCATAACGTCTTAGCAAAATCTAAAGATCCAATCGTGCAAGGAATAGTGAAAGAACCCGGATCTGCCTTTTTCTGTACTAAAGACCTCGTGGCAATTGCACTGCAATGATGAAAATTATCTTCCAGTTCATAGCTCGCTACCCTTTCTTTGTCAAAAGGTCCTTCATGAATTTGGCGTACCCTGGCATTTGCTCCAGTGCCTCCACCAAAGGCACATTAATAGTCAGCTGCTTTAGCATGGTCATGAATTTACTGAACCTGGTGTCATCAGCCTTCTTCTTCAGTCTCTGAGTAAAAGGTGGTGGTAGATTTGGAAGAGTTTTCTCCACCACTTCTTTTTTATTTGCTTCCCATTGTCAATTTTTTCAGCCTGCTGACATCTAGGTGTAGTATCATGAACGTTCTCCTTCTGATTTTCAACTTCTGCAGAATTATCACAATCTGCTTCAATAACATTCTCCTCCACACTATCAACCACGGGCTTGCCCTTGGATGTATTTTCCAACACTTTGCCACTCCTGGTTGTAATAGCCAAACATGATCCATCTTTCCTTGGATTTTGGACAGTGTCACTTGGTAAAGTGCCAGCTTTTCTTTGATTGAAGGTCGTTGATAGTTGACTCATTTGTTGTTCCAGCTGTTTTATTGAAGTGGAATGTGAGTCAACCAATTGATTTATTGAGGAAAAATTATTTTTTACCTCAGTTACTCCCGTGTTGGTTGCCTCCACTCCTTTCAACAGCTTAGCCATCATGTCCTCCATGGACATCTTCCCAGAGCTGGGTGCAGCAGCTTCACGATTTCCAGGAGGGACATACAAACCACTCCTGTCATTCTTATTCTTCTAATTCCCTTGGTCTCGGTCCTTGTATGTAGATTTTTCATAATAGTTCCGACCTTGGTTTCCTTGGACATTGCCTCAAAAACCCTCCTGATTATTTAAGTAATTTGCTTCCTCCTCAGAATTAGAGTCATCTCTTCCCTATGATGCAACAGCTTTGACTTTTTCTGTCTTCCCAGATAATAAATGCTTGGTAAGAAAGTCCATCTGCGTTTTCATGTGAGCCATATCCTGGTCACGTTCCTCTTCTCTTCGTCTCTGCTCTGCCGTCATGCCAATAGATACAGTAGAGCTTGCTACCTCAGAATCCCTGGTATGCCAAGCTCTACTCTACTTTGTCATACGATCCAGCATATCAGATGCCTCAAAAAAAGTTAGGTCCATGAATGACCCACCCGCAGCATTATCTACCACTGGTTTAGTCACCGAGTTCAAAGCCCTATATAATATTTCCATCAAGTGGAAATTGGTCATCTGATAATTTGGGCACCGCGTAAGCTTCTTCTTGAACCTCTCCCATGTTTCGTGGAGAGCTTCAGTTGGAAGCTGTCTGAAATTGCTTATCTCATCTCTCAATTGTGCCCTCTTGGATGGCGGAAAGAATCTTTCTAGGAAACCGTCTTTCAGTTGCCTCCAATTGGTAATAGAGTCAGGAGTTAGCCCGTTTAACCATAGAGTTGCCTCTCCAGATAGAGACAATGGAAATAAGCGCAGCCGGATCGCATTCTGTCCAACCCCTGGATTGTCAAACGATTTGCATGTTAAGATAAAATTAATCAGATGTATATTCGGATCATTGCCTGCAAGTCCACCAAATAACCCTTTGAGTTGCAATAGCTGGATCATGGTGCTAGTGATATTGAACTTGGCTCCGGGTGCCAATGGCGGAAGAATAATAGCCCATGTGGCACCAGCCCCGTCCAAGTTGTCATCATCATCATCAAAAGCGACTTGCACAGCTCGGTGTTCAGGTCTCATTCTCGCTTGACGATCTCTATTGACATTCCTGTTCACTGGTGCATCCACATCATCTGCACGCCTTGGATTTAATAACTCATCATCACCCAGGTCCTCATTATCAGGATTTGATAATCGACCTGGGTTATCAGCATTCTATTGATTTACTTGCACAGCTGCCAATGCAGCTAATCTAGCCTGCTCCTGTTGAGCAGCTATCCTTTCAGGGTCTCGTTGTGCATCCATTCTGCCAATGAGCAGTGGTTCAGGATTTATAGGTAATAATGGTTGACAAGATCTTCGTGTGTCTGGCATGAACTCCACTAAACCTGAACAAAACAAAAACAACAAACAAAAAGTAAAATTTGAGAATCTTTGACCAAAGGGTCTATTAACTATCACAAACTTAGTTGACAACCGTATTCCCCGGCAACGGCGCCAAAATTTGATACGCCCAAATTACAACTCTCGTAGAAAGTGTAAGCAGTCGCTGTCAAATATAGAACCCAACTGCGTTGGATGTCGAATCCCACAGAGAATACTATGATCACTAAGTATTGCGATTATTATTAGACTGTTGGTCAAAGGTTCCAAGATAAGGGGGGTTTGGTTTAAGTCCACAGTAAAATTATCAGTGTAACAATGAAATGATATGTGTAGTTATAATTGATCACAGAGAATAACAAGTTAGGGTTATGTCCACCTTGTAGCTTCTACTTCTCTATTAACTATGGGTAATACGGATTTTATACATGTATGCACTTATAGAGAGACGTATTCTAATTCTAAATCCAAGTGTTTTTCAACCATCAAGGATTTATTCACCTTAGTTCTCTCGAACCTAAAGTGTACAACAAATTATACGAACTCTCCAAGACGTTAATCCTGTAAGGGCATTAACGTGTAAACTAAGGGTTGGAAACCCTAATTTCTTATCACACTCTCTTTTCCAAATAGTAACTTTTCTATCAAACAAGTTATTGCTACAATGGCGTATTCCCTATGTTTGCAACCATGAGAATTCAATCAAAATGAAGAGAGTAATGATATAAGTAGATTACGCATCATAAATTCACAAACCCATAGCAATAGAGAGTATACTACAAGGTTTCCATAACCCTAACAAAGAAACTTAGCTACTCATGATTAAAACAGAAATCAACATAGGAATATTCATCATACCAAAACTTATACTGAACTTGGTGATGAAGAGGAGTAGCGACAATAAGAGAGAAAAACGTTTCTCCCTCTCTCCTCAAGCTAAGCGTCTCTTGTGTTCAAAAATAATACAGAATCTGAATAATGTATATTGAATAATGATGCTGAAAATTCAGCAATAAGGTTTTTAATAATATCCTTCTCTACTAAGTTGCTACTGCATCCTTAACTATTTAAAAATATTGAGTTTGCCCGGGAAAAAGTTTCCATGCATCACATTCAGTCCAAAAGCTGCCTTCCCTTTAATGTGAAGTTTTCCTTTGCTGTCCACAGGTCCCCAAAGTGCTGAAATCTTCCTCATTAGTACCTGAAAAGCATGCTAATCACATAGGTCAGCTCACTTACTTAAAAATGGACTAAAAGTGCAAGAAGTATGTATTTTATCCTCAAACTTAGCTAAAACATGGGTAAATTATGGTGCTTAGACTTATAAATACGCCCAACATCAGGCAATCACAATATAGCCTCCTCAATCGTGGTACTTTTGCTGTACCAGATAATAGATGAAACTTGGAATAAATTCCATGTTTCAGCCAATGCCTTGGGATACATTCGGAATCAAATATGAGCAAAGGAAATATGTGACCACACTAATTTCAACATTCCCAATGCATTAGAAAAGTCATAATTTCTATCCGAGGTTATTTTGTCCAAATGTGGGCCCCAAACCTAAATTTTAAATTGATTAACTTTCTGACCAATATGAAAAAATGAGTTTGGGTGCAGCAGGACCCAAACCAAAGGTCTATCCAACCTAAAATTGATTTTTTAGAGCTGCTTGCATAGTCATAATTTGAATTCGATATTATTTTACTAAGGTTTTTGTTCGATGGTCATTTGGAACCAACAAAGATTTCTAAATAGGGAAATGGTTTTAAAAACTGAATGAGCTACCCGGTAACTGAACTATAAATTCTAGCAAGTTATAAAGGACTTGGGGGAGCTATGAAAAATATCTAACGGCAAAAATAAGCAGAATCATGAGAATTGACCACAAGTCTCATTACATAGATGTTCCCTTAAATCCCTTCTCTAAATCCTATGGAAACATGACCAAAAGTTAGAATCATAAGCCTAGAAGTGTAGAGGTAGTAAAATAGGGATAGTGTTTATCTCGATTTAGTATGTTATGAATCCATGGATCTAGAATGGTGTTATA
Organism: Capsicum pubescens; assembly: GCA_030864215.1. Taxonomy (NCBI): domain Eukaryota; kingdom Viridiplantae; phylum Streptophyta; class Magnoliopsida; order Solanales; family Solanaceae; genus Capsicum; species Capsicum pubescens. The sequence goes on along the minus strand of CM061538.1, from coordinate 189,439,871 downwards.
TTTATTGTATAATATCACTTTGAAAGTTATTTACAAGTTAAGGGGACTCAGAGTATATTAATGCTTTAGCTAGGATCGAGATTAGGCAGTGACCATAAAGATACAGAAGCTTGGTAAGGTTGAGTATGTCCATAAATTTTTGAGTAGACTAGTGTTTCATGATTCCTATATAGTAGTATTAAATGTGTATTAGTGTTTTAAAAGTTGTGTGACTATTCACGTTGCGTTAGAATCTAAGATTAAATTGTGGATGATCAAGGTAATAGAGAAAAGAATTTAGAATTATAGATGGAAAAGGTGTTTACTAAGGGTATTTTGATGCTTTAAATAAGTTAATAAATATTTAAATTATTGTATGATGACTATTAGGGCTATAAAAAGTTAAGAATTTTATCTCAAAAGGAAGTACAAATAGTTGGTTTTACACTTTTACATATAGTCTTTTGGGGAGAATTTGGTATTTATGTGTATTTTTATTTCCCAAACTTTAGAGTAAAGCGATTGCAGCTCAATTTAGAGTTTATTAAATGGGTTCACAAACTTAGAATGATGGATTTAGTCTAAGAGGAAGATGATAGATCAAGGAACCAAATCAGGCTTTCAAATTCTAGTAGTGATGCTAGTGAGTTCTAGAACAATACTAGGGGAGGAAGATATCCCACCCATTCTTATCGAAGTACAAATTTTTGTACTTAAGTTATTGCGACACTCTATTCATGCTTTACAATTCATCTCCACGATCATATATCATATTCATGCACTTTGTACATAATCATGTCCACTGCCAATTCCTAGTAAAACGAGTGATTATTCAGTCAGTAGTACAAATCATATTCCATAAATTTATGACTTCCAATCTCAAGTCATGCAACTCACAACTCATGTACTCATGTTTTACAGTATGCTCAATTCCAGGTACTTGTGATACATTCTTAATGACTAGTGAGATCATACTACGTCATGTATGCTCTCATATTATATCTCTTGAACAAGTTTATTTCAATGTAACCATGTTATATCAGACCCTCATGTTCAAGTTCTTGCATAATTCTTATTATGATTGTATGGTGATATTTCTAGAACTTGAGTGATAGTCCTGAATAATTTATTGATAGACCTGTAGATAATGGCTTATGGTGGTTAGTTCATCTTTAAGAACTTAAGGTTGATTGTTAAAGGCTGGAACTAGTGTATATCAAGCTTAATCTCTCTTAGGGGATATAGAATATAGATTCTCATAGTCAGGCTAGTATGGTTATTTTAGTGGTAGAGCTTTGTATCTCCGAGTTAGGCTTAAAGAAGGTAAACGCATGCAACTAGACTTAGCCTTTAGTAGTCATTTATAGTATATCCCTCGAGGGGAGGGGGATGGTTTAGATATTTTATCTAGTTAAGTATGGTATATATGTAGGAAGGAGCACAGTTGGATAATGTTGCTAAGTTAAAATTTATTATCCCTATTGATTAATTAGTATTAGTTCAATCCTTTCTTTCGACTAAAGACACTTTTTTTATGATAGGTAGCTTCAGACTAGAGGTGTCTCATGTCAACTCTACGTTGTTCCTATTCTATAAGTTCAGACCAGCAAACTTGGATGCTCAAATAATGCTATAATACATATTCATATATCTCACTACAATCATGCCTAAAACTCCTCTCTCCCTAATGTTATCAGAATATTTAACCAGGAGCATCAAAGATAACATATATTCCTTTCTCAATGACTCTTAGAAATTTAATGTCATTATCAATCACTTTATAGTTCTAAATATATGTTCATGCCAAGAATGCTTCAGTTGAGTTATAAAACTCTCAATGTAAGTCAGGCTGTATAGCTAAAAAATTAGTTTAACGATTAGACAGACAAACTCCTGTAATTTCACATCTTTTCATCTAGTCTTACTATCTTGAGTTTCATGTATATTCTTTTCCCATGAGGTTTTTTATTTTAATTCATTCTATGTATAATATAAATTACTTCCTTACTCCCAGTTTAAATTAGTCCCAACCATAACATATATCTAGATTAAAAAATCAATATCATGGTCGCTATCCAAATTCAGAAGTCAATCAGATAGTACTAGTAAGTTCCCTCATTTTTTTGTCTAGACCAAGTTTTAGTTTGAGATTTAGTCATTACTTCAATATTTATCTCTTATAATTCAATATAAGGAGTATAATTCTTTCCTTATCCTTTTATGTAAGTCAGTCTTCATTTGAGGACGAATTATCCCAAGGGGTAGAATTGTAACACTTTGAAAAGTCTAACTAATATTAGAACTATGGTTTAAGTATATATAAGATAAAACCTCATATTTTTATAGTATTGAAAGTTATTTATACAAGTGTTAAAGCCATAAGTAAATCCTAGGTCATAGCCAAGTCAAAACCTCCCTTACCAATTGATTTCTTATGAAGTATCTCGCTACAGTCAAATTGATATGATGATAAATCCTAGATTATGAAGTATTTTTTAGATAAAGTCACTACAAATTATATATGATTGAATTATCTTTTCAACATATTCAGTTTTGCCATAATCCATTATCAGAGTAATAAGTTATGGACATTTTACTAAAGCCTTATCAAAGCTGTCAATCATAATCACTCAGAAACTTAGAGTCATTGAGAGAGACTATGAGTCATCGTCATACCCTCTGAGTCATATGGTGACTCGTACTGACTATAGAGAGAAGTGAAAAATGAGTCCGACATGATCAAAAGTCCACAATCATTCCCAGACCCTATGGATCATTACCAAAATTGCTAGGACTGATACCAATAACTTTTTAGGTGATTTTAAAAGGATTGTTTGGTCTTTTCCCACTCTTTTAACCCTAAAAATACGGCATTTCACTTGTTAAAATATCTATAAGTCTATTTAATGACATGAAATCCCTCATTATTTTCCCAAAATCATTCTAAGTCAAAAAATCATACGATTCAACTCTCAAGCAAGCCTAAGCCTAGGGTTCTTCTCAAAGCTAGATTCCCAAAGCTTCAATGCAAGATTTTATCAGTCTAGGTGTGTAGGTATTCGATAAGGGATTATTTTCACCCTTATTACAAAAACCTATTTTAAAATATTAAGTTCAGTTATGATTTCTAGTTAGTGGTAAATTTACCACTCATTGACATCTAAATTCTTGCACAATACTATGGTTCAATTGTGTAAATGAGGTAAAATATCCATTTCAATGAACTAATTCCCATGGTTTGCAGGTTTAAAGGTAATGGGAAAAAACAAGTTATGTAAGCGGAAATAAGAACAAAAAGGGCAATGTTAGTGCAAAGGCTGGAAAATACAGAGCTGGGATAGGCCTAAGTTACCGCGATCACAGTTTGAGGTTTGTAATTGTGACTAGTCAAGGCCCAGTCAAAGCATGGCAATTGCGATAGGCTGAATGCGATCATGGGCATCTTGATAGCGATCAACTAATGCCAATTATGATGGTGTATAATTCTCCCAAGGGAAGATTGGTCAATTCACATAGCTGGTTCAAATTCTTAAAAAGGCCACACCTTACACTCTGGAGGCATCTTCTAACTAGAATTCAAGTTTTGTATATGGAAAACACTTCTAAATTGGGAAAGAACAATTATTGTTAACATTCCAAGAGATTTTTAGTTACAATTTAGAATTGTATTTGATATTATTTTTTCTTTGCTTTGCATCAATGGAGGCATTAAATGCCAACTTGGGTATATTTCTTACCTCAATTTTCATGAGTAGCTAAATAGTATTATTGGGGTTATGTTTAAATAGGGTGGAAATGTGTGTGGGTCTTGATTATTAGTGTCAATTCTTGGTTAATGATGTTGGGTTTCACTAATACTTGATTGTTAAATTGAAATTTGTGTATTAAAGCCTTAATTTACCTAAATTCCACATCATCCTTGAAATAGAGATGTGGGTATTTCCTTAGATCCTACATCATCTTTAAAAAGGGGATGTGGGTGACAAGTATTTATGAACAAAAAATTAGATATTAGATTATTCCCTTACATTTTCTTAGAGATAAGGATGGATTGTGAATTTGCTATGTCTTAGGCATCATCCTAGAAATAGGAATGCCTAATGGAGGTTTTGGGTTGATTTGATTACCACACCCATAAGGTATTCAAAATAATCCATGGGTGATATATTGGTATTTTATTGAAAGACTAACACCATAACCTCTAACCTAGCCTACGCATATATTCATTAACTACAATTGCAATTTCACTCTCATGTAGCCATACACTAATTGCCCCTAAGAAAGAATAGCCCCAAGAACCTTCTTATTGGAATTTAACTAAAAGTTGTTGCTCTTATTTAATATTACAAGATAAGTTTGTTCTTTTAAGTCATATCCCCCAATATAAATTATGTTTAGCTTTAACTTTACAGTACGGGTCAACACATAGATACTTTCAACATCTATAATATTCAAAAATAAGTTACGCACCTCATGGATTCGACTTCAACTCAAGTTGGGTTATTATATTAACAGAGATTGTCTTTCCTCAAAATAATAGAGTGAGTTGAGTGTGATCAAAATGGCACCGTTGTTGGGGAGTGAAACTTAGTTTTTGCTTGTGTGGTGTTGATAGTAATGTTTACCCATAGTTTTTGTTATTTACGTTGTTTGTTGTTTTGTTTCTAATGTAGGTGAGTTTAATAGTATCCAAGATACAATAAGTAATCATGGGAGCAATGTTGGGACCTTTTATGACGAAGACAACCGGCACGATATGGGGCATGCAAGCGTCATTCATGTCCTGCCTGATGATGGGAATAGGGTATTCCATGTCACGAGTGTGATGTTTCATATTCTCTAAATGAAAGGTCTATTTAGGGTTCAAGCCCATGAAGACCCGAATCTATATTTGAAAATTTTTGTGGAGGTGTGTTCCCCATTCGACATTGCTTATATCTCATAAGAATCCATACGGTTATGCCTCTTCTCATTCTCCCTTACATGCTAGGCAATGTCGTATTTGAGGTATGTTACCACCCAGTCAATTACATCATAGTTTGAGCTTATCGATGCTTTCTTAGATTGTTATTTTCTTTCATTAAAGATGTTTAAATTGCGGCATGAAATCATAAACTTTCATCTACTCAATGGGGATCCTCTATATAAAGTTTAGGAGAGATTTAATGAAAATCTTATGCAATTTTCAATCCATGAAGTACCGGATAGAAATATCCTACAATTCTTCTATAGGGCGTTGGACTAACTAAACAAGACTGTGGTGAACAATGTTGCCGGTGGGTCACTTGTGAGGTTGTCATTGGAGTGGCTTCAACTTTTCTTGAGAAAATTACAAAGCAAAAGAGGGGGTGGCACACCTGGAATACCAAGGTAGCCACGGGTTCTCTCACCACATCTATTGTGAACAAGAAGCAAAGAAAGAAAAACAAAGAGGGAGGAAAACATAGTAAAAATGATGACAGAATTGGACCTACTTATAAAGCATGTGATGGGTGCACCCACAAAAAGGGTAAATGCCGTGTCATCCAAAGGATATGATAAATATGTGGAAAAATACCTTTATGAAGAAATTAGATACTTGGAAAATCCCTCGAGGGGTTCTCACCTAGCCTATAAAAGGCAAAGTGGGAACCAAGGTTGGAATAATCTTGATAGATAAAGGAAATGTTGTGATAGAGATAAAGAACATACTTGGAGGGATAATAAAAGGTAATATGATAGATATGTTCCCCCCTTGATTGAGTGAAGATAAAGGAGTTAAATCCCAGAGATCCCAAAAATTTCAAAGTCGAGGATGTGCTTACTAGAATCTTGATGAGAATGGAATGGACGGACAAGATAGTTCTAGAGTTAAAAGGAGACTTTTATTAAATCAACCAAATTTTTGTATCATATTCTGCCTCAATCAAAAAGTTAGAGACCCAAATTGTCAAAATCTCAACCACACTTAATGTTAGGCCTAAAGGTGGCCTCCCGAATGATGTGGTGGAAAATCCTAAAAATGATGCTCATGTCTTCGCAATTGTCACCCCAAGTGGTAAATGACTTGGTTCATAAGATTTTAAGGTTAAATAAAAGTCCATTGATTATCAAATAAACCTAAAGAATGAGCATGTGGGTGAGTTAAATGACGAGGCTCCAAAGTCTCAAGAAGCGGATACAGAAGAACCAATGATAATTGAAGATAAGGTTGATGAAGAGGGAGATCTGAAAGTAGTTAAGGTTGATGAACCGAAATGTGACCCTTTGTGTCCAATTAAAATCCCTCCTCCATTCCCTCAAATACTCAAAAAAGGAGGAGAATGTCAAATTTATGAAGTTCCTTTCCAAGCTTAGCAATCTATCAATCAATATCCCATTGCTAGAAGCCATTCAAGAAATTTGAGATATGATAAGCTAATGAAGACATTGATATCCAAAAAGAACCTTGTGAATGGTGAAACCATTAAAGTTACCCATGTTTATGTAGCTATCATGACTAGTGCTATGGTGGAAAAGAAAGAATACTCGGGAGCCTTCACAATCCCTTGTACCATTGGGACATACAAATTTGAGAAAGCCTTGTGTGACTTTGGTGCAAGCATCAATATAATGTCATATACAATCTATTGAAGACTTGGTTTAGTAACTCCTACTAGTACAAAAATATGGCTTTTGATGGCAGATCGCTCTATTAAGAAACTGGTTGGAGTCTTGTATGATGTCTTGGTAAAGGTCGATCATTTCATTTTGACGAAGAACTTTATTGTAATTGATTGTGAAATCGACCAATAAATACCTATTATTCTTGGGAGACCCTTTTTGAAATTGAGAGAGCAATTGTTGATTGGAACAAGGAGAGATGAAATTTTGGGTATAAAATAAAGTTTCCTTTAGGGTGTGTAAAATCGAGAAACAACCAAAGGAACTTCAAGTTGTGTCCTTCATTGATGTAGTTAACATGAAGTTTTATGATGGATCCCTCAAGTATCAAACTTGAAGATTGAAGAACATCGTGTCGCAATGATAAATTAGGCGCTATGTAGGAGGTAACCCATCAATGCCATAAAAGTGGCTCGTATCCTTTGAAATTTAATTGTTTGGGTAGGTTTTATTTTTTTTTGTGATTAATCCATGAAATTGTGGTGATATAAGGTATTTTAAATGATGATGTGTAAAGGGAAGTGTGGAGAATTTGAGTAGTGGGCTGAGCAGGGAAAATAGAGGACTAAAAACTGGCCTAAGTTAACGCAATCATGGTATGTGTGCTATCGCGATTGTGATCACTGTGTAACCATGATCACAAAACTTTGATCATAATCGTAGTCAGGAATGGGTTAAATGAAAATCAACCCAAAATTTCTCCCCACACTCCCTTTCAAATTTCTCTCAAATTACACCCATTTATGATTGTGTATTAGACATCCAAAAGTGTTTAAGCATCCCCTCTACATCTCTCAATCTAGTATGTACTTCAAATTCTCTCTTTTATTCTCATGTGTAGGCCTTATAACTCAGGTCTTAGGATTGGCCTACAATTAAGTTTTGCATGCTAAATCCTTAGTTTAAATATGCATGTTGGTGTGTTTAGCTATTATTATTGGTGTGTACATTGATGGGGAAGTCTTAAGTACCCTATTTTATTCAAAATTGATAGAATAGTATGTTCACACCAACTGTTTGACTAAATGCCCGAACAAATTCATTACTAGTTTTCCTAAGTTCTAAGGGCATGATTGAGTACCTGGGGGCTATGTTTCTTGCTTTTAATGTCATTTTTTCTTTGGAACACAAGTTGGCATTGAAATGTGATGTTTTGAGCTTTTGATAAATTTGTTCAGACAATGCCTTAGTTATTGCGATCGCAATCACAAGATCGTGATTGCGTTAGAGCGATTGTGGCTTAGTTGGCCACGATCGCAGCATCTGAGGTTGTTTTTCATCCTGGACTAAAAATCCTGCAAGTCTATTTCTTGCCCAAATATTATCAAGATACCATCCCATGAGGTTAATTAAATAACATAGCATAGTTTATACTTGAAAATATTGATGATTAATGTTGTTGTGTTGTTTAAAGGTTTCCAAAGTTCTAAATGGGAGAGTATGACCAAACTCGGTTCATGGACTAGAGTGGCTATTCATGTACTATGCCAACCTTCCTAAGACAAAGTTACTTCCAGAGCGAGGTATATTATTGGGCAAGGTGCCGAAAAATCTTTCAGTGTTCTGTGACAGACTAGTGGCCATAGGGTGGAGATGTTTTGCTTCGGATCCATGTCAGGCAAATGAACATTAGGTAAGGCAGCTTTATACTAACCTCAACATAGTATATTTCTCCAAACCAGTTTTAAGGATCTGAGAGAAGAATATTCACTCTGGGGATGAGCAGATAAATGACCTATGTGGGCTACCGAATGAGGACATGGCCTAATTTAAGGCAAAGAGGTGTGAACCGAGAAGTTGGTTAGCGAAAAAGTTGTGTCCGGGTAGAGAGGTCCCTTAGGCTACCACTAAAATGGGTATATCATTGCATGAATTCATGGCTGAGGCGAGGAGCTATCATTTGTATCCAGGTTTCCCTATGCACTCACATGACCTAAGTCCTAGATGTGCGAGCCTGGATGGTTGCATGTATCATAGATAACATTTTTTTGAATGTTGGATAGCTTGTGCTTTTATACATTAGGCATTTCAAGAACTGAGGTGGCTTCCTACTCTTATTTCCTTCTTTGACCAGAGAGCTTTGTAGGAGAGCCAGGGTTGAGGAGTATCTCAAAGACACTTGGGTGCATCTAAAGAACACCATTTACCCTCTGAAGATTTGTAGTGACGGCGTACATGGTAAGAGCTAGAAAATAAAGGTTGACTTAGGCAAGTGGATAGATGAATATATAGAATCTTGAAAGACATCCACAGCAGATCTATTTAAGGAGATCTCTATGGAGAAAAGGGAAATCAAAGAGCTTATGTCTAGTTGTCTACGGGCCCAGGAGGGTTGTCTACCATCGCTATTCTTATGTTGTTTAAACTGATTATGTGCTGTTTCTAGAAGAATATCTAGAGTAGGGAGCCACCATTTCTAGTCTTAAGAGAGCCTACTCATCCTTAGTACAATCGCATAGGGAGCTCAAGGAGTCTCATAAAAAGATAAAGAAAATAGAGAAAAAGATAGATAAGTTCTTTACAAAGATATGGAAGAGGGTGAAGGGCCTATAGAAGATCCTGAAACCCAAAGACAAAATTGTTTCACCTCAGGCTGATGATGAAGGTGAGGTCCCAACTACATGGTAAGACTCAAATGATCCTGACACTAAGAGAGACGACAGTGCTTGATGCAGTTACAGGGAGCACCCTTTACTATTTTCTCATGCTCTGATAATTATGCAGTGAGGTCACTGGAACTTTAAGTTGGGGGTGCTCGTATCCTTAGTAGCTAAATTTATTTGATTGGTCTATATTGTTTGGATATTTTCTTGATGCTTTTATTTTGTTTTTGGATTAATTGGATGATCATATTTTTATTTCGGGTTGTAATACTCGGGCACCTTGATGGTGCCTATATTTCATGGATTAGTTGTCTATTTTTCATTCTTAGATTTTTATTTAGCTCTTATTTTGTTCATGTTAATGTCAGAAGAGACTTTTTATATGATAGAATGAGTGACGACAATCTTAAGGGAAAATCGTTATGTTTGGGTTTTCAGCAATAGATTCAAGGGAAGTCTAAGTACCCATAGCATTGGAGTTTTGGGATCACCCTTATGCCTATGGTGAAGTCTGAGAATCCACATGGTTTGACCTCATGAAAGGAAAAATGTGAGATGATGGCTTGGTTTGGTGCCATCAATAGCAAATTTTGTGTAATGTAAATTCAAACCAAATACCCCCTCCGTCCAAAAACTTTTTGAAAACCAAGGGCATGGATGTGAAAAATTTTGTAACAATGCTCTCCCTCTTTTTATGACTCCAAAGTCCTTAATTTTTAGTATATGTTAAATACCTCCTTTTGTCTTTAGTAGGGAATTCAATTAGGCCTCTTTGAAAAGTTTGCATGTTAAGTGTGGTGAGCATAGTTGTTTAACTTTCATGCTTACTTGTATCATCTAGAACTTGCCCCGTTAGTCCCTCAAGGCTAATCCTTTATTGAATGATAGATACTATGGTGTGAGGGATCTTCTTTCATGAGGAGGCATGTAGATTAATTGAGGAGGGTGAAATTGTCATCTTCTAAAAAATGAGGCAAAGGAGTATAGTTGAGTCGTTATCGATGGAGAGCCACTTCAAGCGAGTTAGTGATTGTTGCTTAGTTGTTCTTTAAATTCACTTGCATCCTTAAAAGTGTTCCTTATGTTGAGGAGTTGTGATAATAGCGTTACCTATGATTGAGTTCTACTTTTTTGTGCTAATCAAGATCTAAATCACTGTGATCATTTGGTCATATGAAGGGGATTATATTTGCATGGTCTCAGTAAGTAAGAAGTGGTGTTTGTTGAGGAAAAGAAAAGTTTTAAGTTGGGGTGTTGATGAGTGGTAAATTTACCACTCGTTGACATCCAAATTTGTACACACTACTATGGTTAAGTTGTATAAATAAGGAAAAATTGCCATTTGAATACACTAATTCCCATTGTTTGCAGGTTTACTAGTAATGGGAAGCAAAAAAGTGAAGTAAGCAGAAAAGGGAACAAAAAGAGCAAAGTTTGTGCAAAAGCTCAAAAATCTAGAGTTGGGATCGACCTCAGTTACTGCAATCGCGGTCTAAAATCCACGATCGTGACCAGTCAAGGACCGGTCAAAGCATAGAGATTGGATAGGATAAATACAATCCCGAGCATTGCAATTTTGATCAACTAATGGCTATTGCGATGGTGTGGAATTTCCCCTAGGGTAGATTAGTCAATTCACATAGCTGGTTCCAATTCTCAAAAGGGCAAAACCATTACACTATAGAGGCATCTTTTAACTAGAATTCAAGTTTTGTATATAAAAAACCCTTCTAAATTAGGAAAGAGCAAGTATTGTTGATATGTCAAGAGATTTTTAGTTACAATTTGGAATTGGATTTGATATTATTCTGGCTTTTCATTAATGGAGGCATTGAATGCCAACTTGGGTATATTTCTTGTCTCAATTCTCATGATTAACTAAATAGTATTCTTGGGTTATGTTTGAAAAGTGTGCAAATGTGTGTGGGTTTTTATTTTTAGTGTCAATTCTAGGTTAATGATGTTGGGTTTCACTAATAATTGATTGTTAAATTGGAATTTGTGGGTGAAAGCCCCAATTTACCTAAATTCCACATTATCCTTGAAAGAAGGAAGTGGGTATTTCCTTAGATCCTACATCATTCTTGAAAGAGGGGTGTGGGTGACAAGTATTTGTGAACATTTAATTAGATGTTAGCTTATTCCTTTACATTGTCTTAGAGATAAGGATGGATTATGAATTTACTATGTCTTGAGCATCATCCTAGAAATAGGGATGCCCAACTAAGGTTTTTGATTGTTTTGTTTGCCATATCTATAAGTTATTTGAAAGAATCCATGGGTGATATATTGGTGTTTTGTTGAAAGACTAACCCCATAACCTCTAACCTAGCTTACCCATATATTCATTAACTAGAATTGTAATTTCACTCGTATGCACCAATACACTAATTTCCCCAATGAGAGCATAGCCTCAAGACTCTTCTCTCATTGGAATTTAAAAAAAAGTTGTTTCTCTTACTCAATATTAAAAATAAGCTTTTTCAACCAACTTCTTAATCATACCCCTAATTTAAATTATGTTTACCTTTAAGTTTACATTTTGGGTCACTAGTTGGATACTTTCTACATCCATAAGATTCGAAAATTAGTCAAACTCCTCGTGAATTCGACCCCAACTTAAGTTGGGTTATTATATTAACAACGATCACCTTGCCCCAAAATAATGGAGTAAGTTGTGTGTGATCAATTTCTATGAACTTATGATCTATGGTTAGTAACCAATTATTCTAAATTCTTGAAAATTCAATTCTATCGTGTTATTTTATCACCAAAGTTTCCATTCAAATTTATTAGGCATGATCTTCATGTCTTTAACTCAGTGATTTTAATACACGATGGATTATGCATGTTTTATAGATTTCAACCTCTTTCAGAAGAAATTATGCATGACTTGGTGGATTTCAATCTATATTAGTTGGCATACCATGTTTTTCCATAAAATTAAGTATCTTTAGATACTTTGAATTATGAACCCTCAGTATATTGATAAATTCAAGATTTGGTACTTGTGTTATGAAATTTCATATTTTTCTTCAAATTATAAATTTATCATGATAGTTGCATTGTTTAGAGATGGTGGGTTATGAACAACTGATGACTTAGGATATCATGTATTGTCAGTCAAATGCTTAGTCCTTTAATTTTCATGATTTATAATGCTTTTAGATAAAGAACTTCATTTTTAACCTCAAGACTTTAATATTATTGAGCTATTTAGTATATCAATTTATATTCAGTTGGGAGTAGTACTTATAACCAAGTAGACACAAGGATGGAGGCTCACCCATCAGTTAGGAAGAGACGTTTAGTAGAAATCATTATGATCCAGAATACAACACCACTGTAGGTTTAAAGGGTTACCCGTTAGACCAGTCTTGAAACTTAGTCCATTTGGCCATCAGTTTAATGGAACCACAACAGATCAACCTTTATACCTTTGCAAAGTATTTTAGGCCCTATTCGATAGGACTATTTATCAAACTCTAGGTTTAGCTCACATGGTTATATGTCGATTAAAAGTATCTCCCATATATCATACTTAGTTAATGCATGAATTCATGTTTATTTTATTCAATACAGTATTAATTAGTCACATGTTTATTTAATATGTCATTGCATTAGTGCATATCCCACAGTTTTAGACTTAGTATTTGTACATAACCCTCAGTTTAGTTTTACTTTCTTTCAAACCATGACTTGTTAGAATATCATTCTATGTTAATATTTGAGCATTTAATATAGAGTCATTGTACTTTAATTCAGTTCCTTTACATTCAGTTAGCATTAAGTATGAATTTACATCACGTTCAACACCAACATTAAATCATAAGAAATATTTAAGCTTCTACAACTATCCAACTTTTACAAATGTTTTGGATCATGATTTAGAGATTTCACCATACCTCACAACTTTTACGTATATATTTTAAATGCATATTTCTACAAATGACTTATGTCCTTAATTTCAAAGTATGTTTTAAGTGTTTTCATGGCTAGTGCATATGTCACACACTCAGTACATTCCAAATTACTGATCTTATACCTCTTCGGCCTACATTTTTCATGTGATGTATATTCAGGTGCTTACTATCAGGATTATGGTTAGGCAAATCATGGTTTTCAACCAACAGGTTATGAGCTCTTTTATTTCAAGGACTCAAGTTAGTGGAAGTTTAAGTATTTCATTTTCTTATTCATATGTATTGATTAGGGATAGTTGGGGTCATGACCCAGCTACCTATAGTTAGTATTAGTAGAGACTTCATAGATAGTTAGTTAGAGTTATTATATGATGTTTTAGTTTCAATTTCTTTTAGATTTAAGTGTTTTAAACTTTTAGCAATAATACAGTAAAATAGTTTACCTCATTATGGTGCTTTTGCTTAGTCAAATTTAGCTTTTATATATGATTGAATTAGTTTCTCAAGCATTATGCAGTATCATGAGTTAGCATGGGAATACTTGTGGTTCTAAGAATCGTGTTAGGACTGGGGGTAGTCTCGGATCATGGAAAACTTGGTATCAAAGTACAAGGTTCAAATGTCCTAGGGAGTCTATAAAGTCGTGTCTAGTAAGTCTTGCAGATGATACGAAGATGTTTGTACTTTTCGTCGAGAGGCTATAGGGAATTTAAAAAATATTTTCTTTCTTTAATATCTCATATCGTGTAGTAGATATGTTCCTTAAGAAACTTATATAGATTCTATGATTTCTGTATTACTATCCATTACGCCTTATTTTTTAGGTAATAGAAATAGTCAAACCTAAACTGATAAAGTTTTCTCAAACTATCCTTACAGATAGTTATGAGATTGCACGTGGGATTAAAAGAATCCCATAAATACCTTAAAGTTTCAAATATTGTAAGATTTCATTCTTGTTCATGAAAATCATGCATTGATCCAAATTCAGATGTTCCCTCAAATCCCTTCTCAGAATCCTATGGCAGCATAGCCAGAGATAGAAGCATGAGGTTAGAAGTGTAGAGGTAGTAAAGTGGGGATAGTGTTTATCTTGATTTAGTAGATTATGTATCCATAGATCAAGCATATTGTTGTGTTGATTGTATAATATCACTTTGAAAGATATTTACTAGTAAGGGGACTTAGAGTACGTCAATGCTTTAGGGAGGATCGAGACTAGGCAATGACCACAAAGATTGAGAAGCTTGTTAAGGTTGAGTATGTTTATATAATTTGGAGTGGTTCATGATAACTACCCCTTAGAAAATGTGTATTAGTGTATGATAAGTTGTGTGGCTATCCACATTGGGTGTTAGAATCTAAGATTGAATTATGGATGATTAAGCTAATAAAGAAAAGAATTTGGAATTATAGAAGGAAAAAGTGTGTAGTAAGGGTACTGTGATATTTTAGATAAGTTAATAAGCATTTAAATTATCATATGATGACTATTGGGGCTATAGAAAGTTAAGAGTTGTATCTCAGAAGGAAGTACAAACTGCGGGTTTTACACTTTAAAATATAGTCTTTCAGGGGGAGTTTAGTACTTATATGTATTTTTATATCACAAACTCTATATTAATGTGATTGTAGTTAAATTTCGAATTTATTTAAGGTGTCCACAAATGTAGAATAATGGATTTAATCTACGGGGGAGATGATAGAAAAAGGAACCAGTCAGGTGTTCAAATTCCTGAAGTGATGCTAGTGAGTTCTAGAACAATACTAGGGGTGGAAGATACTTGAACCATTCTTATCTCATTACAAATTTTTTACGTCAAACATTACAGCACTCTACACAGACCTTACAAGTCATTTCCATGATCATAGCTCATATTCATGTAATTTGTACAGAATCACGTCCGCTGCTATTTTCTAATGTAAGTAGTGATAGTTAAGTCAATAGTACTAATCATATTCCGTAAATTTATGAATTC
This sequence comes from Capsicum pubescens, assembly GCA_030864215.1. NCBI lineage: Eukaryota > Viridiplantae > Streptophyta > Magnoliopsida > Solanales > Solanaceae > Capsicum > Capsicum pubescens. The sequence continues at coordinate 189,424,745 of CM061538.1, read as the reverse complement.
CAGTCTCATGTCATGCAGCTCATGACTCATATACACATGTTTTACAGTATGCTCAATTTTAATTATTTATGACATGTCCTTAATGACTAGTGGTATCACACTATGCCATGTATGCTCTCCTATTATATCTCTTGAAAAAGTTTATTTCAATTATATTTTACTCCTTAGGCCCTAGTTATGTGTTGAATTCATGAAAAATTCATGATTTAAAATTTCACAATATCCCTCTTATATCAGACCCTCATGCTCAAATTCTTCAGTAACCCTTTTTATACTTTGATGGTGATATTACAAGTTATTGAGTGATAGTCTAGAATAATTTGTTGATACACCTGCAGATAGTAGCTTATGGTAGTTAGGAACTTGTTGTGAACTTAAAATTAATTGGTTAAGGCATCAAGAAGTAGTGTATATTGAGCTTAATCTCTCCTAGAGGATATAGAATATAGATTCCCATAATAAGGATAGTATGGGCATTTTAGTGCTATAGCTTTGTATCTCCGAGTTAAGCTTGAAGAGTGTAAAACCATGGAACTAGACTTAGTTTCTAGTAGAAATTTATAGTGTATCCCTCAAAGGGTTAGATGTTTTATCTAGTTAAGTATGGTATATAGATATAGAAAGGAGAACAGTTGAAGAATGTTGATAAGTTAGAAGTTATTAGCCCCATTGCTTAAAGCATATTAGTTCCATCCTTAGTTTTGGACTAAGACACTCTTGTTTCATAACAGGTAGCTTTAGACTAGAGGGGTCTCATGTTTAACTCTATGATTTTCCAATTCTATAATATCAGACTAACGGACTTGGATGCTCAAACCTTGTACCTTATTCATATATCTCACTCAGATCATTCCGAAAATTCTTCCCTTCCTAATGTTTATAGAACCTCTGACAAAGAGCGTTGAAGGTGATAAATTTTTATTTCTCAGTAACTCTTAGAAATTTCATGTCATTATCTATTAATTTATAGATCTACATATAGGTTCATTCAAGGAATGCTCCAATTGATTTATAAGACCCTCAATGTGAGTCAGATTGTCTAGCAATTCAGTCTAGTAATCAGGCGGACAAGCTTTTGTAGTTTCCCATCTTTTATCTAGTCTTACTATCTTGAGTTTCATGTATATTCCTATTCTATGAGGTTCAACATTTTCTTTCATTCTATGTCTAGGCTCAGTTGAGTCCTTACTCCCAGTGTATATTAGTCCCTACCATAAAAGATATCCAAATTCAAAAATTTAGCATCATGTTAGTTATCTAACTTCAAAAGTAAGTCAGACAGTACAAGGAAGTTCCCTCATTTTTTTAATAGACAAAATTTCAATTGCATATTTAATCACCAGGTTAGTATTTATCTATTATATTTCAATATTAAGGATCACAACTCTTTCCCTGTCCTTTTATCCAAGTCAGTGTTCATTTGAGAATGCTCCCAAGTGCAAGACATTATAATACCCCAAAAATTCAAACTAAGAATTAAACCATGTTTCAAGGATATGTAAAATAGAAACTCTTTTTTTGATAGAATTTGAATTGTTTTATACATGTATTAAGGCCATAAGTAACTCCTATTTCATAGACAAGTCAAAACATTCCTTATCAATTGATTTCTTGTTCAGTATTTTTCTACAGTCAAATTCAAACGATCATAACTCCTAAATTATGATGTAATTTTGATCTAAAACCCTCCAAATGATATAAAATTGAATTATCTTTCCAAAGCATCCAGTTTCACCTTAATCCTATATTGGATTAAATAGTTATGGATAATTTACTAAAGCCATGTCAAAGTTGTTAGTGACGACCACTCAGACACTTGAGTCATTAGAAGAGACTACGAGTCATCGGCAGACCCTACAAGTCAAAGGTGACTCATAGTGACTGCAGATGGAAGTTAAAAAATTTGTCACAGATGATGAATTAGGCGACAACTATTCCCTGGACCATATGGTTCATCATCGGGAATGGTACCAATAACTTTCTAGATGATTTTAAAAGTGTTGTTTGGTCTTTTCCCAATCTGTTAACCCCAAAACTATGTCATTTGACCTGCTACAAGAGGTATAAGTCTATTTAATCACCCTAAACTCCTTATTATTTTCCCCAAACTCATTCTAGGTCATAATATCAAGCAATTCAACTCTTAAGAAAGCCTAAGCCTAGGGTTTTTCTCAAAGCTAGATTCCCAAGGCTTCAGTACAAGATTTCATCAGTCCAGGTATTTAGGTACTCAATAAGGGATTCCTTTCATCCTTATTCCCATATAAAATATTAAGTTCATTTTTTATTTCTATGAATGCATGATCTAGGGTTAATACCCAATTATTCTAAATTCTTGAAAATTTAATAGTATCTTGTTATTTTATTAAAATATTTCCCATTCAAAGTTCTTACGCATGATTAGATTTATCTCAGTTATTTTAATACGTGATGGATTATGTGATTTCAACCTCGTTTAGAATTAATTATGAATGACTTGGTGGATTTTAGTCTATATTAGTTAACATACCATTTTTTCCATAAAATTTAGTATCCTTACATACATAGAATTATTAAACCTCAGTATGTTGATAAATTCATTATTTTGGACTTATGTTATGAAATTTCATATTTCTCTGCAGATTATAAAATTTATCATGATAGTCACATTCTTTAGATATGAAGAATTATGAACTCCATATGTCTTAGGATATCATGCAGTGCCAGTTAAATGCTCAGTCCTTCAACTTCATGATTTAGAATTCTTTTAGATAAAGAACTTTATTATAAACCTCATAGCTTTGGTATTATTGAGCTATTCAGTATATCAGTTTATATTTAGTTGTGACGAGTACTTAGAACCAAGCAGACACAAGGAGTGAGGCTCATCCGTCAGTTAGGTTGAGACCTTTAGTACAAGTCCCTAAGTCCAGAACTATGATGACACTATAGTTTTAAAGGGTCACCATTAGACTAGGTTTCACACTTAGTCCTTTTGGACATCAGTTTAGTGGTACCACATCTGATCAACCTTTCTATGCCGGCAAGGTATATTGGGGCTTTTGAGATGGGGATTGTACATCAAAATCCCTGTTTAGCTCACACGGTTATATGTCAGTTAACAGTAGCTCCCATATATCAAACTTTATTATTGTATGACCTTATGTTCAGTTTATTCACTATAGTATTAATCAACTACATGTTTATTTGCTTTGTCATTGCATCAATGCATATCCTACAGTTTCAAATTTAGTATTTGTACATAAACCTCAGTTGAGTTTTACTTGCTTTTAAACTATGACTTGTCAGAATATCATTCTATATTAGTGTTTATGCATTTCATGTAGGGTCATTATACATCAGTTCAACTCATTTGAAATAAGTTAGCATTCAATATGAATTTACAACATGTTCAACACCAATTTTAAATCATATTAAATATTTACACTTCTACAGCTTTGCAAGATTTACAAATATTTTAGATCATTATTCATAGATCTCACCATGCCTCACCACTTTTACATACAGATATGTTTTAAATGCATATTTTAGTAAATGACTTATGTCTTCAATTTTAAAGCATGTTGTAAGTGTTATCAAGACTAGTTCATATCTCACATACTAAGTACATTCAATGGTACTGATCACATACCTCTTCTGCCTATATTTTTCATGTGATATAAATTTAACTACTACATGGTCAAGCAGATCATAGCATTTATCCAAAAAGTGATGAGTTCTCTTATTTTAAGGACTCAAGTCAGTTGCAATTTTAATATTTCATTTTCTTATTCGTTTGTATTGATTAGGGATAGTTAGGGTCATGTCCCAGCTACCTATAGTCAGTATTAGTAAATGCTTCTGACATGACCCGAAGCTACCCCTAGTCGCAACAACCGTGCTTACGGTCACGAGTGACCACAAGCTCACGCATGAATTGGTACAAGTTGTGAGCACTGAATAAAGTAACAAAATACAGATGTGCTGAAGTAAACTATCAACGCCATAAATTTTAAATAGTGATAAGATAATGTAAAACTAGATATTGAAATATTTATCAAAACGTGTCTGAAACATCTGATAAAACCAACTGACTATCTAACTGACTGACTGCATGTCTGAAAGACTAAACTAAGTGAAAAGAGTTTATGGGATAGGCCCCAACTAAATCCAATGGACTAACTAAAAAGAAATGTAGAAATACTGAATAAACATAACAGTTCCTCAATATATGAGTACTTACCATAATTGTTGCTACTAATAAGTTGAACTGTCTAAGAGTGGTCAGGAAACCGAGCGTCCAAACATATGATACTAAACATCATAGCACAAAGAAGAATATGCGATCAGTACTTTGAATGTACTGGTATATGAGATGAGGTTAGGATGAAATTCAAGTGTTAACTGTGTATGAAATAATGACTAGCTAATAATATGAGATAATTGAGTATGTATGCATGAAAACTGAAATACCGAGAATAAAAGACCAAGCATATAATGTTTCTGAAATAATTTGTAAACTCAATTACTAAAATATGATAACTGAATAACTAGAAGTTTGTATGTTATGGTCATGCAAACCTGAACTGAATGTTGTACTAAATACTGTACTGAGACTGTGGGAGGTATCATCTAACCGACATGCACCAATCTGAGCTAAGTGGGGTCCAACCTACACCCTATTATGAAGAGTGTCAGTTCCGTGCCATGGGTTCTAAAACTGGTGTGTGGATCCACTCAACTAGTATTCCGAAGGACCAGGGTGTCAAGCCTAAATAATGAGTGACCCCTAAGAGGGAGTCAAGCCTAACTAACGGGTGACTCCCCATAGTAAGTCAAGCCTAACTGATGGGTGACTCCCCAGAGGAAGTCAAGCCTAACTGACGGGTGATTCCTTATATCCTACGCTGGCTACGTAGTTCTGAAATACAAGGACTGCTACTAACGACTCTACCTAACTGATGGGGAAGCCACCATCCCTATATTCACTCAGTGCTAAATCCTACTCCCAACTTAACTGATACTGATTACTGGACTGAACTAAGATTAACTAAACAAACAACTGGTCATAACAACTGACTGAATGATAATGCACATGGTATATCTAAATTCATACTAAAGATACTGAAATTATGTAAACAGCTAAGTATCGGGTGTTCATAACCCTCCATCATTGAATGAAAATAACAATACGGACATATAAAAGCTTTGTAACCATACTAGCGGAATCATCGCTTAAAATCCAACACTTAGGCATTTCGTCAAACACATGAGAGTCATGAACTTAAACATGAGAATGGGTAAATCATATGATAATAACATATTACAATACTAAAACCATGAGTTAGGGATTTAACATAAAAATTTCATCATATAAATGAGTAAAGGCTCATTAAATCAAAACACTAGTAAATACAATACCTAAATCAAAATTCATAAAAGCCTTCTGGAGATTATTCATCATAAACATGTTAAATTTATCATTTAATAGATTCTTGGACTCCATAGGTGAAAAAGGCCCATGGATAAATATCACACATACCTTACACCCTTCAGCTTGAAAGAGAAACACAATTTTGATGCTTTTCTTGAAAGTTCTTGGATTGGAAAACTTAAATTCTTAGTTTTCTTGGAGAGGAGGTAATTGAATTTGATGTTCTTGGGAGATGGTTAGTGTTTCTTTGTAAGGAGAATTGGGGAAAATGGGCATATAATTGCCTAATCGATGCTTGAATTTATGTTTTTAAGAATTGGATTAAGGGGAAAAGACTTAATTGCCCCTTAAAGAATTAAATTTGCAACTGAAACGCGGCTTAAGAGTTCACTGCGATGCGATGAGGTCTCCAATGCTAAAACCACCGCGATGTGCCACTATCGCAGTGAGCTGCTAGAATCAAAATCAAAATGCAACCCAATCCTCATTCGAAAAATCCGAAACTTCCTCGAGATAGGATCCTTACACCCCTAAATATGAATTAACTCAAAAACCTACATCTCGGGGTCGATAAGACCAATTTAAAAGTCCTCAAAGTTAAGAGGCCAAAAATATGACTAAGTCCCCTACACTTAGTGAAATTTTCGGGCTTTAAACCTCTTATGCATGCAACTAGGAGCTGAACTAAGCTAAGTATAATATGGGATATTATAATATATCCCCCTTGGGATCATTTTTACTCAAATGAGATTGATTCTGCTGAGAATACTGGGGAAACTTAAATCATATACTAAACATGCATAACCGAAAATATGATTTACATGACTGAGTCTGAAACATGATACATGCATGAACTGAATTCGTGAATGCATGCAAAGACATGAGAATGATTATATAACTGGGACTGAGAATGGAAAAGAGACAATCTAAGGAAAACTATTACCTTAAGCTGAGCCTGAGTTTGCAGAGAAAATATGAGGGTACTTGGTATGCATATCTGCTTCTTCTTCCCAAGTGGCTCCCTCAATTGACAGATTCAGCCAAAGAACTTTGACCAAGGTAACTTCTTTGTTCCTTAGTCTACGAATCTGATAATTTAGGATTTTGACTGGGATTTCTTCGTAAGAAAGGCTATCTTGAACATCTGTACTTTCCAATGGAACCACAATAGCTAATCACTAATACACTTCTTCAACAAGGAAATATGAAACACTGGATGAACGGATGCCACATCTGCACGCAACTTAATTTCATAAGTTACCTTTCCAAAACAACTCAAGATTCTGTAAGGGCCAATATATCAAGGACTAAGCTTCCCCTTCATGCCAAATCTTTTTACCCTCTTTATGGGTGAAATTTTTAAATATACCAAATCACGAACTTCAAGCTCAAGGTATCTTCTCCTCATATCTCATAGGATTTCTGATGGTGTTAGGTTGTCTTTAGCCTTTCCCTGATTAGCTAAACTTTTTCCATTGCATCAAACACCAAATCTGGCCCTATCAAAAAAGTCTTGCCTACCTCAAACCAACCAATAGGAGATTTACATATTCTCTTATAGAGAGTCTTAAATGGATCCATCTGAATACTAGAGTGATAACTGTTATTGTAGGCGAACTCAATCAATGGTAAATGATCATCCTAATTACCTTTTAAGTCAAGAACACACGCCCTCAACATATCCTCTAGGGTATGAATGTTCCACTCTACCTGACCATCTGTTTATGAATGAAAAGTTGTACTGAGACAAACTGGGGTACCAAGACCCTTCTGAAAAGCCTTCCAAAAGTGAGGTAAACTGAGCACCTCTGTCTAAAATGATAGACAACGAGACTCCATGAAACCTAACCAACTCTCTAATATAGAGCTTGGCATAATCCTCGGCTGAATGAGAAGTATGAACTGACAAGAAATGAGCTGATTTGGTCCTTCTTTCTACAATGACCTATATCGAATCATGCTAACGATGCATTAGAGAAAAAAACATCACAAAATCCATGTTCACCTCTTCCCACTTCCAAGTAGAAATTTTGAAGTCCTACATTATACCACTAGGCCTCTAGTGCTCAATCTTAACCTACTGACAATTAGAACACTTAGCTATAAACTCTGCAATATCCCTTTTCATATGTCTCCACCAATAGATTTCTCATAAATCACGATACATCTTCGTGGCTCCTGGGTGAACAGAGTAACACACAACATATGATTCTGCTAAAATGCACAGTATCAAATCATCAACACATGGCACACATAACCTACCCTGACATCGCAACATACTATCTCTCCCTTGGGAGAAAACCTCTACTTTCTAACCCCATATACTACCCTCAGCTGAATACCTAATCTAGCAAGCTAATGAACCTCTCTGACTAACTTCTTATTATCATCCTCAATAAGAGCAACACTACCCATAGACAATCTACTAAGGGCATCTGCCATTACAATGGCCTTACTCGGATGATAAAACACACTCACATCATAATCTTTTAATAACTTAAGCCACCTTCTCTAACAAATATTTAAATCCTTCTATAAAAACACATACTAAAAAATTTTGTGATCCATGAACACATCAACATAAACCTCATATAAATAGTGCCTCCAAAGTTTTAACGCAAAAATAATAGCTTCTAACTGAAGATCATAAGTAGGGTAATTCTTTTCATGGGGTTTAAGCTGTCTAGAGGCATAGGCTATGATCTCACCTCTCTGTATCAAAAAACAACCAAGACCAACTCTGGAAGCATCAAAGTAAACAAAAAATCCCTCTGAATCTTTTGTCAAGGTCAAAACTTGGGTTAAAGTGAGTCGAGTCTACAACTCTTGAAAACTCTTTTCACAAGAATCTGACCATTGAAATTTGACTTTCTTCTGAGTCAATCAAGATATGAGGGATGCAATAGTTGATAACCCTTCAAAAAACATCAATAATATCCAACCGAACCCAAGAAACTCTAAATTTTAGATGGAAAGATGGGTCTAGGCCAATTTCTCACTGTTTTGATCTTTTGAAGGTCAGATATAATGCCATCCCCAGAAATAATATGTCCAAGGAAAGCTAATGATCTTAGACAAAAGTTGCACTTACTGAATTTGGCAAACAACTAATGGGCTCTAAGAGTTTGTAATACTATTCTGAGATAGTCTATATGATCATTTTCACTATGAGAGTAGACAAGAATATCATTAATAAAGACTATGATAAACATGTCCAAGTACTACTTGAACGGTCGGTTCATCAAGTTCATTAAAGTTGTTGGTGCATTCATTAGTCTAAATGACATAACTAGGAATTTAAAGTGACTATAGTGAGTTCTGAAGGATATCTTCGGAATGCCATATTCTCTGACTCTGAGATGCTGATAGTTGGATCTGAGGTGTATCTTAGAAAAATAGCTGGCACCCTGAAGTTAGTCAAATAAGTCATCAATCTTGGGAAATGGGTACTTATTCTTGATTGTGACTTTGTTCATGTCACGACCCAAACCGGGGCCCTGGCCGTGATGAGCATTCCCAAACCCGAAGGCCCGAAACGCCTTCTGTCTATCTGGTAATCATGCACATAATTCATATGATCAAAGTAATACGGAATGGACACAGTAATACGGAAACATGGTCAACAATTTAAAACAGTTAAAGGCCTGAAAACATGCCCAATAATATTTAATAAACATCTGCAACAGTCTGCGAAATCTCTACTGATATACTATCTGAATAACTGGGACAAGGCCCCCAACAGACCAAAAACCATACTGAAATAAATACCTAAATGACTAGGCCTTCCTAAGCAAAGAAGGCTCACCAACTAAACTCTGAGACAACCCTGTCTGTAGACTCTACTGAGGATCTGGACCCCCAGACTGTGCCTCAGTACCTGGGAGGAAGGGGGTCAGCACAATTGTACTGGCACGCGAAGCAATCCAAAATAGTGTAATTGAACATATATATATATAATACGTGAGAGAAAATGTTCATCAAACATTATGCATAAAACAGTTTCTGAAAAACACATGGGCAGCTTCTGAAAACATGTAACCTATCTGTAAATCTCAAACTCTGATTTGTGTATTACTTCTGAGTTAGGTGGTATCCCCTACAAGTTTGATATTCCACGGGCCATATAGAATGTGTCATTAAATCGGCGGGGAAGACTCCAACCCGAGTATGCCACAAGGGTTAGAGTTCCTGAATCTGATACACCACATGACACTTAAGTCAAGTATAATAGTATACCCAGGTCGGCAAACCACGGTTTTACGCAATGAGTTGCTTGAACTCAATCCCTCTTCGAAAAACCACCTATTATCTCTGTATGCTCATTTTTTAACCTTTTTTGTGCATGCAATATTCTGAATGTTTAAAAGCATGATAGTCTAAAATGTCTATTAGTCAGAGTCTGATATGGCATTGGTCTGAATTGGTATCGTCATACCAAGACTTGCAAGTCATGATTTATGAGCCATAATAAATTAAGCTAAATCTTTCATTTAAATCATAATTTAGACCACCAAAAACATACCACTGATATAGAAGATTTCGTGTTTCGAAACTCAAGTCAAAATCATGCAAAAACTTCATCAACATATGGTGGTCTAGTGCCTTTAGCAAATCCATGCACTCTTTCATTACATGCATTATGAACATTAAACATTCATGCTAGACTCCCTCTTTAGTGATTTAAAACCATATTTAAATCATAACAAGAGTTTAATCATTTCATATAGTGCTTTTCAAGGATGCATTGCAAAACAATTCATATGCTATGAGAAATCTGAAAAATTCATAATAAGAGGGAATTCATCAAAAATCATGCTCTCAACAAGAATTCATTTTTAAATACATGGTTTCATACATTCATATTCTTATATCACTTTGGGGAAGGTCAAAAGACCAAAACAATGATGTTAAAATATTTAATACATGAATATATACATAGATTCAAAAAAAAACCATTCTAAAACATAATTTTTCTATGCCCATGAGAATTTAGAAAAACCTCGTGTACCTCAATTTCAAAAAATAATGGGTGCTTCTTGAATCCTGTGGATAGGAAATTCTGAATCTCTAATCAATTTTGAAAACCCACGATTGAATCTTGATTTATTTGGCTTTTTAGTTTGAAACTCTTGGGAGTGTTTTTGAGAATTTTAGTTGAATGTGGATGTATTTTTGAGAATTAGGGACTAAATTTCGTGTTTATGGCTGAATAAGGGTGGGAAAAGGACCATTTTTCCCCAAAAATGAAGTGTTTAAGTCACTTGAAACCATTATATAGGCGTCGCATATGATATCGCCTATATTTACATAGGCACCACCTATGCTATCGCCTATATTTACATAGGCGCTATCTATGCTATTGCCGATACTTTCCAGTGGCCATGTGCTATTGGTTAGACGACGCATACTACTTTGAAAGGCCATAACTTCTTGCTCAGGTTCCGGATTTTAGCAAAATTGGTACGTTGGAAAGCTAACTCAAAAATCTATCATTTTACATAGAGTAGGCTCTCTAATTCGACATATACAAAGAGTCATGGTCAATAGAAGTTGACACAAATTATAATGTCCACTTAAACTTAATCGATCGAAGTAGTTTTCAACTCGTCCTTGAGTCAAAGGACCTCTATGGTCTAAATTCAAGCTTGAATGGATTTACATACTACGTAAATAATTAACATGCCATATTGGCATAGGATTTATGGCTTCGAGATTATCAACGCATCGGAATCATGGTCTATATTATAGCCCGAAATATGGGGCGTTACATTATCTCCCCCGTGGGATTATTCGTCCCCAAATGATGGATAAAATGTTGAAGTCTTAAGGGTATGGGATAATGAGGACCTGAGATGTTCCTTAAGAAAGAATACACTGATTGGAAACATGACTATAAGATTGGAACTACTGATGTTTTAAATGCTTATGTCAGACATGCATATCCGAGGCATGGAATACACAACTGAAGCGACTCATAGGCTGAATTCTCATAATGAATCATGCATATCTGATGCATGGATTTGTGACCGAGTTGTTCTCATCAATGCAGGACTAAATACACTGATAAGCTGAAATTTTCTATTGAACATGCATTTCTAATGCATGCATATCTGACTGAACTAACGTATGAACGTATGGCTAAATACGTAATAATAACCGATGTGAATCTTGTAATAAGAATCTATGCATTCAGCTGAATGGGGTATCTCTCCCTTGGTACCCTATTTCCCTCTATAAATGCTCAATTCACTAAGATACTCGGAAAACTGACGCGATGCACAGGGCACCTACGAATTAAATCATAACTGAACATATGAAATCTGAATTTAATGCATGATGCATGGACTGGGCTATACTCGTAACTACTGGTATACTCTATCATGGAATAGTAGCATGTCTGAGATTTTGAGTAGCATGAATAAGTGAAAAGACAAGAAAACAAGTCATGCTAATCTAACTACTAAACTGACTTATTGGCCATATAGTCTGAATTATACTACACCCTCATACTTAACTAGAGTATCTCTTCATCACAATTCTCTAAAGAAATTCTAGCAGTAATAGGGAGCCATGAATCTTAGGTATGGATTACACAAGACATCAAACTGAGGAATCACCACATTGACACTACTCTGCAGTCTGGAACATAGGCATATAACTCCTGATTTAGGATAGAATTACCAGGCCTTTTGCATTACAACTTCTTACTTTCAAGCTTAGCACACTTCTCGAATATCACTTAACTATACTATTCTCCTTAAATATCATATTCATTCCACTCAGCTTAAAATTCTCATATGAGCATTGACAAATCTTTCTACTAATATCGGAAATAACTTAATCCTTTCGTCGTGATCAAGCCTAATCTAAGTCACAAAATTACAACATGCCAGACCACGCTATTATTCTAAACCATATGAAGCAATCTTCTATATCTCCTTTAAAGATCACATCCTAAGTATAACATGCCTTACCACTTCAATGACTACTCTAAACTTTTACTATGAAGTCACTAGCGCATATAGCGTTTCTTTACAACAATCTTAACATGACATTCAAGCCTATCTTTATAACCACTTATGAACTTCAAAGCAAACACTCATAAAGGCATACTTCACATATTCTCTAAACCACTATCAATATCACTCCTACGAGCTACCCTAAGAATAGACACATACAAAATTCCACTAACCATCACATAAATAAAAATTTGGCCCCAAATCTTACTCCATACTTATGTCCTTATCTAAATAAGCGTACTATGATCTTCCATTAACAAGGAATAATTACTCACCACCACTATCATCGCATAAGGAGGAGTCACAAAAAAGGTTAGAACATAAGATCTGGGGTCATGGAATGATACTATATGAAGCTTGACACTCATCTGAGGCCTGAGGAATAGCAAAACAACAATAGGGACTCACCAAAGCTCTCAGAATTTAGGGTATTCATAGCTATAAGCTGAATCTCGCCAATTATTTTGGCGTAAAACATGAGTTATGGAAATGGAACACATTATAAAGTGTGAGTACATGACTCTCTATCAGATGTATGAACGTGAACTGATCATGGAACTAAATCGTAAAGCATGAGTAGGTATTACGATCACTGAGAAATACTGAGATAGGAATGGGTTGAGATTCACCCTTACTTTTTGATGTTCTATATCATCATGACATCACTACAAGAATCTGAGAGTCTTACTTGGTTATTCATTTAGTCATATACCCCTTAGCTTCAAGCCATCATCTTAAGTTTTTGGGAGGTACCTTACTAGACTTTAAACTTAACTGCACTCACTGCACTCTGGATTCTGAAATATGACAATACACAAAATTAATAAAACTTAACCCGAAAGACCACATATGAGAATGGAACACCCACTGCTAATACTACCTCCTGAGGCACACTCTATCATTCTGTAACCACAATAGTTATTATCTATTACTCGAACACTTACTAACTTTGAATCTTCATGAGTATCCCCAAAGTTGAAGTGCACACACTTTAGTGCCTCTACTCTTATTTCTATTAGCACGACTTTCAAGGACTCGAGCTTAGATTATAACACCTAACATGGGTATCACCGAGTCTTCAATGAGCCACTCTATTTCTATCGTAGTCTACCAATATAGCAACTTCAAACTTATTTTCCTCTGCCATGAGAATTAAGTTCATATCAAAAGGCTCAACGCTATCAATCAAAGGTCCTTAACTAGACTATTTAGAACACCATATACCATCTAGCTAGTCTTTTTCCACCTAGAAACTCAATGGTACCAGTAGCCACATACAACATGTAATAGCCTTAGAAAAATACTACAGCTTCATACCACCTTGGGCATACTTCTACATCATATATACAACATCATACTTCATTACGAATCAAATAAAATTAGGCACTTGCATACACTGTTCAAGCCTATAGATCACTTCCATATAACTAGTATCATTAACCAAGAAATCATCACATCTACCTCCATGGCCATCAATTGTTTCAAACTTAATGTCTAGTGCTAAACATGATTTACAGACAATGAAGAGTGCAAATAATATACATATACTAATCCTTCAAATTGGGATATTCTACCCAAATACTTCAAAAATATACTACATACTTTCTCACAAGTAGTATTAGTTTACAACTACAAATGAGAAGAAGGTTAAGGGGTAAGGTCACTTAATAGACATGATCAACCTTAAGCTTATATTATAACCATACAATCTTATCTACTTATACGACTTTCTCACATCACACTTACTTACCCCAATAAGCATTTAGACTACCTTCAGATACCCCATATGACAATGAGTCTATACTTACAACCTACTGGATAATCTAGCGATTTTCATTCATAGCCTATAAGGGGTTTCTATAACCACCTTAAGAATCCACTCTGGGCTCTTTCTCTATTTTGAAAGAAAGAAAACAAATAACATTCTGAGTCAACACTTCCTCCATGGACTACCATACAATTCATAAATGGTACCACCACATTAGTCTACCACCACGAAAGGGTAAATTATTCTCAATCAACGGTTATTCAACTATAAATATTTAATCACAAAAGTCATCCTCACTCTGACATGTAACCTTGTGACTTTATATCACAAACTTCTTGGTCTAATTTCACTACCAATAGGTCATGACATCGACACTCTAACTTATACTACTACTCAGATAGAAATACAGTTCCAACAAACACAAGAACAATAAGATGAACAGAAAGTTGCTAGTGAATCAAAATAGGCCTCACACGGCTTCACTAGACTTTTGTTATCAACAACACAATGATATCAAGATTACAAGAGATAGAAGCTTGATACACAATATTCAATGACTCAAAAATACACATCTTACTCTTGTCTTAACTGAACACCTCATAAGAACGAGGACACAATTTTACACTAGCGAACTCCTCTTCCGTCCTTTGTGGGACTTCTAAAATTTCTGCTAGATAATCAGAGAATATCTAGAACACTAGAGTGAGGAAGAAATTAGGATAACTTTTCTTTTCATATGGGTGACACCATAGCATGAATTAGAGTATGAAGGAGGAACATTCTGACTCTATAGCACGAACTAGAACAAGAAAAAAAAGAGACATTCCTAAACTCCTAGTAGTCTCCTGCTTATAAGTGTGGCGCACTACATACCCATAAATAACACTCTACCCGATGCAATTTCGTAGACACCCTGAGACCATGAACCGTTCTTTGATACCAAGTTTGTCACGACCCAAACCGGGGCCCTGGTCGTAATGAGCATTCCCAAACTCGATGGCCCGGAACGCCCACTGTCTATCTAGTAATCATGCACATAATTCATATGATCAAAGTAATACGGAATGGATACAATAATACAGAAACATGGTCAACAATTTAAAAAAGTTAAAGGCCTGAAAACATACCCAACAATATTTAATAAAAATCTGCCACAGTCTGTGAAATCTCTACTAACATACTATCTGAATAACTGGGACAAGGCCCCCAGCAGACCAAAAACCATATTGAAATAAATACCTAAATGACTAGGCCTTCCGAAGCAAAGAAGGCTCACCAACTGAACTCTGAGACAACCCTGTCTGTAGACTCTACTAAGGATCTGGACCCCTAGACTGTGCCCTAGTACCTGGGAGGAAGGGGGTCAGCACAATTATACTGGCACGCGAAGAAATCCAAAATAGAGTAATTGAACATATATATATATATAATACGTGAGAGCAAATTTTTATCAAACATTATGCATAAAAAAGTTTCTAAAAAAACACATGGGTACCTTCTGAAAATATGTAACCTGTCTGTAAATCTCAAACTCTGATCTGTGTATTACTTCTGAGTTAGGTGGTATCCCCTACAAGTCTGATATTACACGGGCGATATGGAATCCTCCATTAACTATGCAGGGAAGCCTTTAACCCGAGTATGCCGCAAGGGTTGGAGTTCTTAAATCTGATACGCCACACGATACTTAAGTCAGCGTATAATAATATACTCGGGTCGGCAAACCACGGTTTTAGGCAATGAGTTGCTTGAACTCAAGCCCTCTTCAGGGAACCACCTAACATCTTTGTATGCCTATTTTTTAACCTTCTCTGTACATATAACATTATGAATGTCTAAAATCATGATAGTCTGAAATGTCTATCAGTCTGAGTCTGATATGGCATTGGTCTGAATTGGTATCGTCATACCAAGACTTGCAAGTCATGATTTCTGAGCCATAATACATTAAGCTAAATGTTTTATGCAAAGCATAATTTAGACCACCAAAAATATACAACTGATATAGAAGATTTTGTGTTTCAAAACTCAAGTCAAAATCATGCAAAAACTTCATCAACATATGGTGGACTAGTGCCTTTAGCAAATCCATGCACTCTTTCATTACATGCATTATGAAAATTAAACATTCATGCTAGACTCCATCTTTAGTGATTTAAAACCACCTTTAAATCATAACAAGAGTTCAATCATTTCATATAGTGCTTTTCAAGGATGCATTGCAAAACAATTCATATGCTATGAGAAATCTGGAAAATTCATAATAAGAGAGAATTCACCAAAAATCATGCTCTCAACAAGAATTCATTCTTAAATACATGGTTTCATACATTCATATTCTCAAATCACTTTGGGGAAGGTCAAAAGACCAAAACAATGATGTTAAAATATTTAATACATGATTATACATAGATTCAAAAAAAAAACATTCTAAAACATGATTTTCTATGCCCATGAGAATTTAGGAAAACCCCGCGTACCTCTATTTTGGAAAATAATGGGTGCTTCTTGAAGCCTGTGGATTGGGGATTCCGAATCTCTAATTAATTTTAAAAACCCACGGTTGAATCTTGATTTATTTGTGTTTTTAGTTTGAAACCCTTGGGAGTGTTCTTGAGAATTTTTAGATGAATGTGGATGTATTTTGGAGAATTGGGGACTGAATTTCATGTTTATGGCTGAATAAGGGTGGGAAAAGAACCATTTTGCCCCAAAAATGAAGTGTTTAAGTCACTTGAAACCATTACATAGGCGCCGCATATGATATCGCCTATATTTACATAGGCTCCGACTATGCTATCGCTTCTATTTACATAGGCACCGCCTATGCTATCGCCTATGCTTTCCAGTGGCCATGTGTGATTGGTTAGGCGATGCATACTACTTTGAAAGGCCATAACTTCTTGCTCGAGTGCCGGATTTTAGAAAAATTGGTATCGTTGGATAGCTAACTCAAAAACCTATCATTTAACACATAGTAGGCTCTCTAATTAGACATATACAAAGATTCATGGTCGATAGAAGTTTACAAAAACTATAATGTCCACTTAAACTTAATCGATCGAAGTAGTTTTCAACTCATCCTTGAGTCAAAGGACCTCTATGGTCTAAATTCAAGCTTGAATGGATACACATACTACGCAAATAATTAACATGCCATATTGGCATAGGATTTATGGATTTGGGATTATCAATGCATCAGAATCATGGTCTATATTATAGCCCGAAATACAGGGCGTTACAGTTCAATTAACCGTAATCGATGTACATTCTAAGAGAACCATCTTTTTTACACTTAAAAAGGACTGGATCCCCCTATGAGGAAATACTGGGCCTGATGAATCCACTATGTAATAGATCTTTCAACTGTTATTTCAATTCTCTAAGCTCAGCTAGAGCCATTCTGTAGGGCAGAATAGAGACAGGTTGGGTATCTGGAAGGAGATCTATTTGTAAGTCAATTTCTTTTTCAGGAGGAATTCTGAGAAGATCTTCAGGGAACATATCTGGAAATTCCCTCACTACTAAAATTGACTCAAGACTTGGGGTCTCTGAAGTAAATTCTTTTACTCAAACAATATGGTACATGCACCCCTTGGATATCATTTTTCTTGCTCTAAGATATGAAACAATCTGACCCCTAAGCGCTGAAGTAATATCCCTCTATTCAAGGATTAGTTCATTTGGAAACAGAAAATGAACGAATCTATTTCTACAGTTAAATAAAGCATAGCATGAGTGGAGCCAATCCATACAAAAAATGACATCAAAATCAGTCATATCTAACTTTACAAGATCAACTAAAGTGATTTTTTGGGATACTGTAACCGGAGAATTTTTGTACACCCATCTGGTTGTGATAGATTTACCCACTAAGGTAGACACTAAGAAAGGCTCTACTAATGTTATGGGATTAACATCTAAATTAACATCTATATAGGGGGTTACAAAAGAAAGTGAATCTCGGGGATCAAACAAAGCATACACATGAAGATGAAAGACTTGTAACATACCTGTAACCATATCAGGAGAGCTTTCCGAATCATGAAGGGACTGGAGTGCATAGAATCTATTCTGGCACTAACCACTAGTGGAACTGGAAGTGGTGACCTACTAAGTCGGGCGACCTACTGGAGCTGATGACTGATTGGACTGACTCTGTTCGCAGAAATCTCTTCCCCTGTGAGAAACTACTCAACATTTCCTGATCTTTTGGACTAACTTAAAACACCCAAAACATACATCACTTCTAGCTTTACACTTACACTGATGATTCCAACCACATTTCCTACCGAGCAGATTAGTATGACCACTATTCACACTACCCTTTTTTAACTCTTTAAGTTCGTCCAGATCCATATGATATGGAGGAATAGAGATGGGCTAAGTATCAAAAAAAAGACCAATATAGAATTCTGGGAGATCTTTGAGGAAGACCTCAGGAAACTCATTGACTACATAGACTGATTAAACTGTTTGGACTTCAGACTTAGTATCCATGACTCTAACTAAATTAAATATAAACCCTTTTGATATCAACTTTTTGGCCTTGAGATAAGAGATGAAACGACCTTTGGGAGACACATAACTACCATCCCACTTAAAAATTACTTCATCACGAAACTGAAACTTTACAATACAGGTGCGACAATCTATTGATGCATAGTATGAATGGTGTCAATCCATGCCCAGAGTGACATCAAAGTCTACTATCTCTAATTTTATTAGATTCACTAGTGTTACTTTATGGAGGATAATGATAGGACACTTCTTATAGACTCGGCTTGCAACGACTAACTCACCTACTGGTGTAGAAATTAAGAAGGGCTTAGAGAGATTTTCAGGGCCTACCCTAAATTTTATAGAAACCAATGGAGTTACATAAGAGATATTTGATCCCGGGTCCAACAGCATATATACATTAAGGTAAAAGGAACGAAGCATACCAATGACAACATTTGGTGAACTCTCTTGCTCTAACTGGATGGTAAAGCATTGAACCAATTCTGGGACTGACCGTCACCGATACTTAATGATGCACCATGTGAAGGGACTAGATGACCCAATTAAGCTGGTACATTAGTAACCTGAGTCTGAGGATGAACATGCTTACTTTATTTTTTAGCATAAGGACACTCCTTGATTCTGTGGCCCAGCTTTACACGACCATAGATACTCTTTTTTCCCATCAAATACTCATCGGGATGTGTCCTGCCATATTTTACACATGTTGGGTAACTAGGCCTCCCCACTACACTATTTAGAGACCTGGAATTCAAAGTCCTACCCTGCTGATCATGCCTGGTCCTGGGTGCAGAGGCACTGGCTGAAGATGGTGTAGGCATTATTGAATAAACCTGAAACTGTGAATGGTTTCCCCTCCAGAACTTAGTTGACTATAGTTAAATTGTACTATAGTTAAATTGTCCTATTTTTGCCTTCTTGTTTCTCTTCTTTCTTTCCTTCAACTTTTCTACCTCAATATATTGGGCATGAGTCATTAACCGAGAAATATCCATATCCCAAATCAGCATTGCATTCCTATACTTATTGACCATCAAATTAGAACCCCAATAACTAACTTACTCATACGAGATCTAGAGTCAGATAACAAATTGAGAGCATACTTAGACAACTGAGTGAACTTAAGGCAGTACTCTTTCACTATCATAGAGCCCTACCTCAGGTTCATGAACTCTTCCACCTTAGCCACCCTCATCTCACACAGAAAGAACCTGTCCAGAAAATTATTCTGAAATACCTTCCAACTCATAGAAGTTGCATCCTCATCCCTACCTTCCTTTCATATAACAACCTAATCATAAGTAACATCTTTCAGCCTATAGGATTCCAACTCTACACTCTCCTCTTTAGTAACATGCATAATCTTTGTAATCTTACTCACCACATCAATAAAGAGCTGAGGGTCCTCATCCACCTTTGACTTATGGAATTTGGGTGCATTCTTTCTCATAAACTCAAAATTCTAGTTGCAACTAAATTACTATTTTGCTGAAATGGAACTACAGCCTATTAGTTTCCCTGAACATTGGAGTTAATATCTTGGTCTATCACTTAAAAGGCAACCCAAAATTTGGCATGAGATATATTTTCATTCAATGGGTTGGTGTGCAGTAGTGGTTGATCACCATTCCTGCGGGTATCGACTCGGTGAAGAGGCATATTTTGTAATGTAAAATCATGAGTTAAGGTAGATATAGGAAACTATAATCATGATAGATAATGAAAGAAATGATGATTCGTAACTTATCCCACAGTCTCTTGCCTATTAATATGGCGCATTTTACATCCATGATCAAGACTCTATGTAATGCCGCTTGTCTGACTCCCGAGGACTCTTCAAAAACTTAGGCTCTAATATCAAATTTTTAATGCCCCATAAGTACCTCGTAGACGTCACACAATGCTTAAGACTACGAGTAGTACCAAGATAACCCATAAAGCCTACTTAACTTGAAAATCATGTGATAAGTGAACTAACATATTAGAATTTAAAGGTAAATAAACTCATAGCTTAACTGAGAGTCTTTAACTTGGGAATATTACACAAATAATTTGGAATAAAAACATAAACAGTCTGACAAGCCTCTGAGATAGACCCAGCTGACTCGAATATAAACTGAAGTCAAATAACTAAATACTTTCATCTACGAGTAGAAGTGTGATAAACTAGGTCCTCGTACTATGAGGACTCACCAAAGTTAATGATGTAGGTGATGATGAACATAGTTATTGTGCTGCTAGAAACAAGCACCAGAACCAACATTATAAGACAATGCAGCACATAAACATATATATGGGTCAATACCTTTAGAAAGTACTGAGTATGTAGGGGTGAATGCCTAAGTAAAACAATAACTGATTATTCATATAAACTATCAAATGATGCATTCTATGTATAAATAACTCACCTCAAGGTTCAATTAAAACAAAGACTGCAAAATCATGAACATGTATAATAAAGCGTAATAATAAATTTTGTGAGTCGTAACACTTTATTTCTAAAATCTTTATTTTTTATTCTTTCTTTGGGAGATTCTCCTAACTGACATAAACCATGTGAGCTATCATGTATTCCAATATCTTACCCAGGTTGGGGAGAGTTGTTCTATCCTTTACAATCAGAATAGAACCTTAATTTAATTGGTCACTGAATTTTATCCATATTGGGAAAAATCTTTACCTCTATTGGCTTGTAGTTTCCAGGAATTTTGGATATGCTCATCTGCATTCTTTTCTAGGTGCTAAATACTACTCCCAGAATACTTATATATTTATACTTTAAGAAATATACCTTAAAATAGCATAAGGGTTTATAGTCTGAAAACCAGTTATGCCTCTTTTTACCTTAAATCATAATCAAGATGAACAATTGTGGATTTCATGTTTTATCTTTAGATCAAAAGATCAAGATTTTCTTTAAACCATGTTATGGAATATGTCAATAGAGCTTAAGAGCATAAAATTCTTGTAAACTCAATACTTGTACTTGGGACTTGAAATTTATGCTTTAGTTCAGAGAAATTCATAACAAAGTATCATGCTAAATAATCATCTTGAAATCTTTCAACAATATTCCAGTCAAGATAATGAAATTCAAATAGCAATATGAAACTTATGAATCAAACATGGATATATGTACACTTTTATGCACTTAAAGCTTTCAATCACATAGTAGTATCATACTTCAAGAATAAGGTTATTTTAGTATGAACCCTAATTCAAAACAAGTAGATTGAATCTTAAAATCATACATTTTGGATACAACGATGAAAGAATAACCTTGTTCATAAACCCCACATACCTGAATTTCTTGACTTGTTAAGACAGTTTGAATCTTGAAACTAGAGGGATGAGTTTGTGTGGGATGAACCCTAATCTAGATGTTCTTGAAGATTAGAGGATAAAGTGTCATTATTTAATTAAGGAATAGAGGAAAATAATGCCTCTTTGAGTTTTATAGATCATGGATGGGAAGTTATAAAAAAAAGAAAAAGACCATAAAGACCTTAGGTGAACTTTATAGAAATTGGTCGCTAGTCTTTACAACTCAACCATACGACTCGTATGGAAGGGTACGACAATGACCCTCAACTCGTAAACCTAGATGAATTAAGGATGGTATACACTAGTCAATATACGAGTTCCACCTATGACTAGTATCATCTTTATATGACTTTTATCCCTCTCACTCATACCTTGGTTAGAATATCAGGGAGTTTATACTGATGGACTAACAACTTACCTCCATACGACTTATACCCTACTTAATTACTTCTAGGGGTCAAGACGTACCTATAATAGAATGTATACCATGCCACACTTCCTTACATACAACTACTACATAGCACTCATTGTTGTACGTACGACTCAAGAGAAAAGTCATATGATGTTCAGAAACTTCTAGACATAGGGTATTACAGTGGGATACTCTATGAAACTGATTTTTCAGTGTGGAAATAGGAGATAATTAATATGAATTTTGTTACCAGTCTTTCGTGGTCGTGGAATCAGTGTGACTCCATTTGGGTTTTTGTGGATAGGATGACTAAGTCTGCTCACTTTCTGCTAGTGGGAACTAATTATTTTGCTGAGAATTATGTGAAGTTATTCCTTCAGGAGGTTGTAAAGTTGCATGGTACTCCTTTCTAGATTATTTTAGATCTTGATATTCAGTTCTCATTGCATTTCTAGTGCACTTTTCAACGTGGTTTGGGGACTATAGTGAGTCTTAGTACAGTTTTTCACCCGCAGTCATATGGGAAAGCTGAAAGGACTATTCATACTTTAGAAGATATGTTGTGAGCCTATTTGATTAACTTTAATGGTAGTTGGTTCGACCATTTACCTCATATTGAATTTTCCTATAACAATAAGTACCATTCTAGCATCGTTATGGCTCTGTTTGAGGTATTGTATGGTAGGAGGTGTATATCTCTCACTGGGTGGTTTGAGGTTGGTGAAATAGAGATTTTTAGCCTGGATTTAGTTCACCAAGATATGTAGAAGGTTAAAGTAATTTGTGACAGGCTTAAGACTACCTAAAGTCACCAAAAATCCTATGTAGACATAAGGTAAAGGGGCTTCTAATTGGAGGTTGGAAATTGGGTATTCTTAAAAGTACCTCCCGTGAAGGGAGTGATGCAAATTAGGAAGAAAAGGAAGCTTATTCCTTGGTATATTGGCCCGTACTTGGTTTTGATAAGTTTTGGTAGTATTGTGTATGAGTTGGAATTGCCTTCTAGCATGAGTTCCATTCATCTGATATTCTATGTGTCCATATTAGATAAATCTATGGGTGATCCTTCCTTGGTAGTTCTCTTGGAAAACATTGGTAATTTAGACTCGTTATCCTATAAGGAGGTCTAGGTGAGGATCTTGGATTGGTAAGTTCATTGGTTATGAACAAAAGATGTGGCTTTGGTAAAGGTTCTATGGTGGAACCAAAAGTTCGAGAAATCTACTTGGGAAGCCGAGGAGCACATGAAGTCCACTATCCATTCCTATCCTAATTCCATAAAATCGTGCTTGAGGTATGTGTTGTTCTTGAAATCTTTGTTTTCTATCTTTGTTAAAAGTAGATTGTGAATTCCTTGAGGTTTTGGTTTCTATCTTAAAGGTAAAAGTAGATACATTTGGAGTTTAATAGTTTTGTGTTTCCTTGTCCCATTATTTGAGGATGAATGATTCTAACAGGGGAGACTGACACACCCTGAACTTTGGCCTTGCAAAATTCTTGAGTCTTAAACCTTCTATTCATCATATTACTTACAACATGTCACTCGTATGGTGTGGTGATGGATCTAGGGACCCTAGTTATATATTGGTCAGTATGATATTGTCCAAGTTATTCCCTAGGTACGAAAGACTCCATACGATTTGCATGTTCTTGTGATGAGAATAATAGGGCTCAATCGTATATTGTCCAGTGTCTAGCCCTTGATGTTCTACCTTGGATACGACATGATGATACTAGTCATATGGTGATGTTATGAGTTAGGGAAGGGAATCGTATGTTGGACAGAATATAGTGTCTAACTTTCTGATCAAGTAACAATTTCAGGGTACCACTCGTATGATGTGGTGATGACTTGGAGGGTCCGCTCGTACCCGTCTGTGAGTTTTCTACAGCTTTTAAGCTAAGGGTATTTTGGAATTTACCACCCCAAGACCTTAAGACCCCACGTCTTGTAATACTTATTGGGCATTCATTATACATTTTAGATGATCAAAACACTCTTTAAACTCTCTCTAAAACTTCTTAAGAAAAATTGGGCTAGAGTTTTATCAAGGTGATCATCTAAGAGCTTATAGATCAAATTCTCTTCGTGAATCTTCAAAACTTAAGCATGTGACTCTTCCTTCATTGTTATTTCACTAATATCATGTATTTTAAACATTTATCATGAGTTATTATAGGTGGTTTTGTAAACAAAGGTTGAGGGTTTGAATGAATGTAGTTGGGTATTGTTTTCTCGTGATTTAATGTATGATTATACATGTTTTGATAATGATTTTGCATATGTGGGTTCTTGGGAATTGTGATTTAAACTAAGGAGTTTTGGTTAACCCTAACTTGATGGTCTTTGGCTTGAATAACAGTTTGATAATTGTATACCCTCAACCTGTTTGTGAAATTACCTATGAGAATGAATTTGTCACATGCTGAATTATGTTTTTAACTAAGGCATTGGCCTCATAATGTAAATGGTTGGTGACTGATTTTATGAAAGCCTGTTTGGTCATAAATTAATTTGAAATATTGAATGGTTTTGAGTCCCTAAATATTGAATTGAATTGATGTCTTTCTTTAGACAATAGGTTCAAGTCCCTAAGTTGATTGATAATGGTTATGGCATGTTGTACGCTTGCAAGTAGAGTTGGTATGATCATACCAACAGGGTGCCTTTGTTAAGTAATTAGATTAATGGATATGTGTTAGTAATGGTTTTAATTAGGTTTTAAAGAGGGATGTGTAGCCGGTCCATGAAAGTGGAGTCCGAAAGACTAATATTGGAAATTGCACTAGCCGGTGCAAGTATCTATATGATTGGGAGGTTCAAGTCCCCCGAATAGATATATAAATAGGAGGTTTGAGTCCCCCATATTATATACATTGGTGCTTAAGTCACCTTGATTATGCCAAGAGGTTCGAGTCCTCCATAGAGGCATATACGAATATATATATTCTTTGGTTTGTACAGCTACACGTACTGGAGCCCTTTCAACTAGGGGAGAACTGGGACCAAATATCCCTTGGGTGCCTTATTATATGACGGTTATGCTATAAAACCCAGGTTAAGGTTTTCAATATTCATGCTAAGCCTTGTTCCCTATCCCGACACAATATATATATATATATATATATATATATATATATATATATATATATATATTTGTGTGTATATATGTATGTGATTGCATATGATGATTTGACTTGGTTTTGAATTATGGCATTATTTTATTCCTCTATACCTGAGTTACATGCTAGTGCTCCAATCACTAACCATCTCTGGATGCTTTATCCTCACTATATGCAGGTATCAGACCTTCTTCTATTTTTTCTATGCAATGATTAGGTATTTGAGTTTGTTCGTGAGTTGACATTCAAATGGTGAGCATCCATAGTTTTGAAGGCTTCATTTTATAGTCTTCATTACTTATGTCCTAAACTTTGTTTAGACTATATTTTTGGATACTGTCGGGGTCATGTCCCAACATTATTGTGACTTTATTTTTGTAGAGGCTTTGTTGGATTACTATGGAATTGGGTGTGTTGTTTGGGGGATTGGTTCGGTGACGGATGGTTTTCTGGTTATTAGTGATTGGTTTAGACATTTCATGAATTAATAATAGTCTTGGTTTATACTATCTTGTTATATGTTTTAAATTCATCTGACACTTGAGGTTGTTGTGTTGACTAGGTTAAGTGAAGGAGGTGTTTTTTGGTCAACGTGGAACTTGGGATAACCATTATGGCTAAGCCTTGGTACGGGTCGTGATATCATTCTTAAAATACATCCAATTTTAGCCTAAATGAACTTCCAAATGTGAATTAGTATCCCTTGATCTCATTTTTTAGCATGTATAGCCTAGTTCTTTGTTTTCACCTTTCATTTTCTCATTTATATTACAATGAACCTATTTTGGCCCTACTCTATCTTGGAAATTATGCACCTCAAATTAGGAAAATCACTTAAGCTGAGGGTGGCTATCATAGGGATGCATAATATGAAGTAGGTATGAAGAAGGGTAAAATAAAAGAAAAAGATAGTAGGTTTGGGTGTGGTAGAAAAAGAAAAAGAAAATTTTGGAAAAAGAAAAGAAAAAAATAGAATAAAAGAAACCACACCCAACCTGAATATGCAAAAAGAATAAAAAGGGACAAATAAGGGTGGAATGAAAGAAATTGGTTGATAAGTGGACCCCAACATAAGTGTAGTGCCAAGGAGGCTTAGTCACTAAATTTTCATATATCGTACCAGGCCCCAAGGCTGCATTACAAGACGAGTAAAGTCCTACAGTGATCCTAACCCAACTATCTAAAAGCTAAGGTAAAGAAAATAAGGACAAGCCTATGTTATTCGATGTGCATTGGTGAAACTTCTCTGGTGAGTGTGTCTTTATCATCCCTGCATTGACATGCATGATTTCATATGAGTGAGTGGGACTTCTTTGATGTTAGGGCACTGGGGTTACATTGCTAGCTTCTTACTTGCTGGGGTAGTGTAACTTGTACATATGAATGATTGTTTATTTCTAATGTAATTACATATCTTGATTCTTTTGTGTCACATTATTATGCTTCATGAATACACATAGTGGTTTTTATGGTATTAAACTTGGAGAGGGTAGTGTGTTTTAAGCTAAATTTGATGATTGACTACCACGGGTACCTTAGATTTCTCTTGGTTAAGCATCGTTGTATTATTTTTTATGTTTGTTTGCCTGGGGACATGCAAAATTCTATGTTAAGGGTCTTGATGTGCTATGGAAGAAAAAAGATGAAAATTTGAAGTTTTGGGCTATTTTAGATGCTAAATGAAAGAAAAAAATAAAAAGATGAAGTTTTAGGCTACTTACCAAGGAACTTATTGGAGAAGGTGCCACTTACATAAGTAGGTGTCTAAGTAGGTATCAAAGTAAGTGTCAGAACTTGAAGTCCAAAGGCTCAAAAGTAGAAAAAAGAAGACCTTGTCACTTACCAAGGGCACCTATGGATTGTACGTGACCTTAGTAAGTATCAAAGGGCTAAGTCCAGAGAGTTTCAGGAGATGTGAAGAAGTTTTACCACTTACGAAGGACCATCTACAGTCTGAAGGTAGTACCTACGGTCCATAGGTGACCTAAGTAAGTGGTCACCAACCTCAGCTTCTCCAGATCATTTTGAATCATTTCCTATGATTTCCATATAATCTAAACCTCCTCCTATGATGTTTTTAGTCATTATTATGTACATTTAGTTAAATTTTCCTCTTTTATTCAGGATTTTAATTCTATGATTTTCTTGTAATCAATAAATACCCTATAGACTTTGTCTAAAGGGGAGATGCTAGATGTTTAGAGATAGGCCCTTGCGGGTCACCATATACTCTCACTGTTCTTTGTTTGTTCTTGGTTTGTTATGCAATTTAAGACTTTGGGTTTTCTTCTTTCATTATTGTGATATTGATTTTGTAATTTGTTCGTGGATTCCATGATTGATCTCATAACTATGAGTGACTAATTCCCTTAGCTAGGGTTATGGGAACCCTATGGATTAATGAGGTAAAAGAAGTTCCAAGTCATTCTAGATAAGGATTCTTGCATGTTTTGAGTTTTCTTTATTCTTATTAATTTCTTAACGGGTGTACACGTTAAGATTCCTCCTAAACTATCACTACTTTCTCCATAAGAAGAGTAGTGACTAGGAAAACAAAATCACAACGAGGATAAGGGGTTAACTGCCAAAATAAGCTCATGTGTACTATATTTTTAAGATGGTTAACTTTCATCTAATAACTTGAGACTCAAAAGGTAATAGTTAAATTGAGATCCAAGATAAGGGTTAATAAGGTGACACCCTGAGCCTCAAAAGGTAAAGGGTAAGATCTGTCAATGAGTCTATAAGACAGATAATGGTACATAACTTATCATATTTTGTAAGAAAGGTATCAAAATAGTTCGATAGTGCACAATAAATCTGCGAAAGTCAAGGGGAACACAAGGATAGTGTTTGACATAGATTGTCTCCAACCAAAAGCATCCAATTCTTTGCCTTTTTACTATTTCAGCAAATCCCCCATTTTACTTGTCTGCACTACTTGGTGATTTCAATAATTTGAGAAGTATTTTTTATGTATTCCCTGTGGGATCAATCCAAACCTAGTTTGGTTACTATATCTTGACAGCGACTGCCTAATCCTTCTAAGAAGGGGTAGTATGGGCGTTATCAATTTAGCAAATTCTTTAGGCTTTTCTTTGGTGTCTAGGTAGTCTAGATTTACTTTCTTCATAGATTGAGCTATCTCATAGTATGATTACAATATTATGCTAAATATGGGGTGGGATTTAGGTATTGAAAGTATGAATGAGAATATTTGGTTTAGTTGGATCGTTTAGACATCTTGAAATCATAAACTTAGTGTAATTAGCTTATTTATTCATGTATTAGGTGAATTGGGCTTCATGGTTTAGGTTTAGAATGGGAATGCCTTTATTACTCAAGCTAAGTGAAATTGTCTTAGTCATTCATGTTTAGGGTGAAAATGGCCTTAGATGCTTAGGTTAAGGGTAATTGACTTAGTTGTTATTATTTTAGTGAGGATTGACTTAGTTGCTCGTGTGTGGGAAGGATTCTATCTTAGGGATATTTATGGCTTATGAAATATTTACAAATGAACTTAGATACCTTAGCCTAGATCGGGGTAGAAGTTGCCTAAATTGAATTTCGGGAATTAGAATTGGCCCCTCTAGCTCACCTTAGACCAAGACTTGTGTTTAGCCTTTTTGACTTGTTTATTCATAATATACTCTTATGAATGGTTGGTTTGATACTTGAGAAGATTGAATATATTTATTGAGTATGTTAGTAGGGTATTGAAAGATTGATGTTAATTCTGGGTATTTTGAATGATATGGCCTATCGACATGCTTAATGATATAGATATCAATGTGATTAATGGTTAATGGATCATAGATAAGATATGGCTTATAGATATAATATTGCTCATAGATATGATATAGCTCATTGATATGATAAGGCTCATAGGTGTGATATTTCTTGTAGAAATGGTTAAGGGTTATGGATATGATTCAAAGTCTATGGATGTGATTATTGAAATAACTTATGATTATGATTATTAACATGGTTTATGGTCATTTTTATTGGTATGACTTAATAGATGTGGTGTTGGTATAGTCTATTGTGTTAATTTATTGATATGAGTTGTTGCTATGATTCTTTGATAAGTTATATAAATATGAGTTTTGATTTGAGTCCGACAACTGATAATGATCTTGATAATATGTATTTTGATTCAAATCTCGAAATAAGAGTAATGATGAAGATACTATTGAGTTTTGATTTAAGTTTGGCATTGGAAATTATGTGTGGGATAATACGGTTCAGATGGATTCTTTGTTATGGCATGAAAATTTGGCGATTCACGGCTATTCAGTTGCTCAATTTCCTTGGTTGTACCCTCTAGTATTATGAAGGCCTGCGTTGGGTTATTTACTTTACCACATTTATTGGATTATTGGGGCCAATCATGTAGTTATAATGGTATGATCTTTATGTTATTATCTCGTATCCATTTATTTATTTATGTACAATAGTGCCAATGCTTATTTCTAAGTTTGACCCTTTTACCTTGTCATACATTATTCTATATTGTATCTTTTCATATTTATATCATGATTTAGCTCAATCGATCGATGATGTCTACTGAGTACCCATAGTTTTTGTACTCATACTACATTTTTGTACCTTTTTGGTATAGGTTCGAGTACTCATTGCCGCCGCTGATACAACATTTTTGTAGGGTTAGTTTTGGTGATTGGGTGGGCTCTTGGCGTCGAAATTACCCTTATTCCATCTATTTATTTATATCTAGTCCTTCATATTAGAGACGAATTATAATTGATTGTTTAGTACTCATAGTTCATTTGTAGTAGCTCTTATATCGACATTACTAAGTCTTGGGATGGTTGTTGACTTTCTATCTGTCTATAGACCTTTTAGACTATATTATTGCTATTTAAGTCTTTAACTATTAATTTTCAGATTTTATGCTATTTTCCACCAAGTTAGCCTATTGCATCTAGCTTCTAGATAAGGTTCGGTTTACCTATTGGAAGGATAGAGTAGGTTCCATCATGACTCATAAATCGGATCATCACAATTATATCCTCATTCCATACACATACATTTATGAGATATGGGTACCATTGAGGAATACTTTTTAAAGAAAAACTGAAACATTTTTATAAAACTCTCTCCATAAGTACGAGCTGGAGAGTAGGTTGAGATTTGAGATATGAGTTATAGTGTATGGGTGGCAAACGTCCATGGGTCCTATATTTGGAGTTGTAAGCCTAGTAGGTGTGTATAGAGATTTTAGTTCCAAATATTTTTCATGTATATTTGTGTTGTTTCATTCAGTATTTATATTAAAAACGTTAGAGAAGACGGTGTGACTATCGTGTGGGAACTTTTCTATTTGCAAGTTACGTGCCCATATTTTTCTTTGCTTATCTTGTTTTTTGCTTTGCTCAATCGGTCTATAATTAGTGGACCGTACTTACTCCTACTGTGACCTTTTTGTGCAGATCCCAGTTTGGATACTACGTGTGGCAGTTGAGGTTTTGGGTGGAGTTTACGAGATTCAGGGTACTAGATTGCCCTAGTATCAGGGCTAATTTTAGATTTCATCCTATCTTTTACCTTGTCTTTATTTTGGAATAGAACAGATTTTGTATTTCAGTTTTGGATATTGTACTTAGATGCTCTTACATTATAACTCTAGATTTTTGACAGCTTATGTCATTTCTTTCAGACTTTCACTCTATATTTATTCTATGTCGCCTGACTTTGTTATGGAAGTCTCGCCTTGAAATTTTCATTACTTGTTGGTTTTGTGTTTTCTTTTAGGTGATTGGATTACTTGTTAAGGTTAGGACATAAGTGTCATAATAACCTCATATTTGGGTCGTGACAAGTAGTTAACCCAATATTTGGATCAAAAAGATTTTCAATTGAAACTCCAACTCCCGAGTTTACATGAAACAAAAAAATAAATACATAAGTACCTGACTAAATAATGATGTAGAAAAGTATGCTTTGAATGAAAGTGCAATTAAGGCAAGATTGATATTAAAAACCCAAATAGGTATTATTAACGTTTTGAACAGTTTATATGCTTTAATCAATTAGGAATTAAGAATATGATTAAACATCAAACAACTATCAAATTATTTGAAAATGGTATTTAATCCCAAGCAAACTCTCAATAAATTCTCTTAAAAGAAAAAATGAGGAAAATCAGTGGTAAACCTGTTGAACCCCTTTTGTTTAAAAGACAAACTCAAGGAACAAAAACACACACCTACATAGATAAAAAGAATGACCAGCATTAGATATATTTGAAACTCACTCCTTAAACACAAAATTGTGAATATTAGTAAAGTAAAATTAATAATCTAAAGCCCCAAAACAAAAAACATATGTGAATCCAAAGTAGTGAAGAAGCTGAAATTTAATCCTAACATCAGTTCATTTTCGTTTGGCAATACTCCGTGAATCACTCCAAACAATATTTGTATAAACTAAGCAATCAATTAAAACAAGAGAAATTTAAAATGAAAACATAAAGTTGGACTCGGTTCGGGATGAACGAACGACAATACCAATACAACTCGAAGCCTACACAAATCACTTATTTACAAAACCAAAATAGACAAAAAGAGGGTGAAGAATGTGAAATAAAAGGATTGAATTTTTCTTTTATATCTCCACAATTTGAACATGACAAGAAAACATTTTGAAAAAATATGAAAATCAAGATGAACTCGCTTACATAAATTTAGGATTTTGTAGAAAATATGAACAACAATACACTGACATAATAAACACACCCATAGTGCATTCAAACCAAAAATCAATCTCCTTAAGTCTAAATAATTGACCGCAGTTGGTTCGGACTAACGAACAACCAAAATAAAAGATTAAATTTCAAACAAAACATGGTTAACCATTTCTCAAAACCCAAAGCATATAGACCCTTTTTCTTGCACATCATGTATACAAAAACATTCGTGTATATTAAATAAAGGAAAAAAAAATAAAACCACACTCATGAGTTCAATTCTCTGATAACGATCGGCAAATCCATAATCTAAAAAGAAATTAGAAATTTTTGTGACTTTTCTTACATATTTGTTGTGAATGTTCCCTGTCTTTTTGTTAATCTTCAACCTTTGATATTTTGAGTTTTCAACTTATAGTTTTTGGGGACGGAAACTTTCCACAATTATAGGTGAAATATAGACTTAAAAGTCCAGATTTAAAACTAAAATTTGCAAAGAAGTGTGAGAAAATAGAGGAATTTGAAATTTCAAATCAAAATCCTAACAAGATTAATTCTTATCTCCCGTTTTGGACGAATTCGAGGGTTGTAATGGCATATTTGCACTGATTTGAGGCCTGATTCTATTCTATTTTTATTTCACAAGATGGAGAAGATAAAATGATGTGAATCTCATACAGAGTTGGTAGAGATTCAGCTACTATAGCAAAACTAGGGGTCACATATTTAGGGTGGTGGAGGAGAAGAAGAAGAATAGAGAAGGAAGGGGTCGGTGGTTGTTCTATATTTTTTTGGGTAAGGTCATAGGACATGTCGATGGAACTTCTGGAAAAAGAGAAATTCTTTTTCTAATGAAGATGTGTTTTGGTGCATGTTCATTGACAAGGCATAGACCGCTCGATGTTTGATTGGCTGATTCAAATTTAACAGGATATATATATATATATATATAAATCCTAAAATT
This sequence comes from Capsicum pubescens, assembly GCA_030864215.1. Lineage (NCBI taxonomy): Eukaryota > Viridiplantae > Streptophyta > Magnoliopsida > Solanales > Solanaceae > Capsicum > Capsicum pubescens. The sequence goes on along the minus strand of CM061538.1, from coordinate 189,391,492 downwards.
CATTACCCTTGGATCAAAAAAAATTAAATGATCAAGATGAACTTGTACTTTTTGACAAAGGTTTGTGTTTCTTTGCTTATGTGGCAGTGTGTGATTAATGGATATAGTGTGGATAAGGTTGATGACTTCGATGTATGGTTGGCTGATTTAGATTTAAAATGAGTAGGTTTTGGGCCTCTTTTGTCTGAAAATAATGAATAAAACTGGGCTTGAATAAATATAAGTGAAATTGAATTAACTTTTGGCCAAACATTTTTTTCACTAAATTAATTATAACATTACTTTTCTTTTATCCTAATTAATTTTTTTATATATACGTATATGAATTATAGGTAATTTAGTATATGTATTTAATAATTTTATAATAAAATATAATTAAAATAAACATGAACATCAGTATCAAAATATTTTGCATGATTTTAACATAAAATAACTAATTATATTTAACTTAAAATATATAAAAATGTGATAGGGAAAATAAACCCTCCTTTTTCATTTCATCAAAATTTATTAAAATATGAAATTATTTTATTAAATTATTTAGGACTAAGAAGCATAGACAAATTAATCAAAAGAAAAGATGAGTTAAAATTGGGTATCAACAGTTGTCCGTATTTGATCGAAGATGATGTAAGAATCTTTGGGCAAATAAATTCACATAAGCTAATTTTTTCTTGGGCAAAAAGAAGGTTTGAAACATCATAACTGAGCTCTGGTATCTGATTTGCCTACATATTTTGGGTTTTATGAGAAATGGGGTCATTTGTATTTCGAATCATAGCAAATTTTGATTAATTTCAAAAATTCCCCAGTGTTGAACTATGGTAAAACTAAGTTTTTTTGTGATAATTGTAAAGATTTTAGCATGAATGGAATAACTATGGTTGTGCTTAAGTTAGGCTTACCCATATTTTTCATGAATATGGGAATTAGATCGGAGGTAGTTCTTGAAGATAGCCTTGAATTAGAAATGCTCTATAATAGGTCCTACCGAGGATTTTTGTATGAAAACCATGATTAAGGATATGAAAAAATGCCCTAGTGTTGACTTATGATGACACTAGGATGTAAAAAAGTTAGGAAATCAGATTTGAATTATGTCGAGTTGAGTTTGGAGAATGAATTCTTGACGTAAAGAGGGATGCTTGACATTCCACTGGATTGCCCCGATTTTTTGCTTAAAGAATAGGTCCACATTGTAGTGTATTGTCCTACAAAATGGCTAAAAATGGTGAAAGTACCTATTGCAATTCAATAATAATAAATTAAAATTGTAATGTAAAGAGTAGAGTATAGATATTAAAACTAGTGTTGCAATCTCCATTCTTTGGAGGCCTCCGATTAGTGTGGCAATTGCTAGAATGTAAAAAACTCTATCGGCAGACCAATTACTAAAAAGTAGAAGTTTCTAATTGGTGGGAAAATTGCTTAAAAGTAAAAGCCTCTTTCTGGTAAGGTAATCTTCAATGCAAACTTGATGAAGATGGTGCTACGGGAATCTAACGTTGTTGCGATAGTGGCTTTATGATGGTGTTTGATATGGTGTAAATCTCTAATTATCAAAGAATATTTTTCTTATTGAAATACAGTTCTCTAATATGTTGGTGCTTCACTTTGTTATTGCACATCTTTTAATAAGGCAGAGGGTCACTTTGCCTATGTATAACCTCTGGTATAGCGGAGAGTAGCATTCCTTATTTACATCCTTGGATTTGGCAGAGGGTTGCTTCATTTGCTTATGTACAATCTTCATAACATAAGTTTATTTGCTTATGTACAATCTTCGGCATGCAGAAGTTTGAATTTGTTTGGATATGTACAGTCTTCAAGAGGAAAAAATTGACTTTATTTGCTTATATACAATCCTTAGTATAGGAGTTTGGCTTTATTTTCGTATGTACTGTCCTTGTCGTATGGAACCTTTAATAAAGTTAGATGACATTTTCTAATTGGAAGAGTTATTCGACACAATTAGATGATTGGAAGAAGTAAAATAGCATGCTTATTCTATGAGGGTCCCCTTTCTTTATCGCCTCTAGTATATATCTTTAACGTACCTGTAAAAGTTTTCAAACAAAACTCTTAGAGTTTGTGAGGATCGGTACAAATGCCCTTAACATAGAGTAGGAAGAGAATATTTTGGTTTCATATTATAGTGATAAGTCGCATGATATCTCCAATTATGTCCAGGAATTTGACTTGATGTCGCCTTTCTCTATTCTTATTTCCCTGCACTCAAAGAAAAATTATTAGTTGGGAGGGGATGTTGATTTGTGTCGACTCGAGGATCCTAACTCTTTCAACGGAATCCTCCAATACTTCCTCAGCTGCTCAATTTTTCCAATATTGAAGACTTGGTTGGTGAAAAAGGAGGAAATAATTTTTAAAAGTATATATATATATATATATTCTCAAATATATTGATTATATATATATATAGTAATCTTTTATCATTTTTAGATTATGACACTTTCGAAGATCTATTGAGCCTCTCCATTCATCGATCGTAATACATATAGTTTATCCTTTGATGACGTTCTTCTGGCTTTTGTAGATTCCAAGAAGAGTCGGAGTCTCTTATATTCTAGAGTTATGCTATGAACAAAAGGGGGGTATTTATAAGGGTATGACTGAACCTTTTAGGTTGCCTATATATTCCCAAATAGGAATCAAGTTTTTCAATGTTCAATGGTACAGAAAAAAATATAAAATACAACAACCAAGTCTAACTCGATCTTCCTACATATGGAAGTGGAATCAGGTCAAATACAAAGGGGAAATGAAAATATGAAATGCAATGACCAAGTGTGACTCGGGCTACCTACATATCCAAGTAGAATCAGGTCATGACATAGTTTAAGTACAAAAGGAATCTAAATAACGCAATGAACATTGCCAAACTCAAGTTGTCTATATATCCAAGTGGAATCAGGTCATGACGTAGTTCAGTACAATAAAACAGTAAAATATGAAGGGACCAAATCCTATGGATATCGCCTATGTATCCCACAAAGGAAAGTCAGGTCAAGCATAGTTCTGAATATATGAAGGATGATGTTTTTTTTTGTTTTTCTAAGGGAGATCGAACTAGATGTGGGTTGGATATATATCTCACCATAGGAATTTAGGCTAATACGTAATTTTGTTGCATTAGAGAGAACGCAAAAGTACAAGGAAGCAATAACTAGTCTTACTAACTTTAAATGTAGTACTTCTTGATACCATCTAAATTAATCAACTTCGTGCTCAATGTGCCTTCTATTTCTACAAGGATTAAAGCTCTTCATGAAAGTACTCGATGAAACATGTAGGGGCCTTGCCAATTTGTTGCAAATTTCCCTTTAGACTCATACAGGTAAGGGAATATCTTCTTCAATACTAATTTTCCAATTTCTAATCGTCGAGGCTTGAATTTCTTATTGAATGCCTTGACCATTCTATTTTGGTTGAGTTGACCATGGCAGACTATGCCCATTCTATTCTCATTGATGAAAATCAATTGTTTAACCTTGTTACAAATCCATTTTGAGTCATTTAGACCAACCTCTTGAATAATTCTTAAGGTATTTCCACTTCTGTAGGTATCATTATTTCCAAACCATGAACCAACATTTAGGAAGTTACCCCAGAAGATGTTCTAATTATGGTGCGATAATCGATCAAATAATATGATACTTTCTTAGGTCAATCTCTATCATCATCCACTATTTTCCTTAAGATCCTTTTAATATTCTTGTTTGTGGTCTTAACTGCTCCATTCATTTATGGCTGATATGTTGTGGAATTTTGTTGACAGATCTTAAACCTTTCACCAGTCTCCCTTATGATATTTCTGTTAAGATTGGACTTATTATCTATTATGATTGTCTTTGGGATCCCAAACCTCCATATTATGTTATTATGCATGAAATATTCCATCACTTTTTTTAGTTATTGCTCTTTGCATTATGGCTTCAACCCATTTTGTGAAATTGCCGATAGCTACTAGGATGAAACAATATCTATTTGATGCAGTAGGATTAATGAGACCAATGACATCCATGCCCCAAGTAGTAAGTGGCTAAGGAAAATCCATCACACTGACCTTATTTGGCAGAACTTGTGTAAACTCCCCATGAACGTGACATAGATGACATTTATACACATATCAAATGTTATCTCTCTCTATGGTAATACAAAAGTATCTGGCTATCAAAATTTACCTGGATAGCATGAACTCATTCATGTGGGGTCCAAAAGTTCCTGCATGTATTTCTTCCAATAGTCTTATTGCTTCTGTGGTATCAACACATCGTAGCAATCCCAAATCTAGAGTCCTTCTATACAAAATTTATCTATTTAGAAAGAAGTGACTGGCCATCCTTCTTAAAGTCTAGTTTTTATTACTAGTTGTGCTTTCTTGATATTGTACTACTTCAAGCAACCTTCTAATGTCATAATCCTATGACTTTTCATTTGGTTCTTCATCTACATGGACACAGTATGGATGTTAATCATGTATCTTTACCTTGATAGGATTGATGTAATTTTTATCCAGATGCTGGATCATTGAATATAGTGTTTCCAGGGAGTCAACAAACTCATTTTGAATTTGAGGAACATGTTTGAACTCTATCTTTGTGAATCTCTAGCTCAGCTCCTTTACACACTACACATAAGGAAGGATCTTGACATTCTTGCAAGGAAACCTAATCTTTGTTGGGATTGGATAATGTGATTTTTGAATCTAGGACCATCTTGATTTTGACTCCTTTATAGTTTGATGCTCCATCAAAGAACATCTTCCATCCATCATACCACTCTGTGATGTCCTCTCCTATGAACAGTACTTCTTTATTGGGGGAGTAGGTCTTGATTAGCTTGTAATCTTGATCAACTAAATTTCTCGTGAGGTGATCTTTCACAGCCCGAGACTGCCCCCTAGTCGTAACACGGTGCTTAGAATCACAAGTGACCCCAACCTAACCCATGGCCTGACATATCACTAAGAATCCTGCAAATAAGTAACACAATACTGGGCAAAAGCTAAACTTAAGTAACTAATGTAAATAGTAGTAGGTAATACTAAATGTTAACTAATATTGGAAATAGAATTGTCTGACAACCAACATACTGGAAAAATATAAACATTTGTCTGAAAGCATCTACTCATAATAAGTTATTGGGACAAGCCCCCAACTAACTCTAATTGACTGAAATAAAATAGTCTGAAAGGAAACACCCGAGACTGCCCCCCAGTCATAATAAGGTGCTTTGAGTCACAAATGGCCCCAATCAAACCAATGGCCTGGCATATCAATAAGAATACCTAAAATAAGTAACTTAATACTCGACGGAAACTAAACTGAAGTAACTAACGGAAATAGTAGTATGTAACACTGAATGTCAATTAACATTAGAAATAAAACTGTCTGACAACCAACATATTGAAAATCTAAACATCTGTCTGAAAGCCTCTACTCATAATGAGTTATTTGGACAAGCCCCCAACTAACTCCAATTGACTGAAATAAAATAGATTGTAAGGAAATAAAAAACTGATAACAAGTCCTCATATAATGAGGACTCACCATTAACTATTGTGTAATTTTACGAGAACATGCTAAGAGTGATCCAGGTACTGAGTCTCCAAACCTATATTATGAGACAATATAGCGCAAAAAAGTATGCAATCAGTACTTGGAATGTACTAAGTATGTGAGATAGGAAAACTAACTAGCATAATCTAGACATGGATTCATGAACATAAAAATTGAATGCAACACCAAGTATAAATATGTACTAAATAAAATTGAATAACTGAATACTCTGTCAAACAAATTGGAACTGAAGCATGAACTGATGTCCATGGGTTATAACAACAACCAACATACTCCAATCTGAGAAAACTAGGTTCTAACCTGCAACCCTAGTTAGAAGGGTGTCAGTACCTTACCAAGGGTACGAACACTAGCTAGTGTATATGTACTAAAATGATGTCCTGACAGACTAGGGTGTCAATCCTCAACTAGCGGGTAACCTCTCATAACCTATGTTGTCGATGTAGTTTTGGAACTTAGGGACTTCTACTAATGGTACCAGTCCTCAACTGGCGGGTGAGCCATCATTCCTGCATTCACTCGGTGCTAAGTGCTGCTCCCAACTAAAATGACACTGATAACTGGTATATGCTCAAAATGATAATATTCTAAAAAAAAGTCCCATAAGCATGATGAAATTCGCACAATATATAAACTATTATATGTATGAATCCCTAGGTATCGGGTGTTAATAACCCGTTATCTCAGATTAATGCAACTAAATATGATTATATTAAAGGTGATCAATTAGGAAATTTTCTTACTTCAAGCCAAAACTCAATTATTTATCAAATAAAAGGGGGAAATTATGATTTTGGGCATGAGAAGAAGTTACTCATATGGGAAAAAATGAACTCATGGTTCAATTACAAGAACAACTAAAGAAATTAAGGAAAAACATATATTTGACTTGGAAGTCGAAACTTAAAGGGGAATGAAACTTGAGGATTTGAGAAATCTTTGGGACTCAACGGGTGGAAGGAACCCATTGATGAAATCCCACATACTTGCAGATAGATTTCTTGAAGAACTCCCTGGAATTTGTGCTTACATTTGAGGAACCCTAACTTGTTGTTGGAGAAGAGAAAATTTCCCCTTTGTGCTAAGTGTCGAATGATTCTTAGTTTATGAGCTGTTAGGTTAATATTAACCCTTAATAACTTGTATTAAAGTTCCCAAATGATGTGGGTTTGGAGTTAAAAGAATGGGAAAAGATCTAAAAGCCCTTTTTAAATCATGCTAGATTTTCTAGGGTACAGTCGTACCTACTCAAGCTATGACTCGTTATCACTGGTCATGAGTCATGGCTTGGAGTCGTGACCTGAGGCTCAAACATCTGATCTTTCATTGTTATGATAACAGATCCTCATAAAGACTCATTACATCTGACAACGAGTTATCGTGAAGAATAGTGGTTAGGGACTAAACTCTTGAGTGTTCTACTATTGTGACAATGAGTTCCTCTACGACCCAGAGTCGCTATGCTGTCATGCCCCATTTTTCTCACAAAAAGAGAGATTGAACATGACAACTCTTTTTAGGATATGTTAAAAGAGTGAAGATGTCATGACCCAAACTAGGGCCTGGCCGTGACGGGTATCTCAAGTCCCACATGAACTGGAGATCACCCCCTTCACCTAACCTAGCCAAGATATCAACCACAAGTGCCAGATAAATTCCAAAAATATAACAAGATAGCACAAAGTAAGTCTTATAATAACTCATGAAGAATCTAAGTCAATCCACCAAACAACATACTAAGCCATCACACCGAAGTCCACAGTAATCCACAAAGCCTTTATAATCTGAAGTCAATAATATGTCGGTGCATGCCCCCAATGATAGCCAAAAATAGTGTTTAAACCAAGTCTAAGACAAATGATAACAAGACCATGAAATGCAACTTTCTGAATTATGGAAACTCACCACTTCAATGTGAACACATGATCCACTCAAATACCTAATCACAATGCAGGAAGAGAAGAAGAAGGTTCGGTCCCTGTATCGCATAGTGATACAACATCCAGAGACGGTTAGCGATTGGAATGCTAGCATGTAACTCAAGGATGATGATAAAATAGTGCCATTATTCAAAACTAAGTAAACCATCATGTCCAATTACATTCATGTATATATATATATTTATATATATCATGTTAGGATAGGGAACAAGGCTTAGCAGGAACTTCTAAAAACATTAACCTGGGTTGTGTATCATAACCATCATAATACAAGCACCCATGGGCTATATGGTCCTAGATCTCCCCTAGCTAGAAGGGGTTCAATGTGTGGAACCATACAAAACAGAGAATATCCATATCCATATGTGCCATTATGGGGGACTGGAACCTCCCGGCATAATCAAGGTGACTTAGCACCAATATATATAATATGGGGGACTCGAACCTCCCAATTTATTTGGGGGACTCAAACCTTTTGGTCATATAGACAACCGCACCGACTAGCACAGTTTTTAGTGTTAGTCCTCAGACTCCACTTTCACGGCCCGACTACACATCCCACCTTAAAGCCCAATTTAAAACATTTTTTTCACATGCACACAATCATTAGTCCAATTACTTATCGAAGTCATCTCGTTGGTATCGTCATACAAACACCACTTGCAAGCGTACAACATGCCATAACCATTACTATTCGACTTTGGGACTCGAATCCATTGTCTAAACAAGGATATCAATTTAATTAAACATTTAGGGACTCGAACCCATTTAGCCATTTAAACCACCAAGGTTAAAATTCAAATCAACATATAGCCAATAAGGCCTTCATGAAACCATTTACATTATTAGGCCAATGCCTTAGTTCAAATCATAATTCAATTCAATTTATAGTCTTCAAGACCTTTACAACCCATTCATCCTTCATTAGCATTCTTATACCAAGCATTAGTTCAAATCATAATTTATCATGTGACTAGATGTTTCTCATAGACATTTTCACAAACATATTGTGGGCATACCATTATCAAGGGCAAAACTAAGGTTAAAACCATCTAATTTAGGGTTACCTATGACCTATTTGTAAAACCACAATTACCAAGCACCCCACATGTGCAAGCCATCATCAAAAACATGTATAAACACAATTTAAACCACGAGTAAACAATACTCAACCATATCCAACAAAACCCTCAACATTGATTTTCAAAGCCACCATTAATGAATCATAAACAAACTTTAAAGCATATGATTTTTATGAACCAACAATGAGGGAAGAGTCACATGCCTTATTTTTAAAGATTTATGGAAAGAACTTGACTCTTGAGTCTCTAGATGAACACCTTGTAGAAACCCTTGTCCAACCTTCAAGAGAGAGTTTAGAGAGAATTTTGAGAGTGTTTTGATCCTTTAAATTATGTTATAAGAGGCCAAAAAGAGTTATAATACATGAGGTCTTAAGGGTTTTGGGGTGGGAAATATTCAGAATACCCTCAGTTTTAAAGCTGAAAAGTATGCGCAAGAGGGTACTACTTGCCCCTACTTGTACACACAATATACGAGTGGTACCTACCACTCGTACCTTAGATAGTATGTTGGACTCCAATCCTATACAACATACGACTATATGGACCAAATAAATAACCACAACATACGATTGGTACCCTATATTCCTACCCTAGGTAGAATAAGAACAAGAATACACACTGATTAACATACGATTGGCTCTCCTAGCTCGTACCATCAATATACAACTTTTATGATGTCCATTCATAGCTTGGACATAAAACAACCAAAACCATACTAAGTAACATACGACCAAGACCCCTAAACCTTATCTATATCATACGACAAGTAAGCATGAGTCGTATGATGATCAGAGAACTCAACTCAAGAAATTTTCTAAGGGTCAAAACTCTGGGTGTTTCATTCTCCCTGCCCCTCTTAGGATCATTCTCCCTCGAATGATGGGATGAGGCACGAAAAAAATGATTAAACTCCAAATATCTCTACTCTTAGCTTTAAGATAAAAAACAAAAACCAAGAGATTCACAATCTATCATCAATCAAAGACATAAAATAAAGATATCAAGAACAACACATACCTTAAGTACGATTTTCCAACATCAGAAATAGGAATGGATACTTGGACTTCATGTCCTCCTTGGCTTCCCAAGTAGCTTTCTCAAACTTTTGGTTTGCCTTAGAACCTTCACCAAATCTAGCTCTTTCATTCGTAACCAGTAAACTTATAGAACAAGGATCTTCACCGGGACCTCCTCATAGGACAACGACTCTATAATACTAATATCCTCCAAGGAAAGAACCAACTAAGGATCACCTACGCATTTTTGCAATATATACACATGGAATACTGGATGAATGGAATTCATTCTAGAAGGCAAATCTAATTCGTATGCAATACTACCAATCATTATCAAAACCATATACGGGCCAACATATCAGGGACTAAGCTCCCCTTTCATCCTAAACCTCACTACTCCCTTTATAGGAGACACTTTTAAGAATACCCAATATCCAACCTCAAACTCTAAATCCATTTGCCTCACATCCACATAAGATTTTTGGCGACTATGGGCGGTCTTAAGCCAATCACGAATTAGCTTCACCTTTTCCATAACTTGGTGAACCAAATTCGGGCCAAATATTTTTGCTTCACCAACCTGAAATAACCTAATAGGAGACCTACACCTCCTACCATACAATGCCTCAAATGGTGACATACTAATGCAAGAATGGTAACTATTGTTATAAGCAAATTCAATCAAAGGCAAATGGTCGAACCAACTACCACCATAATTAATCACATAGGCTCTTAACATATCGTCCAAGATCTGAATAGTCCTTTTGACTTTCCCACCTTACTATAGGTGAAAATTCATACTAAGAATTACTTTGGTCCCCAAATTACACTGAAAAGAGTGCCAAAAATGAGATGAGAATTGTGTACCACAATCAAAAATAATCAAGACAGGTGCACCATGCAAATTTACGACCTCTTAAAGATACAACTTCGCATAATCCTTTCCAAAATAAGTAGTCCATATTGGTAAGAAGTGAGCAGACTTGGTCAGCCTATCCGCAATGAGAAAAATAGAGTCGCACTAATTTTGCAACCGCAGAAGGCCTATAATGAAATCAATATTAATTATCTCCTATTTCCACACCAGTAACTCAATCTATTGAAGCAACCCACCGGGCCTAAGAATTATCTTCTATTTCCACGCTAGTAACTCAATCTAAGAATTACTTTGGTCACCCATTCCTGAGTGGAAATGGGAATGTATTACCATGGATTTTATTAGTGGGTTGCCTTGTTATTCCCATGGTTTTTGATGGTATTTGGGTCATTTATCATCCTGGCATCGAGCTATTTTTCCGTAGGACCTCCCTTATAGTATCGTCACCACAGTAGAGTTTAACCAGCGAGTTCAAGATGGATTGGTATGGTTCCTCTATGCCTAGGACACCAGAATATCGAATCATGAACGAAGAAAGGCATGAGAGAAAATCATATTGGCTAGTGATTATAAGGCCCCAATTCTTGACTGGAGGGGACACCAAAGGCCTCTGCCCTTCCATCTCTTGGAGGTCATTTGACTAAGTCAGCATATGTTTTAATTCATATGTCCTTCATTGCTGAGATATTGGACCATATCTATGCTTAGGAGATAGTTTGTTTGCATGGTGTGCCAATTTCTATCATTTTAGATTGTGGTTCTAGGTTCATTTCAAGATTTTAGAGAGCCTTTCGAGAGGAATTAGGCACTCAGGTATATCTCAATACAGATTTTCATCCATACATAGATAGACAGTCTTAAAGGAATATCCAGGTGCTTAAGGATATGCTCGGAGCCTATGTTATAGCTTTTGTAGTCCAATGGGAGCATCAATTAGCCTTGGCAGATTTTTCTTATAATAACGGTTGTCATTCGAGCATTAAGATGGTGCCATTTGAGGCTTTGTATGGTTGGAGATGTCATTCTCTAGTTGGATAGTTTGAGAATTCCGAGGTTAGGACCCAAGGCACAGATATACTTTTGGAGTCATTGGATAAAGTCAGGGTGATTTAGGATAGGTTCAGAGTAACTAAGAATAGGCAGAAGGCTTATGCAAATTGTAGGCATTTTGCCTTGATATTTGGAGTTGGTGATCGTGTGTTCCACCATGTATCGCCCATAAAGGGTGTAATGAGGTTTGGGAGGAAGGGTGAGCTCAGTCTGAGATATGTTGGACTTTTGAGATTCTTCGCTCCGTTGGTGAGGTAGCTTATGAGTTAGCTTTACCTCCGTATTTTGTTGTTGTTCATACAGTTTTCCATTTTTCTATGTTGAGATAATATATTCTTAATCCTTCTCCTCTGGTTATACGAGACTCAGTCTAGTTGGATGAGCATTTGACCTTTGTAAAGGAGCCAGTTCTAATTATGTCCAGTAATGTCAGGTAGTTATGCACTAGAAAGATTCCTGCTGTAATGATTAAGGGCAGGCACTGCATAATAGAGGAGGCCATGCCTAGTGGAGGAGGCCACTTTGGAGATCGAGAGCGAGATACGGACTCAGTATCCTCATCTGTTCGAGACTTCATCTATATTATAATTCTTAACTTTTGGATACAAAATTTCCTTAGTAGTGGATGTTGTAATGCCTTTCAGGTCATTTTTTATATTTTTGTTTATTTTTGTCATTGGAGATTTTCCATAGCTACCCCAGGTCATTTATGACTTGCTGGAGCTGTCAGTTCAGTCACCATGCACTTTATTTGGTTTTAGAACTAATCTCCTATTTAGAAGTCTTTGCTGGTTCCAAATGGCCACCAAATAAAAACATCCATAAAATGATTGGGTTCAAATTCTAATTACGCTAGCAGCTCTAAAATATCAATTTAATTCTAGGTGAACCTTTGGTTCAGGTCCTGAGGCACTCGAGCTCATTTCAACCTATTTGTCAGAAAGTTGAAAAAATGGAAATTTGGGTGTGAAACCCATATTTAGTCGAAAATACCTTGAATGGAAAATCTAACTTTTCCATTGCATCCAAAATGTCAAATTTAGTGTGATTATATATTTCATTTGCATATTTTGGATTCGGAATAAATCCCGACACATTGGTGAAAGCTTGGAATTTTCTAAGTTTCAGCTGTCAGTTGTGCTGACAGCAAGTGATATGATCGCACAAGGGAGGATGGTAATCAGCATACCTGCTCCTGCACTCAAGTAATGGGATCACACGTCTGTTGTGTGATATCCATACCTGGACACCTGACATGGGTATAAACTGACCCCTTAGGCCGTGTTTTGGTCATTTTCCACTCATTCTTGAAACCTAGAAACCCTCAAAGAGAGTGTTGTCTTGAAATTGAGTCTTGGGGTGACTTGGGAGATTTATTAACATATATTTTCGTGAATATCATTAGATTTAAGGTAAGAATCCTTCAAATTCATACTTGAATTTTTTGAAAATTTGACCAAACCACCAAATCACTTAGGACATGAATTTAGCCCAAAGTATACTTGGTTTTCACCCATTTTGAGGGTTTTGATTCCATGTGCTTGATATTATATTGAGTTGGTCTCAAAAATGTGAATTCTATAAGCAGGACCCACATGAGGCTTTGACATAATTTTTGGACCCAAAGCACAATAGTGCAATATGGGTATTATTATGCTCATATTGATCAGTAAATTATGTTTTTGATCGCTTGGCATCTTGAAGAGACTTCTCAAAAGGAAAAAGAAAAGGTTTAGCAGATCGTTGATCTTTCTTTGGTGACGAAGTAGGCTAGGTTTATTCCTTGTTAGATTAAGTTATGTCATAATATATTTATGATATCTTACTAGATTGGGATGGTATTTAGGTATTAGATTGATGAAATGTAAGACCTGGGTTAGTTGAGCCTTTTAGGATTTATGGAATCTTAGAATTAAAATACTTGACTTGTTTCCCTTTACCTTAGGTGCATTAGACTTCATTACTCATGTTTAGCATGATAATGCTTTAGTTACTCAATATTTGCAGGAATGCTTTAGTTACTCATACTTAGGGTAAGTTGGCCTTAGATTTTGTAATACCACGTAAGATCTTAGCTTAATTCAACCCTCGATTTGCATGTTAAAGGAGTCCAAGGCTTACAAATTTCACTAAATGGTGAGGACTTAGTCATTTTCAAGACCCCTAGTCTTCGATGGTTTTTATTTTTGTTTTCCCGACCTCTAAACATTGATTTTTGAGTTGATTCATGATCAGAGTTGTTCAAAGTGTGTCTCAGAAGAGTTACTAAATTTTTAGATGAGCACAGGGGTGTGTTTGGAAAATCAAAACAGAAGGACCACCATGATAGGTAGGTGTCTCCCCCTTCAGTTTGCAAGGGTAAGGCGACGGCGCCTGGGTTCGTCCCCCGCTATAAGGTGAGCACCACCCAAGGTAGTCCGCTGCTCCAGGGCTCGTATCGCCCCCTCTCTTTCTCATCAAGATTTTGTTCCTTGTCATTTAAGGGTAATTGGGTTAATTCCCCTCACCCAATTCATCCATAACACGAAATTGGGGTTCCCAAGCGGCATTATTTTCCCTATTACTCATAAATCCTCTCAAGAAAACCATCTTTCATCCCAAGAACAAACCCTAAATCTTTCATAAGAAATAAAGGAATTCAAGCTTCAAGTTTAAGAAATTCCCAAGGAATCTTCGAGAATCCATATAGTAAGGTATGTGCAATGTTCATCCATGGTCCCTTCCACCCATGGAGTCCAAAAATCCCCTTTGTTTAAATTATGAGTTTTTACATGTTCTAGATGAATTAGCTCCATGAATCTCTTGTTAATTCAAATACATGATATGTTTAAAAGTATTTACAAATAGAGTAAGCCATTTCATATGTTGACTGTTGATGTTTCTATGTTAAATCCCTAGATTTAGAAATTGGCTATGAAATCATGTCATTTCCTACGTTTAAGGCATTCCCATGTTCAGTGTTCATGTTCTCTCATAATTGGAGGAAGTGTCTGTGCCTTGAGTTTTGAACTATTATTTTCGTATTGCAGTTGCAAGCTTTGATATCGTATTATTAATGTTTCATTCAGTTCTAGCGGGTTATGAACATCCGATACCTATGTGTTGAACATGATTTCAGCTTTTCAAATATTTAGATAGTTAATCCATGAATTTTATCAGTATAATTACATGTTTAAGATTATGATGAGAATCACATGAACTCAATTCAGTATAGTACCAGCGTCAGTTCAATTAGGAGTAGGATTTAGCACCGAGTGAATCCAAGGATGGAGGCTCAACTGCCAGTAGAGGGTGTTACCTTTAGTAGTAGTCCCTGAGTTCTAAAACTACATAGCGAACGTAGATTTGATTTGTCTATATGGTAGTTGAGGGTTGACACATATCTCATGAGAGCACCTACCAGTAGAGGGATGACTCCTTAATCCTTTAGGACACCAGTTTAGTTGATCCACACAGTTAGTGTTAGTACCCGTGGCACGATACTAACACCCTTCTAACTGGGGTTACAAGTTGGACCTCGATAAGCTCATATTAGGGCAAGTTGGTTAGATGATATCTCCCATGATCTCAGTACAGCAATTGATGTATTTAAGTTTAGGTTCGATTGACCAAGTGCACATATTTTTTATTATTCTGTTATCCTAATTTCAGTATTTCATATTACAGATTATCTCAGTAACACATTTATACTTGGTCTTTCATTCTTGGATTTTTACATGTTCATGTATTTTATGCTAAGTTGTCTCATATATTTTAGCTAGTCATTATCTCATGTACCAATACATTCATAGTACTAACCAGATAATCTTCTTTGTGCTTTGATGTCTTATATTATAGTTTTGGAGGCTCAGTTTCCTGATCGCAATTAGATAGCCCAGCATTACCCGGCATCCATAGTGGTGAGTCATCATCCATAGAGGACATATTATCTTTTATTCAGTTACTTTAGTATTTTATTATGACCAATTAATCGGATATATTTAGGGGCCTATCCTATCAACTCCTCAGTCAATTAGAGGCTTCCAGACGATCAGACAGTTAGTTAGACAGCCAGTCAATCATTTTAGTATTATCAGTTATTATCAAATATTTTGACATTTCAGTATTTTGAGTTTTAGTATCTAGTTTTACTATATTTTATCAATTTATTATCCGCATATGTTATATCAGTGCTATTATATCTAGTGGTCACAACAGGTAACAGCTCATGGGTTAGCTTGTGGTCACTTGTGACCATAAGCACCGTTGTCGCGACTAGGGGGTAGCATCGGGTCTTGACAAAACTTGGTATTAGAGCCTAAGTTTTTACAGTATCCTATGATGTCTGAAAATTACGTTGAGTAGAGTCTTGTACATGGGTGTGAAGCGTGCCATACATATGGAGAGGAAGCTATGAAATATTTTAGGAAATTTTCCCTTCTTCCAGTGCTCATGTCGTGCGAAAGAGCATGATGCTCTATTTAAACTCTTTCTAATCCATCCTTCATTCCATTTACAGACAATGTCTCCCAAAAGAAATAA
Source organism: Capsicum pubescens (assembly GCA_030864215.1). Classification (NCBI taxonomy): domain Eukaryota; kingdom Viridiplantae; phylum Streptophyta; class Magnoliopsida; order Solanales; family Solanaceae; genus Capsicum; species Capsicum pubescens. The sequence continues at coordinate 189,375,403 of CM061538.1, read as the reverse complement.
TGGAAAAAGTAATGGGGATAAACCCGCACCACCACCTGTTCAGGAAGATCCCCTGAATGAGCATATCTCTCACACCAAATTCAGGGCTACTTTCACTACCATAGCCCATTCAGTAGTTGCGCAAAACAACCAATGAGTTGTTGCCCTAGCAAATCCAGTGGCAAATACGCCTATTGTTAGGATTCGAGATTTTACTGGATGAATCCCTTTTTGTTTTTGGGTTCGAATCCAGAAGAAAATCCACAGGAGTTTCTTAATATGGTTCAGAAAGTGATAGATATTATGGTTGTCACTTTGAGTGAGATTGGAGAGTTGGCTATATATCAATTTCAGGATTTAGCTTACACCTGGTTTAAGTTGTGGAAGGAAAACCAAGGTATGGAGGCAGGGCATGTTGAGTGGGAGAAATTTTACATGGTTTTCTTAGATTGATTCTTTCCCTTAGAGTTGAGGGAATATAAGGTTCAGGAATTCATCAATTTAAAGCACGGTAATATGAGTATAAAGGAGTACTTGTTTAAGTTCACTCTGTTGGCGAGGTATGCTCCTTCCATAGAGGCAGATAATAGGTCTAGAATGAGTAAGTCTGTGTTTGGCATAGCTGATAGTGTGGTAAAGAAGTGTATGACCACTATGTTGATTAAGGAGATCGACTTATCTAGACTTATGGTTCATGCTCAATAGATTGGAGAGGAGAAGCGTAAGAAAAAAAAGAGAGATAACAAAAAGGCCCAAATTAGTTTCAACTTTTCTCAACTAAGGTTAGTAGGTGGTAACCACTCTTAGTTCCATTAAATATTTTTAGCCTCAGCTCCATCTTCAACCAGTGTGCCAGCACCTAAGTTTAGGCAGGACAGTCGGGATAGGGTGCCAGGCTCTAAGTTCCAAGGCAGTGTGAGCAGTGGCTGTACTAATTTACTTCGTTAGAAGTGTGGTAAAAATCACTGGGGTGAGTGTAAAGAGGGCAGTAATGGGTGTTTTGGATATGGGAAGCCAGGACACAGGGTCAGGGATTGCTCGAGGGTTAGTCAGCAAGGCCTGTCTAATCGTCTTTCATCTCCAGCATGTTGCCCGGCTCAGCAAGGTGCTACTTCCAGTGCAACCAGTGGGCAATACCAGAATAGGCTATATGCACTCCAAGCTCAGCATGATCAGGAAAGTTCTCCTTATGTGGTTATGGGTACGTTGCATGTTTTCCATCTTCGTGTTTATGCTTTTATAGACCTCGGAGACTCACTTTTCTTTATGACCCCTTATATAGAAGTAGACTTTGGTATCAGTCTCAAAACTTTAGTAGAACTTTTCTCAATGTCTACTCTAATAGGTAGATCTATTGTAGCCAGGCGAGTTTACAGGAATTTTCCGATCATAGTATCTAAAAAAGTTACCTCAATTGATCTCGTAGAGTTAGAGATCATGGATTTTGATGTCATTCTAGGCATAGATTGGTTCCACTCATGTTATGATTCTGTTGATTACAGAAATAGAGTCGTTCAGTTTTAGTTTCTAAATGAACCAATCATTGAATGGAGGGGTAGTTCCTCAGTATTTAGGGTGTAGTTTGTTTCATATCTCCGAGCATGAAAGATGATATATAAAAGGTGAATTTACCATCTTATTCTAGTCAAAGACTTTAGTTCTGAGTCTTTGAGCCTCGAGTCAGTTTCAATTTTGTGAGAATTTCCAGATGTGTTTTTTGAAGATCTTCCCGAAGTTCCTCCCAAAAGGGAAATCAACTTTAGAATAGATATCCTTCTAGATATCCAACTTATCTGTATTCCACCCTACAGGATGGCTCCAACTGAACTTAAGGAGTTGAAAAAACAGTTAAAGATCTCTTAGATAAAGGTTTCCTCAGGACCAATGTTTCCCCATGGGTTGCTCTCATCTTATTCATGCATAAGAAATATAATTCTCTTAGAATGTGCATCAATTACCATCAGTTGAACAAAGTCACAATCAAGAATAGGTATCCACTTCCAAGAATTGATGACTTATTCCACCAACTTTAGGGTGCCATTTATTTCTCTAAGATAGACCTCAAATTCGACTATAATTAGCTTAGAGTTAGAGAATGGGACATTCTGAAGATAGCTTTCAAAACTTGGTATAGTCACTTTGAATTCTTAGTTATGTATTTTGGACAACGAATACCCTTGTAGCTTTCATGGACTTGACGTACAGGGTGTTCAAGCAGTACTTGGACATGTTCATCATAGTCTTTATTGATAATATCCTTGTCTATTCTCGTAGTGAGAATGATCATGTAAACCACCTGAGAATTGTGCTACAGAACTATAGAGTTCATTAGTTGTTTGCCAAATTCAGTAAGTGCAGTTTCTGCTAAGATCAGTAGCTTTCCTTGGCTATGTTATTTCTGGTGATATCATTATAGTTGACCCTCAAAAGACCGAAGAAGTAAGGAACACGATCAGACCCATTTATCCATCAGATATCAAGAGTTTCTTGGGTTTGGATAGCTATTACAAGTGGTTTTTTGAAGGGTTTTTTCTATTGCAACCCCTATGCCCCGATTGACTAATAAGAAAATCAAATTCCAATGGTCAAATTCTTGCGAGAAAAGTTTTTAGGAGTTGAAGACTCGACTCACTTCCACTCCAGTCCTAACTTTACCAGATGTTTCAATTGGATTTATAGTTTACTGTGATACTTCAAGAGTTGGTCTTGGTTATGTTTTGATGTAGAGAGGCAAGGTCATTGCCTACGCCTCTAGACAGCTTAAACCTTATGAGAAGAATTATCCTACCCATGACCTTGAGTTGGCAGTTATTGTGTTTCCTCTAAAAATTTAGAGACATTATCTTTATGGGGTTTATGTTGATGTGTTCATGGAACATAAGAGTTTACAGTAGGTGTCCACGCAGAAAGATCTGAATCTTCGTTAGAGAAGATGGCTTGAGTTGTTAAAATATTATGATATGAGTATGTTGTATCATCCAGGCAAGGCCAATGTAGTGGTGGATACCCTTTGCAGGTTTTCTATGGGTATTGTTGCTTGTGTTAAGGAGGATGAGAAAAAATTAGTTCAGGATGTTCATCACCTTGCTAGACTGGGTATTCGATCGGTTGATTCAGCTGAAGGTAGTATATGGGTTCAAAATGGTTTGGGATCTTCATTGGTTACTGAAGTGAAAGAAAAAAAAGATAGAAAAAAGATAGGTATCCTAGTTTGGTTAAGCTGACGGAGGCAGTTAGAGATTAGAAAGTGGAGGTTTTCTCCCAAGGGGGAGATGGTGTGCTTCGCTGTCAGGGCAGGTTATTTGTTCCATCTATTGATGATTTAAGATAGCGAATACTTGTAAAAGTGCATGGTGTGCGATACTTTATCTATCCAGGAGCCACTAATATGGCTTGTGGTTTATGGGAAATCTATTTGAGTGGTATGAAGAAGGATATTGCAGAGTTTATGGCTAAGTACCCAAATTGTTAGTAGGTCAAGGTCGAGCACCAAATGCCTAGTGGTTCATTACAGGAGTTTAGCATCCCCACTTGGAAGTGGGAAGTGGTGAACATGGATTTTGTGATAGGTTTGACTCGCACGCATTGTCAGCATGATTTTATATGGGTCATTATGGATAGGATGAACAAATTAGCTCATTTCTTGCCAGTTCATACTTCTTACTCAGTTGAGGATTATGCTAGGCTTTACATTAGGGAGTTGGTCAAGTTACATGGGATTTCATTATCTATCATATCAGATAGAGGTACTCAGTTTACCTCTTATTTTTGGAAAGCTTTATAGAAGGGTCTTGGTACCTAAGTATATCTCAGTATAGCTTTTCATCCTCAGACATATGGTCATCCAGAGAGGACCATTCAGACCTTAGAGGACTGTTGAGGGGAATGTGTTATTGTCTTTAAAGGTAGTTGGGATGACCACTTACCTTTGATTGAGTTTGCTTATAACAACAGTTATCACTCTAGTATTCAGATGACTCCGTTTGAGGCTCTCTATGAAAGGAGATGTAGATCTCCTATTTGTTGGTTTGAGCTAGGTGAAGCTACTTTGATAGGGACAGATACAGTGTTTGATATGATGGAGAAAGTTCAGCTGATATGGGAGAAGTTGAAGATAGCCCAAAGCCCTCAAAAATCTTATGCACACGTGAGGAGAAGGGATCTTGAGGTTGAGGTTGGTGAATTAGTCTATTTCAAGATTTTACCTATAAAGGGGGTGAAGAGATTTGGCAAGAAGGGGAAACTCGCCCCTCGTTGTTGGCCCATATAGTATCTTGACTCATTTTGGGAAGGTAGTTTATGAGCTAGAATTGCCTTAAGATTTGGAGTCAGTATTCCGGTATTTCATGTTTCTTTGTTAAAGAAATATATTGGTGATCCGTTGTAGTTGATCCTTTAAAAAATATGGATATTAAGGATAGCCTTTCCTACGAAGAAGTCCCAGTTGAGATCCTTGATCGTCAGGTCCGTAGACTAAATAATAAAAAAGTTTCTTTGGTCAAAGTCCTTTGGCGGAATCATTCTATTGAGTGAGCCACTTGGGAAGCAGAAGTTGATATGCAAACTAATTCCCTTATCTTTTCTCCGTAAACTCAAATTCAGCTTCAGGTAATGATTTTCCTCAGATTGGCTCTATTCCATTCTCAGTTTTAGTTATGTGTTCGTTCTTCAGTCATTTCATATATTCATGAAATCAGTTCAGTTCATGTATCATGTCTCAAACTTAGTTATGTAATTATGTTTCCAGTTGTGCATGTTCCGTATATGATTTTAGTTTTCCCCAGTATTGTTAGTCTAATCAGTCTCAGTCAAGGACGAATGTTCCCAAGGAGGAGATACTGTATTACCCCATAAGACCTATCTTAAATCAGCCCTCGATTTGTGTGTTTAAAGGGTCCAAGGCTTAAAAATTTTACGAAGTGTTGAGAATTTAGTCATTTTCAAGACCCTTAGACTTTGACATTTTTATTTTGGTCTTCCTAACCTCGAGACATTAATTTTTGAGTTAATTCATGATCCGGGTTGTTCAAAGTATGTCTCAGGAGAGTTTCAGAATTTTCATATGAGCGTAGGGGTGTGTTTGGAAAACCAAAGTAGAAGGACCACCGTGATAGGTAGGCGCCACCCCCTTCAGTCCATCAGGGTAAGGCTGGCGTCACCCGAGTTAGTCCCCCACTCAAAGGCAGGCACCGCTTGGGGTAGTCCATTACTCCAGGGCATGCATTGCCCTCTCTCTTTCCCTTCCAGCTTTTGTTCCTTGTTATTTAAGGATAACTGGATCAATTCCCCTTGCCCAATTCGGCCATAACACAAAATTTGGGATCCCAAACAACATTATTTGCCCTTTTACTCATTAATCCTCTTAAGAAAACCATCTTTAATCCCAAGAACTAACCCTAACTCTTTCATAAGAAATCAAGGAATTCAAGCTTCAAGTTCAATAAATTCATAAGGAGTCTTCGAGAATCCATCTAGTGAGGTATGTGGGATGTTCATCTATGGGTCCCTTCTACCCATGAAGTCTAACAATCCTCTTTGTTTAAAATTATTAGTTTTTACATGTTCTAGATGAATTAGATCCATGAATCTCTTGTTAATTCAAGTAAAAGATATGCTTAAAAGTATTTCCAAGTGGAGTAAGCCATTTCATATATTGAGTGTTGATGTTTCTATGTTAAATCCCCAGATTTAGAAATTAGCCATGAAATCATGTTGTTTCCTACATTTAAGGCGTCCCCATTTTTAGTGTTCATGTTTTCTCATAATTTGGGGAAGTTTCTGTGCCTTGAGATTTGAATTATGATTTTTGTATTGCAGTTGCAAGATTTGATATCGTATTATTAATGTTTCATTGAGTGTTGGCGTGTGTTGTACATGATTTCAGCTTTTCAAATACTCAGATAGTTAATCCATGAATTTTATCAATATACTTACACGTTTATAATCATGATGAGCACCACTTAACCTCAGTTCAGTACAGTACCAGTGTCAGTTCAGTTAGGAGTAGGATTTAGCACCGAGCAAATCAGGGATGGGGGCTCACCTGCCAATAGGGGGTGTGACCTTTAGTAGCAGTCCCTGAGTTCAAGAATTACATAGCCAGCATTGGTTTGATATGTCCACCTACTAGTCGAGGGTTAGCACAAAATCATGAGAGCACCTGCCAATAGAGAGTGACTCCTTAGTCCTCTGGTACGATACGGTATGGTATTTTAAACTTTAGTACGGTAACTTTGATTTTTGGTATCTAAAAGAACAATACCATTACCATACCATATTAGTTTGATATGGTTCGGTATTTTTAAATTCAGTTTCGGTATTTTACGATATGGTAATTTGGTAACCATACTTTATTTGATTTCGACTTACATATATTCATATAAGAAAAACTACATCTTTATACTTTAAAAACGTCTCAACCATATCATACTAACAACTATCTTTGTTAATCAATTACACAAAAAGAACATTTCAAGCATGATTGAATAGTCCAAGATGCAAACTCTAAACAACATTACCTAAACTTAAGCATAGTACTTGTTGAAAATATGTCTCAAAAATAAAGTAGGAATAGATATTTTTAGTAGTTTTTAATTATTAGTGTCCTATGTGACTTAGGAATTAGTTTTCCCTTTATTATTTGAATAGGAATTAGTTATCCCAATTTAAATTGAATTGTAGTTAGAAATTTAGCTATAAATATATGTTTTGAGTTATTAATACAAAAATTTTCTTTGACAATACTATTGCCGTATTTTATTTTTCTCAACTCTTTCTCTATTATTTCTCTAATTTCAAAGCTAAAAACCAACAATTGGTATCAAGATCCAGTTTCTTGAGGGATCTGTGAGAGAGATGAATTCTGAAAATGACTTTTCCCAAATAACTCCTCCTATCTTTGATGGTGAGAATTACCATCTTTGGGCAATAAGAATGGAGACTTATCTTGAGGATTTGGATCTTTGGGTGGCCATGGAGGAGGATTATGATGTTGTTCCACTGCCCGATAATCCCATAGTGGCCCAGATCAAAAGCCAAAAGGAAAAGAAAATCAAAAAATCAAAGACAAAAGTAACTTTGTTTGCTAGTCTGTCTCCAATAATTTTCATGAGAATTATGATCCTTAAATCAGCAAAAAAAATTGGAATTATCTGAAGGAATAATATACCGGAGATGAAAGAATACGAGGCATGAAGATATTAAATCTAATAAGGAAATTCGAATTGTAAAATATGAAGGAATCTGAGACCGTCAAAGAGTACTCAGACCGTCTTCTTGACATTATTAACAAGGTAAGATTGCTTGGCACAAAATTTAAAGATTCAAGAATTGTTGAAAAAATTCTTGTTACAGTGCCTGAAAGATACAAAGTATCAATAACTACCTTGAAAAAAACAAAAGATCTATCTAAGATTACCTTGGCAGAATTGTTAAATACGTTACAGGCGCAAGTGCAAAGGAGGTTTATGAGACAGGATGGTATGGTTGAAGGAGCTTTGGCAGCCAACCACAAGACTCAAAGCTAGAGTAAAAACTACTCACCTTGTCAGCACTGTGGCAAAATAGGTCATCCTCAATTTAAATGTTGGAAGAGACCATATGCACAATGCAAGATTTGTAATCAATTTGATCATGAAGTTGTGATTTGTAAAAACAAATCTAAAAAATATGAAGCAGATGCCCACGTCACCAAAGAAGAAGAACATCACTTATTTGTGGGAACATATTCTTCAACAAAAAAAATCTGATTTTTGGGTAATTGATAGTGATTGTACAAACCACAGGACACATGATAAAACTCTTTTTAAAGAGTTTTTGCCTTTGGAAAATAAGAAAGTCAAAATTGAGAATGGTGACTATATTCCTGCGGAAAGAAAAGGGAATGTTGCAATCAAGATAATTTCAAATATCCTTTACGTGCCTGATATTGATAAAAGTTTGTTAAGTGTTGGCCAGTTGATGGAATAAGGATTTAAATTATTATTTGGAGACAAATATTGTCGAATCTTTTATTCCACTAATCATGAGATTTTACAAGTTGACATGAGAGACAAAAGTTTCATATTTAATCCAATAGAAGATTCACATAAGTCATGCAAGAACAAAGATGAATTGACAGATTTATTTAAGAGATCAAATTCAGTCGAAGCCGAGATAATTTCTGATCCAAGGAGGAGTGTTGAAAATATGTCTCAGAAATAAAGTAGGAATAAATATTTTTAATAGTTTTTAATTATTAGAATCCTATTTGACTTAAGAATTAGTTATCCCTTTATTATTTGAATAGAATTAGTTATCCAAATTTAAATTGAATTGTAGTTAGAAATTTAGCTATAAATATATGTTTTGAGTTATTAATAAAAAAATTCTCTTTGACAATACTATTACCGTATTTTATTTTTCTCCAACTCTTTCTCTGTTATTTCTCCAATTTCAAAGCTAAAAATCAACAGTACTCCTAAATAATAAGCTTTTCAAAAAATTTATTGCTGAATAAAAGTTACTTTTATGTTCAATTGGATAATGTATGATATATAAATATATTCAATAATATTAAATATAATATATATGGGTTTTCATTTATTATTAAAAAACTTCGGTGTGGTATATGGTATTTCGGTATTTATTGCATAAATACCAAATACCAAAATAATTTAGAACTCCTACCAAATACCATAACATTCATTTCGTGGTATAAAAAAAATTAATTTGAATATAATATTCGGTATATACCATACCATGCCACCGTACTTTCAAGCATCAAACAGAATACTTCAAAAGTCTTATATGAATCACTTTTACTTGAAAACGACGTCATTATCACATCTATAGAAATGGGTCTTCCTGATTTCGCTTTGAACAACAAAAATTGTCAGAAAAGAAGAGAAAATGAGCAAATTCAAGAATGGATATGTATGGGAAATGATGTCCATTGAAATCTCTTTAATAATGGTATAGTCATATTAGCCGCAAAAGTAGCCAATCAAATGAAAGAAAGTATTTGAAAAATCAACTAAGTGAAAGAGAATCATACCTTGTGTAGAATATTTGTATATGAGGGCCCACATAAAAATAATTATAAAATTAAAAAATAATCATATAAGATAATTATTTTAAATGTTAATCATATCAGGTAATTAAGAATTTATTTTATTTCGTGTACTTTTTTAAAGTATAATATATAACATAAAAAAATTAAGGGCCCGTTTGGCCATGAAATTTTTTTTCCTTTTTTCTGGAAAAAATTTTCAAAGTTGGAAATTGTGATGTTTGGCCATGAAAATTCGGAAAAAAATTCTCAAAAGGGAAAACAGGTTTTTGGTGTTTTCACAATTTTTTAACTTCAATTTACATATGACCCCAATCTTTTAAATTTTTACATAAAACTCTCCTTATAACATTATTTTTTTAATATTATGTATATATCAGTTTTAAAGAATAAGATAATTATAATTTCAAACTTAATGTTATCCTAATTAATTAATATATATATATATATATATATCTTTTTCTCTCTCATCATTATTTTTTTCTCTTATTTAAGACATTATTTTACTGCTAATGATCTTAATTACTATAATATAATAATACTAATAATTAATAATGGATAATCGTTTCTATATTTATGGAAGTTGTACCAGATTAGTTTACCACTGCCACAAATTATTCTCATTTTTAATTTGATTATATATATTATATTGTGTACATTTTTATTATACTATTCAAATATAAATAGTTTATACCGTATATATGCTAAAAATACAAATCTGTGATACATATTTTTCTATGAAAAATATGTCCAATTTAACAAATTTATACCATAAACTACAACTGCTACCTTTATGTACCATAATACTTGGTATCTTTATACACAAACTATTATATTTATACCCATAAATATATAAAGTATTATATTTATAACAGAAATATACAAAGTATGTTATATATAAAGTTTGTGACATGTATATACCATATACACACATATATAAATATACAAAGTATTAAGAAATATACTAAGCAGATTTATATACTTATGGTATATGATATAATATACCATAATTATGCAAAGTATGTTTTACATAGAAATAATTTATTCACACACAGTAAAATGTTTCATGTATAAAAAAATTAAAGAAATAAATTAGCGGCATTCTAAAATTTAATAACAACTCATTATTTCCTATTTTTAGGAACGGAAAATAAAGGAAATAAATTAAATAAATTCTGGAAAAAAAAAAATTTGTTTGAAAGATAATATTTGTTACCTAAAAAATAGGAAGCAGTGATCTGTTAATATAACATCCATATTTAAAATTTTCAAATATGAGAAAACAGCTATTAATGTAAATATTATATGTCATAATTGAAATTCATAAAATACGGTCATGTATATGTAATTTTTTTTATAGAACTAACTAATTGTGTTCTTTTTCCGTTAGTAAGTAAATTTTAGTTGGGTGATTTTGATAGTTTGTAAAAGTTGGGGCATAAAATCATATTTAAAAAAGTTTTTTCAAAAGTAAAAAAAAAAATCAAAAAAACATGGCCAAACACAACTCCAACTCCAATTTCAACTCCAACTTCAACTTCAACTCCGAAAAATTTAAGTTTTCATGGCCAAACGGCTACTTAGGATGGTTATGTTGTTGTTTGTTGCATGCCTTTTGCATAATTTGTAAAAAGTTGGGTGATTTTGACAGTTTGTAAAAGTTGGGGTGTAAAACCATATTTAAAAAAGTTTTTTCAAAAGTCAAAAAAAAAAAATTCAAAAAAGACATGGTCAAACACAACTCTAACTCTAATTTCAACTCCAACTCCGAAAAATTTTAGTTTTCATGGCCAAACGGCTACTTAGTCTTCACAATTAGTTTTTCTCTCCCATTTTAAAATTTTAACTCTTTATATTTCTTTTGATAAATTCGTTATTCTACTAAATTAACATTAGAATCAATGCTCATTTTGTCTTCATTTGATTTTTGTGTAAAATGGTGTAGATGGATTAGTTATACATCATACACACACACACGCATATATATATATATATATATAGGTGTACGCGCTTTCCACGTGTACCTCACTTTAATGTGTTTAAATATTACACTAAATAGGATATTTGTTTAAATAATAAAGATGAATATAATAATTAAATTTAATATCTTTTGAGTATGTAAAGATGGAGAATTTATTTATTAAACCTAACCTTTATCAAAAAAATTTAAAAATCGATCGACATTCATCTACCATCTATAAATTGTAACAAAATAATAAAATGATAGAGACATCAAAATAATACAATTAAATCTAATCTTTACACGCAAAAAAAATTTCAAAGTCGTCTGACACTCATCTACCACCTATAAACAATAACAAAACAATACGATAATAAAGATATCAAAACAATACAACTAAACCTAACCTTTACATAAAATAATTCCTCAAAGGCGACCAATATTTATCTATCACTTGTAAACTACAACAAAATAATACGATAAAAGTGATATCAAAACTATACAATTAAACTTAAATTTTACACAAAAAAATTCTAAAGCCGATAGAGATTCATCTACGAACTGTAAACTACCACAAAATAACAAACTAATAGATATATTACGATAATACAATTAAACTTAACATTTACCTAAAAAAGATTTTCAAAGTGGACTCACATTCATCTAGCATCTGTAAATTAAAATAAAACAATAAAATGATAAAGATATCAAAACAATATAAGTAAACCTAACCTTTACACAAGAAATTCTTCAAAATCAACCGACATTCATCTACGACTAGTAAACTATAAAAAAAAAAATATAATAGTGATCACAAAACTTCGATTTTGATACAACTAATTCTTGTCTGAGTGAAAATTTTGACCCTAAAGAATAATTTTGAATGAAAACAAAGAAGATATAATATACACACACATGTTGAATTCTATTGTGCTGACAAAAACAGTGAAGAAGTTGAGGGTTAGAAAATAAAGGATCCACCAATCTAGACATGCAATCGAATCAAGTTAGATGAGCATCAATCATATTCTCCTAATAGGCAAACCGTTTCTTCTCTAGTTTAATGTACATATCAATATTTATAGGAATATTTCTTTAATAAGTCCGGTTTTAGGAGTATTTTTCCAATTGAACAGTAAAAAAAAATATTAATTAATTCTCCTACCATATATTTTAAGAGTCTCATACATTTTAAGAAGTCTAATAGAAAGGTAAATATTAATTAATTCTCCTACCATATATTTTAGGATTTCCATGTATTTTAGGTAGTCTGGTTAATATAATTAAAAATAATTAAATAATAAATTTTAAAAAATAGTGAAAAGACAGTTTTGTCTAAAGAAGAGTCTTTTAATGCAGGGCAAAAAGTTCATATCACTTTTCTAAGGGTCTTCACACTTTTAATATATTATAGATTATAGATATATATTATAGATATATATATTGAGCACGGACTTGATAGTGACAAAACTGAAAATAATAAAGATAATTAGGTAGATTTGTAATGATATTGTTGTTGTAAAAGGGAAAAAAATATAAGAAGTTGCCTCGTCCGAAGTTTTCATCAAAGTGCCACAATTAATTTCGCCAGTCAGCCAAATATGTTATACCAAATAATTTCAAGAGTCAATCAAATATGTTATGTCTTTTAAGTTTTTAACACTGTTAATTATTATGATTTATATTTTTTTTATGTCTTTTTTTTTAAGTATATAACAGATTAAATATTTTTTTTAGATATTTTAAATTGGTAACTATTTAATTTATAATAGTTTTTATTGTAATTTTTAAAATAATACATGTTACTCTCCTTGTCCAAACTTTGCATCATTAATAGTCAGTTATATTTTTAACTATTCCAATTTAAGTAGCACTGATGTAATTTCGAGATTCAACCAAATATTTTATATGTTTTAAAATTTTAAGTTGTTAATTATTGTGATCTATAATATTTTTTATGAATTGTTTTTGGAATATATAACAGATTAGTCCTTTTTTTTTTAGATATTTTAAGTTGTTAAATATTATAATTTTAATATTTTTAATGTAATTTTTAAATAATATATATTACACTTTTCGTTCAAACTTTTGTGGCGTTAATAGTCAATTATATTTTCAAAATTATTTAAGTTTTTAACTACTGTGATTTGTAATACTTTTGTTTTATTCCAATTTAAATGATACTGATATAACTTCAAGAGTCAGTCAAATATTTTATATATTTTAAATTTTTTAATTTTTTAATTCTTATGATTTTCAGGATTTATTTTGTATTTTTTTGAAATATATAAAAAATTAAAAAAAATAACACAAATAAATTAAAATGGATAAAAAAAATAAAGGCAAGGGAAAGGACCAATGAAGTTGTGGCAAACCAGACAGATTGACCTTTAAATTTTTCAAATTGTTAATTAATGTGACTTGTAGTATTCTTTACGTATTTTCTTGAAATATATAAAATATTAAATTATTTTTTGGATATTTTAAGTTGTTATTGTAATTTATAATACTTTTTATATAATTTTAAAATAATATATATTACTCTTCTTGTTCAAAATTTTGTGTCATTGATATTCAATTATACTTTTTGAATAATTTGTTTTTTTAATTATTGTGATTTATAATATTTTTTTTTCTATACAATTTAAGCGACACAATGCTTAGATGACCATAATAATTAATTAGGGGTGATATTGTAAAATCATGATTGAAACAGCAAAACAGATATGTATTAAATGATTTATATTTAATAACTAATTAGAATGATATAACAAAATTACCATAAAAAATACTTGTGGAAAAAATTAAGTGGGTCTCATATAAGACGTCAAGTTAATTTAGCATTAAATATTATAAAAAAAAATTTAATACTTAGATGATTTTATAATAATTTTTAATAGTAATTTTTAATACTTAGTTGACTTATAATAAATAATTAGGGGAGATATAGTAAAATTACAGTTAAAGTAGCTGAAGCACGCATGTCATAGATGTCTATTTAACTTTTTTTTATTAAATATTACTAATTTTAAGTACATAAATGACATATATTAATTAATTATGGGTAATATAGTAAAACGACGGAGCAAGTAGCTGAATGATCGGCAAGGAGGACGACAATAACTAATTAGAAGTGATATAATAAAATCATTATAAAAATAATGCTTGTAAAAAAAATTAAGTGGGCCTCCTATAAGTCGTCAAATTAATTTAGTAGTAAATATTATTAATGACTTAATACTTAGATGATTTTATAATAATTTTTAAATACTTAGATAACTTATAATAATTAATTATGAGCGATATAGTAATATTATGGTTGAAGCAGCTGAAGCAGACATACCATAAATGTCTATTTTACTTTTTTTTATTAAATATTATTAATTTTTAAATAAATAAATGACATATAATAATAAATTAGGGGTGGTATAGTAAAATCACAGAGCAAGCAACTCAATGGTCGGCAAGTAGGACGACGGAAAACTGCTCAAGTTATTGCTTAAGTGAGTCTCATATAAGACGTCAAGTTAATTTAACATTAAATATTATAAATTTTTTAATACTTTGATAACTTTGTAATAATTTTTTAATATTAATTTTTCAATTGTCCATTATTTTTATAATATAAAATACATAAATACATACACACACACACACATATATATATATATATCTTATACTGTTATAGATCATATATATATATATATGATTATATATATTTCTACAATATGAATTTATTAGATATATACACGATCATTTAGTTTTAAAGAAAAGTTGGGCAATGGTAAATTGAAGTAAGAAGCCATTAACATGGTATGATATTGTCTGTTTTGAGTCAAATGTCCATAATTTTCCTAAAAGGCCTTTATGCCAAAGATACTACACTTTATATATAACTTCTTAATTTTTTTTAGCTACTAATGTGAGACTTTTTATTCACACACATAATAATCTTTTCTTCGAACTAAGTTTCACGTGGTCCATCACCCGCATGGTCTTCACCACAAACCACATGTCAATTTTTGAGATTCACTGTGTGTCACCCACATCTTGTGAGGATTTTCATGGCAACTGAAGCCCACAACTAGCTTCTTTTTATGTGTGCATCTCCAAGCTCATAAGAGTAAGCAAGTCAAGACCTACACCCCATATTTTTGTCACCTCTCCACACGCATTCCACTGAGCATGGCCCTAATATTAGTTGTTAAGCTAAGTCAGTTCAAAGATACTTTTAACATCGTCTGACATTATTCATTTTGGGTCAAGGACACATGATTTTCTTCATAAGACCTCACAACAAGATGTTACACCTTATATGTAGTTTTTGAAGTTTTCAACCATCAATGCAGGATTGTTTGTTCGTATACCCAACATATACCTATGAAAATATGATTCTCACTTTTCCATTGCTCCATGTAATAGAAAAAATTTAGGGCCTTTTTGGAAAGTCATCAGAGGAATTGAATTTGGTGTAATTGAATGTAATTATATAGGTTGACATATTTGGTTGACCAAGAAATTACTTGGTCAACATATAATTGGGTGTAATTAGCAGGGAGCAATTACACTCTCCAACTCGCAGGAGAAATTGTGAATTGTTGGTAATTACACGGTGTAATTACAAAGTGATTACTTTTTAATTTCTTTTGATTTCTATTTCTTTTTTTTCGTGTTAATTTATTTTTTTTATATCTATTATTTTGAATTCCTTTTGAGTTTTGTCATTCTAATATTTTCTTAAAAATATATTTTATATTATTTATATTTCATTTCCTTCTCATTTATCAACCGTTATTTCTTGTTATTTCATGAAATTGTTTGTATTATTTATTTTATTTATTTATTCTATATTTATTTTTTTATTTAGCATTGTTAGAATTTTATTTTTTAAATTAAAGTAAAATGTATTTTTGAATAAGGTCATAGAATTATATTTTTCTTTTCTTTTGAATCATATTTATGTACGTTATGTTGAAATTTGATATAAGATATTATTTTATTACGTTATATATTCAATTATAATTTATGTATTTTACTAGTATTGACTTGATATTTCATATTGTAAGGCATTCATTTTTTAGTTAAAATTGATATATAATCTTTTTGTCAAATATTTTAATAATTGTATGAAATTATATTTATAATATTCATTTATTTTGTGAAACATGCATTTCATGATGTTCTAAAAATCATGTAGTTTTAGTTTATGATTAATTTAATTAAATTATACTACTTTAAAAAGTATTGATCAATTATTTTTTTATAATATTAGTTAAGAACATATGTTTATCAATAGTAATATATTTTCAAAAGGCAATTTATATATATATATATATATATATATATATATATCTTAAATATTTAATTTAATATCATTTATAAAGGATCTTATTTGTCTAATATAAATTTTTATTTTTTGATAATTAAATTTATTTTAAAAATTTAATATAACCATGTAATTATATTTGTGCAACTGAACAGTACACTTGTAAATACGCTGTAATTATATTGTGAAAAACAAACAGGTCATCATAATTACTAGGTTGGTAATTACTACCCAAGTAATTATACCAATTTCAGTTACCAGATAGCTTTCCAAACATACCCTTACGAAAATTAGATTACACTTCCATTTCTCATAATTTAGTAGTGGAACCAAATTGGATTCAGGATTTGAAAGTTAGAAGTGTCACATCGATTTGAACATAGATGTTTTTATAAGATATAAATTTAAGGTAAATATTTGATTGGTTTGATCAACTTTGATTCGATTGATCAAGTATTTCTTTTTTCAATTTATATCAATAAATGGAATGAACGAATCAAACAAAAAAATGAAATAATTATGATAATTTAGCACTACAGGAAAATAAGTCAATGATGACACGACACCTAGGGGGGCATTCGGTTTGATTATTGAATATCAGTTTGATTTTTTTATTTTCGGATTGAGGAAAAAGAAAACCATAACCAAAACAAACTTATTTCGGTTTGGTTCAATTTTTACAAATTTGGTTCGGTTATTTTGGATTTTTATTTTGATTTGAAAGATTAAAGTGGTGAGCATTTTAAAATTTGTGATTTTTCTAGAAAAATAAATTTTTTTTCAAACCTATTTTTCATTCTCAAATATAATTAATTTAACATGCAAGAAATAACCATAAATATCGATCTCACTGAGTTCACACCATTGGCATGACAGCAGTGGTCGTACCCCACAGCGACTGCCGACGGCAGTGATGAACTGAACAAACGACTATCGACTGTTGTTGGCGATGTTGAAATTTAAAATGACTGATCACCACTGCAGCCTTCACGTTAATATTAGGGTCTAAAGCAAAGCAATATATTAGAATTTAGGGTTACTAAATGATTATAATTTATATATTTATATGTTATATTAGATTATATTATATTTTTAGTACATTTACATATATAATATATTATAATTTTTATATATATATGCATATAAATTCTAATATATTATTTATATAATTTGGTTTTTTTGGTTTATCCGAATTATTTTTTTGAAAATCCAAAAACCAAACCGTTTAACCGAATTTCTAAAATTTGAAATCGAAACCAATTCGAAAAACCAATAAACCAAACAAAATTTAATTTTGATTTGATTTTTCATTTTTTTCGGTTTAAACCAAAATATGTCACCCCTAACGGCACCCCAACAACATACATAGATCCGCCCTTGA
Organism: Capsicum pubescens; assembly: GCA_030864215.1. Taxonomy (NCBI): domain Eukaryota; kingdom Viridiplantae; phylum Streptophyta; class Magnoliopsida; order Solanales; family Solanaceae; genus Capsicum; species Capsicum pubescens. The sequence continues at coordinate 189,357,708 of CM061538.1, read as the reverse complement.
GTGGAACAACATTTCACTTTTGGTTTCCAAGTTATTTCTGTATAATTACCTTTTATTTTCAAAATAGATTAGTTTATAACCAATTTAACTAGTTCATTTGATGCCGTGAATGACTTGTTGATGATCGTGATAATTATTGAAATAATACCCGTGAGCGGGTCAAAATATTGATAAATGAAAGCATTTGATCAAATTTCTTTATAATTTTAAGTGCACTTGTAAATTTAGTATGTCGTGTTGCATCCCAAAGATAGTGTGAATTTAATAAAATGTATATAATATGATTATGGAGGATCGGGTATTACGCCGGTACGAATATGAATATTGATAATATTTATTTATGGAGGATCGGGTACCACACTGGTGCAGATATGAATATTGATAATATTTATTTATGAAGGATCGTGTACCATGCCGGTACGAATATGAATACTGATATTTACTTATTTATGGAGGATCGGGTACCGCGTCGGTACGAATATGAATATTGATAATATTTATTTATAGAGGATCGGGTACCACGTCGGTACAGATATAATAGTAATAATATTTATTTATGAAGGATCGGGTACCATGTCGATATGAATATGAATATTGATATTACTTATTTATCGAGGATCGGATACCGCGCCAGTATAAATATGAATATTGATAACATTTACTTATGGAGGATCGGGTACCACGCCAGTACGGTACATGGACTTAGATTGTCCCCTGCAGGTTATGACTAATTGGGCAAAAATAAGTCCCTTAGCATGTGTGTATAAATTATTGTTGATTTTGAAAGGTCGTATGGTTTAATAAGTTGATAACATGCTAATGGTGTTCTAATTATGAGATTTTGAAGAAAGTAATTGCTACTTACAAAAAGATTGTTAGTAGCAATGTGGCCGACGCTAAAGATTGCTAATGAGACTTGAGTTCTCTGGTTTGTCTTATTGAGATGTGAGTTGGCTTGTATTCACTACTTGATTGTATCCTTGAGACTGATTGTGTGATATGTATTTGAAAAAGTGAAACTTTATACTTACTTATATGTTGGTTGACTTGCTTGATTTATACGTATTGTAATCATAGCTTATCAGAATGGCTAGTTATTATTTTTTAGTATTATAAGAGAGCATTTGGTTGTTAGCCCGAGAGTTTAGTATGGGTTTTATATGATTACAGATTTGTTCCTATGAATATGAGTAATGAAAAAGTTAAGGTGAATAAAGAGGAATAGTGATGTATTAGCATTGGATTGTGGTTGATGGTATGAATTAATGAGGCTAGAGAATGTTAGTAGTGAATATAATATTGATGGATTTGGAAGAGTAGTTAGATGATGTAAGTTATATCGGTAAAGTAAGAATGTTATTACAACCTTAGTTGAATTATATTCTATTGAAGATGTCGTGATTTATTTTCCTTAATTCTATTTTATGATTATACTGACTAACACGGTCGGCCGATGATGCCTACCAGTACGTATGGTTATACTGACCCTACTCTTCTACATTCCTTCTTGGGGTGTATACTAGATGCAGGTTAGTTTGCAGTTACTAGATGGATGACGATATTCAGCACTAACTTCTGCACTTTCATCCCGACAGATGTTAGAGTCTTCATATTATTTATTTTATTATCAGTCTATGTTGTAGTAGATATCTCTTGTACATGCTTGACTAAGTCTTGGGATAGTGAAGGACACTTGTAAGAAGTTTTATTAAAAAAATTATTTATTAATATTTAATTTACTTTATTATATTTAATCTAGTATTTCCTTTAAAACAGAAGTCTTCCGCATATTTTTAGTTGGGTAATAAAGGCTCTCCTAGCTGCTTAGAATAATGTAAGTGTCCGCACAGTCAAGTATTTTGGGGCCATGTTTACCAGCTTGTCCTAATGCATTATTCGGCATATACTACTTCTACTCACTATTCAACTCTAGAAAGAACTACACCTCTTAACAAGTGATTAGTATCAAAGAATTATACCTGACATCCCAAGAATAACATCATATCTTCAAAGCACATACGGATGTAATCATATAAAGGCATAATCACACATGAACATATATGCACATATTTACCAAACATAACATCAATATATCCTTCGGACTTACCGGGCACCATCATATCATCAATATATCCTCCGGACGTACCGAATATCATCATAACATAAATATACCCTCCGGACTTATCGGGCATCATCATAACATCAATTATCCTCCGAAATCACCGAGCATCATCATATCATCAATATACCCTCCGAACTTACCCAGCATCATCACAACATAAATATACCCTCTGGACTTAGTGGGAATCATCATATCATCAACATATCCTTTACACTTATCGGGCATCATCATAATATAAATATACCCTCTGAACTTACTGGGCATCATCATATCATCAATATATCATTTAAACTTATCGGGCATCATCGCAACAACAACATATCCTCTGGAATCATTGAGCATCATCATAATATCAATATATATATATATATATATATATATATATTAGTTAATCCAATCAATAATAAATACAAGCTTTACGAGGGATGGAGTGAAAGAAAAGTAAGGAAAGATATGCCATCGTACCTCATAATTTATTTTCCACACAATATATCACTGGGAGCATTAATAAGTATATTCATATGATATGAACACTCAAACTTTACCATTCTTAACATAATCATTAGTATTTCCAAATACAAGACATAGTTACACCTTCTAGAGCCCCTATTTATTAGCATGATTTGCATTATTAGCACAAGAGAATTTTATCAACACATTAGTTTAGTCATCATACTTGAACATAATATGAGTGATAACATAATCCAAGTCTCACATAGTAATTTAGTCAATGAAGTAAGTGATATAATAGTCATGTGTTCAATCTATAAGACAATTCATTGCTATCCAAGCATTGCCAATAATCTAGCAACCAATCATGCACATCATTTCCAGTACCAACATAATGAATAAGTCATTTACCAGGGTTATCCACCATATTACCAAAGGCATATTCTAAACGTTAACAAGTATCTAGGTCGCTAAGGAAACTACATAGTCCAAACTTAAGGCGAGTCAAGTTTCGCTTCTAATAACCCAAATTTCTCTTCAAGTCTAACTTTTATCCGAGACTAAGCTAATCTATCTAAGTCATATCTTAGAGGTTTGTCGTTCCACACTAGTCCTATGGTACCGTTCTTCCTCAAGTAATACTCATGATTCATCCAAAGCTACTAGGGCAATTTCCATAACTACACACAACTAAGATTAAATTACTATTTAATATGAGTGACAAGGTCACTCCCGTCTAAATAGAGAAACTAGAGTATTATCATGCTATTCATGAGATAACAACTCTTACTAACAAAGGTTCTAGGACATAAGTCAAGTATCATACTTTATGAGTTCAGTAGCCTAAGTTGCTCAACTAATCTCAAACACTACCATCTACCATTCCAACACCTAAAATCCCACCCAATCTTATCAAGATATCAATGCCATACTATAATAAAGCTCAATCTAACAAGAAGTAATCCTAACTACCTCGAATCCAAATATAGCTCACGAACAAACAACTTCCGCTTTCTCTTTCCTTGAATCTTCTTCAATAAGCCAAGCTATCAAAAATACAATCTATGTATTATCACGAGAATATCAATACTCATATTGCACCATTATGCTTCAGGTCCAAAATAACACCAAAAACCCTCAAGTGGATCCCACTTATGAAAAATGAGTTTTCGAGATCAAACCAATATTCAAATACTATTAGGGAGTTATATCTCTCAAGAAATTGGTGCAAATCAATCATATTTGGGACAAAATGAAGTCTCAAGCCATTTAGGGTTTTTCGGTCAAATAATCAAGAATTCAACACAATAAATAAAGGATTCATACCTTAGATTTGATGTTAACCATGAATATGCAAGTTATTCAAGCTCTCAATCAACACCCAAGACTCAATTTGGGGACTACACACCCTATTAGTGCTTATGGAACCCAGGGCAAGAGAAAAATAGCCGATTCTCGACCAAAAAGGGCATTTAAATACCCCTTCCTAGGCCCTCAGTTCAAGCGATCACAGTCATGCGGGCTATGATCGCGATATCTCGATTGCAATACAACCCTCACGATCGCGGTACCTTTGTTACAGCAGATAATAGTTGAAACTTAGATTAAGTTTTGACCAATGCCTCGGTATATATCCAGAACTCAATATGAGCAAAAAAAACAACCACACTGATTTTGATATTTCGAACACGTTGGCAAAGTTGGATTTCCAATCTGAGGTTGTTTTGACCAAATATGGGCCTCACACCCAAATTTCCAATTTATCAACTTTTCAACCAATAGGTTGAAATGAGTTCGTGTGTAGTGGCACCTAAACCAAAGGTCTATCCATCCTAACATCGATATTATGAAGCTGTTGGCACAATTAAAATTTGCATCTGATATTATTTTACTGAAGTTTTCAGTCAGTGGCTATTAGAACTAGCGAAGACTCTAAATAGGGAAATGATTTTTAAAACCAAATGGATTGCCCGACAACCAAACTATCAGTTCCAGCAAGTCATAAATGACTTAGGGAAGCTATGGAAAAGCTCTAAAGGCAAAAATAAGCAGAATCGCGAGAAATGACCTAAAGGGTCATTACAATGTTGGATTCATATTCAAATGTCATCTAAGTAATGAATTTGGGAAAACAGTAGCATTTAGTTGCATCCTTAATCTTAGGTTAGCTTTTTGAAATTATGTGGAAATCTAGTAATAGATTTTTATCTCATTAGTGGTGTGTGACAGATCGTATGCTATTGATGGAAAATTTAGCTATCCTATGTTGATATATTGCTTTACCTCTTTATCTTATTATGTTTTAGATTGTATGATATCGATATGGAAATCTTGTAGCAGATTTATATTGTCACTGATTATTAGTCCTTTTTTAGCTGGTTTGTCTGTCGTAGGTTATAGTTATGAGTTTTGAATTCCTAGAATATTTAGTTTCCCGTTCATCTGTGATTTGCCTATTTTATATTGAAGATGTATTTTTTTAATATCCATATAATTCTGGTTTTAAAAAGATCTGGTAATAGATTTGTATGTAATTAAGTCATATGTGAGAATTAGTTTGTGTTTCACTGAAATTTGTTTATCAAATGTCATCTGAACCTTTAAAGTTTGTTTCCTTTAATTTTCTTTCTTTTTGGTTGATCATGTATTAATTTTCTTTATTTTTCTTTCTTTTCAAGTGAATCTTCTTTGGGGTCCAAATGGATTCTTTTCCATTTTACATTTCATAATGGGCCACTGAGGCCCATATCTTTGAGTCTAACTATTTTCGGAGAAAGAAGTTGCTATCGGTGGGAGAAGAAAATGGTTCAAAACTCATTGATGAAGTTACTAGGATTTAGGACAGGTAAAAATGGGCCAAAATCCCAAATGAATAGTCTAGGACAGGTGCAGGTGGGCTAAAATCCCAAATGAATAGTTTTGGATAGGTTTCATTGATTTGGGCTCAAGGGGTCTAAATCTCTCGATCCCTTCCGACTTCCTTTTTCTTATGTTTATTTGCTAGCTATTTCCTAAGGCCTAGTTAAATTCCCTACTAAATTTTCAAAAGATGACTTTGCATAAACCTCAAAAAATATTTTCTTAATCAATTCTTTTCAAGAAAATCAACTACTTTTCTCAAAGTTAGTCAAAGTTATTTTTAAATAGCCCAGATAACCGCAAGTTAGCAGATACTCTTGGTGCCTTAACAATCTTCCAAGAGTATTAATAGAAACCACTTACTCAGAATTTTCAAACATAAATGATTTTTTAATTTTTGATCATCTAAGTAATTTCAATGGTTTTCTTGATTTTCCTAAGTAAATTAAGTGGCGACTCTATTCTCAAAAATCAAGTTTGAAAACTTTTTCAAAAGCATTTGAATTCATAAAAATTGCAAAAATCATCTTTTCTCCGCAAAACAGTCATTATCCAATTCACATTGACTACGTTGCTCTTACAATTCAGTTCAAGAAAGAAACTACAGACTCATCAGTTCATAATTGGTCTAACAAAAAGACTCGTTCAACTATGGATCCTAGTTTGATCATCACAAACACTTAATCTAAGTTCCTACCTTTTTTGTGGCACTGGACCCTAGTGCCTCTATTGGAAGAGAAATAACCCTAGAGGTCATTGCTGGTTCGAAACAACAAATTGCTGAGCTGAGGATCATGGTGATGCAAAGCAGAATGCCTTATCAGACTCCCCCTAACATGAATTTGCCTCCTTATGCTTGACAAAAAGGTCCTATGTTTTTGACATTAGAAGGAATTGATCAGGGAAGTCATTTTTACCACTTCTCAAAATGCTCATTCTTACAAGAATGCTCCTTTTTATACATATTTGCTCCTCCAAAGGTTTAGAACATATCACTATAACATCATACTCCGCCAATGTATAACTATGTTATCGCCCCATCTGTGACTCAAACTCAAGGGTTATCCCACATAGTTGTTGATCATTATGTTAAAATTGAGAATGATCCAAGGGTGTACATTTATAATATAGTAAATAGAAAACTCAAGGTCTTGGAAGATGCAATGAGAAGCCTGTGGGGTAGAGGTAAACAAAGTGTGAAATATGAAGAGTTGTATGCATTTTCCAAAATCGAGTTGCCTCCTGGTTAAAAGATCCCATAATTCAAAAAGTTTGATGGGTCTAGAAATCCCTTATTTATTTGAAAACTTATTGTGAAAAGTTGATTGGTGTGGGGAAAATGAAGGAATATGGGTCAAGATATTTAGTCAAAGTTTGAATAGAAAGACTCTAGAATGGTATGGTAAGCAAGATGTGACTAAGTGGTGCACTTGGGGAGACTTTGCAAATGCTTTTGTGAATCACTACAAATTTTATGTCAGTATTATTCCTGATAGAATCTCTAGTATTAAGCTTAGGCAAAAATCAAATAAGAGTTTTTATAAATATGCCATACGATGGAGAGAAGAGGCAACCAGGGTATATCCTCCTATGGAGGAAGTTGAAATGATCAGTTATTTCATTCATTCACTAAATCCAAAATATTTTGATTGCATGGTGATGATGGTTGGAAAAATATTTACTAAAATTATCAAGGCTGAAGAAATAATTGAGGAGGGCCTCAAGACAAGAAGGATAATAAATTTTGACAAAACTAATCCACTAATAAGGGCTTCTAGACTGGATCTTATGGAAATAGAAAGAAAAAAAAGAAAGAAGTAACGGGAGTGAGGACTCAAAAAGTACATCCAACCACAAACTATCCCCGTGATACCAACTCAATGCGCGGTATGCTCAATATATGATCTACAATACACAAGAAACATATCATGCTAAACCTTCGCCATAAAATTATCAAAATAATGCTCCTAATGTTAACTATGAAGGAAAGACTCCCAGAATCTCATGCCAATGGAAGAATCACTTATTCTATGAAATGTTGAAGAAAGCAAGGCTACTTTATCCAGTAGAAGCAAAGCCTGTGAACACTTTTGCTAATTGGTATGATCCAAACAAATTATGTGCTTACCACTCTGGAATTGTTAGATATGATACCGACAAATGTATCACTCTCAAGCACAAAATTCAGGATCTAATTAACAACAAGGTGATAAGACTTACAGAAGCTCCAGCTAATGTTAAGAACAGTCCATTGCCCAATCATAAATAGTAGGCTTGGTATCATTAGTCGTATAAAAGAATGAAGTTCTCTCAAAGTCCCACTTTTTGTTTTATTCTATCTTGCATTTTGAAGTTATTTTTTTCTTTTCTTGTAATCGTACTTTCTCATTTTTATTTTCTTGTAATTGCACTTTATCATTTTATTTTCCTTGTAATCGCACATTATGGTTTGATTTACTTGTAATTGAACTTTTTAGTTATAAGGAACTACGTTCGTCCTGATTTCCCTAATGGAATACGTAGGTGGACTGTATAGGCTTCCGTCACATTATCAAAAATATTAAATATTCCTTTTCATTTTGTACGAACTATGTTTGACCTAAATTCCCAATAAAGGGATACGTAGTAGCCTATGCCGTCTTCAGTCAACCCAACCCCTTAGTAATTTTATCATTTCATTGTATGTTGGAACTTTGTTTAACATGATTCCTGCCTCAGTAGGATACGTAAGTGCCACACTAGTTCGGTTATATTTCTATAATATTTTCATAAAATTGGGGCAATTTTTTTTAGAAGATTCCAAAAAGAGGATCTTTTTCTAAGTTATATGGAGATGACAATGAAGCATGTAACTGGGGCAAAAATATTTGAGAAGGTCTCAAAAAATTCACAAAACTTGACATTTGTTAAAACGTTGAAAACTAGACATTGCTGAAGCTAAAATCGAGGCATAATTTTTAGAAGTTCTTAAATTCAAGCTACTCTACATCAAAAAGAACTCAAGTATTTTACATTTTAGAATGGGGAAGAATTTTTGAAAAGATATCAAAAATTACATACGAAACAATGTGATAAGTTACAAGGAAGTTTGAGAGTTTCTATTTTATAGACTGGGTAGAACTTCTTAGGAAGGTCCTCAAAAATTTCACAAAAACTGCACTTCAAGATTAAAAATCAATGATCATCAAGAAGCATCAGAAGAGCAAGGAAAAACCAAAACAGTCGGTCTCTCAAAACTAAGAATTTTTCTTTACATGTAGGAATAGTAAAGTCACAAGTTGAAAATGTTAAGCATAACAAAAGGCATTACCAGACCCACAGTGGCCTTGACAAAATAATCTAGACAACTTCTCTTCTCCCTTTTTCTTCTTGATTTATGTTTTTATTACTTTATTATGATCTCTAATACTTTCTCTAATTTTGTAAGGAAATGATTGGGCATAACAACTAAGAGATGGACATATTATCCAACCCACTATCTCTAAATCATCATGAGTCAAACAACTTTATCTTTAAACTCTATCTTTTGTTACACTCCTGGCTTAGTTACAAAAAATCGTTATGTTATTAATGAATGTTGTTTGAGTTATGCAGTTGACCTTCTCTAGGAAGTAACGCAAACTAGTCCTCTCAAAGTTGGAGGATTCAATCCAGAAGATCAGTACATGCACAAGACCGCAATGATTCCCGATTCGAAGGATGAAGTTCAACAAATCAACTTCTATCTTTTCTTATATATTAGGGTTTTCTATCCTCCAAGAAAACCTACCGAATTTACACCCCATCTAATATGACATATCTTATTATGTTTAGGTTATCCAATATTTTAAAAGGATACATCTTATTATTTTCAGGCCATCTACCTTCAAGAGGACATACCAAATCATCACTATATTCGAGATACATCAGACCGATACTTTATCTGAGGTGATATGTTATTACGGGTCGTCCCACCTTCAGTGTGACTTGTTATGGATCATCACCGCCTTTATGGTGACACTTTATTATGTTATGGACCATCATCTATTTCAAGGTGACACATTATTATACTATGAACCATCAACTCCTTCAACGTGATATGTTATTATGTCATGGACCGTCACCTCCTCGAGAGTGACACATTTTTATGCTATGGACCATCACCTCCTTCAGCGTTACATGTTACTATTATATGGATTGTTACCTCCTTCAGAGTGGAATGTTATAATGTTATAGAATGCCATCTCCTTAGAGTGGCACATTATTATTTTATGGATTGTCACCTCCTTCAAAGTGACGCATTATTATATGGACCATCACCTCTTTCAGAGTGACATGTTATCATGTTATGGACCAACACCTCTTTCAAAGGGTACGTTACCATATAATAGAGATAGCCACCTCCTTTAGAGTGGCATGTTATAATGTTATAGACTGTACCTCCTTTAGAGTGGCACGTTATGATGTTATGAATTATCACATCCTTCAGAGTGATACACTATTATATTATGGATCATTACCTTCTTTAGAGTGACATGATACTTCCCTTAGAGTGGCGTGTTATTGTGTTGTAGGTTGTCACCTCCTTCAAAGTGGTATGTTATTATCTTAAAGACTGTCGCCTCTATAGTGACACGTTATTATGCTATGGATTGTCACCTCCTCCAGAGTGATACACTATTATATTATGGATCATTACCTCCTTTAGAGTGACATGCTACTATGTTATGGATTTTCACCTCTGACACGCCCCAAAATTAGGCCATGTCGTATGGGTACCTCACGCCCACATGAACCGTAGGTTGCCCCGATAACCCAACCTAATAATCATCACAACATCCACAAGGTTTGAGTGAATCTCGACCTTATAATAAGATAGCAGAAATATAAGGCTAATAGGCAATACTTAGACAATATCTAACATTTCATTAAGGTCAACAATCTAACCAATATACCCAAGTCCACAATCATCCACAAAATCTCTACCAAACTGATTCAATAATATACCGGACATGACCCCGACAATAGTTAAGTACCAAGACTATACAAGTCTATGACATAGGATAAAGTAACTATGAAAGGTATGCCTTCCGGAGCATGGAAGCTCACCACTTCAAGGTCAATGCCTGAACCGCTCGAACACAAGATCACTGTATAGAAGAAGATGAAGAGACTCCGGCCCCTATGTTGCATGGGGACATAGCATTCGGAGATGGTTAGAGGTTGGAGCGCTAGCATGTAACTCAAGGATAAGGATAAAATAGTGCACATGTTCAATCCAGTCAAATCATCATATGCAATCATATTTACACAAGTATAGGCATATATGAAGATATATGTACACATAGTTACACAATGCTCCAAACCATGGAACAAGCTATAACATGCATTCTCAAATCATTCATTCATGAGACATGGAGTGAAGAACTTTCAATCTTCCACCTTACCAATTTTATAACCTTGAACTTCTTCGTTGCATTAGTCAAGAGGATCTGAACCTCAAACCTACTCAACCAATTTAATCAGTTCAATAGGAATGTGACTCTATCACATGCTTACAAATTCAATTAGGCATGGGAATCTACCACATGCTTACACATTTAGTCGGGCATGAAACTCTAATCACATGATCTCACATTCACTCGGGCATGGAACTCTAATTGCATGCTCCCACATTCAATCGAGCATGGAACTCTAATCATATGCTCACACATTCACTTTGGCATGGAACTCTAATCTCATACTCCCACATTCAACTGGGCATGGAACTCTAATCGCATGCCGATTTATAAGGTGAGGTATTTTAACCTCAAGAGATCTCTTTAAGTAAGGGACTCCAACCATAAGCCATTAGATGAGGGACTTTAACCACATCCTTAGACGAGGGACTTTAACCACAAGTCCTTAGATGAGGGACTTTAACCACAAGTCATTAGACGAGGAACATTAAACACGAGTCATATTATTACCCTCATTAGTCGACATTTGAACTCCTAACCCATCAATTCATGCATTAATATTCATACAATTCATTTTGACATTTAAGGGCTTAAACCCATTTAGGTAATTCTATCCACTAAAGCTATATATCAACACCATAGACAACCACATGGTGTTTGCCGACCCGATTAGCTATTAATTATATATATAGGCCCAAGGCCTTAGTTAACAACATGGTGCAAGTTCATTTACAGTCATCAAGACCTCTACAAACCTGTTATTCTTCATTAACATTTCTATACCACACTTTAGTCCAGCTCACAATTTCAAGTTAAAGCTTAGGGAATTAAACCCCTTTCTTATCCATCAAAACAACATGATCATAATTCAACTAATTACATGGCTAACAACATAATCACTATACTAATTATCAACCATTCAAACTTATAGGGCTATTACACCATCTAAAGTCATAAGCTAATTCATTATGTGATTAACAATGTTCTCATCAACCATTTACCAATCATTCACAAGCATTTAGTTATTATCATAACTCATTCATGCTCACTAGACTAATGTCATAGATACATATTTGACCTTCACACAACCATTTAACTACTAATCATTTCACTAGACTAAATGCCTTGATTTAATTCAATTTACGGTCATCAAGACCCACACAACTATTCACATTTCATGAGAAAGCTTAAACCATATTCTCACTACATTTTAGTTCAACACATTATTCAAACTCAATTTTGTGTTTAGGATCTTTAATCCCTTATTAGCCATCTATCAACAAGGTCATTAATAATACAATACATGGCTCACAATACCTTCACAATATCATTTATCTATCATTCAAGCTTATTGGGCCATTGCCCTAGTTCAAAACATCCCCAATATGTGACTAGACAATTCATTTAGACATTTTCACAAACACCTTATGCTCTTACCTTTAACAAGGTTATTCTCATGGTAGAAATCATCAAGATTAGGGTTACTCAAGACCCTCAAGTCAAACCACATAAAACAAGCATAAACATGTGCAAATCATCACCATTAACATATATAAACATAATTCTAGGCAAGAATCAACATTATTCATCATTAGGCACAAAACCTTTTTTATTTCATTTCAAAATCACCATGTACACTTACTGATCCAAGTGTGAAGTATATGGTTTTAGAGTTATTTAACAAGGGGAAGAGTTACATTCCTTAAACAAGATGATCCACCAAGAACTTGACTCTTCTTTGTCTTATAGATGAGTACCCTTCAAACCCTAGCCTCCAATCTTGCTTCAAGAAACTTTGAGAGTATTTAAGAGGGAGTTTAGGATGTTAGATACACAAAAATATATTTAAGGAGGCCATATACACTTATATAGTTAAGGGACTTAGGGTTTAGGGGTAGGAAATAACCACAAGGCCCTTAGTTAAAAGCTGGAAAATGGACCCGTCCAGGGGTATGACTCACCATACGACTCACTAAGGGAACCGTACCCTAGGGTACGAGTGGTACCCTGACTTGTAACCTAGGATTTTCCTAGGTCACACACACTATTAAGGGTAGCACCATACATCCTTGAGTTGTATCCAAAGGGTACGACTCACCCCTAACTCGTATGCTCCACTCGTAAAAAGAATAGTCCACTCCAAGATAAAACCTCACTCCATACAACTCACCTAGGTACAGCTCATATTCTTACGGTACGATTGAGGAGGGGTCACTCGTATAGCAGAATGAATTCCACCCTCATAGGCTACTCAAGGTACGTGATGTGAGGGGAGAGTGGATACGACCCATATCCAAGGGGTACGAGTGGCTTGTCCAATCGTATCTTGGACAACATGCTTAAAAACCAAAAGTTTTTGCAAGGCCAAGATCTTGGGTGTTCCAGTCTCCCCCACTTAGGATCATTCGTCCTTGAATGATGGTAAGGCAAGAATAAACACAAGTTAACACGTTAGCACCCATCAACACAACCTTCAAACAAGTTAGGACAAAGCACATAACAAAGATACAACACAAAACATATCATGATCATCATCAATCGTCCGTTTTATTTTATCAACTTTTGGGATCCAAACCTATTATTTATCAAACACTAGATTAATTCAAGGCTTAGGAACTTGAGCGCATTGCCAATCTAAGATCCTCACCGGGGTCTCCTCACAAGACAAGGAACCCAAAAATATCAACGTCCTCTAAGGAAACGACCAATAAGGGATCATCTATGCATCTTTGCAACATAGAGACATGGAAACCGGAGAAAATACAGTTCAAACAAGGAAGTAACTCCAACTCATAGGCAATATTGCAAACTCCTTTCAAGACCAGATAGGGACCAATATAACGGGGACTAAGCTTCCCCTTTTTAACGACTCACATCACTCCCTTCATAGGAGACACCTTCAGAAATACACAATCGCCAACACTAAACTCTAAATTCTTATGCCACACGTTCGCATAGGACTTTTGGCAACTTTGAGTAATTTTTAACCTATTACAAATTACCGTCACCTTTTTCTAAGGCTTGGTTAACTAAATTAGGGTCAAGCAACTTAACCTTACCAACTCCACATCATCAAATAGGAGTACGACATATCCTACCATACAATGCCTTAAAAGGTGCCCTAGAATCTCCCCCACTTAGGGACTTCTACATTTCCCATTTTAAAATATCACCATACTCCCCGAGCCACTATCTAACCAAAAGAGGGTCACGAAGGATTTAAGGCACAAGAACCACTCACGCCACTCAAGGAAAGACCCTCATCAGAGACACGACACTTTAGGTATGAAGTGCTTCATTGCAACCACCTTGGTAACAATTGAGACCCATCCCAACACGACATACCAGAGAAGGACTCCTTAGGACTAGGCATCGCAAGACACACCACCATATACCTTTTGGGGATCTACCATGATACTTTCACTAGATATAGATAATAGGACCAAGAAAAGATACGGCTTTTAACCAAAACTCACACTTGGAGAACTTGGCATACAAACGATGATCCTTTAAAGTTTGCAACACGGCACGGAGGTATTCTACATAATCTGCCTCACTTTTAGAATAGACTAAGATATCATCAATGAAGACAATGACAAACATGTCCAAGAAAGGATGAAAGACCCTATTTATCAAGTTCACGAATGTTCTAGGGGCATTGGTCAACCCAAAAGACATGACGAGAAACTCATAGTGACCATACCAGGTTCTAAAGGTAGTCTTAGGGATATCCACATCTCTAATTATAAAATCGATGATAACCCGACCTAAGATTAATTTTTATTTTGAGAAACACTTTGCACCTAGAAGTTAATCAAAAAATCACTGAATCTAGGTAGAGGACACTTATTCATTAAGGTCACTTAGTTCAACTAGCAATAATCAATGCACATACGAAGGGAACCTCCTTCTTGTAGAAAAATAACATGGGAGCACCTCCTTGAAATCTACTTTTGGGCCTTAAGATAAGAAACGAATCTTCCCCTAGGTACCAAAGAATCACCTTCCCATACAATGACCGGATCATTAGGAAATTTAAACATGACCTTATGGGTCCGACAATCTAAGAAAGCATAACACGAATGCAACTAATCCAACCCCCATAATGACATTAATATTAATCATATCCAACTTTAATAACTTTATGAGAGCCTTTCCACCACCAACAGATACTACACACCTCCTATAGATCATTTTATTAACCACAGATCCTCCTACCGAGGTAGAAATAGAAAAGGAACCGACGAACTCTCAGGACCAAAACCAAGATGCATAGACACATACGGGTTTATATCAGAAAGAGTAGACCCTGGGTCATAAAAATAATACTCATCACAAGAGGATAGTTTAAACATACCCTTGTTAACATTAGAAGGTACCTCAGGCTCCCGAGGGATAGTAAGAGAATTGAGACGGCCTCAACCAATGTTGGATCTAGAAGCCGCACCCCTTGGTGCAAAAGCTACAGAAGCGGCAATCAACATCATTTCTGCCCAAGCGGCGGTCATTATAGGACACTCCCATTGCATGTGACCCAATTGACCATATTTAAATCATTGATTCCTCTTTTCCTTACAACAACCATGGTGTGATCGATCGCAAAACCGACAAGAAGGATAGGTGAATGTGGATTGGGCCCTGCCATCCTGATGTTAGGCATTTTGTGCCCTATAAGCATTACCAACCTAAAAATTCCCACCTCTCAACGAGTTCAGATAGGGAGCACTAGTCATGGAATGGAGGCTAGGACCTACCCAATACCTCCTCTTAGACTATTTTCCACCAATCTGAGCCAATAAAGTAAAGGAGTGACAAAACCTAACATTTTAAGGTGATTAAGGAGAAATATCACCCCAGTAGTAGGGTTATTGGGAATAGGTGGAACCCCATATAGACAGTCAGATGTCAGGACCCTTGACTGAGTCTAAATCTCAAAAGTTAGATGATCTTTGTCCATAGTGCCCCCAATTGGGACAGAAAAGTTTGTTTGAACGTCAGATCTCCTTGGACACATGATCTAAAATATGAGCAAGCAGAAGTCAGAGGAATCTAAGACCTTTGACTCTATATAGCTTAAGATTGAAACATAAGAAAGGGAAACATTCCCAAATATCTCAAAGCCCCTCTTTTATAAGCATAGCACGCTACACACCCATAAAAAGGCTCTACTTGATACAAATTTATGGACTCCCAACTGACCATGAACCTAGTCTCTGGTACCAATGTGACACGCCTCAAAATCGAGCCATGTCATATGGGCACCTCAAGCCCACATGAATTCGAGGTTGCCCCGATAACCCAACCTAATCATCATCACAACAACCACAAGGGTTGGGTGAATCCCGACCTTATAATAAGATAGCGGAAATATAAGGCTAATAGGCAATACTTAGACAATATCTAATATTTCATTAAGGTCATTCTAGCCAATATACCTAAGTCCACAGTCTTCCATAAAACCTCTACCAAATTGAGTCAATAATATGTCGGGACATGCCCCCGATAATAGCCAAGTACCAAACCTATACAAGTCTATGACATAGGATAAAGTGATAATGAAAGGTAGGTCTTTCGGAGTATGAAAGATAACCACTTCAAGGTTAATGCCCGAACCACTCGAATACCCGATCACTGTATAGAAGCAGATGAAGATACTCCAGCCCCTATGCCGCGTGGGGACATAGCATCTGAAGATGGTTAGCGGTTAGAGCGCTAGCATGTAACTCAAGAATAAGGATAAAATAGTTCACTTGTTTAATATAGTCAAATCATCATATGCAATCATATTTACACAAGTATGGGCATATATAAAAATACATGTATGCATAGTTACACAATGTACCAAACCATGGAACGAGCTATAACATGCATTCTAAAATTATTCATTCATTAGACATAGAGTGAAGAACTTTCAATCTTTCACCTTGCAAATTTTATAACCTTGTACTTTTTCATTGCATTAGTCAGTAGGATCCGAATCTCAAACCTACTCAACTGATTTAATCAATTCATTGGGCATGGGACTCTATCACATGCTTACATATTTAATTAGGCATAGGACTCTACCACATGCTTACACATTTAGTCGGGCATGGAACTCTAATCACATGCTCACACATTAACTCGGGCATAGAACTCTAATCACATACTCCCATATTCAATAAGGCATGGAACTCTAATCACATGCTCACATATTCACTTGGGCATGGAACTCTAATCATATACTCTCACATTCAATCAGACATTGAACTCTAATCACATGTTGATTCATAAGGCAAGGTATTTTAACCTCAAGAGATCTCTTTAAGCAAGGGATTCCAACCATAAGCCATTAGACGAGGGACTTTAACCACAAGCCCTTAGACGAGGGACTTTAACCATAATTCCTTAGACAAGGGACTTTAACCATAAGTTCTTAGACGAGGGACTTTAACCACAAGCCATTAGATGAGTTACTTTAGCCATAAGTCATTTTATTACCATCATAAGTAGATATTTGAACTTTTAACCCATCTGTTCATGCATTAACATCCATACAATTCATTTTGACATTTAAGGGCTTCAACTCATTTAGGTAATTATAGCCACAAAGGCTACATATCAACACCATAGACAACCACATGATCTTTGCCGACCTGATTAGCCATTAATCATATAGATAGGCCCATGGCCTTTGATTAAAACATGATGCAAATTCATTTATTATCATCAAGACCTCTACAATCCAATCATTCTTCATTAATATTGTTATACCACACTTTAGTCCCGCTCACAATTTTAAGTTCATGCTTAAGGAATTAAACCCCTTTCTTAGCCATAAAAAAACCATGATCACAACTCAACTAATTACATGGCTAACAACATAATAACCATACCAATTATCAACCATTCATACTTACAGGGCCATCACACCATCTAAAGTCATAAGCTAATCTATTGTATGATTAACAATGTTCTCATCAACCATATACCAATCATTCACAAGCATTTAGTCATTATCATATCTTATTTATATTCACTAGACCAATGTCATAGATACACATTTGACCTTCACATAATCATTTAACCATGAATCATTTCAATGGACTAAATGCCTTGATTTAATTTATCATTTAATTCAATTTACGGTCATCAAGACCCATACAACTATTCATATTTCATGGGCAAGCTAAAACCACATTCTCACCACATTTTAGTTTAACACATTATTTAAACTCAATTTTGTGTTTAGGATCTTTAATCCTTTATTATCCATCTATAAACAAGGTTATCAATTATAAATAAAAGGCTCATAATACTTTTAAAATATCATTTATCAATCATTCAAGATTATTGAGCCATTGTCCTAATTCAAAACATCACCAACATGTGACTAGAAAATTCATTTAGATATTTTCATAAACACTTTGTGTGCTTACCTTTAACAAGGCTATTCTCATGGTAGAAAACATTAAGATAAGGGTTACTCAAGACCCGCATGTCAAACCACATACAACAAGCATCCACATGTAAAAATTATTATCATAATAAAAATAGTTCACTCCAAGCTAAAACGTCACTCCATACGACTCACCTAGGTATGACTTATTTACTTAGGGTACGATTGAGGAGGAGTCACTCATATAGGGGACAGAATGCCATCTTTCTAGGCTAATCAAGGTATGAGAGTGAAGGAAAGAATGGATACAACCCATATCCAAAAGGTACGAGTGGCTTGTCCAATCGTATCTTGGACAACATGCTCAAAAACTAAAAGTTTTTGCAAAGCCAATGTAACGACCTAAAAAATTGATGAACTATGTAAAATTTGTGATTTTGTCTGATTTGACTATTTTAACCTCTCTATGTAGTTGTATTATGGTATTTCAGGAGTGTGGGAGTACTTGACAAGTTTTTTGATGCACTTTGGTATCATTTATTTGATATTGTAGTTTTTGATGGCTTCGAGAGTCTTATTTTAGACTTATGAGGATATCTTTGATCTGTGTAACATATGGCCAAATGGACTGTGCCAGCAGCTCCAAAATATCAATTTTAGGTTAGGTAGACCTTTGGTTTGGGTCCCGGTGCACCCGAGTTTATTTTGACCTATTGATCGATAAGTTGGAAAACTAAAAATATGGATGTGGGATCCACATTTGATCGAAACGACCTTGGATGGAAAATTCAACTTAGCCAAAAGATCCAGTATGTTGATTTTAGGGTGTTATCATGTTTGGTATAATTTTACGGCTTTTAAATCTCATTTCAACCCTCGGTTTGGAAAATTATAATTTCAAGTTTTGGGGATCAACTTTGTGACAATGATGTTTTTTTGAAAATTTGACTTCTTCAACGCGTCCAGAACATCGAATTTAGTATGGTTGCATAGTTCATTTGTATGTATAGAACTCCAAACGAATCTCGGACACCCCATCGAAGTTCGGGGTGGACTTTAAACAAAAAAACAACAACTTTTTTTAAGCAAGTGCAGATTTCTGCAATATTAAAGTTGTTTGGGGTCATTTGGATCATTTTTTTCATCTTGCCTCTTGAGAGTTAAAAATCCTAAAATAGTGTGGGAGCATAAAAGTAAAGTTTGTGAAAGCTTGGGAAGCTAGATTAACACCTATTTCTTGGTTTTATTACGGATTTAAGGTAAGAATTCACCATTTTCTTAGTAATTTCTTGATAAATTTCTCAAAACTCTAAAAAACTTAGGGCTTGATTTTAAACTTCAATTTCACTCCTTTTCACTTGAATAAATTTTTTATCTTATAATGACTAGTTTTTCAATAATTTAACCATCAAAACAACTTCGATTCTTGATTTTAACCCAAATTTCAAAGATTTTACGCAGCAAAGCTCAAAATTGGTTCTTCTTCGATTTGAACCTTATTTTTTACTCAATTTAACTTGAGTTTTCAGCTGTAGGTTCCTAAAAATATGGGAACATATTTTTGAAGTAAAGTTACGTTTGGCCCTTTTTTCGAAAATGCATTTTGGGGGTCCTTTTTAACCCCGAACCAAAAGTAGTCAATAGGCGTGTCGTTGGTTTTATTTTGACGTTTAGATTTTATATTAGATATTTTTAGTGGAGTTCAAGATTGTTCGTAAAAAGTAAGGTTGTGGATTCGAAGTGTAGCAGATCGGTTTCGACTTTTGAGGTAGGTTATGGCTTAACTCTTTCAGACTGGGATGGATAGTAAATGATGATGAAAAATTCATGTTAAGGTGGGAACTAATCATGAAAATGGCTATTTTTATGTTGTACCTGTGTGGATCCTATATCTGATATAATTGTCGAAATTGAGTTATTATGTGATATGTGTGATCATGTGGGGTCCTATGTGATATTAATAGTCTTAAATACATGTGAATAATTGTATTATGTTGTTAAGATGCCTAATATGGTACCATTGGTGTATTGTGATTATATTCATACTTTATTTGACATATGAGACATATGGAAATTCATGAATGAAATTAAAATAATCAGTGAATATTGGTTCACATAGTTGTGAAAATAAATCATTATGGTTGGTTGTGAAAATACTCATTGTGATTGGTTGTGAGCATTACATCCTTATATCATACTCATTCATGAAACATTGGTACCACCGTGGCAACATCTGAGAAACAGTAGTGGTGTTGCGGATAGTGAGGCCAGTATAGGCAGCCTTATAGAGTTCAGGTGTGGACCTTTTAGTTCAGCAGTTCAGGGTGGCCGTTCGGGCCTAGTTTTTCCTTCTCCTATTGAGACTGGTCATAAAGGTTGCTATGTGTCTGATGAGACTGGACATGTGTCCAAGAACTGTCCTCGTTGTGTGTTTAGAGTTATTCCTATTTTAGCTGTGAGGGGTAAGGGTGCTACTCGAGGTGCAAGGGGCGGAGGTAATAGAGCTCATGGGGGTAGCCGTGGGGCCACTTAAGTAGTTGGTGGTCGTGGTCTGTGTTATGCTATACCTGCCATACCTGAGGCAGAGGCTTCTGATATTGTGATTACAGGTATCGTCCCCATTTGTTTCAGAACTGAATCTATATTATTTGGTCCCTATCAATTTTCTCCTATGTGTCTGTGTATTTTTCTTTAGGTTTTAATTCTGTTAGTGAGCCTCTTGCCATGCCTATTAGTGTATCTACCCTGATATATGATTCTTTAGTGGTGAATAGGGTGCACCGATCTTGTGTTGTGACTTTTGTTGGGTGTGAGACTTTGGTAGATTTACTTGTATTAGATATGACCAATTTTGATGTTATTTTAGGCATGGATTGGTTGGCTCTTTATCATGCTATCTTAGATTGTTTTGCTAAGACTGTGACTTTAGCTTCGTTGGGTGTGCTAAGAATAGCTTTAAAGGGTGCGCTTTATTCGGGTCCTAGACCTTTTGTTCAGGCTCATAAATTGGTTGAGAAGGGGTGTTTATCTTACTTGGCCCATATTCATGGCACCAGTGTTGTTTTGCCTCTTTCTTTAGATTCTGTGTGTGTTGTTCATGAGTTTATAAATGTATTCTCTACGGACTTTCATGGTATGCCTCCGAATCGAGATTTTGATTTCAGTATTGATGTTAAGTCGGGTACTAAGACCATTTCTATTCTTCCTTATAGGATAGGCTCAGCAGAGTTTAAAGAACTAAAGGAACAGTTGTTGGAGTTGATGGATAAGGGATTTATCTAACTAAGTGGTTCACCTTGGGGTGCACCTATCATCTTGTTTGTGAAGAAAAAAGATGGGTCATGTATTGATTATCAATAGTTAAATAAGGTGACGGTTAAGAATAAGTGTCCTTTTCTTCGTATTAATGATTTTTTATCAGCTTCAACTGTTGTAGTGTTTTCAAAGATTGATTTGAGGTTCGATTATCATCCATTGAGGATAAGAGCTTTAGATATTTCAAAGACAGCTTTTCAGACTCCATATGGTCATTATGAGTTCTTGGTCATGTCTTTTGGGTTAACTAATGCCCTTGCTGCGTTCGTGGAGTTGGTGAACCAGGTGTTTCGACTATATTTTGACTCCTTTATTTTTGTATTTATAGATGATATTTTGGTTTATTTGGAGTATTTGCGGATTGTGCTTCAGAGATTGAGGGATGGGAAGTTGTAAGCAATATTCTCTAAGTATGAGTTTTGATTGGAGTCTGTTTCTTTCTACTATCATGTGGTTTCTAAGAAAGGTATTATCATTGATCTAGCCAAGGTTGCAGTGGTTCGTGATTGGGATAGACCTACTTCGCCCATCAAGATTTGGAGTTTTGTTAGCTTGGCGAGTTATTATCAGCGTTTTGTTAAGGGTTTTTCATCCATTGACTAAGTTGACTTAGAAGAAGATTTTCTTCTAGTGGTCTGATGCTGCAAGCATCCAAAAGCTCAAGGATTTGTTGACTTCAACTTCTACATTGGCTTTGCCCAAGGACAGCATGGGCTTTTTCGTGTTTTGTGATGCTTTCAGTGTTGGTTTGGGTGTTGTGTTGATGTGGAAAGGCAAGGTAATTATGTATATGTCTCATCAGTTGAAGACTCATGAGAGAAATTATCTTGCCCATGATTTGAAGTTGTGTGTAGTTGTGTTTGCACTACTTGTATGGAGTCCGTTATGAGATTTTCTCAGATCATCGTAGCCTTTAGTACCTCTTTACCCAGCGAGATCTTCATATGAGGCAGCATTGTTGGCTTGAGTTGCTTAAGCATTATGACTTGACAATTCTCTACCGTTTGGGCAAGACTAATGTGGATACGGATGCCTTGAGCCGAAAGTCGACTAGCAAGGGTAGCTTGGCGCATCTTTTGACCAGGAGATGATTTTGGCCTTAGAGGTTCAGTCTTTAGCTAAACATATGGTTAGCCTTAATATTTTGACACCGGGGCTTATTTTGGTATTTGTGGATACTAGATCTTCTTTGATGGGGCAGATTTAAGCTCATTAGTCTGATGATGTTGGATTGAGGTTGATTCGAGATAAAGTGTTGAATGGGGAGGCTAAGGAAGCCTCACTTAATTCAGATGGAGTTTTGAGGGTTGGGGGCCGAGTTTGTGTACCAAGAGCGGGTGACTGGATTAGGTTGATCTTGGAAAAGACCCATTGTTCAAGATATTCAATCCATCCAAGTGTGACTAAGATGTATCATGATTTAAGGCAACACTACTGGTGGGGTGGTATGAGGCAATATATGGCATATTTTATTTCTCGTTGCTTATGTTGTCGCAGTTGGAGATCGAGCATATGAGAACTAGTGGATTGCTTCAGAGGTTACCCATTCCCGAGTGGAAGTGGGAATGGATCACCATGGTTTGCCTCATACATCTCATAGTTCTGACAGTGCTTGGGTCATCATGGATCGATTGACCAAGTCAGCTTATTTTATTTTGGTTTCGGTCTCATTCAATGCTGGGAGGTTATCCCTTATCTTTATTTGTGAGATTGTGTGTTTGCATGGTGTGTCGGTGTCCATTATTTCAGATCAAGGTTTTGTGTTCACATCTCACTTTTGGAAGACTTTTTAGGATAAGTTGGCTACTCCGGTTGATCTTAGCATAGCATTTCACCCTAGACTGATGGCCAGTCAAAGCGGACTATCTAGGTTTTGGAGTATGCTCCGCGCATGTGTGATGGATTTTGGTAGCCAATAGGAGAAGCATTTGGCTTTATTAGAGTTTGCATATAATAATAGCTACCATTTTAATATTGATATTGCTCCTTTTGAGGCGTCGTAGGGTAGGCGTTGTCGCTCCCCAGTGGATTGGTTTGATGTTTCAAAGATAAGACCTCGATGTATAAACTTGCTTCGTGAGTCTTGGGATAGAGTCTGGGTCATTCAGGATAGACTTATAGCGGCTCAGAGTAGGCAAAAGTGATATGTTGATCTTAAACTTTATGCCTTGATATTTAGTGTTGGTGATTATGTCTTTCTTCGAGTTTCACTCATGAAGAGTGTGATGAGGTTTGGGAAGAGGGGCAAGCTTAGCCCCAAATATATTATTCCATTAGAGATTCTTTGAACGGTTGGTGATGTGGCTTATGAGTTAGCTTTTCCCCCTGATCTATCAGTTGTTCATCCAGTTTTTCATGTTTGTATACTTCGTCTCTATATTCCTGATGAGTCTCATGTCATTCATTGGGAGTCGGCTCAGTTAGATGAGTGGTTGCCCTTTGTTGAGGAGCCAGTTTCCATTTTGGCTAGGGATATTAGGCGGGTGCGCTCTAGAGTTATCCCAGTGGTTAAGGTCCAGTGGCGACATCGACCTATAGATGAGGCTACTTGGGAGGTTGAGTCTGATATGCATAGTTTTTATCCCCAACTCTTTGTAGATTCGGGTAGTTCTTTTCCCTTAGTTCGAGGACGAACTAGATTTTTAGTGGTGGATGATATAACGATCTAAAAATTTGATGAAATATGTGAAATTTGTCCTTTTGTGTAATTTGACTATTTTACCCCTCTCTGTAGTTGTTTATGGTATTCTGGAGTGTGGGAGTGCTTGACATGTTTTTCGATGCACTTTGGTATCATTTATGCGATATTGTGGTTTTTTATGGCTTCGAGAGCCTTATTTCAGACTTATGGGGATATCATTTGATCCGTGCAAAGGATGGCCAAATAGACTGTACCAGCAGCTCTGGAATAACAATTTTAGGCTGGGTAGACCTTTGGTTCGGATCCCGGTGCAGCCGAGCTCATTTTGACCTATTGATCAAAAAGTTGGAAAATTGAAAATATGGGTGTGGGACCCATATTTGATCAAAACGATCTCGAATGAAAAATTTAACTTTACCAACAGATCCAGAATGTCGATTTTAGGGTTTTAGCATGTTTGGTATGATTTTACGACTTTTAAATTTCATTTCGACCCTTGGTTTGAAAAATTATGATTTCGAGTTTCGGAGGTCAACTTTGTGAAAATGATGTTTTTTTTTTTTGAAAATCTGACTTCGCCAGCGCATCCGGAACATCGAATTTAGTAAGGCTACATAGTTTATTTGTATGTATCGGACTCTGAACGAATCCTGAGTACCCGATCGAAGTCTGGGGTGGACTTTAAAAAAAACAGCTTTTTTTTAAGCTGGTGCAGGTTTCTGCAATATTAAAGCTGTTTGGGGTCATTTTGATCATTTTTTTCATATTATTGCCTCTTCAGATTTAACCCTAAAATACTATGGGAGTTTAAAAGTAAAGTTTGTGAGAGCTTGGGAAGCTAGATTAACACCTATTTCTTTGTTTTATTACGGATTTAAGGTAAGAATTCACCATTTTCTTAGTAATATCTTGATAAATTTCTCAAAACTCCTAAAATCATAGGGCTTGATTTTAAACTTCAATTTCACTCCTTTTCACTTGAATAAAATTTTAGCTTCTAATGACTAGTTTTTCATCAATTTAACCATCAAAACAACTTTGATTCTTGATTTTAACCCGAATTTCAAAGATTTTACCCAGTAAAGCTCCAAAATGGTTTTTCTTCGATTTGAACCTCATTTTTTACCCGATTTAACTTGAGTTTTCAGCTGTAGGTTCTTAAAAATATAAGGGACATATTTTTAAATTAAAGTTACAATTTTTTCCTTCTTTTTCAGAAACCAGTTGCGGTGGTTCGTTTTGACCCCGAACCAAAAGTAGTCAATATGGATGTCGTTGGTTTTGTTTTGATGTGTAGATTTTATATTTGATATTTTTAGTAGAGTTTGATATTATTCGTAAAAAGTAAGCTCATGGGTTGAAGTGTAGCAGACCGGTTCAAGCTTTTGAGGTAAGTTATAGTTTAACTCTTTCAGACTGGGCTGGGTAGTAAATGAAGATACAAAATGCATGTTAAGGGTGGGAACTAATCATGAAAATATCTATTTATGTGTTGTGCCCATGTGGGGGGGCCTATATGTGATGTAATTGTCAAAATTGAGTTATTACGTGATATGTGTGACCGTGTGGGGTCCTATATGATATTAATAGCCTCGACTACATGTGAATAATTATATTGTGTTGTTAAGATGCTTAATATGGTACCATTGGTGTATTGTGATTATATTCATACTTTATTTGGCATATGAGACATGTGGAAATTCGTGAATAAAACTAAAATAATGAGTGAATATTGGCTCACATGGTTGTGAAAATAAATCATTGTGGTTGGTTGTGAAAATACTCATTACAATTGGTTATGAGCATTACATCCTCATATCATACTCATTCATGAAACATTGGTACCACCATGACAATATCTGAGAAACACTAGCAACACATTTTTAAAACCCTCTCCGAGGGATGTGTCGAGAAGGAGATATTGTGACACCTTATAAAACCATTTCCGAGGGATGTGACGTAAAGGAGATATGAGATATGTGGATTATATACGGGTTGATGAACCCCCATGGGTCCAGCGTTGGGAGGCTTCCCTCCGTAAGTGTATGTTGAGATTGTACGATAATCCTGGAGGTTGTGCAACGACCTCGTGCATCATCATCATCATCTTTATCATCATATACATTGCACTTACTTTATTGTGTTATGTTGTGTTTTATTGCCATATTAACTTGTTATCTATGTATTTATCATTTTTTCTTTTACCTGTAATTGATGATCTTGTATATGCATGTTCCCCTTGTTCTTCTTATATGTGATATAATACGTACTTTTATTTTATCTTGATGTGATGTTGCAATATATGTGAGATATATTAGAACTATTAGTGCAAGAGGTGTGGACTACCATAGTGGGACATTTTCTGATTGCAGGTGATGTACCCTTAGTGTATATTTTGTATGCTTTATTTATTACTTTGCATGGTTGGCCTATGATACCTAATGAGTACAAGTGGACCGTACTCATGCCTACCGCGCCTTTTTCGTGCAAGGTCTAGCTTGAGTGTGCCTCAGGTTGATTGACTCGGGAGATTATTAGAGCTTCCAAGGTAGCGGTTGGACATTCATACATCCGAAGTTCACCTCTATCTTTCTATAGTAGTTATGTCTTTATTAGTATTTGGAGACATATATTATTCGTTTGTGGTTATTTTTTCGATGTATTTGAATCTTGGATTGTATTAGTAGTTCTTAAACTATTTACACCTGGTTTTGGGCATGATTGGTATTTTGGATAAGTTCATTCTGCATTGTTATGATTACTTATATAGTATAGCTTCGTTCTAGAACCTTATCTTGGGATATTTCTGTCTTTTCCTCTTTTTGTATCGGTTTGGGTGATAGGCTTACTTGTCAAGGTGCGTCGTGACAAGTGCAATCATGACCCTCATTTTTGGGTCGTGACAGCCAAAATCTTGGGTGTTTCAACCTCCTTCGAAGTGGCATGTTATTATGTTGTAGGTTGTTACTTTCTTTACAGTGATACATTATTATGTCATAGATTATCACCTCTATGAAAGTAATACACTGTTATATTATGGATTATCACCTCTTTTAGAGTGGCATGCTATTATATTATAGATCATCAGCTCCTTCAGAGTGAAATGTTACTATGTTATGGACTGTCACCTCCTTCAGAGTGGCATGTCATTATTTTATAAACTATCACCTTCTTTAGAGTGACATATTATTATATAGATTGTACCTACTTCAGTGTGATATGTGATGTCCCCTAAAACTATACCCTCCAAGAAGATATACTACGGTCGATGTCAAATATAGTTACTCAACTAGGTTTGGGTACGATCCTACAGGGAATAGGTGGAATTCGTCTCTCGAACTTGCTGAAGTAGCCAAAAGTACTGAAAAGTAAATAGGGGGATTTTGTATAAAATAGTAACAAGTTGTGAATGTTTTTGGTTGTAGACAATCTGAGATGAACACTAGGACTATGTTCCCCCTGGCTTTCTAATTCCATAGGTTTCTCGTCCTCAATCCATCTATCTCATCTCACTACCACACATGCAGAATCTGACAATCTAGGTATCATCAACCGTCTTGTGAACAAATTGGTAAATCTCACTCTTTACTTTGTGTGTCTTAGGGTGTCACCTTCTTAACCCTTGTCCTGGATCCCAGTATAACTATCACCTTATGGGTCTTAAGTTATTAGACGAGGGTTGACGGCCTTGAATCACTATCGTAATCTTCTTTTCCCAATATTGAACTCCCTTTTAGGATAATCGAGAACACATGTGAGTTCTCAGTGTTGGACACCACTAAGAAAGCAATTAAACTGAAGAATCTCACAATACATGTGTAAAGAGTGATCTAGAAAAACCTCAGACTTCCCCGACTTTGTTATTCTTCCAGGGTTCCCACAACCCTAGCTAAAGGAATTAGTCGCTCATAGTTGCAAAACAACCCATTTAATTCAATAAAAAAAGCATAGAATCAATCTCACAACAATAAATAAAGAAACACAAATTCTCAAATTAATTAATCAACCAAAAACTAAGAACAAAGATTCCAAGATCAAAAGTCAATCTTAGAATCAAATATATATTTATGAATAGTATACGTGTGTAAACTCACTAAACAAATTAAGAAAATATCAAAAGAGTATTTATAAATTACATAGAAACCCTAGGAAGCTTTTCCATAACAAAAGAGGAAAATCAAGTCGGCAGCCACCTACAGTGCCACTTACGGGTCGTAAGTGGCCCCACATAGTTGGTCAATCTTTAAACTGTGCAGGATCTCTACTTGTGACCCCTTGTTTTGACACCTACGAGGTGTAGGTACTACCTACAGCCCTTAGTTGGTCCCCTCGTAGGTGCCAGTAAACTTCATCATTTGTAGCTTCTCAAAAATCCAACATTCTGATACCTACTCTGCAACCTACGACACATAGGTGACACCTACGCCATGTAGGTGCCAACGTAGGTTGTTCAAAACTCAGCTTTTAGCTTCTTTTCTTCTGTTTAAAACCTGATTTCCTGCAAAACACAACACAAAAACACATCATATCTAACTAAATAAACCTAAGTACCTGCATATTTCTCGGTTTTAAGCATCGAAAGTGCCATGAAACCATGGAACATCAATTTGTTACTATATTATAGATTTTCACCTTCTTTAGTGTGGAATACTAATACAATGTTTGCACAATTACCCTTACATTGCATTGCATTTGATACTAATAAGTTTAGTGCAGGTTATTAGCATAAATGTTGGATCATCACCCGTTCAAAGTGGCATGTTATATTCAATATAGATCGTCTACCTTTTAAAAAGACATGTTGGTCCATCACCCCATTCAATGTGACACAAAATTTTTAATATAGGTCATCTGCCTTTCAGTGAGACATGTTGGGACGTCACCCCATTCAATGTGGCACAAAAACATTTAAGATAGGTCGTTCGTCTTTTAATGAGACACGTTGGGATATCTTCCCATTAAAAGTGGCACAAAATATTCAAGATAGATCGTCCGCCTTTTACTAGTACGTGATGGGTTGTCACCCTATTTAAAGTGGCATGATATTTTAAAACAGGTTATGTAAATTGGTTCATCAACTATCTCTGTATAACACGTTCAAATGAGTTTGCACCAAATTATGTTTGTATCATGATACATTTATAACCAACCATTTTGCTCCAGATATTGCTGAGAGCATCTAAAAGAATGAAATTCTCAAATCAAAGTCATAGGCATGGATAACTCCAAAAAGGATGCAGTACAACATGGAACTTTTTCTTAACAACAAATTGGGACATAGTCCAAAGAGGGACATCAAACTCTTTGGACACGAGCTGAAGGGTGACTTCCATCACAATCAATCCACACCCCTATCAGAAGGTATGTGGGTATTTTTTAGGATGTTTTCAGATTCAGTTTCACCTCTGGGCATTTCTAAATTCGCACCAGAGGTATATTTTTTCTTCTTGAAATTTGGGTGACAACATACCTAGAGCTTTGGAAATAATGTCCAGGGACCTCTCAGTTACAGGTGTAAGGGGCCCTATATTCATAATTAAGATAATTACAAGCCTTTTTTCCATAAATCAATGTATTTGTCACTCCTTTCGAATGAAAAATCATCTAAAATAAAAGACTATATTTTCTACCAATCGAGTCAAACTACAAACAGTCTGATTTCTTGAGTCTCGGGGATATGTTGGTTGGGCTCTATGTTAAAAACTCGATCCATTCCATCCTTCTACCAATCCTCTTATTCCCTAACTTTCAGGTTTGACCAAAATTTGAAAATCAGTATAGCTTGTGAATTCTTTAAAAATCATGCTTAAAAATCAAGCCTTATGAACTACAAGTGGCATGAATTCTCATGCAACCCGAGATATATAGAAACTCGATGCTGGGGTCCATCCATATCTCCCTAAAACTCGTGCAAAAACCAACCTCTTTTGAGAAATGAATTTGTGGTCAGACATAATTAGGAACGTCAAACTCTCTTTACCCAGGGTTACTTTCATTCACCTACCCAAAGTGAGGGGGCAGTTGTTGACACCTAATTTTGGTTCTCCATGACTACATTTGATTTTGAGTTTTTTCAGTTTTAAATAAAATCAAAATATTTATTTTATCAGATAAATGCTTTCTAAAATATTCATTTGGAAAAATTTGTCTTTTAAGTAATGAATTATATCATATTCACGTATACAAGATCGTATAATTTTGATTGCTTAAATGATTATTTCATCAAAAATTAGATTTTAATGAAGAAATATCTCCAAAATTAATTCAAATGGGTAATATCTTGATTCAAAATATAATTGATTCTTGAAAATAATTTATTTGAAAAATATTTATTTGATTTTATTAAACCAAGAAATCGAGATTAAATCAATTGTTAATCAAATTGCGATTTAATTTAGCTAAACTAATTAAATTTGGTCATAATTGAAATTAAATCGGCCAAAATTACAATTCAATGGGCCAATTAATTTTCAATGTGGTCAAAAATTAAATGAGATTGACGAAATCCTAGTCTAATTGGGGTTATCTTTTAAATAACCCCAAAATCCTAAATCTACCCTTACCAACCCAATAGCCCCAAGCATAACAATAATAACAACAACCCAAATCTGCGGCCCACAATTACTTCACTAATTGCCCGTCAGCTGCCCAGCCCACCAAATCTATAACTGCCCAAGCTCAAAAATGCCTGACCCGCTCCAGTCCAGCTGCACAGCCAATTTAGCCTCGTTGCCCTTTCCTCATCAGCAACACAATAATGTCGACAATAATGTATAACACTAATAAACCAGCGACTCAACAACAGCTGATGCAATGGGAAAACAACAATTATGCCAGCCGATATTAGCAACAGCAACCCACAAACCGACCCGTCAAACAATCCAGTGACAATAACTTCATTCAACGGTGACAATAGCAAAAACCCAAAAATACCCAAAATTCAAATTTCAAAATTTTTGTACAAGTAGTATGATTCCAGATCCCTCCATAAACTTTATCCCTAGGCTAAATTCCTAAAATACCCCTAAAATTCCCATATCCCATACCGGAGAGTCTTGAAAATTGATCCTTATCCATTTATATAAATACCCACTATTTTGAGGGGAAAATGAGAGAGTTTAAAGGATTAATTAGCTGAGAACATCAATTAAAAGGAATTTATCTAAAATTAAAAAAAATTGGGCTAAATCCTTGTAAGATTGTTGGGCTTAGGAGTTAGGCTAGAGAATTTAGTTTCAAGTTTCGTTGGTCCGAAGAGAATCGGACAAGCTTGAAGTGCCCGTTTGCTGCTCCATAAAAGGTAAACACACCTTTCCTTTTTCCAATTCTTTAGTTAACACTTCTTCTTCTTCTTTGTTATGAGTACCGTTTTCTGTAATTGTAGTTATGGAAGGATTGTGTGTTGTAGATTTGAAGACCATAGAATTTTTGTGATTGATGTATTATTTTGTTGAGCCAATTCTGGACATAGTCGTTTAATTCTCTATTTTTCCTTGTATTTATTGTTTTAGCTTTCTTTTATTTATGATTTTGTATTGATTTTTCTTGATATTGATAAAGATTTGGGATTAGGAATTGATTAAAGCTAAGTGTGGTTGGTGATATATTGGTTGCTACTTGCATTATTTAAGTTAATTTCTACACTGTGAAGGCAAATTCGAATTAAAAACAGCCTATATTGCTACTTGGGTTTGAGATGAAGCATTTATTTGACTGAATCATTGTTTGCTTAAGTCCAAATAAGAGCTCGCTTTAGTTATTAATTGTGGTTAATCTCCAAATAGGACGTAATAAAGCTGTCTTTTTTAAATTATTTGCTTTGTTTCAATAAAGATTTGCAGAACACGATTATCTTCCTTTTTTCTCCCTTTTTGTTATATCGATTTAGCAAAAAATCAGTGGATAAATTGTGAGATGATATTCCTCAACCCCAATCAGTCCTTTACTTTAAAAATCATTTTTCTAGTTTGTTCACGCAGTCATGTCTGTTTGGGATGCAATTTCATTTGAATTCTATTGGTTGTTCATGTCTGTAACTTTCTTTTTTATAGCTCAAAATACTTTTAGTTGTTCATTTTATCTTATATACTTAAGGTATTCACATATTCATATAGGAGAAAAATATTTGACTACTGTTAAATAATTGTAGATCTATTTAAAGAATTTTATATGATTGTTGTGTGGTTATTTCATATAATTAGTTACTCTTGATTTGTCTTTGAGGTTAACTTGGTTGAGAAACAATAAGTTAGTCAATATGATTTTGTTGAGGTTACCTTCACTAAAAATTTTGCTGCTTTGGAAAGTTTCTCTTTGAGTAGTTAATTGGTAGTTATTTCGAGTCAGATTCGGCCTTATAATGTTTGGTTTTGGATAAAATCACATAAGTGTTTGAATTTAAATTTTATTAGCATCAATCTTATTATATTATTCTTACTAATTTTTCTTTCTTTTCTTTCTTTTACATGAACTCTCTTGAATGAATCCCTTTTGCATATTCTGACGGGCCAACGAAGCCCAATATCATCAAATCGTGTTTCAAGACCCAAAATAGGTAGAAAATTAAAAGTCGAAGAAATATGTAGCAAAACACTACATTTGGGATGCTAATATATAAGGTTGAAGACATGGGTGGTGGAAAAATAGAAATAGGCAAGAGGCCTATAAAAAATCGAGGAATAAAGTCAGACAGGTCCAAACGAGTTCAAAACTCATTTTTTCTCAACTTTCTTTATGTATTTATTTATTTATCTATCTATCTATTTTATTTATTTGCTTGTAATTAATTTAATTATTTATTTAATTAATCTAGATGAATTCCTGGGGAGAAATTCTATTTTTAGATTCGTTCACTTTATTTTTGATTAAACATCTTAAATCCACATTTAAGAAGTTGGGTTAATTTTAGCCTAAAATCTTAATCCAAATAAAATCATTAAAGTTAGAATTATTTTGAAACTTTGATGTTTAGTTTATTTTTTTAATTCGAATAAATTAAATGGATTAGTATCAAATAAATTCTATTTATTTGAAATAATATTTTCAAATAAATTCAAGATCTTTTAAAATAAGATTTTTTCAAGTAACTTAAAGAATTTTTGAAATTAGCCAAACAAGTTTAATCCGTCGAGAACCACACTTTGCGGATTTTTGAAAGTGCCTAACAACTTCTTTCGAATTTACTTGAACCCTTACCCAGACTCTGGTTATTCTTTTGGATAAATTACACAAATCTTATACTTAAGAGACTATATTACCTAAAATTCCTTACTTTTTAAAAATTTACATAAAATCTCATTTTTCAACTTTACTCTTGATACATATCAACAAAACCCACATCCAATTCTTACTCCACCATTAACTCATTCAAGATTTCCTTCCCTAAAATACCTCCCTAATTATCAACAATTAAATCATCTTCCTTCCTAATTTTTTCTCTTCCATTAATGCTTAAATCATCTTCCTTCCTGATTTTTTCTCCTCCATTAATGCCTGCAACTTTTTTTTTCCTCTCCTAAAATCTCTCTCATTTTTTTTAAAAAATCTATTGATACATATATAAATTTATTTAGTTATTCATACATATTTATTTTTTTAATGGTGATTCATATGAATGATAAATATGATATCATTATATGGGTATTATAGTGATTCATACGCTAGATACATTTTGTATGATTTTAACGGGTGATACATATTGTATTATGGTGATTCATATGGTAGATACAATTATTGGGTGATTCATATGATATTAATGGGTGATATATATGGTATTATGGTGATTAATATGGTATATACAATTATTTATTTCAATTATTGGGTGATTCATATATTGGTATTATGGTGATTCATATGGTAGATACAATTATTTATTTCAATTATTGAGTGATTCATATGATATTAATGGGTGATATATATGGTATTATGGTGATTCATATGGTAGATATAATTATTTAGTTCAATTATTAGGTGACTCATATGTTATTAATGAAAGGTAATGGTGTAGTCAGCGTAGAAAACAAAAGTAATAATATTTAAAAAAGGACTAAAAGCAGAATTGAAACATAATTAAAATTAAATCTAAAAAAGAGAAGACTAAAATTAAAGACGAAATTAAAGACGAAAAAAGAGAAAAAATACCAAAAAAATATATCTTTCATAATTAAAGACGAAAAAGAGAAATATAATTAAAACGCCTAAATTAAATCTAAAATAAAAGAGAAAAATTAGATATTTTTCCTTAATTAAAAGAATAAATGAATAAAAGAGAATCTATTATTTTCTTAAATAAATATCTTGTTAGTTTCAAATGTATCACTTTTTTATATGTATCACCATATAACATATGTATCACCATTTCAAAAAATTGGGATAAAATGTAATTAACAAAATAGTCGGGATTTTATGTAATATCACTTAAAGATTCAGAGATTTATGTAAGCTACCCTATTTTTTTAACAAAAGGTTTTTCTTTCAAAACTATATTTGTTTAAATGGTTTTTTTAATTTCCTAAAAATTAAGTGGCGACTCTATTTTTCTCTAAATTATTTCTTTGAATCAAATCAAATAGACTTTTTTTGCTATGAAGTTATGAAGCATTTTTGACTTTTCAAAAACAAATCGTAACACCATGATGCATAAATATGGATTCTCTGAAGTAAATTGAGACGTATGTTGGTTTTACTAACATAAAGGGGGGATAAGCTACTAAGAAATATGTTGTGAATTATCATCAATATGATCCTCAATCAAAAGATAATCCAAGTTCAAACGCTAGGAGCATTTGTTGACACAAAATTGATCTCATATTAAGTTGTAAATGCTTCAATTGGATACCCTTAAAGGACAAAGTCTACTACATGCATGAGGAATGGTAGATCAATCAATTCTAAAAGCAATAATTCTTGCAAAAAAAGGGAGCAAATGATCATAGTAAGGAGGTAATGTGTTCTTGAAGAGCCTACAACATAACACCTCATAAAAACGTTTAAGAGATTCAAGTACTTGAAAATAATTAAGTGATGGGATCTCAAAATATTATGTCACATTGCAAATCGATACAAAATGATAGATCGTCGGTGATATCTTTAATACAACATGGTGCAATATCATAAAAGATTATGAGGATATGAATTCTACGTTTATTTCTGCATGCTAATATAGAAATATTTATGAAGTGACATGGAAGAATGCATCTTGGTAAGCATAAAACTTATGTAATTTGTAATCCTAACACTAGAAGATGTCACGCGTGAAATGCTGAATATTGCACTTGATAAAATCTATACAAAAAATTTTAAAGATTCAAAATGCTTGAAGCATACAGAAGTTTCTGGAAAACTTGTTTATAATCCTTATAAGGTATAAATTGATGATTCAAATATTATTGTAACTTTGGAGAGTTTTCAAAGGTGATTGACTATATGTTGATCAAAAGTTGAAATGAGAAACATGCAGAATTGGATTGGTCATGAAGTATCATATCTTGTGCAATAGATGTGTTTATACATCTTTCTATAACTATGAGCATGATAATGTTTTACTCTAATATTGATATACTGAAATAAGATTATCAGCACATTGCAAAGAAAAGTCATTGTATGAATGTGTTTATCCTAATGAATTTTGTCAAGTTTTTGAATACATAGGATATGTTTAATATATACATATTATTTATTTCCATGGATGTCATACCATATTATTTTACATTATACTCTAATCATGTTGAGATAATAACTATTCATGAAGCAAGTCGAGAAGCATGCATTGCCCAACTAAATGGAAAGTTCATAAAGGGAGATATAATGAAGCATATTTGTCAAAAACTTTTCTACATACATTCTGATACCCCTTAAAATTACGATCATTTTATTTTTAACCTTCCTGCATGCGTACTATCGATTTTTGACTTGAATTATGTTTAGGGATATTAAAAGGGTAATTTAGAAAAGTTTTGAAATTTTTAAAATGGGTTTGTGCTCATTTTGGGACTCTAAGGCAGTGAGGGTCTACGATATTAGCGTGAACAAGTATGGGTTGGTTTGTTTATTTTGGATTCTTAGAACTTTCATTTGATATATTTTCTTTTATTACTATCTTGATTGGCTTTCATTTTATTGTTATTATTGTGCTCTTGAGGTTAGGTTAAGGGGGTGGTTTCCGATCCATGGTGGGCTTGAGATACCTGTCACGGTCATGCCCTGGTTTGGGTCGTGACAAGCTTGGTATCAGAGACAAGTTTAGAGTCGTTGTGTATCCACAAAGTCGTGTTGATTTAAGTTATTTTAAGGGTGTGTAGTGCACCACACTTATAAGATGGAGGCTACGAGGCATTTAGAAATATTTTTCTTTCTTGTGTTCTATTTCGAGCTATAGAGTCTAGTGTTATGAAACTTCTATAACTTTTGTCTTCCTCGCATTTTAGATCATGCCTCTCTAAAGATCTGATGTTCATAGAAAATCTTCTAGAAACTCTGCCCCACCTGAGGACAACATGGAGGGGACTCTCCCTATGTATGGAGTGCAGACCCTATCCAGGATCCCTGCTCCTGACTGTGTTGCCCCACATGGAGTTCCACCAATCCTTAGTAGTCCTCCTAGGGCTTTATAGGCTGGTGATATTTATGATCAGCTGCCTCAAGGAGTTATCTCTAATGTAGAGTCCCATCAATCTATTCATATGCTTACTTAGTTGATGGCATCGTAGTCTCGTCAATCTGACCGTGTTGGTTTTGTTTCTCATTCATCTGAGGTCACTCGGTTTGGACAGTTTATGAGGCTAAATTCCTCAACCTTTATAGGCTCTAAGGTTGAAGAGGATCCACAGGGGTTCATTGATGAGATAGAGAAGATCTTTAGAATAATACATGTTAATAATGTTGAGGGTGTGGAGTTTGCTGCTTATTAGCTAAAAGATGTAGCTTATCAGTAGTATGAGGAGTGGGATGCTACGAGAGGTGATGATGCTGAGCAGGCGGTGTGGGATAACTTTTTTTGTGCCTTTTTTAATCACTTCTTTCCTCAAGAGTTGAGGAAAGCTAAGGCTGGAGATTTTGTGAATTTAAAGCAAAGAAATACGAGTGTGAAAGAGCAAGCTCTGGAATTTTAATAGTTGTCCCGTTATGCTCCTGAGATAGAATCTAACATGAGATCCAAGACGAGAAAGTTTTCTTCTGGTTTGTCCCATGACTTGGTATTGGAATGCAAGGTTGCAATGTTGAACAATGATATAGACATCTCCAGGTTGGTAGTTTATATACAGCAGGTAGAGGATGAAAACAAGAAATAAGCAGAGATGGGATATAGGTAGAAAAAGAAGTTTAGGTATTCAAAGCAGGGTGGGGGTTTGTACAATAGTGTAAAACATGGAAGAAAGTGGACTAAGAAGAAAAACTTGGGCAATTCTTATTCGTCTACTATTGTTCCTTATCCTAATCCTTCTGGTGATCATCGTTTTTAAGCTAGCAGTGGTCCTAGACACAAGTTCCCCAGTCTTAGTCTAGTGGATCTTATTTAGCCCCACCATATCCTCCTTGTCATTTTTGTGGGCACCTTCTCCATGGATATTGTGAAGAGGGGAGAAATAGGTGTTATAATTGTGGTCAGATGGGTCACATGCAATGAGATTGTCCTTCAGCCAGGGTTTCCACTGGGCTAATAAAATTTTGGTTTCCACATCTTCAGTTCTTACACCAAGGTTGCTACTACTAGTATCAACACTGGTCATAATTGTCTCTATGTACTTGCTACTCGCTAGGAATCTGAGGCATCTCCAGATGTGTTACTTGTATATTGCAACTCTTTTTCCATGATGTTTATTTTTTGCTTGATTTGTATTCTACCCTATCTTATGTGACCTCTTATGCGGTTGTGCATTTTGGTTTTGGTCCTAAAAGTATTTCTGATCCCTTTTCTGTTTCTACTCCGGTAGGTGATTCCATAGTTGCTAGAAAAAAACTATAAGGATTGTGTGGTGTCTATCTTCATAAAGAGACATTGGTGGATTTGATAGAGTTGGATATAGTGGATTTTGATGTTATCTTGGGGATGGATTGGCTTCATTCATGCTATGTTTCTCTAGATTATAGAACGCGAAAGGTCAATTTCCACTTTCCTAATGAACCGGTGATTGAATAGGAGGGGGTTCCTTAGTGCCCAAAGGGAAGTTTATTTCCTATATCAGATCTTAGAAATTGATTTCAAAAGGATGTTTGTATAATCTAGTTTAGGTTAAGGATTCTAATTCTGAAAGTCCTTCATTGCAATTTGTCCTTATGATTAATGAATTTTTTGAAGTATTTCCTAATGATCATTCTGAAATTCCCCCTGATAAAGAAATAGATTTTATGATTGATATTCTATCGGATACTCGTCCTATTTCTATTTCTCATTATAGAATGGTTCCGGCTGAATTAAAAGAGCTAAAGGAGCAATTAAAATATCTGCTTGATAAAGGGATCACTAATCCTAGTGTTTCCCTATGGGTTGCTCCTGTGTTTTTCGTGTAAAACAAGAATGCGTATCTGTTGAACCCTTGGGGGTTACACCACACAGTGAAAGACCAGATCCTTTAAGGCAATCACAGTCAATCAAATAATATAGTGCGGGAAAACTAAAGGCAGTGTAGAAAAGACTCAACCCACAATATTTAACGTGGAAACCCAGGAAGGGAAAAACCACGGCTTACCCTCACAAGCACCAAAGAAATCCACTATAATCAACCTCTTGATTACAGTCTAAATTTCAGCCTACCTCTAGGCTCCTTTCACTTATAGAAACTCTACTACAACCTCATCTTAGTAACTCTACCAAGGACTCTCTAGCTGATTAACTCTAATCAGCCTCACATTTAGGTAACTCTACCTAAGCACTCAGAAAAGAAACACTAACCTTATAGCAGGAGTAGTTCAATTACAAAGCAACACTCAAGAACACTCACTCACTCTTTAAGCATATTTCAAAGATAAGAACATGAGAAATGCTTGAGTAATCTTGGAATAAAGTTTTTGTTGCCTCACTTCACTCTTTGTATTTATGCAAAAAACCCACTTGATGAAGAGGCCTCTCTTTCCTTTTATAGCTCAGGAAAGATCATTGGACCAGCTGTCCTAATCAGTACAAAATGGCACCTGCAAGTTTGTTACACAAGATGACAAAATTATGTAGACTAAGCGTTCCAGATGTACTGTATCTTACACATCCAAGGACTTGGTCCCTTGCAGTTTAGTTATTCATTATCAAAACTACATATAACAATTTTCCCCTTTTTGATGATGACAAACTGACCATTCAACTTTTAGCATCAATGCACATTCATCATATTTAAGCAGTGTGATTACCACTTGAAAATGAATATTCCCCTTGTCATCGTGCCTCCTCCATCACCATCATGAAACAAAGGAACATAGTCCGTTGTTGTCAATTTCAACAAAAACCTTGATTTCTTTCCCCTATCATTATGCACCTAATTTTAGTGCATTTGCATACTTCTCCCTATCAGCATGTTTTAAATTCAAATCTGCAACTTAAATTTATCCCTACTATATGAACTCAATTGTATTACCCCTTTTGGCATCATTGAAAAGTGAGAACAAAAAAACAAGAGTAAATTAAGCACAAATTAGTTAATTCATGGCCACTGGGGGAACACTAGCATGAAGAACATCTTTAAAACAAATGACACAAATGAGGTACACAAAATAAGATTTATTCATTCACAAGAGTCAGTACCAGTTTAGTAAGCTATAATAATCACCATAAAAATAAATGTCTTTAAAAGCCATTATGAGAACCAGGATGTGAAACTGACACAAGGTTGATAAGCCAATGAGTATAACAGGGCTTAGGAGTAGGGAGGATTGGGAAAAGGACTTAAGCAGCAACTCCATTCTTGCATTATCAGCGATGTGAGTATCCAACAACTGGTTGGTAAGGTCATTCACCTCAGAGTTCAATGCTTGAACTTCACCAGTTAGTTCTGCCACTTTTATCTACAGTTTTACACTTTTATTTGCAAGTTCATCAATGGCATCTGGTCTCTCAGAGGATTTCTGATTCTATATGGCATTCCATGTTTCTCTTCCTTCTCACAAATTACCTTCTTCATGTGCTCTGGTAGTCTTCTTAACTCAACCTTAATTAGATATTTAATCAAGAAAAAATCAATACTAGAGGCATTTGTTCTCTTTCCTAACCTTGGTATCAGGACCTTATTGATGAACTCAAATACTGGTTGATTCTTATTTTTAAGAACTTTTTTTTGTTGCAGCTATCGATGTTCCTTCTATCTTTAATGCATTGATCATGAACTCGAATGAGAGTTGTTGTTTTACAACTATCCTCACACCTATTATAGGTACATCCAAGATCTTGCCACATAATTCTTCATCCAGATTGATAAGCTTTCCTTGCACCTGGGCATTCAGACTTAACCCATCTTCTGAGAATTCTATAGTGTAATAAAATTCCCTTACCTCATTTTCAAAAACCATTGGTGTTGGTTCATCCAATAGATATATCCATCCTTGGTGCCTGACATACTTTACCAACTTCCATCATTTTAGGATTTTCACATATCTTGGGATTAAAAGTTCTTTCAGACAGAGCCCTCAGAGTCATCAGCATTTTATTCCTTCTTTAACTAGCTATATCCTTCATCTCTTTCTTTGGTCTCATTACTTTCCTCTTATATTTTATTTGTAATTTTTCTATTCTTGGGACCAGGTCCCTCAGAATCCCTCCCCGCCCCCTTAAGGTGAAGTTTTTTATGGCTTTGGTTGCAAAGGATCAAGATATTTGATGAGGTCATATTCAATTTAATTTTTTGGAGTCTTATCTACTTTAAGGTTTTTAGCTGGGTTTAAGGAAGTAATAATGTCAGTTATTTGGCTTTATAAGAGAGTAAAAAGGACCATTTTGGTTTAGAGGAGGAAAAGAGTGATAAGTTGAGACTAAGAACAAGAAATTGACTGATTTAGCATTTTGAAGAGGTGATTTTTGTCATCAAAGAATATTCCTTTTGAAATGGCATATCTGATCCTAATAAGATCAACTCTTCATGTTACAAAGGAGTTAAAAGATTTTGTTTAGAGAAGAAAAAACACATGGCTTTCTTGAAAACATTTTATGATTATTAAATCATATAGTACCGATCCTAACCTAAGATATAAGACCATGTCCCTCTCCTCTTTGACTGAATCTTCAAATTTGTACAAGTCACATTTGTCCACTTTCAAAGTAGTTCCCATGGGTGTATACCTACAAGGGTATGGTACTGAGTTAGACTAATATGCACTTACTTTACCAAGGATACCTACACCTGAACATAGCCAATTTTGTGAAGAGACACTAATTCACATGTTAGGTTAGGTCAATTTGAATCACTACTTGCTTCAACTTTTTATCCTCAGCGCACCCGTTTTTTGGAATTATTAAGAGATCAGTCATTAGTAATGAGAACTAGGTGCAAGTCTTTGGTTCATTCATACTGTTTCAAGTTCCTTCTTTTGAGATGAATTCCTTTAGGACTAGGTCCTTGAGAATTCGAACATGACCATTTTTGTTGGTCCACTACTTGAGTTGGGATCAATAATTGTCATTTTGAATTAACATCATTCTCATCTGCACCTTTCAGCCTTGATGAGGAGGCCTCTCTTTACTTTTACAACTGAGGATAATTAAGGCTGAAATATTATTGGACCGCTGTCCTAATCAGTACAAAATGGCACCTGCAAGTCTGTTACACAAGATGACTAAACTGTGTAGACTACGCGTGCCAGCTACAATGTATCTTACATATCCAGGGACCTGGTCTCTTACAGTTTAGCTGTTTATCATCAAAACTGTATATAACAGTCTCTTTAGATGTCTATAGATTATCTCTAGTTAAATAAGATGACAGTGAAGAATAAGTACCCTCTTTCTAGGATTGATGACCTTTTTCGATCAACTTTGGGGTGCTAGATATTTCTCTAAGATTGATCTTCGCTCGGGCTAACATAATTTGAAAATTAGGGAGGTCAATATTCCCAAGACTGATTTCCAAACCCATTATGGTCATTATGAGTTCCTGGTTATGTTATTTGGGTTGATTAATGCTCTGGCTTCTTTCATGGATCTTATGAATCGGGTGTTCAGGTAGTTTTTTGACTTATTTATGGTATTTTTTATTGATGATATCTTGGTGTACTCTAAGAGTAAGGAATATCATGTCAATCACCTCTAAATTTTGTTGGAGACTCTTAAGGATCAAAAGTTGTATGCAAAATTTTCTAAGTATGAATTTTGGTTAAGTGTTGTGACTTTTTTGGGGCAGGTTGTTTCTAGTAAGGGGATCAAGGTGGATCTATAAAACGTTGAGGCAGTTAAAAACATCGCCTAGGCCCACGAATCCAACAAATATTAGGAGTTTCTTGGGCTTGGTTGGGTACTATAGGAGGTTTGTAGAGAACTTCTCTTTTATTATTGCTCCGTTGATAAGGCTTACTCAAAAAAAGGTTAAGTTCTTATGGTTCGATGCTTTTGAGGGTTTTTTTAAGAAGTTGAAGAATAATTTGATTTTTGTGCCAGTTTTGACCTTGCTCGAGGGTTCTGATAGTTTTGTTGTGTTTTGTGATACATCCCGTGTAGGACTGGGTTGTGACTTGATGCAGCATGGCAAGGTTATGGCCTATGCTTCTAGGCACTGAGAGGAATTATCTGACTCACAATTTAGAGTTGGTAGTTATGGTTTTTGCTTTCAAGATTTGGTGCCATTATTTATATGTGGTGTATGTGGATATCTATTTGGATCATAAGAGTTTGCAATATGTGTTCACTCAAAAGGGTTTGAATATCAGGCAGAGGCGATGGCTCAAATTGCTTGAGGATTATGGAATGAGTCTTCCTACCATCCGGGTAAAGTTGATATTGTTGTTGATGCTCTTAATAGGTTATCTACGGGGAGCTAATCCCATGTTAATGAGGAGAAAAGAGGATTAGTGAAGGATATTCATAGGTTGGCTAACTTGGGAGTTATTCTTTTGGACTCTAAGGATGGAGGAGTCATTGTTCAAGAAGTAGTTAAATCTTCTCTTGGTGCTAAGGTGAAGGAGAAGCAGGCTTTGGATGCCATAGTTATGTAGATTAAGTATGAGGTAGGTCAGCAAAAGATTATGGTTATTGAGATTGGGGGAGATGGAATCTTGAGGCATCAAAGTAGGTTGTGTGTTCCTGATGTTGATGGGTTACGGGAAAGGATTTTGACTGAGGATCATGATTCCAGATATATGATTCATCTGAGTGCAACAAATATGTATCGCCATTTGAAGTAAATCTACTGGTGGAATAACTTGAAGGGGTGTGGCAAATTTTTTTGTCAAATGCATGGTTTGTCAACAAGTTAAGGTTGAACACTTGAGACCTGGTGTCATGTCTTAAGAGATAGAGTTGCTTATGTGGAAGAGGGAGATGATCAATATAGATTTTATTACAGGTCTTATATAGTCTCGTAATTAGTATGATTCAATTTGGGTCATTGTAGATAGAATGACTAAGTCCGCTCACTTCTTGCCCATGAAGACTAACTACTCAGGAGATGATTATGCTAAGTTGTTCATTCAGGAGATTGTGAAGTTGAATGGTGTGCTAATGTCTATTATTTCAGCCCGAGGTACGCAATTTTCATGTCACTTCTGGCATTTGTTTCAGAAAGGTTTGGGTATTCAAGTGAACCTTAGTACTGTTTTCCACCCTCAAATGGATAGAAAAGTGGAGCATACTATTCAGACTTTAGAGGATATGCTAAGGTCCTGTGTTATTGATTTTAAGGGAAGTTGGGTGGATCATTTGCCTCTTATTAAGTTTGCATACAATAATATTTATTATTCTAG
Source organism: Capsicum pubescens (assembly GCA_030864215.1). Lineage (NCBI taxonomy): Eukaryota > Viridiplantae > Streptophyta > Magnoliopsida > Solanales > Solanaceae > Capsicum > Capsicum pubescens. The sequence continues at coordinate 189,313,636 of CM061538.1, read as the reverse complement.
CAAATGGCACTTTTTGAGGCTCTTTATGGTAGAAGGTGTAGGTCTTCTATTGGATGGTTTGAGGTTAGTGAGACTAGGTTGTTTGGTCCTGACTTATTTCACCAAACCATAGAGAAGGTTAAAGTGATTATAGAAAGACTTAAGACTACTCAGAGTCGCCAAAATTCTTATGTTGATGTAAGGAAAAGAGAATTGGAGTTTGAAGTAAGTGATTGGGTATTCTTGAAGGTGTCTCCTATGAAAGGAGTCATGAGATTTTGAAAGAAGGGGAAACTCAGTCCCTATTAAATTGGTATATACCAGATTGTAAGAAGAGTTAGGAATGTGGCATATGAGTCAGATTTGCCAGGGAGTTTGGGCTCTATTCATCCCGTGTTTTATGTGTCCATGCTGAAAAGTGTGTGGGTAATCCTTCCTTGATAGTGCTTATTGAGAATGTTGGTGTCACGGATTCCTTATCTTATGAGGACGTCCCAATTGAAATATTAGATAGGTAAGTTCATAGATTGAGAACCAAGGATATAGCTTCGGTGAAGGTTCATTAGAGAAACCAAAAGCTAGAAGAGGCTACATGGGAAGCTAAGGAAGATATAAAGGCCAAATACCTGTTCTTGTTCCCCATGTTGGTTGAAAGTTCTTAAGGTATGAGTTTCGTTTTCCTTTTGTCACTTTATGAGTTTGTCAATTGATTCTGGTGTATTCTTGCTATTCTCATGCTAAAAGTATCATAACTCATCATTCGGGGAGGAATGATCCTAAAGAGGGAATAATGTGAGACCCCTTAAAATTTTGATCATGTTATTTTTTACCTTCCCGCATGTGTAAAATCAATTTTTGACTTGAATTATGTTTAAAGATGCTAAAAGGGTAACTTAGGAAAGTTTTGGAATTTTTGGAAGGGGTTCGGGATCATTTTGGGACCCCAAGGCAGTGAGGGTCCGCGATAAGGTCGTGTCACGGAGGTTAACATCTGTGATGTTGGCGTGGCACGGAGGCTAACCTCTGCGATGTTGGCGTGCCACACCAATGTTTTAATTTTGTCTAGTTTTATTTTTTTTCACTTGAGGTAAGTGACTTTTGGTCTTTTTATCCCTTGTATAACTTATAAACATAAAAGGGGCTCCTTTTTTTTAGTTTTCAAAGATCAAACTTTACTTTATTCATCTTTAACTCTCCACCCAACAAAGCTCAAGGGTTTTTAAAGAAATCACTACTCCGGGCTTCAAACTTCAAATTGACTTTAATTTTTTATGTGTTTCAGGCATGTTTCTCTTTCCTAAAAATTAATTTTACATTGTGGCATTAATTAAAAGGATTTCATGTGATTTAAATTGTGGGTTTTGAAATTGGATTGAGGGATTTTGGTTATTACTGATTGAATTACTTGTCTCATGTTTTAAATTGATTATTCATTCTTTAAATTGATGTTTTTGGGACTGAATTGATACGTTGTTTAAATGGTTGGAATGGGGACATGAGTTTCCCCAAATTAGATAAAATTTGACTTGATAATTGTATTAACCCTAACTACCTTGTAAACTTGTTTTGAACATAAACAAATTACATGGTTTAACTTGCTTTTGAACCCAATGCATTGCATTAATTGATAAATGGATATAAAAATGGATTTGGAGGGCATTAGCGACCATGTATTGAATTTTAAATGGAACTTGATAGTCAATGTGGATATGTGCATTAGTTTGGCATGTTTAATTAAGCTTGCAAGCATATTGGTATGACGATACCAAGTGGTAAATGCCTTAATGAATGACTCATGGGTTAATTGTTGGAACTATGTGCAAAGTGATTTTAATTTAGGCTTAAAAGAAATTGTGTAGCTCACTGTGAAGGTGTAAGTCCTGGGAGGAGGAACACTGAAAACCATACTTTCCAGCGTTGGGGATCTATATGATTGTGTGCTTGCTACACATTTGATATATATATATATATATATATATATATGAAACGGCTATTGCCTATGGTGGCTTTAGTTTTTCCTCGATTTTTCCTCAGTTCGTGCTGCTAACATGCACTGGGACCCTTTCAGCAGGGGAGGGTTGAACCCATATAGCCCATGGGTGCCTTTAGGATGGAAAGAGCTACACAGTCCAGATTAATGATTTTAAACTCTCATGCTCATGACCCTTACCCTATCCCGGCATCATTTATATAGGTATATATGAATGTGTGCACGTGATTTTGTCTGATTTTGGACATGGCATTATGTTATCACTTTCACTGAGTTAAATGTCAGTGCTTATCCCACTGACCATCCTAGAACGCTTCATTGTTTCATGATGTAGGGTCTGAAGACTTTTCTGTTGCTCCTGTGCAGCGTTAGGTGGTTGAGCGCATCCGTTTAGTTGCTTTGAAGTGGTGATCCTCCATTCTTCTGAAGGTTTTGTCATTTCATTCGTCTCTCCTAATTTTCATAGTACTTTGGATTCTTTTTATCATAGTCGGGGGGGATGTCCGGACTTATTTGGTATTTTCAATTTTAGAGGTTTTTGTGGACCAATGTGGGTTAGTTTGTTGATTTTTTATTCTTAGAACTTTCATTTGAAATATCTTCTTTCATTACTATCTTGATTGGCTTCTGTTTTATTGTTATTATCGTGCTCTCGAGGTTAGGTCAAGGGGTGATCTCCGGTCCATGGTGGGCTTGAGATACTCGTCATGGACGGGCCCTGGTTCGAATCATGACATACATGAACTCCGAAGAATGGTGGCATCAACGTGTACAGATTCCTTCGAGTGATAATATGATTGATTCATTCACAAAGTCTCTATTTGTTGTAACTTTCAAGAAGATGCACAAGATTGGAATGTGAAGATTCAAGATTTTGAATTGATTTTTTCATTAGGGAGAGCCAATACGCGTTGTACTATTTTTTTTCTTTCAAGGTTTTGTCCCACTGGGCTTTCCTTGTAATATTTTTAATGAGGCAAGATGTGTAATATTAGAAATGTGTACTCTTTTCTTTCACCAGATTTTTCCATTGGTTTTTTTCTAATATAATTTTAACGAGACATATTATATATTAGACATTCAATGGGGAGAGTTAGAAATCTATATATTTATATTATAGTGAATATCTATTTGTATGTGTATTAGGAGAAAGGTTAGGAACCCTAACTTTGGGATAAAGTCAACTTCCGCTATATATAAAGGGGTTCTTTTTCTTATAATTCACCCCCTCATTCTTTAATACAATCACTCAAGAGAAATAAGAATTACTCTATCTTCACTCTCTTATTATTCTTATTCTTGCGATATTAGTTTATAACATTTTCACATATCTCCCTCATTGTACTGTATATTTTCACTACTCTATCTCTTTCTTTTTCTTTTGCATTTTATATTTTATATTTTTACAGCTTTCACCCTCTTTGTATTTTATATTTTTCTCTTTCTCATTTTTTTTGTATTTTATGTTTTGTAATTTTTTTGTATTTTATATTTTTTTCTTTGTCGTTTCTTTTTTCCTCGGTTATTATGTATTCATTTTTCCTTTCTCATTTTTTCTTTTCCATTTTTAATGTTTTTCTTTTTTTGTTTTTGTTTCTTTTTGCTCTTTGTAGTCTTTTTTGTATTTTTTTTTTTTTTTCCTTTTTTTGGTTTTTTGTCATTTTCCCCTTCTTTATTCCTTTTCCTGTTTCAATTTTTTGTATGTTCTTTTTTATTATTTTTTGGTTGTATGTTATATTTTATATTTTTTTGTGTCAAATTATATATTTTAAATAAATTTATTATTTGTATTTGAATATTTTACCGTGAATATATATAATTTATCATTTGTATACAAACAAGTATATGCATTAATTATATCTGTTTAGTATTTTGCCGTGAATATATCTAATTTATCTTTAGTATTTGTTTGTCAAATTTATCATTTGTATTTTTTATAAATAAGTATCATTTGTACGTGTATGGTTCAAGTTCTACAAACATGTATCATTTGATACAAACGTATGATTCAAGTTGTGTAATATTTGTATTTATATAATTTATTATCATGATCAAATGACACTTATCGAGGTTCAACCTTAATAAGTAAGTCGATCATCCAAACTGAAAAAGAAAAACATAAAATTGGCAATAACATACACCACGACGAGACTTCTAGAATGAAGTCAATCCAAACACAAAATATAATTAAAGCATAACATGAAAGAAATCCATAAAATTTAATTTTAAAATCTAGTGCCATAGTGTAAAAGCATCTGATTTAATATCTGAAAATAGAAAATACACATTTATCTCTCAATATTAAAATAAAAATAAATAGCGATAGATGAGGTCCAAATCAACCTCGAACTCTGGAGCAAATCAATGCCTCAGAATCTGGAACCTCGGCACAGAGTTAACTGCCACACAAGGTGCTCGTACTAAGATCTGCACCAAGAAAATATAGTAAGGGTGAGTACGATCCACTTGTACTTAGTAGGTATTATAGGGCCAATGACCAAAGCATAAAATTAGATAAGTAAAATACACTATGAGCACGTCACCTACAAGTACAAAAGTCCCAAACGGTAGCTCATACTATCTCCATTAGCAGTTCTAATATATATAAATACACAAAAAGGGAAACAATACAAATATGTATATGTATAATATATATATATATATATATATATAAAACACTAAATACTAGTCAAGGAAACTAGGAAAATCAAGCAAGATATGCATGTAGGTGCAATGCAATGCAATATGGATGAGATGAATAATGGAAGCCATCGCATGACTTTTTGAATAGACCCACTGAGCTCGCAGCTCTCAGGTAGGACCTAGGGGGGGTTCGCAACCCATATACCATATCTCAATCTCAATCTCAACTCACCTCTCCGACTAATAGTCAAGGAGAGCATGTTCATAAAAGTGTCTTATTTTATTTCAAAAAATAATGCTTCTTAGTGGTACCAGTATGTAACAACCTAAAAAATTGACGAAATATGTGAAATACATGTTTCTGTGTGATTTAACAATTTTACCCCTTCCCGTAGTTGCATTATGGTATTTTTGGATTATGTGGGTGATTTCCACGGTTCTCAAATACATTTTGGCACCATTTATGCAATATTGTAATTTTTAATGGGTTCGAGAACATTATTTTGGACTTATGTGGATATCTTTTGATTCGTGCGATGGATGGTTGAACAGAATGTGTCAACAGCTTTGGAATATTAATTTTAGGCCAGGTAGACCTTTGGATCGGGTCTCAATGCACCTGAGCTTATTTTGACTTGTTGGTCAGAAAGTTAAAAATTGGAAATATGGGTGTGAAACCCATATTTGATCGAAATAACCTCGGATGAAAAATACAACTATGCCAGTAGCTCCGAAATGTCAATTTGAGGATGTTAACATATTTGGCGTGATTTTACGACTTTTAAATCTCATTTCGACCCTCAGTTTAGAAAATTATAATTTCGGGTTTCTAGGGTCAACTCTATGAAAAATATTTTTTTTAAAATCTGACTCACCAACACATCCGAAACATCGAAGTTAGTGTGGTTGCATAGTTTGTTTGCATATATCGAACTCCGAACGGATCCCAAACACACCATCGAAGTCTGTTTGGACTTAGAAAAATTTGCACTATATTTTTCTGCAATATATAGAAGCTTTTGTACCTTTTTTGACCCATTTTATCCATTCTTTCACCTTGTCTCTTGAGAGTTAAACCATAAAATAGTGTGAAAGCTTAAAAGTGAAGCTTATGGGAGCTTGGGAAGCTAGCTTAATATCTATATCTTGATTTTTTTATGGATTTAAGGTGAGATTTCATCCTTTTCTACTCTAATTCCTTGATTAATTTCTCAATACCCCCTCTTAAGACTTGATTTTAAATAGCAATTTCACTCTTTTTTACTTGAATAATGTTTTAATCTTATAATTACTAGTTTTTCATCAATGTAACCTTCAAAAGAACTCCAATATTAATTTTAATGAGGATTTCAAAGATCTTACCCGGTAAAGCTTAAAATGGTTTTCTTCATTTTGAACTTCGGTTTTAACTCAATTTGACCTGGACTTTCAGCTGTAGGTTCCTAAAAATGTGAGGAACATGTTTTCAAAGTAAAGTTACGATTTTGCCCTTTTTTTGAAAGCCCATTCTGAGGGTCCGTTTTAACCCCGAATCAAAAGTAGGTAATATGTGTATCATTGATTTTTTTTATGTGTAGATTCTATATTTCTTGATTTTAGTTAATTTCAGGATCGTTCATAGAAATTAGGGTCATGGGTTCGAAGTCTAGCAGACCGATTTCGACATTCGAGGTAGATTATGGCTTAACTCTTCAGACTGGGCTGGGTAGTAACTGATGATACAAAATACATATTAAGGGTGGAAACTAATCATGAAAAATATCTATCTATGTGTTTTGACCGTGTGGGGGCCTATATGTGATATAATTATTGAAATTGTGATATTAAGTGATATGTATGACCGTGTGGGGTCCTATATGATGTTGATAGCCTTGAATACATTTGAATAATTGTATTGTCTTATTAAAAATATCTATTATGGTACCTTTGGTGTGTGTGTGTGTATATATATATATATATGTTCATACTTTTGGCATATGAAATATGTGGAAATTCATGAATGAATGGAAATAATAAATGGATATTGCCTCATGTGGTTATGGAAATATACCATTGTAGTTGGTTTAGGAAATAATGATTTTGATTGGTTGTGAGCATTATATCCTCATATCATACTCATTCATGAAACAAAATGGTACCACTGTGGCGACACTTGAAAAACACTGGCAATACCTTTTTATGACAAAAAATGTGACATCCTATAAAATCCTTCCTGAGGGATGTGCCGGAGAGGAGATATGGATATGGATATAGATATACATATGGGTTGACGAGCCCTCCATAGGTCCTACATCGGGAGAATTGCCTCTGTGGGTGTATACAGGGATTGTGCGACGATCTTGAAGGTTGTGCTATGGCCTTGTGCATTATCATCGTCGTCATCATCATCATCATATATAGTGCACTTGCTTTATTGTGTTTATATTGTGCTTGTATTTCCATATTGACTTGTCATCTATCTATTTGTTTTATATCTTGACTTGTTAATGTCTAATTATTCTATCTTTCTTTATTTGTACTTGATGATCTTGATTATACATGTTCCTCTTTTGTTCTACTTGTATGTGATATTGTGTATATTTGTAACCCAATCTGGTATATTTTTGTATTATGGGTGGATATTGTAGAACTGTTAGTATAAGTGGTGTGGGCTACCATTATGAAACATTTCTGACAATAGGTGACGTGCCCTTAGTGTATATTTTGTATGCTTTATTTACTACTTTTCTTGGTCGGCCTATGATACCTACTGAGTATAAGTAGACCGTACTCATGCCTATTGTTCCCTTTTGGTGCAGGTCCTAGCTCGAGTGTGACTCATTTTGCTTGACTTGGGCGATTGTTGGAGCTTCCAAGGTAGCGGTTGGACATTCATGCATTCATAGTTCACCTCTATCTTTCTATAGTAGTTATATTTTTATTAGTATTCGGAGACAGATGTTGACCTTATATGGATATTTCTGATGTATTTGACTCATGGTTTGTATTAGTAGTTCTTACACTATTGACTCAAGGTAGATGAAATTTCCCTAGTTGTTCATGTTAGAGTAGAATTATCATAGTAACTATTATTCTAAGTAGGATTGCCTTAGTTTTTCATGTTTGGGAAGGATTACTATCTTAGGGTTAATTATGGTTACTTGACATCTAGGAATGAACTTAGATACCTTAGCCTAGTCCGGGGTAGAAGTTTCCTTAGAGGATTTTTATGGATTAAAAGTAGGCCTCATTCGACCCACCTTAGGCCAAGACTTGTGATAACCTTGAAGTCTCATTTACGTATGATATATTCTTATTAATGGTAGGTGTTATGCTTGAGGAGGTTGAATATAATTATTGAGTATGTTAGTTGGATATTTAAGGATTGATGCTAATTTTTTAGTGTCGCTAATGATATTGCTCATATGTATGATTAAGGATATAACTTATAAATATGAGGTGTGACTTATACAAGCGATCATTGGTATGGCTACTTAATATGATTAATAATGTGGCCTATGGACATATTTAATGATATAGATACTGATGTAATTGAAAGGTATAGCTTATAGACAAGATACGGCTTATGTACTTAATATTGCTTATAAGTACGATATGACCTATAGATATGAAATGGCTCATACATATGGTATGACTTATATACATAAAATAGTTTATGGGTATGATATGACTTATAAAGATGATATGGCTTATGTATATACATATAATATGGCCTATGGGTATGATATGTCTTATATAGATGATATGGATTATATATATGCTAGGACTTATGGATATGCTATGGCTCATAGATGTGATGTTACTTATAGATATGATTGACGGCTTGTAGATATGATGGGTGACCTGTCGCTATTACTATAGGTATAAATTTGGATATGCTTAACAGTATTGCTTATGAATAGTAGTATCGATATAAATTCCAAATATGGCTAATAATATAGCCTATAGACGTAATTATGGATGAGACTTGTGGATATGATTCTTAGTTCGGTGTATAAAAATGAGTAAAGGGATAGGTTATAGCTATGATTTATTGGTATAACCTATTGAGTTTAGCTTATTGAAATGGCTCACTAGGATAGTTCAATGTTACGGTTTATAAAATATGAGTTTTGGTTTGAGTCTGATAATTGCTGATGGTTTTGCTGATATGAGTTCCAGTTCAAGTTTGGCAAAATTGATGAAAATATTGATGATGCATATGGGGTTCCGTTTTGAGTCTAGCATTATGAATTTTTTATGATATGATATGGTTATTCAGTTGTTAGTTTCCTTAATTGTACCCTCAAGCTTATGGGGACCTGCGTTGGGCTATTTACTTTTTCATACTTATTGACTAATGGAAGACAATCTTGTAGGTAATGGTATATTTTTATGTTATCATTCTCTTGTACATTTATTTATCTATGTACAACGGTGTCTGAGCTTATTTCCAGGTTCGTCATTCTTATCCTGACTTAGCTTATGTTATCTTGTATCTTATCATATTTATAGTATGATTTAGCTTAGTCGTACGATGATGCCTACTGAGTACCCATGGTTTTGGTACTTCTATTACACTTTTGTATCTTTTTAGTACAGATCCAAGTACTATTTGCTGCCACTGAATAGATATTCGTGCAGAGTTGATTTTGGAGATTGAGTGAACTCTTAGAGTCGGAGCTCCTTTTTTTCCTTCTATGTATCTATATCTAGTGTTTCATCTTCGAGATGGATTGTATTTGACTATTCAGTACTCGTAGTTTATTGTAGTAGCTCTTGTACCGACATTACTGAGTCTTAAAATATTTGTTGGTTTCCATCTATCTATTAGCCCTTTATGATTGTATTATTGCTATTTGAATCTTTAATTGTTAATTTTTCAACTTTTAGGACATTTTTCCACCAAGTTAGCTCATTGCACTCAGCTTCGGCTATGGTTTGACTCACCTACTAACGGAATAGGGTATATTTTATCATGACTTGTAAATCGGGTCGTGATAATTATTCTCTTATTCTATTATTGATTCAACTTCCAACTGAACATATGATACGGTTGTAGCATCAGTTATTATAGCCAAAGCTTCAGGTTGTGTAAAGATGACAATGTCTTGACAAAGACCAGATCCTTCTGTCTCTAAATCACCTTCCTCCACCTCTATATCATTCTTCTTGTCTACTCTATCACTTTATTTTGCACTAATTTCCTTTTCCCCTGATGATATCTTTTTATACTGTTACCAGGTGTAGTACATGTTATCTCTTAAAAGTTGTTGATAGAAACTTTCTTTGGTGATAAGAGGACTATTGAATTTATGTTATTGTCCTTTTCCCCTGATGAGTTCTTCTTGTTGTTGTTACCAGGTGTGTTACGTGTTTTTCTTGGAGAGTTGTTGTTGTTGGAGACTTTATTTGGTGATGGAGAGCGTTGTGACTTTAAATTGTTGTTGAATGCCTTTTTTACCTAATTTTGTTACTTACTTCATTATTATTGTCATGACTTGTTATATCTTTTTTTTTCTTGTTTTTGCTTCCTGTATAACATCAAAAGAGATAATGGTGTTGATGTTTTCCTTCTTTTCAATAGCCTTATCACTTATGGATTCACCTTTATTCTTTGTAAAATATCTATTTGTAGGGTTCCATCTACTCATCAGTAATGACCCTTTAAGTCATTTTCCATATTTATGCTTATCTTCACCATTTGAGCTTCTCTATAGCCGCCTCAAGTCATTTATGACTTACTGGGATAGACGATTCGGTTACCGGGTAGTTCGTTTGGTTTTTAGAGTCAATTCCCTATTTTAAAGTCTTTGTTGGTTCCAAATGGCCATCAGGCGAAAACTTTAGTGAAACAATCTCGGATACAAATTCTAACTGTCTTGGAAGATTCGAAATATCGATTTTAGTCTAGGTAGACCTTTTGTTTGGGTCCCAATGAACCCGATCTTATTTCAAACTATTGGTCAAAAATTTGAAAAATAGAAAGAATGGGTGTGGAACTCACATTTGATTGAAAAGACCTCGGATGAAAAATCCAACTTCGTCATCATATCGAAAACATTGAATTTAGGCTAGGGAGTCCCTTGTTTCAGGTCCCAAGGCTCCCAAACTTATTTTGGGCTATTGAGCAAATTTTATGAAAAGTGATGAAACTATAGGTGTGGGGCCCACTTTTTGCCTAAACAATCTCCTATGAAATTTTTAATGATTCCAATGGATTTGAAATGTGTTTTACGCTCAAAATTCACTATTGGATCATGTTATTCAGATTTTGGATAAGTTCCGAGGGTTAAAAACTTATTTTTGAGTTTGTTGTCATTTGGTGCAACCGCGATCGCAGCCATGAGTGTGCGATCGCGGGAGAACGATCGTCTCCCGTATGACTATGATAGCATTATCTTTTTACCTGTTGGGGCTATATAAAGGTCCCAAGGCGCATTTGGGGCATTTCTCCTTCACCATTTAAACCTAGAAACCCCAAAATGAGTGTAATAACTCAAAATCGGTCATGGGGGGTGACTTGGGAGCTTAATTATCATCTTGCATCGTGATTATCTTCAAGATTAAGGTAAGAATTCCTTGAATTAATGCTTGAATTTCTTAGTTTGGACCCGAAACCCCAATTTAGCTTAGGGCTTGATTTTATCCCAAAGTATGCGTAGTTTTCACCTATTCTTTGAGGGTTATGATTCCTTATTCATGTGTGAATAATGGTGATACGAGTATGATAGTGATTGTGGATCAATACGTAAAGAACTCGTGCTCGAGTGACTGGCCAACTAATGAAACAAGACAAGCTTTGGAGTGTTGACTCATTAAGGGCATTTTAGTAATTTTGTAATAAGTTGTAACCTAGGCTATAAATAGAACATATTAGGTAATTTTCTCATAACTTAGATGATATTTTGAGAGCTCTTTGAGAGTGTTCATACAAGTGTGGATATCACTTGTGACAAGTGTGGAATCACTTGTGTTGGTTGCTTGTTTTAAAACGTTGGTTGCTTGGGGATTCCGTTTCCTTGAGGTCACCGTAAGAACTTTATGTTATTTGTATGAATTATTGGGTCTTAGTGTTCAATATACACTTAGGTTCATAGTGTTTGTGCATTGTGTGTTAAGTTATCTATCATTCTATCTTATTATTGTTGTTGTGTTCATTCTTGGTTTTGGGTGTCCAAACCCGAGACCTTGTTGTGTCATTTTTGTTCTTGTTATTGTGTTGTAATCTTAGTTTGTGGCTCGCTGATTATAGGTGTTGAACACCTTAGAATCTTATTGTTATCGTGTGTGTATTGTTATTGTGTAGTGAATTCGAGAGGGGTCACCAAAAGAGGTCCTCGGTTCTTCAAATCATGGACTATTTTGGTGTGTGTTAGTGTCTTCCTTGTCGATCTTGTATCATTTGGTATCAAAGCATGGCTTGATTTTGTTTTCACAAGATCAATCTTGGGCTAGCTAGCTTAAAAATACAAAAAAAAGGAAAGTGTAGAAGTTGTTCTTGTTCTTGGCCGAGACATGTTTCTTTGTGGCTAGATCTTGTAGTCTTTTGTTTGTTTAGATTGTTTCTAGTGTTGGTTTCTTTCTCATCAACACTAAAGTGTCTAAATCTAAAGGTTTGAGCTTATGTTGTTGACCTTGTTGATGTAAATTGGAAGTTGGTCGTGTGTTGATATTGTTGATCTTGGTTGTGTGTTGCAATTGTTGTGGACTTGGAGGTGAATGTTGGTGGTGTTCTTGAGAAATTTTTGTTGAGATCTTGTTGTTCTTAACATCTTGGCATCTCTTAATCAATATAAAGTATAACATAGATCCAAAAAAGGTGTAAGATAAAGTTGAAAAGTTGTTAGTGAAGAGACTTGAACGCATCACTTCAAAGACTTGTCAACCACTTTTCCATATTTCAAGGACCTTGTTTTGTGGGAATAGTAAAGTCAAGTCTCACTTTTTAAGTTGGAATTTGAAAAAGTGTCCAAGACTTAAATTTTTCCACCAAAAGACAAACTCATCCATTTCAAATTGTATCAAGACAAAAGCTTTAAATTGGTGATTAAAAAAAAATTATGTGGGACCGCGACCAATTACGTGGCTGCCACATCATCATGTTTTATTGTTCACGTAACATAAGTAAGCTCGAATTTTTTGATTTCTTAGTTTCTAATCTTTATTTCTTAGTTGCATTTTGTTGATTCTATTGCTAATTAACAAACTAGTAATTGTCTACTAGGTTGTAAATTAGTTTTGGGTCCGTTTATTCGTGTCTACATTTCTTTGTGTGTTTTTATCTTTTTGAAAACTCATTGTAGACTTTTGACTCAAGTACGTACAAATTTATTTTGAGTCGTTGCAAACAAAATCCATTCCGACCTTAAGCCGCAAGGGGGACCAAGTAACTTCATTGGAGTAAAATCGGTGTACCAACACTTGTGAGACCAATTGAGTGATACTTGAAAAAGTGTGAGCTTGAGAGTTAGTGAGGGTGATTTTTGCTAACCTTAACTTGTTATTGTTTGTGTTTTGTTTAGTATTTCTTATTAGGTAAGATGGCTTCAGGTGAAGGTAGTCCAAGAGCCTCAAGAGAGGTAACCATGGATGCTTTGTTGGCGGCCATAATGAGCGTGAAACATGATCTTAGTGGTTGAATGGAGAGGATGGAGGAAAGGATGGACGGGATGGAGGGTTCCTTTTCAAGAAGAATGGATATATTGGAAGTTCATTTAGATTCCAACCATTCAAGTCCAAAACACTACCACTCCTCGACTAGTGGACATGCTACCACTCCGGATACATTTCCCCAATTTCTCAATCCACCTAGACCAACCCATGAACCCATCCACCAAGTCCCTACTTATCCAAAAAATCGAAGTCAAGTTCATCAAGAAGCTTCCCAAATCCGAGACCCCCTTGATATGCCGAGAGCACCACTAAACCAAAACCAACCAATCCAAATTGATGATGTGGAAGGTGAGGGTCTTTATGGAGGTGAGGGGTTAGATGAAGCAACTCTCTTTGCAAAATTTATGTGCAATAGAAAAAGAGCTTATGGCGGGGGACATAGAGGCCGGGGGGGAAGAGTTGGACCGGCTTCTTATGGTAGGGGCAACTTGGGACACCGACCTCATGTTCAAGAAGGTCTAGTGGACCAAGGAGGCAATATGGGTAGAGACACGGGCCTAAATTCCATTAAGATCACTCTTTCTTCTTTCAAATGGACTAGTGATCTATCTCTCTATCTTGATTGGGAGTTACAATGTAATCGGATTTTCTAACTCAACGAGTTAATTTCCCAAAAGAAAGCCGTACATGCCATTTCTTAATTTGAAGGTTATGCATCTACTTGGTGGGATACAAAGAGGTTGCAACGGGCAAGGAATGATAATCTTGACCTTCCAGATTGGGATGAATTGAAAGCTCTTATGAGAGAGAGATATGTCACGGAAAGATAAAAACAAGAACAACTAACAAAGCTCTACAACTTGAGGCAAGGAGATAGAAGTGTGGAGGAGTATTATGATGAGTTTCAAAACTTGATCCTACGTCTTGACATAGTCGAACCTCCAAATCATTGCCTATCTCATTTCAAGGGTGGCTTGTTCTATGAAGTTGTTTCTCAATTAATTGTCCACAAGTTTGACCAAATTAAGGACCTTGTAGAAGCGGCCATTGAAGTTGAAAGGAACAATCATGCTAAGAAGACCTTCGGGTGGGACAAGTCCTACAAGCCCTTAGATAAGAAGTCATTTGATAAAACCATCCAAAGGTATCCACAACTTGAAGGTACTAATTCTTCCACTCTTAATCCTAAGGGTATTATTTGTTTTAAATGTCAAGGTTGGGGTCATAAAGCTAGCGAGTGCCCAAACCGAAGGAACATTGTACTAGTAGAGGGTGATCCTTATTTTGTTGGGGATAAAGTGACCAAAAATGATGTTAGTGAAGGAACCCCTCAAGAGGATGACGGAGATGATGGTGAACCCGAGAGGGTGGTAGAAGAAGGGAAAGTTAATGTGCCTTACAGATTGATGAGGAGAACACCTCATGATGATTCTTGGGCCGAAGAAGGTGAGATCTTGATTCCACTTTGACCTCTTGATGATGAAGAACCCGAGAGTACACTATGGTCCTTGCTCCAAAGAAGTACACTTTTCTTTTGTCTTATTTCTTGTCACACTTAGGTGGATAGACAAGTATTTTTTTGTGTGCTTAGAAGGGTATCTTATTCCCCAAGTTCCCACGGCATATGCAGAATGGACACTCGTGGTTTGATATTTTTTTGTTGATTATGCTAACTTTAACCCTCATGTCAAAAGGTATATGTGTTCTTTTGTCTCCTCTATTATTTTGAAGGTTCGGATTCGAGGTTGAATCCTTTTTCAAGAAGGGGAGGATGATAGAGTACGATCATGATTGTGGATCAATACGTAAAGAACTCGTGCTCGGGTGACTGGCCAACTAATGGAACAAGACAAGCTTTGGAGTGTTGACTCGTTAAGGGCATTTTAGTCATTTTGTAATAAGTTGTAACCTAGGCTATAAATAGAACATATTAGGTCATTTTCTCATAACTTAGATGATATTTTGAGAGCTCTTTGAGAGTGTTCATACAAGTGTGGATATTACTTGTGACAAGTGTGGAATCACTTGTGTTGGTTGCTTGTTTTGAAACATTGGTTGCTTGGGGATTCCATTCCCTTGAGGTCACCGTAAGAACTTGATGTTTTTTGTATGAATTCTTGGGTCTTAGTGTTCAATATACACTTTGGTTCATAGTGTTTGTGCATTGTGTGTCAAGTTATCTATCATTCTATCTTATTACTGTTATTGTGTTCATTCTCGGTTTTGGGTGTCCAAACCCGAGACCTTGTTGTGTCATTTTTGTTTTTGTTATTGTGTTGTAATCTTAGTTTGTGGCTCCCTGATTATAGGTGTTGAACACCTTAGAATCTTGTTATTATCGTGCTTGTATTGTTATTGTGTAGTGAATCCGAGAGGGCTCACCAAAAGGGGTCCTCGGTTCTTCAAATCATGGACTATTTTGGTGTGTGTTAGTGTCTTCCTTGTCGATCTTGTATCAAATGGGTTGGTCTCGAAAACTCATTTTCCATATGTAGGACCCACTTGGGGTTTTGGTGTCATTTTTGGACCCAAAGCACAATAGTACAATATGGGTATCATTAGGCTTGTATTGATAAGTAGATTATGGTTTTGATAGTGTGATGGCATTTTGAGAATTGTAAAGTGAAGACGAGCATGTGATGCATGAAGCGAGGTTTTACGATTTGGCCTTAAGGTAGGCTCCTGTCCACTTTCCTTCATAGATGATGTATGATATGTATTGCATATGGATATAAATATTAGGATTAATTATGAGAAAAATAGCTTAGCCTTGATTATTGATGTTTTGGGAAATTGGATGAGGGTCTTAGACCCATAAGAGAGTATGTTTATAACCTTGTAGACTCTTATTGCCTTCTCCCTAGTTTAGATTAAATTATAGCATGGATTTGATATATTGCTATATTATGGATGTGGTTTTAGTGTTGGAAGCATGATTTGTATATTTCATCTTATTGGGCTAGTGTGGTATTCTTGGAATCGTAATTTGGGTAGAATTGACTTGAGTGCCCTTATTTCTAGTTGAAGTTCCTATCTTAGGCTTGTATGTAGCTTACTTGACATCTAGAAATTGAACTAGATATCTTATCCTAGTCTGGGGCATAGTGTACCTAATTAAGGAAATTGAGGTTTTAGAAGTGGGATTGTCCGACCCACTTAGGCCTAGATTTGTGTTAGTCATTATGGAATTAGTTGCAGATGTTAGACATAGTTGAGACTAGTAAATCTTAGTATAAGGTTACTTCGTGACTCGGTATACTGTAATGATGTTCCTCGGATTGTGACTTATGAGTTATAGCTATGTTGTTGCTTATAGAAATGATATGATAATGGGCCCATAGAGATGTCATTTTCTGTTAGACTTGATACTTGGCCTATAGAAATGTCATTTTCTCTTAGACTTGATATTTGGCCCATAGATGTGTTGTTTCCTCTTAGACATGGCGTTGGGTCCTTAGAGATCATTTTTCTCTTAGATGCAACTTCTTGTAGATATGATAGTTGGCCTAGAGAGGTGATATTCCTCATCATCGTGATGAATGACCTTTATATATAAAATGACTTGTAGCCATGTCATACTTATTGATATTATGCCTCCTATATGAGAGATGATTATACGTTTATTGATATTATACCTCATATATGCGACATGTCTCCTAGATGTGAGATGACTAGAAATGTGTTATGACTTATAAATATGATTATAGAGATAATTTTCGGATATGTATATGGGCCGAAATCCGTGATGATGATATTGTGGTTATTTCAGACATATTATTAGGTCGAAGGCCAATAGATGATATCGATTGGAAATTCAGAAAGTGTTTATCCTTGTAGAGGATGTGGTTACAGTTTAGGAATATATATATGTGTGTGTGTGTGTACGTGCGCGCGTATACACATCTCTCCATTATGGACGGAGGAAGGTGTGGTATGACGCTTATGATTTCACTGATTAAATACTGGTGATGGCATGCATAGATTCGATACATTCATGATTATTATATTGATTATTGATGTGATTCTAGCTAAAATGCGATCTTATGACTGTTCTTCCTAATTATGGTATAAGTTACGTGGTAACTAGTTGTCTATTCGGTGACTATAGTACTTGATGCTTAAAATTCTAAATATATTAGTTAATGAGACTTTCTTAGTAATATGGTAGCTAACTACTAGGGTTGATACGTGGCTAGGAAGATGGGTTTATCGATGGTAATGATATGTGTCTATTGATAACAAGTTATAATGTCGATTAGTTGTTAAGTAAGGATAATGCAGTTAACATTGCTAGGTGATAAAGAATGCTAGTGATAATGATGCCTAGTTAATAATGATGACTAGTTACTGATGTTGACTAGTTAATAACGAGGACTAGTTAATAATGAGGATTAGTTGGTAAATGATTATTAGATATTGATTGTTGTTAGTTAATAAAAGATGTTTAGTTGATATGATGAATAGTGAACAGATGGCGGTTATGATTTAATGGTGAACCTTGACCAGACATTAGGTTTGGCTAATTATTGATTAATGGTTAGTTTCTATTCCATGATTAATGATTATGTGAACAATCGGTTAGATTGATAACTAGAGATCATGTGATGACTAGTAAACTAGAGATACAATAATGAGTCTTGGCTAGTTCATAATAAGCAGATAGAGTATAATGATAAAATAGTTCACTTTGCGATATTATGATTATTGTTGCGAGTATATTGTCTTGAGTCTGTGCACCTATTATATACCTATATTTATGCATTGATGCCTGGCAAGGCCGTAGGATACTTTAATGATATATTGATGCTCGACAAGGCCGGAGGGTACTTTGATGATATATTGATGCCCAATAGGGCCAAAATATACTTTGACGATATATTGATTCCCGACAAGGTTGGAGGTTGATCATGATAATGATGGTTATGATGATGACACTTATGATGAGATTATTGATAGTGATTCTGTACCTTGCATCTATTCCTGCATGTGCATCGCCTATCACCAGTGTGCACCTATGTCTATCAGCTGGTATGGGACGGTTGCAAAAATATGGGTGAAAAATATGCCTTGTGTTGTTGTATGTTGATTGAACCTTTCGATCCTGGGGCGATGGGGGTACGCATAGGCTCGGCTAGGTATTTGGTTATCCGGAGTAGCCGATTATTCACGTTGTTATTGATATTGTTGTTATCATTGTTATGATCATTATTATGGCTAGCTTATGACAGATTTTTCTTTGATTCGGTATCGGATTTGAGGTATGTCTTTGTCCTCTCCTATCTTATGATTGTATTATTATGAATAATTATTTCATGTCTAGCCATATGGATTAGAAACCTCGAGTATGATAGTATTTAAATCCTAATTCTATTATCATGAGGTCTTAAAATGAGAATATGATGATATAGGTTATGCTTTGAGATGACCTCATGTTTATATGCATATATACCTATATATTTATCTAGCTATATGAAGTTACGATACTACCGTATATCCCATCCTTCGTTGTTCATGTTGTATAATCATTTCTTCACCTTGTATATTACTATATATATTTTTATTTCGCTCTTTATTCGTATATTGACCTGGTATATATGCTATAGCATTGACGTATATTGAATGTAGCTAGAATAGAATAGTTCACCCTGATACTTCCTTAGTTTTATTATTTTAGACTCTTGGACATGAACAGGATAGTTGTTCTTTATTATCTCATTGACTTGTCATATGATTTCTGGACTCTTGGGTGTAGTTTTCATGTTGTTTATATGATGTATATATCTGTTTTATCTTTGGAGGTCAGTTGGTAGTAGCCTACTGAGTATCATTCGTTTGGTACTCATACTACACTTCTGTAACCTGTAGATCATAGTACGGGTTATTACAGTTGATGTGTGCATCGTGCTGAGCAGTCCTTGTTCAGAGACTTAGAGTGAGCTCCTAACATTCGGAGAATTACTTATGTCTCTCTTATGTATTAGACTAGTATCAAAGTTGTATTAAGAGATAAGTTGTATCATTGTATTTCTCTTGATATTTCACTTTTGTACTCTTTTTATATTAGAAGCTCTTGTACTAATACCACCAGGTTTTGGGATTCTTCTATGTATTGATCTTTATTTCATATATTCCGCATTTTTTTCTTATAATATTGAGTAGTCCATTACTAGCCGTTCCGGACTACAGATTGGCTTGCCTACTGGTGGGTTATGGTAGGCGTCATCATGACTTGAGGTAATTGGGTCATGACATAATCACTGCCCTTTTATATCTCTTCTGATCTTTTTGATTTGTTACTACTGCATCTTCACGTGTATCTAACTCCTTCTGTAACTCTGGTTGAATGACTCTACAATCATCTTCTCTATGTCCTTGTACCTTGCACTTCTTATGGTAAGAGGGAAGGAAGTCATATTGTATCTTGACTTTCACTAATCTTTTCTCATGACTAACGTCATTTTCAATCTCCATCTAAACAATTGTGGTTTTTCTTCAAGTAGGTCCAGTTGTACCTTCATCCTAACACAACCAGGGCGTGTTTTGTCCGTATTAGCTAGATCCAAGTGTAAGGGCTTTTCAACAGCTGAAGCCAAAGAGAATAAGGCTTCTTTAATAGAGAATGTCGAGAGAAGATTTGAGAATATATCCAAGCAGTTGCTTTTTCAAAAATCGAGGATTGCCTTGGTTTAGAGCCATATATATGGATAATTAAACATTAACAAATATGTATGCCCATTTCATAATATAAATGTTGGTTGACCAAAATATTTTTTAAACATTGAACGATTTTTTTTAGGTATAACTACAAAAAAATACACGTAGCAAATATATATTGTAATTTTGTGATCAAAAAAATACATTACATTTTTTAGCCCAAAACTAGAATTTTGGCCATGGAATGAAAAATAACTTTTTTTGTGTGTAACATAAAAAAAAGCAGCAAAATTAAAAAATTAAATTGAACTAGCGTTTTAAAAAAAAATAAAAAAATGAGAAGTAACTAGCATGCAAAATAATCATTGGCTATAAAATGAAATTAATTTAGTGGTTGATTAGAGGAAATTAAATTATAGTGGCTATTTAGAGAAAATTATTTTTAGCGAGTGAACATTTTTGTCCTTTCCCCAAAACTTAATAGTTATGTTCTATCATATTTAGGCCTCTTACATTTATATCCTGTTATTGAACGATTTTGACTTCTAATTATAGAAGGTTCCTAGCAGATTTAAATTATTAAATCGCTAGTGTAATACTTATCCGTAGAGTCCAAATAATATAAACATTTTGTCGGTCAAATTAGTTAGTTACAGAATTAGAAGAAAACTTTAGGTGAAACAAAATTTAGACATAAGCACGAATTAGCCTAGGAATTTTCTGAATACCTTTCTTTGAATGCAGTTTAGTGAATTTTATAAATTACCTTGTACTAATACATTCATTTGTGTAATGAATTATAATAATTGATGTGATAATAATAGTTATACTAACAGCAGGAAGATTTAAAGTAAAAAGTTAAAATACCAATTAACCTTTATTGAATGACTTTTTAATCCTTCAAGCAAACCATAATGTTTTATAGAAAACTAGTGTGCGTACCTGCGCGATGCGCAAGTAATATTATTTTTAATCATTTCATACTGAAATATTTAGTAGAGGATATTAAATCATATTACCTCAAAAAAAAAAAAAAAAATCAACTATCATATTATTTGTAAAAAAAAAAAAAAATATGTCCCTCACCCCTACTCACCTCCACCTCCATCCTCCACCCACCACCAACCTTCACCCCACCCCTCAATTTTTTTTTTAAAAAGAAATTTTATCCCTCCCCCACCCATCACTATAACCAAATCTTTATAAAATTATGTTTCATGTTTATTTTTAATTATATTATTTTTACAATTTAAAGATATTAGATTGTTAATACTTTCTCCACTTCCTCCCCTCCCCCTCCCGCCCCACCATCAGATTTTTCTTTATTATATTATTTACAATTTAAAGATTTCAGATTGTAAAAAAAGAAAACTTACATTTTTGTTGCACCATTTTCCCATATCTTTTATGTAAAACTTATAAAGAGTAATACGTGTCTTATCTAATTACTTCATTATATTCTCAAAATTAGTTCAAATCCCCCTATTGCATTTAACGAAATTATTTTTTATGTTACACGTATAAGCAATTGAGTTTTCTTCTCTCTTGTCTCAAAATATAAAAAATACAATAGATAAGTCTTGTTATGCCAAAATAAATGAAAGATAGATTAAAATAATACTCAAAAATAATTTAATATATTAAAAGTGGTTATAATTTAAAGTTAATGTTAAACATTTTCACATCTAGAGATATATAATTTTTTTCTCATATTCTATTTTAAAATTTTATTCTTTTACTCAAGATTCAAAAAGATTAACTTGTCCTAAAAATCAAAAGAAATTTCATAATGCATATAAAATTCTTGAATATTATTTTTAATATGAATTTTAAAAGAAAAAGTAAAATTATAAATTTATTCTATGAAAAAGAATTTTAATGTGCGACCGTGTAGATCATATTTAATTATATTTTAAGCTACAATATTAAAAATTGAATTTATTTTAGACTATGATTTAATATTTTATTTTCTTCAATAAAAATTTTGAGTTTCTGTTTGTGTTTTAGTCATCACGACTTTTTTTAAAACTTTATTTATTAAAAATTTATATATATGTAATGTTATTTAGAGTATTACCTTCCTTTGCATCAAAAGATTTTCATCTTAAATTCAAATAGAAATAGATAATCTATCACAACTTAAATTTTATCTAACATTTAAAATTGTTTAAATCTGATTTGCATTTTTATATGGGAAAATTCACTGTAGATAAAAAAAAATAGAAAATAAGTATATAATACTAACTTAAATTGTGTACATATGTTAAATAATTCATTAAACAATGAATCTAAACATAATAAATTGAATGGTTGATGTCAAATTTCAAACTTGAACTCATTATATTTAAGTTTTAAATTCACCTCTGTTCAATATTTTAAAAGATGTGGGAAATAACCTATTATAATAGAGAAACGTTATAATTATGTGAAAAGTTTTTACAATAACAATGTGTATATGTATTATATAGGTTAAACTAAAAGGTATGAAAACAATAAAAGATAAGATAATCATATATTTCTCAAAAGTAAATAAGACTAATTAAATTGTATGTGTACTATCAAATCAACAAATATGACTTTCAAGAAAAAAATGTCTACATTTGATATCGTCGTTTGTAATTTACATGAATTAATCAAGAGCTAGAAAATAATGCATTATTTTTGCAATTTAGACTATCATTTCAATTAGTCTCGCGCTTACGCCAAATAAGATGTCATAAATTATTCTTTACTGAAACCTAATACCGTGAATAACATCAAATTTGATTGGTGTTTTGAATTTAGAATATTTTGTTATTAATCCTGAAATATGTAAAAAATCTCACAACATCATATTAAATAATTAAACCATCACATAAAATAGAAACACGCAAAATAATATGATCTTTTATATGATTAAAATAATTATATAAAAATAATAACAAAAGTTAGTATTTAAAAAGAGTCAACTTCACAATTAAAGGTGGTATTATTTTTCATTTACGCAATTAAATTTATTTTTTGCAGAAATCAAACAAACAAAAATATTACTCCCTCCGTTTCAAAAAGAATGACCTACTTTGACTTGATACAAAGTTTAAGAAAATAAAGAAGACTTTTGAATCTTGTTGTCTTAAATTAAAGTTGTGTCAAATGTACCAAAATGTCCTTTAATCTTGTGGTCCTAAACATGTCATGTGGAAAGTTGAAATTAAAGTATTGCAAAAAGAAAAAAGGGTCATTCTTTTTTAAACGGACTAAAAAGAAAAATAGGTCATTCTTTTTTAAATGGAGGGAGTACTTACTGTTATGGAATGAAGAAGACAAGAAAGAAAATTGAACAGAAACTTAATGAAAACTCTTGATTGAATCTTTTTCTTAATTCAAATAGAAGAGAACATCTCTATTTATAAGAAACTAAATAAAATAAATAAGGAAAATATGATATTTTTCTTATAACTATAAGACGAAATATTCTTTAATTAATAAACCCTAGACTTAAAAGGAAATAAATAATGTAAAATATTTTTAGACTAAAAAAGGAAAAATAAAAATATTCTACCATTAATGAAAATGACAAAATAGAAGAAAGGTAAATCTCAACATTCCCCCTCAAACTCAAGTTGGTGTATTCAACTTGAGTTTGAACACTTAATTATAAAAAATATATTTTTTCTTAATTTTGTTGCAGCAATCTAATAAAGTTGGTCTTCCTCATCTTCATGTTCTTCTTCCACATGTAGTGCTTTTGAATTATCTTGAGTGTCTTTGAACTTGCATACTTTTGTGACATGACCTTTTTGTTTGCAACTTCCACATAATGCATCAGATCTCCACCAGCAAAATTTTATGAGTGTGTTTTCTTTTTGTAATAATTGCAAGGTGGATAATCAACTTTTCTTTTTTGATGGTTCACATAAAAAATACTTTCAACAACTTTGTCTTCCCTGAAAACTCTTCTTTGCTCTTGTGCTTGAAGAGCGCTTATCAATTTAGCCAGAGAGATGACAGAGAGATCTTTAGACTCTTTCAAAGCGGAGATTTTGGACTCAAATCTCTCAGGAATAATCACCAGATTTTTTTCAACAATTCTATTGTCTTTAAAATCTTCGCCAAGCAACCTGATTCTATTGACAATTAAAGAAATTCTGTCAGAATACTTAGTAATTGTCTCACCTTCTTGCATCCTAAGAGATTCAAATTCTCTTTTCAAATTCATAATTTGATTTTGTCTACCTCGTTCACTTCCTTGATACTCCTTTTCAAGTTTTTTCCAAGCTTCTTTTGATGTTTCACATGCGATGATTTAAGAAAAGATTGAATCGACAACTGAATTTTGAATTACAATTTTTGCTTTATATCTTTTCGATTTCTCTTCTGAGTGAAGTTTGATTTCAGTAGCAGAAGGATTTGCAGGGAGTGGTTGTATGGGTTTTTCTTCCTTTACAACTTTCCACAAATCATAAGCTTCAAGATAAGATTTCATCTTAACTGTCCAAATTTGATAATTTTCACCAGTGAAGGTTTGTGGGGCATTGAAAGAGAGAGTATTGCTTGTCATGGTTTGAAAAACAAGATTTAAAATAATATGAGTTAAAAAAGATTAAAAATAGCCCTACATTAAAAATAAAAGTGAGGGTTAAAAATAATCTTACGTTAAAAATAAAAGTAAGATTAAAAGTAGGTTGAAAATAGGTATGGATTAAAAATGGTTGACAGTTTTGCTTCAATAAATTCACAAATCCATAAGGATCGATGAAGTCTCTGATACCACTGTTATGGAATGAAGAAGACAAGAAAGAAAATTGAACAAAAACTGAATGAAAACTCTTGATTGATTCTTTTTCTTGATTCAAATAGAAGAGTACATCTCGATTTATAAGAAACTAAATAAAATAAATAAGGAAAATATGATATTTTTCTTATAGCTATAAGACTAAATATTTTTTAATTAATAAACCCTAGACTTAAAAGGAAATAAATAATGTAAAATATTCTTAGACTAAAAAGGGAAAATAAAAACATTCTACCATTAATGAAAATGACAAAATAGAAGGAAGGTAAATCTCAACACTTACTTGTATTCAATCTTGAATATTGTGAAAATAAATTAGTCTCTAATAGCATCATCAGTCACCTGCATAAAAAATAAAAATGTTAAATTTTTAAGAATAAATCTAATGATCAATACACAGAGAAGGAGAAGGGAGTTTAAGATTATATATCATTGTAGGAGTGCGTGTGTATGTGATATATATATATATATACTAGTCAAGTGTACGTGTGTTGCACGTGTGCTTCATGTCAAGCCATAAATCGACATAAAATATATATAAAAAAATAATTTATTAAAAAATAACAATTAACTTTAAAGATCGAAGATAGACAGTTTTATGCATCCAGTCATGCATGAAGTGCTAGTATCTTGATCATCTCCTACGACATGAACTATCACAAAACAAATATAAAAAAAGGGCAGTACGGTGCACTAAAGCTACCGTTATGCGTGGTGTTCGGGGAAGGGTCCCACTACAAGGGTGTATCGTACGCAGACTTACCTTGCATTTTTGTCAGATGCTGTTTTTAAGACTTGAACCTGTGACCTCCTGGTAATCATCACAAAACAGATAATAACAGAAATACTAGATTATAATAGATCGGAATCTACAACAAAATAATATGATTAATCCTAAACCTTTACTTAAAAATTCTTCAAAGCCTGACCGACTATTTATATACCACATGTAAACTATACAACAAAATAATACAATAATTGAGATATCATAACAATATTATTAAATTATAATCTTTACAAAAAATTCATCAAAGCCTAATTAAATATTCATCTACCACCTGTATTAAGCAGAAAAAACTACAGATAGTAACAAAATAAAAACTACAGTAATTGATATATTAGAACGATATTATTAAACCTAATTTTAACACAAAAAATTTCTTAAAGTCCGACCAAACATTCATTATCGACAATATAAACTTGAACAGAATAGAAACTAAAATAAAATAATGTGATAATTCAGATATTAGATTGTAGATGTAGATTTGGATGTAGATATGAGATGTTAAGAAGTTAGAAATCTATTTCAACTCAAATTTCATTTTTATTCAAATTCAAATATCATATCAGTTTGTTATAAGAAGATCAGGATATTGATTGGATAAATATAAATATAAAAACAAAGAAAAAAAAGATCAAAATCTTTTAGTTGCTATTAAAGAAGAAAATATTTTATAAAAAGGGAATGCTCACATCCAATCAAACAACTGCTTTTCAATTCAAATTTTAAAGTAATTTTATCGGTGGGGTAATTTGAGGTGAGGGATGTGTATTACTTATTATTACTAGAATAGTGTACGTGTGTGGCACGTGTATCAAATATTTTTTTAAGAATAAACGTATATATAAAATATATTAGTTATGCGCGTGTTATCTTTAAACCGCTACAAAAAGGTAATTTCTTATACTATTTTTATGAACACATTAAACGTAAATTCAATTAATAAATCGCCTAACATCACAAGAATTATCAAAAAAAAATAATCATCTATGTAAACTCAATAAATCACCTAACATGCCTTTTATTTTTTCTATGCATCAATTTATCTAAAACAGAGATAAATCAAATTTAATACATATGTAAAACTCTTCAGTTAAAAGAAAATCAATGAGAATTCTTACCATTTTATACCCTTTAGTTCTTTAAGTACTTTCTAATAAGCAGCATGACAAAATACTATCTAAGAGGCAAAATACATTTAGGGGGAATAAAATCGATTTTATTATTGATTTTCAAATTGAAATAAAGAAATTGTGAGATAATTTTTTAATTAATTTTAAAACTCTAAATTTTAGGATCTGTGCTATAGTCAAATAAGGAAAGACTTAATAATAAAAAAAAGGTAGTTGATTTTAAAATTTAAAATATAAAGAATTTAAATAGTAAAAAACTGATTTTGTCTACTGAAAAGAATTTTAATGAAGGGCTAAAACTTTGAATCACTTGGAAAGACTTAATAATAAAAAATGAAGTTGATTTTAAAATTTTAAATATAAAGAATTTAAACAGTAAAAAGATGATTTTGTCTACTGAAAAGAATTTTAACAAAGGACAAAAACTTTGAATCACTTTTATAAAATGTAGTTGATTAAAGAGGAATTTAGTCATTATACTTACTTATTTCCTACTTCTAAAATAACGTTGTTTTTATGATGGATTATTTTTATTCTTACGATTCTATGTATTTGTACTTTATGTAAAATATAATTATAATGAGATGATTTAAATAACAAAAAAATATAATTTATTTTATAACATAAATTATAATAATTAATTTTAAAATTTTATATACATTTAAAATACTTTATATAAATTGGTAAATAGTGAGTAAAATTTACTATAATTTTACACCATAATTTAAAATTATATATAAACATGCATGTTTAAGAATAAAATGATAAAGTAACGCCCAAACCCGTTTCACCCCAAAAAAAAAATCCCAAACCAAGAAAAGGTCAATAATTAAAAAAGAAAGAAATAAATGAATTAGGAAAGTGAAGTCTAAACTCTAGAAGCTTGTTTTCTTCTCACTCTCTCATTTTGCAAATATTTTCTTTCTATTTGGAATATGAACCCTCGTGATGGAGAGGTGAAGATGGGTGCTTGGAGGACCAAGAAGAAACGTCCCTGGGAGATGATCATCAAGTTTCACCTGTAATTTCCTCTTCTTTCCCCTTTTCCTTCGTTTTTCATGTTTTAAGACGTTTGAAAAGTTGATTTTTTTAAACCCTTTTTGGTTTATATTTTCTATGTTTTGATTTTCTGAAAACCACTTTTTCTTTATATGTTCGAAATTTTGATTTTTTGTTACTCCTTTTGCTTTGCATGTTTGAAGATTTAATTTTTTAAAACTCATTTGCTTTAATTTCCTGTTTCAGGTATGATTTGCTTGATTTTTACATATAATATGTGTCAGGTATGCTTAATCTTATTAATTTTGAATGTCTTGATGTTTGCATGTCAGCTGAGATTCAAAATTGCACCAAACGACCCCTGAATGTCTCAATGGTGTGTTTATCGGAGGGAACGTGAGAAATTTTTTTCACTATGAAGAAGAGGGAAAGTGTTTTTATTGAATAAGAACAATGAATTGAGATTCAATTCCCCTCCTTTATTTCTTTAACTGGTTGTGTCCCTTGCTTCTTGAAGTATAGTAAAAGTTGTGAGATATGTCTATATATAGACTAATAAGAGAAGAAAATATGTACAAAAAATTTTGTTCTTTGTACATTGATATATGATTTGCTTCAGAAAATAAGTTTTATCTGAAGTGTTGAGGGTTATGTCGTGATTTGCAGGTTCATAAGGAGGCAAAAAAATTTTTATATCAAACTGGCATCAAGGTAGTTGTTTCCTATGGTGGTGCTCCTATAAACCAACAGATGTTATATTTCTTTTGTTTATTTGGTACTTCCGTCTTAATTTATTATTCATATTCTAGGAATGTGAACGTAGGCGTCTATTTATTTTCTTTGAAATATTTGTACCCTTTTTATATCTTGTTTTCTTATATTGTACTTTATGACATAGAATCCTACATTTTGTTTGCTTATTTTACAGAGAGGGGATATTGTGTCTATATCGCTTTGACTGACGTCTATTTATTTTATTTGAAATATTTGTACCATTTTTTATGTTTTTACGGCCCTTACGCTACTACCATTGTGATGTGAACAGTTCAAATTGGTTCATTGGTTCTCGATCTAGTGATATTTTTATGGTGATGGAAAAGAGAGCTGACTTTAATTTCCATCACAGCTGATTCATTCTGGTGCCTTGTATTTCATTACCTTGGTTGATGATTTCATTCTCGTAGGTTATGTCTATTTGATTTTTCTATAAAACTATACCAATTTTGTATCTTTCGTGATTTTGAAAATGGAACATTGCTCTTCAACCCATTTTCACATATTTCTACCTTATCAATAAATGGTCGAATCAGGTGTAGACTGTAAAGATCAATGAACTATTTTTCTTCTTGTTTTACCAGTTGACTAATGCTGGATATTATTTCTAATCTTGACTTATAA
The DNA here is from genome assembly GCA_030864215.1 of Capsicum pubescens. Classification (NCBI taxonomy): domain Eukaryota; kingdom Viridiplantae; phylum Streptophyta; class Magnoliopsida; order Solanales; family Solanaceae; genus Capsicum; species Capsicum pubescens. The sequence goes on along the minus strand of CM061538.1, from coordinate 189,284,690 downwards.
CTAAAACAAAGCAGAGTGGTGACCAAGGCATATATGGTATTTCATGGGTTGGCAATAGTAGAATTAGAGTCTTACTATGTAATGATACTTTTGTCATGACACACGTATGATATTTGGTTGGGGAAGAAGATATCTAGAGAAGTGTTTTAGTATGATTCTAAACCCAACCTGTGAGTCTTTCGGGAAGAAAGAAATAAGAGAGATTTTGAAGGGTCTAGAAATATTTTGTACATATGAGGAAGAGTCTTTTTTAAGTTTTGGTGCACCCAAAAGTTCATTGTGTATAAAAGATTGGATGATGTTCGTAGAGAATCATTCTTTACTTCTTGCCATATGCCTTGTAAACGCGAGTATGATTCTGAATTCCATCTTCAATATGTAGGATTTTTAATATTCATAAACTTGGTAGAAGAAGGTGATGTTTGGGACTTGGGATCATATTTAATGAACTAAAAGTTCTTCACGATAATTCAACAATACCTAATGCATCTAGGATGAATGAGTTGTTGGCTTCTAATCTACAAATTGAATCGGCTTGTACTTGATTATGTTTCTTTTAGACAATTTCGGTAACTTTCTTCTCATTCTCATTTCTTATCTTTAGCAGAAGAAGGATGAAAAAGAGTCTCATAAGAGCTGAAGTGAGAGTAAATGTCTATCATGCATGTCAAATGTATTGACATTATCTGCATCAGTCATCCCAAAATATTAGCAGAGAATGTGCAACTGTTTACCCTGCATCTGGCACATTCATACATGTCTCTAACCTGCTCAATTCTGATTTAAATCTCAAGTTTTTCATCTTAACTTGTGTAGCTAGTAGTTTCTGATCACACTTATGGTTCTTTCTTTAATTGCCCTTCCAGGCTTCCTACTTGAAACTTTACTTTTTCAAATCTTATAACTGAGAATGTCAATTTGCAGATTTTGGACGCATCGGAATAGGAATTTGTCATGATATAAGATTTCCTGAACTGGTAATGTTGTATAGTGCCAGAGGTATGATGGTTCACATATTTAAGTAGTTAGTAAACTTTTTGGACTATATGTTCTCCTTAATTGCACCATGATGTCTACAAAAAGCTTCTTAATATGAAATGAGGTGCTCAACTAATATGTTACCCTGGAGCATTCAACATGAGTACTGGAGTGGTAGCCCTATGGGAACTGGATCAAAGAACAAGGCAAGATGATTTTGTCTCATCTATTTGTGATTAATAGGGTTGTCCAATAAAGGTTTTATGAAGTTATTCATAAAATGTCATTAAAAAGTGGCGAATGCAGTTTCAACACACATAGAAATCATAGGAGAACTTCGGGAAGAGGCCCTTCCCCACCTCAATTAACCAGTACTTAACCCCTGTAGAAATTTTTCCCCTTGTGTTGGTTTGTCCTGATTCCTTATCCTGTTTTACAAATGTTAACACCTTCATACAGGAGATCTTATGGCTCATTTTAAGTTTTTAAGAACATAATCAATTATGAAAGAGTTGTATAAGATTTATTCCTCAAATAGGACCTTTTTTTAGTAGCATCTGAAGTGTGTTACTCTATAACAGAAACTCTTTTTTAGCAGAAGCAGCGTGCTTCACTTCGGATATTTCGCTCTAATTTTGTCTCTTATCTTTGGTGTAATAAATTTTTGTGTTGTATTACTATAACTGATTGTTGTTGCTTCCTTATTGCTCGTTCAACTTTGATTCTACAACTCTTGCTTCCAAGCACCGTTGATAAAAAATGTTATGCTGATCGATTCACCCTAGATAGAAAGATATGGAGATCAAGGATTAGGGTAGAAGGTTAGTAGGTAGTTGATTGTTGTCCAGTTCTCCTAAAATTGAAGCCTAGCTTAGATAAGGAGGCTCAAAGATAAGGAGCAAAGGAACAGCTGCATGGGAGATGGTCTTAGCTTATGTGTATTGTTTTATTCATTTGGTTTGGTTCTTTACTGATAACTCTTCATGAATTGAGAAAGAAGTTACACATTAAGACTTTGGAGGCAATCATATTCTACACAAGAATTTGTGACAGCACCATAATACTTCCTATTTTTCTTCTATTCACAAGCTTAATCTTGAAGTACTAAAAAATAAGAGTACAACGTGTGGTCTACATCTTAGTCTTATAACTGTATAAGGTAATTTTCTAACAAGGTTCCTACTTTAGATCTTTATGTTCCGTTTGTGAAGGGGGATGTTAAGTTCGCTGAGGTCCTCGAGAAGATGGGGGCAGAAGTTACATGGACAGAGAATAGCGTCATGGTTAAAGGACCTCCAAGGAACTCTTTCTGGAATGAAACATTTGTGTGCCATTGACGTGAACATGAACAAAATGCCAAATGTTGCCATGTTGATCAAGATATAATTCTTAACTGGTTGGGTCCTGGGAGACTATTCTTCAATATAAGAGCATTTCCCTGCATAATGGGTTAAAATTCTGTTAACCTGATTAAAATGTGCAAAGAGGTTTCCCTAGGTAGTTTATGGTGTCTGAGGAGAACGCTTCATACAAAGTAACCAAATCCATGTGCTATGTATTTGGGTGTGTTTGAAAGAAAATGAAGAGTTCCAACATTATATAAGGAAGTGCTAGTGTAAATTGTCGATATTTCATTGCATTAATTATTTTGTTTTTCTCACTTTTGACATTTCTGGATGTAATTTTAGTTGGGAGCAATAGTTGTAGAAGGGTCAAACTACTGCATAATCACCCCACCAAAAAAGTTAAACGTAACAGAGATTGATACATATGATGATTACAGAATGGCCATGGCTTTCTCTCTTGCTGCTTGTACAGATGTTCCAGTCACCATTAAGGACCCCGGTTGTACTCGCAAAACCTTCCCCAACTACTTTGATGTTCTCCAGCAGTAGAAAATAAAATATAGTGAACTAACATGACACATTAAGCTAAATTAAGCTTAGCAATTTAAGTTGGCATAACAAGTAATATTGTGTTTAAATTAACAATGTAAAAGAGAGAGATGATATAACGACCAAAAACCTAAAATTGTTGAAACTATGCTGAGACGAAAAACAATAAAAGATCGCATCTGTTTATAACAATGAACAATGAAAAAAATCTCAAGCGTTTATATAGAAGGACAACAATGAACAATGAAAACAAACTCAAGCGTTTATATAAAAGGACAACAATGAACAATGAAAAAAGCTCAAGCGTTTATATAGAAGGACAGAAAAAGCGTGGTTGAAAGAAACCAAGTAGGAATCAAATAGGAGTAAAAAACATAAACGGGTGAAGGAAAATATAAGGGAGAAAAGATAAATTTGGTAAAAATAAAAAACGGGTAAAGGAAAATTTTATTATATGGAAAATACGGGTAAGGGAAAATTTGGGTAAAGGAAAATTTTATTATATTTATTTTGTAGAATTTAACTGTAGGAAAAGGGGTAAAAGACGGTTTTGTCTAAAGAGGATTATTTTAATGAGGGGCAAAAAGTTCAATTCATTTTTCTAAAGGTCTTTAAACTTTTAATATATTATAGATTATTATTATTATTAAACCATTACTACTGTATACTGTCGCCCACTACTATTATTTTTTGTTCCTCTTATCACTAATACTACTATTACCATGCATTGCGGCTACTATTGCTTCTACACTATTTTTATTTATTATTATTATTATTATTATTATTATTATTATTATTAGGGGATCTTTCAAAAATAGCAACATTTTGCTATAAATCCACCTTCCATAGCTACATTTTACATAATTACCATTTATAGTCATTGTATTCGATTTATGTCCGCTGTATTCGATTTTGCAGATAGTATGTATTCATATAAAATATGAATACAGTCCCTATTTAGTCGCGTCAAAAATGAAATTCAATATTTTTAAAAAGAAAAAAAAATTAATCACACTTATCTCGTTGAACTGAATATTTTCTTGCTTAACACTACCATTATCTTTTTTTATTTTTTGTGTTTTCCCCTTTTTTTCTTCTTCTTTTTTCTATTTTTTCCTACTTTTATTTTTTTCATTTCTTTTTGTTTCTTTCTTTTTTTCTCTCTTTAATCTCTAACTTCTATTTCTCTTTCTTCTTTTCTTTTCTTCTTTGATTTTTTTTTATTTTCTTTTTTGTACTTCTTTTCTTTATTATTATTTTTTTTGTTCTATTTTACATTTTTTGTATTTTCAAATAATATGCCTAGTCGAGAACAAGTCATGGATGATAACGTAAATACCACAATTGTTTATTGTATTTGTAATCACACCGCCATTTATATTTTTATATTTATTGATACAGTTGTATTTGTATTTTAAAGTTTGTGCTTGTATTTATATTTTATAGTTCGCATTTGTATTTGAATTTAATAGTTTGCGCCATCATTTATATTTTATATAATTCACACTTGTATTTTAAAGAACTATTTTTTATTTATATTTTATAATTGATTGCATATTATATTGGATTATATTTATATTATGATTTTATTGTGTTTCTATATTTAGATTATATTTGGATTATACTTGTATTTGAATTCTATTTTCTTCCTTACTTTTTTATTTTTAAGAAATTATTTTCTATTTGTATTTGTAAGTTGATTGCATATTGTATTTAGTCATGACTATGTACAATTTATCATTTGTATTTGTATACAAACAAGTAAGTGCATTAATTGTATTTTCTTGATTCTAAAATATATAAATATGTAATGTATCATTTGATACAAATGTACTGTTTTGTATTTGTATATCAAAATTATCATTCATATTTGTAAATAAACAAATATCACTTGATACAAATACAATGACAAACAAATGAAACAAATAATTTTACAAATACAAATACAATATGTATTTGTATATTTGTATAAAAATTTGAGTTGCATTTATTTGTATCAATAAATACAACTCGTATCAATAAATACAAACAAGTATTCGTGGAAAGAAAATCAATCGTTCCTTTTCAATAATTAAAAAATATAAATAATAGTTCACACTTGTATTTATATATTATAGATCGCATTTGTATTTGTATTTTATAGTTCACACTTGTATTTATATGTTATAGTTAGCATTTGTATTTGTATTTTATAGTTCGCACTTGTATTTATATGTTATAGTTTGCATTTATATTTTATAGTTCACACTTGTATTTGTGTTTGTTAGTTCGTACAAATGAAAAGGAGAAAAATTAAAAAGAAAAAAAATAAAAAAAAACAAGGAGAAAAAATGAGAGAAAAATGAGAGAAAAAGGAGGAAGAATACAAAAAAAAAGGAGTAATAGAAAATAAGAAAAAATAAAAAGGAAAAAAATGAAGGAGAAAAAAATACAAAAAAAGAAGAAAAGGAAAAAGGAGAAAAATGAAAAGGAAAAAAAAAAGAAAAAGAAAAAAAATGAATAGAAAATAAAAATAAAAAATAAAGAGAAAACAACAAAAAAAGGAAAAGAAAAAAACTGAAGAAAAAAAATGAAAAAGTAAAAAAAAGAAGAGAATAATAGAAAATAGAAAAAGATAGAAAATACATGAGAAATGCTATGAATTGTAATTAGGAATAATTAATAGGCAAGAGGGGGCTATGGATTGTAATTAATTAAAAATCAGGCTTTAAGTGGTAATAAAAGCCCAATAATAGCTAATTCGGGTACTTTTTCCTTATTATTATTATTATTATCATCTTTTATTTAATACTTAGATAAATAATAAGATATATTTTATAATATTTAAATATTGAAAGAGATAAATTTATAAAAAAAAAAGTAACATTCATATATAATCTAAATATTATATATATAGATCATTATTATTAAAATATATATATATTTTGATTTCCCATCCGGTGTTTGGTGCCCGCATTGGAGCCCCGACTAATTCGAATCGCGCGTTGCAGGGCCCATTAAGGTGGCAGCGCTCCCAACAGAGTTTTCTCCATACCCCAGGGTCGAACCCTCGACTTCTGATTAAGGGTGGAGCAGCCCCATCCACTGCACCACAACCCATGTTGGTTATTAAAATATACTTCCTCCATCTCAAATTACCCGTTCCAAATTTTCTAATTTGATTTCCCATTTTACTTGCCTTTTTTCATTAATCAAGAAGAGACAAAATAAATTTCCATGTTTTACCCTTTGCATTAATTACTTTTTCTTCAAATTAAAATGTAAACATCATTTAATAGGGGTACTATGGTCAATGAGGCATGTTATTAATTATTTTTCTTAATCAATGTGTCATTTCAATTTGGGACGGGTAATTTGGGACGGAGGGAGTATTTTATAATATTGAAAGGGATAAGTTATGAATTGTTAGAGTTCATTTAGAACTCTTCAATATTAGGTTCTAGTTTTAAGTTAATGAATTTTATTATAAAATCTAATATTTTCAAATTTAAATATTTAAACATATGTAATCTTTTAATTCAAAATTTTTATTACAATACTTATAACATTTTCCTACAAAATGTCATATGGTTTTCTATTGTTCTGCCACTTGGCTTTTTGTCTTGCTTTTAGTTTTGTTTTTATGTATATACTAGTTACATGGGGCATTTAGTTAAAAGTGACAAAAGAGTTTGAAAATGAGGTGTAGGTGACTCAAGTTTTAATAATTGAGTGGAGGTGACAATTACTTTATTATGGATTAAGAAAGTTGAAAAAGTTTAAAAATAGCCCACAAGTTTTAAAATTTATACTTTGATTCAAATGTTAAACTAATATAACAGAAAACAGAGGAAAAAAGATATGTTTCTCTCTTTTCTCATCCGTTGTTGTTTTCTCTCTCTTCCCAATTTTTGTTGTTCATTATTGTTGCTGCTTTATTCATCATATTCTGCTTCATTATCATCATCTTCTACTTCATTATCATCTTCATATTCTTCTTGTCAACCATTGTTGTTGTTTTTACCGCTACTATTGCTACTTGACCAATTTTTTAAGTCAAATTTTGTTTCGTACATCACTTTCCACTTTGGCATTACTTCATAGGTGACTTTGGTAACTAAAATTATGATTTTTAGTTGAATTTGTCATCTAGGTAACTACTATTGTGTTGTTTTTTCAACAATAGATAGCACACGAATATGAATGCAATATATCACTCATCTGTTGCAATGGAAGACTCATATGTTAGATTCATGTTTATGGTTCTAGAGTGTCGTAACATGAATCGAACAGATGGGTCATCTATTACGATAGATGACTCCTCTGTTACAACAGATTATTCATTTATTGCAATAGAGTATTTATCTGTTGCAACAGATTAGTCACCTATTGTAATAGAACCTAACTCGATTCCAACAAATGCGTCATTTGTTGCAACAAGTAAGCCATCTCTCGCAACAGGTTAGTTATCTATTGCAACATGTCACTCATCTGTTGGAATCAACTTCAAAGGTTTTTAAGTACTGTAACATCTATCCCAATAGGCATTTTACCTATTGCAACAGATGGATAATCTGTTGCAACATATGATTCACCTCTTACAACAAATGACTCATCTGTTGGAATCAACTTCAGGAGCGTAACATGAACCCCAACAGGTGAGTAATCTATTGCAACTGATCACTGATATGTTGCAACATATTTTTCACATATTGCAATAAATTTTACATCTATTGGGGTTCATGTTACGACACTATGAAATCACTATTAATTTTATTATGATATCATTATTAACTTTTTTAACAAATGATTTTATTTAGGCACCACTAATGGAGGGATCAATAACAATAGGGGGATTGTCATAGTTAATGGATAGAGAAGAGCAATTTATATGTATGGCGTTTGAAGGAGGGTGAAATGCTAGAGACGATAGCTATGACAGTCCAAAGTAATATTTCGTATGATGATTTTGTGAGCTTAATCATCAGCTAGTGTGGACTGAATTATCAACCGGATGAACTCGTCATCAACTACATGCATAACTAGTTTGAAAAAATAGAGGGTACTACCTTTCAAGATAACCAATCAGGTTCTGTTGTGTGCTTATCTTAGTGATTCAGCTAGGTCAGTATTAAGGGTCTACGTGTTTGAAAAGACGAGAGGGAATAAGAACCAGAATGTAGAAAAAGAACAACAACAAGACATATTTGATGATAAGTTGGATGATTTGGACATGAATATTTTAGATGATGATCAAACACCTACACCCGTTGCTGCGAGCAATACAGTGGGCAGTTATTCTCAATCGACACAGTCTAGCAATCGTCAAGACGATGAGACCGGCCTTTACAAGGGAATGTCATTCAAGGATAAGAAAGAACTTCTACTTCTTTGTTTATTGCATGCTTGGAAAAAAATGTAGAGTAAATAAGGTGATTAATTCAAGAAAAGTCTTTTCCTACAGATGTGTTAAGCCGAACTGCAAGTGGAGGTTAAGGGTTGTGAAGTACTTAAGTTCTGACAGATTCATCATTCATGTTTATGAAAAGTATTACACATATGGTTCAGAGCACATTACAGGCTAAAATCCTTACGCCACAACAGAAGTTCTTGGTCAATATTACAAGAATCGATTCCCCAATGGTAAAGGCCCTTCTACAAGGGAGATGGCCAATCAACTCCTTATGAAATTGGGTGTCACGGTCAGTTATTGGGAGATATATACGACCATGATGATATCCAAAAACTTGGTTAGGGGCACACACGAGTATGGGTATGCAGTCTTCGATGCCTACCATTATATGCTTGAGTCCACAAATCCCAAAAGTAAGACAGTATGGCATGTTGATGAAAATGGAAGGTTCAAGTAATTTTTTGTATCCTATGGTGCTTGGATCAAGGTTTTCAACATTTGAGAAAAGTCATAGCCATCGACGGGACCTTCTTGAGGAGCAGGTATAATGGGTTCTGCTAGCAGCGGTGGTGCAGTATGCGGAGAGTTACATATTTCCTGTCACTTTTTGTACAGCGGACAAGGAATGTAATGCCTTGTATGGATATTTTTTTGAACAAATACGAAGTTGAATCAAAAATACCGAAGAGTTATGTTTTATTTTGAAAAGACATCCAAGTATTCCAAAGATGGGTTCAATTTTCTACACTTCAGCTCATTTTGGTTATTGCATGAGGCATCTTGGAGATAATATTTGGAACAACTTTCACAATGAAAGGGTTGTATGCCTTTTTATAGAGCAACTAAAGTATATAATAGAGAGGAGTTTTTAGATCATTTCAATTAAATAACGAATATATATCCCAAGGCAGCAGAACATCTTGTACGTGTCGATTTCGAGAGATGGAGCCGGGTATTCTGTCCGGCAAATAGGTACATTCTTATAAATTTAATGTTGTGTTTGAGTTATAAGTTTAGTATGATATCGTACTAAGTGATTCTTTTGTATAGGTACAATATTATGACGTCAAACATAGCTAAATTAGTGAATTCATTATTTGGTCTTGAAAGAGAATTTCCCATTGTGGCTCTATTTGATGAAATAAACAAGAAATATGATAATTTTTTTCACGAAAGGCGTATGAAGTTCGAGAAAGCAGGAACCAAATTTGTTCTAAAAGTGATAAAAAAATATCAACGAACGTTAGTCTGGGGAATAGGTTATTTGCTCATCAAATAGCAGATTACAAGTTCAGTATCGACGGTCATGGTGATGTTGCCACGGTCAATCTTCAAACAAGATCTTGTACGTGTAAAGTTTTTGACTTGGACAAAATACCCTGTCCACATGTTATGGAAGCCCTTCGAGCTTAATACGGTGCACAATATGAAATTAAAATTTATGAGTGCTCCGCTCCATATTATTCAGTGAAAAAACATATAATGGCATATCGTGATAATATTAATTCGGTGTCTCCCAAAGAATATTGGGTGTTCTTGTAGAGCTTTTGGAGAGATTAATACCTCTTCCATATATTGACCCAAGCACTATCAAACTGGAAATAAGGCCATATAAGAGGAGGCGTGGAGTTGGAGAATTATTTTCATCAAGAAAAAACAAGTGCTCCGAATGTGAGAACGCTGGCCACAAAAGAACTACATGCCCGAATTGTAATCCAACATGATCGTTGTAATAGAAAAAACTTATGTTGTTGTTTGTTATGGACTTTTATATATTTAACTCATTATTGTGAATGTAAATATTATCATTTATTATATAAAATATATTTCTTAATAACTTGTGCATCAATAAATAGAGGCAAAATGGGAACTAAATACAACAGTCCACAAAATTATTTTCAACAGATTACCCATTTATTGCAACAGATGGAAATTTGCTGGAAGAACATAATACAGTTCATCAAGCTAAAATGTGTTCCTACAACAGATGACAAATTTGTTGAACAAATGGATAATCTGCTGACACAAACCCAACTGATGACCAATTTGTTTGAACAGGTAGTCCATCTGTTAAAAGAACTCAAAACTCTTGCTATGGCTACTAGATTCAAAATTGCTCCTTACGTCCAACCGAATATGTTTGTTGAGAAGAAAAATAGACGAAATGAAAATTAAATAAGAATTAAAATGTCAAAGTCGACCAAAAATAAATTTTTCATTAAACAAAAATAAAATACATTAGGCATAGATCTAATATAGAAAAATTAAAATACATACGCTAAAAGAAAAAACTTCACCTAATTATTATTATCATTATTATTATTATTAATATTGTTAGCCGGCTAATCGTCAACAGACAACAGCAAGGTCCTCCTCAGCCTGCGCATCTCTCCGAACATCATTTCTCTCACGGAGACCAACTCCCACTGCAGGTCATTAACCTGACTCTAAAGTTTCCGTATGATGTCGCGCAGAATAGCAATGCCCCAAACAGGATCATCCATATCTAGAACACGCATGAATTGACAAAAAACATAAACACAAAAGTAAAGAAAAGAGTTTGAATATAATACAACGTATACTACCAACTGGTAGATTTATTTACAAAAAAAAACTTACCTCAACGAGAAAGGAATATGCTCTTTGAAGAGAAGTCGTTGAAGATGTAATACGAAAAGACAAAATGCAAGAAATAAATAAAGTGGAGTAGAAGGAAGATTAGGGAGGGACCTATTTATAGAGGATTGAATCTGAATGTGTTAGGCAAAAAGGCACGACAGTTCAGCTCCATTGTATTAATTACATTCAAACTGCTGACTTTTTATTTTCTGTGAAAAGTCATGACTTTTTTTTTACATTCAAACTTCTCACCTTTTCAAAGCAATTTTTCTCTTAATAATAACCGTTATTATTGATTTTTCGTAACAGATAACCCATCTATCGCAAAAAATTTACTATATATTGCAATAAATGGTCTATATGTGCAATAGATGAGACATCTGCTGCAACATATGGATTATCTGTTGCGACAGATGGACCATCTGTTGGAGGAGATGTTTTGATTTCTTCTAACAGCTGATTCACCAGTTACAACAGATGTGGAATTTGATTCATCAGTTGTTTTGAATGTGTTAGACAAAAAGTCACGATTTTTCACCTCTTTTTTAATAACCATCACATACCTTAATTAATCCAAATTGGTGACTATTTTATTATATAAAATAAAAAATAAATTTAAAAATAAAAAAAGGTGAAAAGTCACGACTTTTAGCACTTATTTTTTCTTGACGGCATGTAGTCCTCTACATTGAAGATGGTTATCCTTTAAGCCTCCACAGTCTTGTACACTACTTAACGATGGAAAGAGAAGAATAAACACTGTATGACATTGATGGGGTAGGAATAATAAGGTGCATGCAGTGGATGGATCCACTTTCATGCGTGGGAGTTATGTATTATTGATCAGGCTATCGTGATAGACACACATAAAGTACAATAATTTGGTGAATGCAGTTTTTTATTGTTTATACATTGATCCTTCAAACAAGATCCTGCCTTTTATAGTTTATTTTGATAGGTACGAACTGATAAGGCCGAAGGATTTCAAGAAGGTGGTGTCGATACCATGTTACAATTTAATGACAGTTTTGCTCGTGTTTATGCACCAAGTTCTAAGAAGGGATCAATATTTGATGGCATTGTAGACATTCAATAGTGATTGGACTGATTTTAATTGTCCAATGGACTTTGAGATGGCCTTCGAAGTCTTCCACTACAGCAAACAAGAATAGAAAACCAAGAGAAATTCTCCTAGTCCAAATTTATATAGATGGGTTGCTCGAGGAGACTATTATACAGCAGAAGGTGCTTGAAAGAATACCTGTGCGAGAAAAGGGAGGTGGAGAAGACTATATATCATCTCAGATCTTGTTTAAGAGGAAACACAGGGAATAAAGCAAGAAACTTCTAGCCAAACTGCCCAATGAAATTGACTTGAAAGATGAAAACACTGAATGAGCTGCAAATGTGAAAGTGTATCCAAATATTAAAATCCATCAGTCATTCTTGAAAGGAAAAATGCTAAAGAGGACTTGAGTTGGACACTTTTCTAGGGACTATGACTAGCTAGCATAGTGATATTGGATGTATTTATGCATTCTAGTGTTACTATTCTAGCTTTTTTAGCCTAGTTTTGAGGATGATTCATGTGCTATATATGTTGATAATGAGATAAATGAGCATTTATGTTTTCAAGTATATTTTTACAATATTTAATGGTGTTTTCACATGATTTTTGATTCAAATTGATCATTTAGAATTCCACCGAGAAAACTAGTGTGACTAGCTTGAGCTATATGTTTGTTTAGTCTATCGTGTTGGGTAGTAATGTGTTTTGATGAGTTAATAAGGTTGTTATTATGTATTTATATGTGAAATAACTTAGTTATAATATTCAAGGGTCAAATGGATCAAGACAAGGGTCAAAACAACAAGTTAAATATCAACGTAAAATTAGTCTATGCTTAGATCGTGCTTCTAGTTCACCGTTGAGAATGTTGTGTTGTTTTCGGCTCTAAATGATTGTGTTTAATGTTATAGAATGCTTAATGAATGGTATATGATGATATATTAAGGATATACAAGCTTCAAATCAAGTGAAAACAACTCAAAAAGTCTTGGAATGGATCACGAAGGCACAATACACAACTTGAAGTGATTTTGGACACCTAAAATGTCTTGGGCGAGTGGGGGCACATGGGGATTCCTCTTGGCGCGTGTGAAAGCACCCAAGCGCACACACAAGTGTACGTGGTTTTATCAAGGAATATAGTGGCTTCAAGGAAGCCTAAGTATCGATCTCACAGGGACTTGCGTTCGCCGCCTATCTAATTCTAGTCTAACTAATTGAGAAAAAATAAACAAGAAGAGAGTTTGTAATATTGTAATTTAAAAATAAAATAAATAATGCGTAAAAAATAAAATCTTGGGACAATCAATGGAGAAAAGCCCAGGGTTAAAGCACTTCGAACAATCATACTATGTTATTGAATTGCATTCGTCAACTTGTTTATCGTGGTTGTTTACTCGTAGGGTTAATTGCATGATCGTGGTTTCCCAACCTATAATCTTTTACCTAATATGGACATTACAACTACATCGTTGAGCAGAGATGTAATAATCCAATCAAGTTAATTAAATCTATCATCCTACTTATGAATCAAGGCATCTAAGTACATCTTTGTCCTAGACGCTAAGTTTAATTCTTTATTTTATAAAAGCAAAAAAACTCAAACTTTGTTTATTCCCATGTTCTATCTCCCTATTCCCTCTCCCGAGATCGAAAGGTTGACAATATATGTATTCTAAGGATCGTGAATCCTTAAAATAATTAAAATAATAATAAACAAACAACCAAATATGATAAGCAAAAATTAAATGAATTTAATACAAAACAATAGTAATCATGTTCTTGGCTTTAACCCCGGAAGGAGGGGTTTTAGCCACTAATATTCGTAATCACGATTCAAATAATTGAATACATGATATGAAAAATTAAAGACTAAATAAAATAATAAAACCTAATTAACCATGTAGCCACCTCCATATTTTTCCTCCAAAATAGTGTCAGGGTGTCAAATCTGTCCACAGTAGCATGTCTTGTCCCCTTTTTAATTGTCCAAGTCTTGAATATATATATGGCGAAATGACCTTCTGGACCCCTGTACTATGTCGGTTTTTTAAGTTGGACACTTCTACTTACATGTTTGTCATCTGAACCCACTGAAAAATAACATTTTAAATCCTTTTTTGGTGAGTGTAACACACTCTCCCCCACGTCAGCTGTCATGTCAGCTGCCACGCCTGACACATCAGTCACGTCATCTGCCACGTCATTTAAAAAAAATAAAAAATATTACATTAAATTTCAAGTCATTTTTAAAATACTACATAACAAATTAAATATTAAAGTTAATTTAAATAAATAAGAAAAATTTACAAATTGTAGAAAAATTTGAATAATCATGTTTTTATTTTTTTCTCACAAATTAAACATCAAATCCATTCTAAATAATTAAAATTTTTCTCCAACTAATTTAAATTTTTAACTACAAATTCATATATACAAACATAATAAATTTTTTATTTTTAAATTTGAATACTTTTAACAAATTCACAAAAAAGTTTAATTTTTTTCAAGCGAAATTCACTAATTTTTTTCAATATTCACTATCACTCACTTTCAATTTAAATTTAAATTTTAATCCCCAAAAATATAAAAAGATTTCAAATTTAAATTTTAATTAAAAAAATGAAAAGAATTGAATTGAGAGGAAAAATTAAAATAAAAAGTGAACGTGTGTGGGGGAAAAGGGGGCTGGAAGAGTGTTGGGGTGGGGTGTGGGGCCTGGAAGGGGCTGGGGTGGGGTGAGAATGGGGCTAGGAGGGTATGGGGGTTAGGGGTGGGGTGGGGAGGGGCTGGTGAGGTGTGAGGGGGTGGGGACGAGGCTGGGTAGGGTAAAGAGGCTGGGGGTAGGGTGTGGGGGTGGGGACGGGCTGGGGTGGGGTAGGGAAGGGCTGGACGGGTGTTGGGGTGGGGTAGGGAGGCTGGGGATGGGGTGGGATGGGGTTGGGTGGGGGTGGGGACGGGCTGGGGAGGGGAGGGAAAAATATATTTTTATTTTTTAAAAATTTTTAAAAATAGTTTTAAATTAAAAAAGATGGAGGGAAAAAAGGACCCTTTTTTTAAAAAAATATTTTTAAATTATTTTAAAAAATTTAAAAATATTTTTAAATTAGTTTTAAATTTTTTAAAATATATTTAAATTTAAAAAGATGGAGGAAAAAAGGACCCTTTTTAATTTATTTTTTAAAATTTTAATATATTTTTTATTTTTTAAATTATTTTAATGTAAAATTGGCCAAAAATTGACCCCCACTCGCACCCCAGGCGAGTGGCTACACTCTCTTTGTCCTAGTCACCATGACCTTGCCACATAGGCAAGGTCAACGGTCAAAGGGTGCAAAATGTTATTTTTTGATGGGTTCAAGGGTTCAGATGACAAACATGTAAGTAGAAGTGTCCAACTTACAAAACTAACATAGTACAGGGGTCCAGAAGGTCATTTTGCCTATATATATTTTCTAAAGTTTTCATCCCAAGATGACCAAAAATATGATAAATATGTCCAGCTGTTGTCCATCATTGTTCAATATATTATTATACTCCAAATTTGAGTGGGATCAAATAAGTTATGACGTGATTCCCACCAAGAGTCTTAATTTTCATGCCACTTCAATTAAAAATGGGACAAGTCCAAAATCTGTGTCGGCGAAGCATTTAATTTTAGCAACGCGATGCGTCGTTAAACACGTCTTCGCGTCGTCTCACTGGAATTTGTTTCTAAAATTTTAATTAAGTGTAGAACGTCCAATCCTTTGTCATGCCTTTTGTAGTGTATTTCCAATGAATTTTTGGCCTTTAAATCATCAATATATCACCGTATTCAGCTCACAAAGCCTCCTACAATATTACACACCACAATTTAAAGATCAAAACAATACAATATTCTCAATGACAAATCAAAACACAAGCTAAGATAAGGCAAATTCGCAATGATCTTCCACTTATTATTTCGACTCTTGACTTAATCAAATTAAGCTTTACACATTAAAAACAAGTTATTCCACATAAAATTACACCATTAAATTATTTGAAATAAATTAAACACATTAGAATCTATCGAAACCAACTAGATACACACCTAGCTCAAACTAGTAAAACTAGTTTTCCGGGTTGAACTCTAAATTACTCAATTAAGCACAAACTTGTTTAAAAAATACGTTGGACGTTATAAATGCACACCTGGACACTTAAATACTTATTTATATCAATATGAACACTTTAAGCACACGAATTGCTCTCAAAACAAGGTGAAATAATCTAGAATAATGATACAAAAGTGTATAAAATCAACTCAGATCATCACCCCACACTTAAACTCTTGTTTGTCCTCGAACGACGCGGTGTAATTGCGACGAGATACTGGATTTTGACAAATTTTTGACAATTATGAATTGGCATGTCACCGCGACGTGGTGGCCATCAAAAGCGGAAAAAAGAAGTGCCTTGCTGAACAAGTATTACGTAGAAATCCAATCCCAATGGGTTTATGACCCGTCTACTATAAATATAACATGTTAAATCACGTTTCAATCTTCTTGGGACATCTTGGAGCCCCTAGATCGCTTGGAACAACTTTGGAGGCTACCACAACTTCTTTTTAGGCTTTTATTTCTTTAATTTAGCTTTCTTTATGGTTTTAATCATTCATAAAATAATTTAGATATTGATTATGGCTATGGGGGGCTAAAAACTCCCTTTTCGGGGTTGAAGCCAAGAACATGATTATTATTGTTTTGGATTAATTTTGTTTAATTCGCTTATCATTATTGGCTGTTTGTTTATTATTGATTTAATTATTTTGAAGATTGATCACCCTTAGAATACATATATTGTTGACCTTTTGATCTCAGGAGAGAGAATAGAGAGATAGAACATGGGAATAAACAAAGTATGGTTCTTGTTTCTTTATAAAATAAGGAATTTGAATTAACATCTAGGATAGGGATGTACTTAGAGGTTGGGAAACCATGATCATGCAATTAACCCTATGAATCAACAATCAAGATAAGCGAATTAACGAATGAAGTCCAATAATGTAGTATGATTATTCGAAGTGCTTTAACCCTGGGCTTTACTCCATCGATTGTTCCAAAACTTTTACTTTACGCATTAGTTTAGTTTATTTTTAGTTTACAATTCTAAAACTCTCTTGTTTACTTTTTCTCAATTGTTGAACTAGAATTAGATAGTTGTCAACGCAAGTCCCTGAGAGATCGATACTTGAGCTTTCTTGAAGCCTCTTTACTACTTGATAAGACCACGTACACTTGTGTGTGCACTTGGGCGTTGTCACATAGCCTGAATAAAAACCCACAAAATGCAGGATCGAAACTCTAAAAAAGCATCTTGGCGAGCACAGAGGATTGGTAAGATTTTCAGTCAAGAATGAAACCTAAACCAACAACTTCTAAAGTAAAAATAAGGGAAGCCAAGACGTTAATTTCTGAAGTCTAACTAATATCCCATTCCTTCTGTTTGTGGTTCTGATCAGGTCAATGGCAGTAGAAATAAAAAGGTATGAAGTTGGGCAGAAATACCAAGCCTTGTTGTTTCCACTGCCTTTGACCAGACCAGAACCACAAGCAGAAGGCTCGGGATATAAGATTAACTTCAGAAATTGCCACCTTGGCTTGATCACTTATTTTACTTCAGGAGTTGTTGATTCAGGTTTCATTCCTGGCCGACAATCTTACTATCGTCGGTGCTCGCAAATCTTCAACCTTAGAGTTCTGATCCTGCTCTTTGTGGATCATCACTCAGGCCACGCTAGCTAGTCGTAGTTCTCTAGAAAATGCATAGCTCCAGACCACTTCAGCATTTATCTTTTTAAAATGGACAGATGGATTTTTATTTTTGGATACACTTTAAAATTTACAGCTCATTCAACTTTTTTATTTTCATGTCAATTTCATTAGCCAGATTCACTACATGTTCCTTTCTACCCTGTGTTTTTTCTTTAATAAGGTCTGAGTTGATATATGGTCCTCTTATTTGAGTACCTTCCAGCTAAGGGTCACTCACAGATGTCCTTACTAGTGGCGTGGTATTGACACTCTTCCATTCGGGGCAGAGATTAGACCCCAACCTAGCACTATGCGTTATTGGGGCATGTCGGTTAAGCAACTACCTCCCACAATTTCAGTCCCAGTATCAATAAAAGAACTTAGATAGTTCTTCAGATTTTAGTATACCAAGACTATCAGTTACAGTCAATTCAGTTACAGTACAGAACTCAGGTAGTTCCATCAGATTCAGGACTGTCAGACACAGTCATCCATGTTATCAAAATTTCAGTATCAGTCATGTTAGATAATAGTTAACCATGTATTAGCGTACAAATCCAGATATCATGTATCCACGATTTTAGTTACTATGTATGCATGTTTGTACTCTTGTGTTCATATCAGTCAGTCAGTTAGCATTTTTTATGCATGTAAACCCTTTTTGCATTTAGCCCACCTCACTCGTATACTCAGTACTCCCAGTCGTACTGACGCATTTGCGCTATGGTACTTTCTTTCATATTACACCATAGGTTCAGAGACACGAGTTCCAGATCAGCAGTAGCATTCCAGTCGCAGAGTTGCAGTGAGTCCTTATCCATTCGAGAACGATATTATTTTATTTCATTCATTATTTCAGTTCAGTTTTGCTAGACGGAGTTAGCTGGAGAAATGTTCCTTCAACTCCTTATTTCAGACAGTATTTAGAGGCTTTCAGATTTAGTTCAGATTTAATTCAGACTTTAGTTGTTTGGGGTATTTGTCACCCATATGGATGTTATGTTTTGTCAGACACTTTATTCAGTTGAACCTTATGGCCTATTGTTTATGTTTTCTGTATTTTATGTGTATATTATGTAGTGTACAGGTACAGATATTAGTCATGGGTTAGTTTGTGGTCCTTTGGGGTCATAATCACCGTGTAGCGTTCCGGTTCAAAAAATTGGGGCGTTACAAACTTGGTATCAGAGTCAGGTTCAATAGAGTCCTAGGAAGTCTGAAAGTCGCATCTAGTAGAGTCTTGTGCATGGGTGTGTTGCGCGCCACATTTATGTCCAAGAGGCTATGAGATGTTTTAGGAACAGTTTTCCCTCTTTCAGTATTCATGTCGTGCTAGTGAGCATAATCTCAAGTTAAACTCTCAGTCTAATCCGTTCTTCTCTTATTTCAAAATATGCCTCCAAAGAGAAGAAACTAGCCCAAAGATTCTTTGGGCGAACATGTTTCTCATGCGGAGTTTAGGGCCGCATTTACCACACTTGCTCAGTCTGTGGCTACCCAAAATGAACGGCCACCAGTTATTTCATCCAATACAGTGGCCAACTCAGTCGCAGCTAGGATTCGGGACTTCACCCGAATGAACTTTTCATCTTTCTTCGGGTCTAAGTCTGATGAAGACCCTCAAGAATTCATTGACCAAGTCCATAAGGTCATAGACATCATGGGAGTTACTTCTTGTCAGAGTATCGAGTTAGCCGTATACCAGTTACAGGATGTTTCTCACACTTGGTACAAACAGTGAAAGTTCAAGAGGGTAGATAGTGTAGGTCCTATAGAGTGGGAGAAATTTGTCACGACTTTCTTAGACAAATTCTTTCCCCAAGAGCTGAGGAAGGCAAAAGTTCTGGAGTTCATAAATCTCAGGCAGGGAAATATGATGGTTAAAGAGTATTCTCTCAGATTTACTCAGCTAGCCAGATATATCCCTCATGTGGTTACAGACAACAGGGCTAAGATGAGCAAGTTTGTGTCAGAAGTGAATGATAGCATGGTAAATAAGTGTAGGTCCACCATGATGAACAGAGACATGAACTTAGCTAGAACTATGACCCATGCTCAGCAGATAGAAGAGCAAAAAATTAAGCAGAGGGAAAATCAGAATAAGAGAGCGAAGACAGGTAGTTTCAACTTCACTCAGCCTAAATCAGAAGGAGAAAACTGTTCCCAGTTTCATCCTAAGTCATCAGTTCCAGTTTTCTCTACAGTCAGTGCTCTAGTTCCTAAGTTCAGAAAGGGTAACAAAGATAGAGAACCAGTCTCCAAGACCCAGGGCAGTGTTAGCAATGCCCGCACTTATCCTTTTTGCCAGACTTGCGGTAAGCACCATCAGGGTGTGTGTAGAGCAGGTAATGGCATTTGTTTTGGTTGTGGCAAGCTAGGACATAGAGTTAGAGACTGTCCACATCCAGGTCCTCAGGGTCAACAGAATCATTCCACAGCCCAGCCCAGTCGCCCAAATCAGTAGGGTGCCACTTTCAGTGCTGCTAGTGGGCAACGCCCAAACATACCCTATGTTTTTCAGACCCGACAGGATCAGGAAAATTCTCCTGATGTTGTTACTGGTACGTTATAGATTTTCCATATTCATGTTTATGGTTTGCTAGATTTAGGTGCATCCTTGTTTTTTGTTACTCCTTATATTAGCAGGCAATTTTGGAATCAATCCCGAAATTTTAGCAGAGCCCTTTTCAGTATCTACCCCAGTGGGTAAAACCATCATAGCTTGGCGGGTATACAGGAAATGCCCGATTATGATATTTCAAAAAGCCACGTCAGCAGATTTAGTCGAGTTAGAGATGACTAATTTTGATATCATTCTTGGCATGGATTGGCTTTATTCCTGCTATGCCACAGTCGACTGTAGAAATAGGACAGTTTAATATTAGTTCCCGAATGAGCCCGTCCTAGAGTGGAAGATTAGTATCATCTTTCAGGGGTCAGCTTATTTCCTACCTTTGGGCAAGGAAAATGAGTTCTAAGGGATGTGTTTATCATCTCGTTCATGTTAAAGACTCTGGTTCTGAATTCCCTAGCTTTGAATCAATCCAGTGGTTAACGAATATTCAGATGTCTTTCCCAAGGATCTTCCAGGCATTCCTCCCGAAAGGGAAATATACTTCAACATTGACCTTATTCCAGATACTTAGCCTATTTCTATTCCGCCATACAGAATGGCACCAGTAGAACTCAAGGAACTGAAGGATTAGTTGAAGGATCTCTTAGATAAGGGATTCATTAGACCCAGCATTTCCCCATGGGGTGCACCAATCTTATTCGTGCACAAGAAAGACGGTCTTTCAGGATGTGTATTGATTACCGTCAGCTCAATAAAGTTACGGTCAAGAACAAATATCCTCTTCCCAGAATAGATGACTTGTTTGACCAACTTCAGGGTGCCAGTTATTTCTCCAAGATAGACCTCAGATCAGGCTATCATCAGCTCAGAGTTAGAGAATGTGACATCCCAAAGACAGCTTTCCGTACTCGGTATGGTCACTTTAAATTTCTAGTTATGTCCTTTGGTCTTACCAATGCCCCAGCCATTTTCATGGACTTGATGAACCATGTATTCAAGAAGTACTTGGACATGTTCATCATAGTCTTCATAGATGAAATCCTGGTATATTTCCGTACAGAGCGTGATCATTCAGACCATCTCAGAATTATTCTTCAGACTCTCAGAGATCACCAGTTATTCGCCAAATTCAGTAAGTGCGAGTTTTAGCTAAGGTCAGTAGCATTTCTTAGCCATATTATTTCTGGTGATGGCATTAGAGTAGATCCTCAGAAGACCAAAGCGGTAAGAAATTGGCCTTACCCTGTCTCTCTATCAGATATCAGGAGTTTCTTGGGTTTGGCTGGCTATTACACGCGGTTTGTTAAGGGATTTTCTTATATTGCATCCCCCATGTCCATATTGACTCAGGAGAAGGTCAAGTTTCAATGGTCAGATCCTTGAGAGAAAAGTTTTCAGGAATTGAAGACTCGACTCACCTCAGCTCCAGTCTTAGCTCTTCCAGATGGTTCAGATGGGTTCGTAGTATACTGTAATACATCCAGAGTAGATTTGGGTTGTGTCCTCAAGCAGCATGGTAAGGTCATAGCCTACACCTCCAGGCAGTCATAAGAAGAATTATCCTACTCATGATCTTGAGTTAGCAGCCGTAGTATTTGCCTTAAAGATTTGGAGGCATTATTTATACAGAGTTCATGTAGATGTCTTCAAAGATCATAAGAGTCTCCAATAAGTCTTTTCTCATAAAATTCTCAATCTTCGTCAGAGAAGGTGGTTAGAGCTCTTGAAAGATTATGACATGAGTGTCCTTTATCATCCGGGCAAGGACAACGTTGTGGCCGACGCTCTCAGTAGACTCTCCATGGTTAGTGTTTCTCACATTGAGGATAGCAAGAAGAAAATAGCTCAGTAAATCCATCAGTTTTCCAGACTAGGTGTTCGCTTAGTCGATTCTTCAGAGGGTGGTGTATGTGTTCAGAATAGTTCAGAGTTATCTCTAGTTTCTGAGGTGAAAGAAAAGCAAGATAGGGTTCTTAGACTTGTCAATCTAAAAGAGTCAGTTCAGAATCAGAAAGTAGAGGTTTTCTCCCAAGGGGGATATGGTGTCATTTGTTGTCAGGGTCGCCTCTATGTTCTAGGTGTAGATAATTTAAAGTAGCAAATTCTTGCAGAAGTGCATGGTGTGCGATACTCTATTCATCCAGGGGCCACTAAGATATACCGTGGAGATTTATTGGTGGAGTGGAATGAAGAAAGATGTTGCAGAATTTATAGCTAAGTGCCCTACATGTCAGCAGGTTAAGATAGAGCATCAGAAACCTAGTGGTTCTGTGCAGGAGTTCACCATTCCTATTTGGAAGTGGGAAGAAGTGAACATGGACTTTGTGATGGGTTTGCCTCGAACTCATCATCAGCATGATTCAGTTTGGGTCATTGTAGATAGAATGACCAAGTCAGCCCATTTCCTTCCAGTCCATACCTCTTATTCAGTCTAGGATTACGCCAAACTCAATATCAAGGAGTTTGTCAGATTACACGGTGTTCCATTATCTATCTTCTCAGACAGAGATACCCATTTTACCTCTCACTTTTGGAAAGCATTCCAAAGGGGTCTTGGTACCCAAGTTCATCTCAGTACAACTTTTTATCCTCAGATAGATGGTCAAATGGAAAGGACCATTCAGACTCTTGAAGATATGCTAAGGGTGTGTGTAATTGATTTTAAGGGAAGTTGGGATGACCATTTGCCTTTGATTGAGTTTGCATATAACAATAACTATCATTCCAGTATTAAAATGGCTCCGTTTGAAGCTCTTTATGGTAGAAGGTAAGATCTCCAATCGGGTGGTTCGAAGTTAGTGAGGCCTCATTTATAGGGCCTGACTTAGTATCTGACGCCTTAGAGATAGTCCAGTTGATCAGAGAAATACTTTGGGCTGCTCAAAGTTGATAGAAGACCTATGCAGATGTGCGCAGAAAGGATCTCGAGTTCGAGATCGATGACTATGTCTATCTAAAGATCTCTCCCATGAAAGGAGTGAAGCGGTTCATCAAGAAGGGAAAGCTCAGTCCCCGATATGTCGGTCCCTTCAAGATTCTCAGTCGCTTAGGCAAGGTAGCTTATGAGCTCGAATTGCCTTCAGATCTAGCCTCAGTTCATCCAGTCTTTCATGTCTCTTTGCTCAAGAAGTGTATAGGTGATCCATCAGTCGTAGTCCCTATTCAAAGCATTGACAGTCAGAACAGTCTCTTCTATGAGGAAATTCCGGATGAAATTTTAGACTATCAGACTCGTAGACTTAGGAACAAAGAAGTCCCTCTTGTCAAAAATTTTTAGCGAAATTAGTCCGTTGAGGGGCTACTTGGGAAGCAGAAGCAGACATATGTACCAAGTATCCTCACCTCTTCTCCGCCAATCCAGATTAAGCTTAAGGTAACAGTTCTCCTTAAGCTTATTTAGTTTCCCGTTCAGTATTCTATACAACTTGGTATTCAGTTTATCCTCACGTTTCATCACAAATCTGGTATCAAGTACCATTACATATTCAATCATGCATTCATGTATCAATCTAGTTTATAATCATGCATAAAATATGCATTCTCATTGAGAGAACTCAGTTATCATAAATCTCAGTTATGCATTCATGAATCAGTTACTCATACATCAAATACGCATGTCCAGCATGATATGTTTAGCTTATCAGTCATGTCTGTTATGAGATCATGTTCCAGTAGTGTATTTCTTTCACGTACTCCATTTTCTCGTCTATCCTCATTTCAGTCAATCTCATTCGAGGATAAATGTTTCCAAGGGGGAGATATTGTAATACCCCGTATATTTCTAAGCTAGAAAATGAACCATTGTTCCTACACATGAATATCTTATCATGTGATTCATATTAGAGTACATGAATTAGGATGATTATCCTAGTGATAATAGAGCTAATTATGTGTTAAGTATGTTCATAAGAGTTACTTAGAGTAAGCCAAGCTAAGAACTTTTGAATCCACCAAGTTTTCGTATGTGATTTCACATAGGTCATCTTTAAATGAGAATAACTTGGTTTATAGGTGGTATTTTGGCAGATTTATACCCTCCAAATAGTAGAGAATTGAATAATCTTTCCTTCGATACCAAATTCTCCTAAAATGGACACCCGATGAAGAAGTTATGGCAATTTAAAGTTTCAGCAGCGTCATTTCAGTCAGTGGCACATCACGCCGTAAGCCAAAATGACGTTTGTCAATTTCCAATGTCTCTCCGCGATTCCACCGCATTGTGGTGAGTTTCCAGGTCATAAATTGGGGGCAATGCGATATCT
The DNA here is from genome assembly GCA_030864215.1 of Capsicum pubescens. NCBI lineage: Eukaryota > Viridiplantae > Streptophyta > Magnoliopsida > Solanales > Solanaceae > Capsicum > Capsicum pubescens. The sequence continues at coordinate 189,260,120 of CM061538.1, read as the reverse complement.
CCGCGTCGCGCCGGGAGCCCAAATCAGGTAATTTTCACAGAAATTAAATGACGCATCTAGAGGGGTATTTGGGTCATCTTTCCACCCCTATATATTCCATAAACACGGAATTAAGCCCTTATTTCACCAAAATATACTCTTTCTCTCAAAATCTTCTCAAGAATACATTAGGGTTTTCAATTGGGGATTCAATTTCAAGCAAATTTCTCCATCAATCATCAAGAATCTTTCATCTAACGTATGCGTAGTGTTCATCTATGGATCCATTGCGTTCATAGAGCTCAAGAACTATATTTTAAATATTATATCGTGATTGTCTTGTTGTGATATGACCATGTACATGTTTATGATTGTTGTTTAAGTTTCAAGATGATATCTAAAGGTGTTTTCATGAAGTATATGTGTTCGTTAGTTGAAATCCATAAACTTTATGTTGTTTAAAATGGGGAAATTCATGAAAACACACCTAAGCTAAAAGAATGCATGCAAAGTGTTTGATAAAAGGCCTAGGATGATAGAATTTATATCCCATGATTTAATAGTTCTTAAATGACAAGTCCATGCTCTATGCTTTATGATTTCACATGAATTCCACGTGATTGAAATGCGTCGTTGTTGTGATATGGATTGAGCATATTATTGAAGCTATGCAAGTATACACATGTTGTATGAATTTTCCATCCATACGTAAAATGTTGAGAACTATTCTTAGTGTGAAATCCCCTACTTATGATATGGTGAATTGTGAACTCCATTTTATGATCAAGTCAGTTATGTATGTCAGTTTCCTTCCATCAAGTCCTGGGGGTACTAGTACCCAAAAAATATAGTTGTGTGCCTAGAGCCATGTCACGTTATCATGATAATATCAGTTAAACCATGATCTATAGAACTCAGTCAGTCATGTGACTCAGGAAATCTCAAAAATCTCATGATCTCAATAAATTCTCAGATAGTAGTATTATTCTGTCAGTCAATAGAAGTTAGTTACTCAGTCCATGTACAGCCAGTTAAATCATGTTCAGTCTCTTCAGATGGGAGTAGAAGTTAGCACCGAGTGAACCCAAGGATGGGAACTCACCAGCCAGTTTAGGGTGTGATTCTTAGTAGTCATCCTTGTGTTCTAGAACTACGTAGCCAGTGTAGGTTGAGACATCTTAACCTGCTAGATTAGGGTTGATGAGGTAGCTTAACCTGTCAGTTTAGGGTTCCCACCATTCTCATTCGAGTACCTGCCAACTAAGGGTCACTCACAACTATCCTTACCAGTGGCGCGGTATTGACACCCTTCCAGTCGGGGTAGATATTGGACCCCAACCTAGCGATATTTGTTATTGGGGCATATCGGTTAAGCAACTACCTTCCACAGTTTCAGTCCTATTCTCAGTAAAAGAACTCAGATAGTTCTTCAGATTTCAGTATACCAGGACTGTCAGTTACAGTTAATTCAGTTACAGTACAGAACTCAGGTAGTTCCATCAGATTCAGGACTGTCAGACACAGTCATCCATGTTATTAAAATTTCAGTATCAGTCATGTTAGATAATAGTTAACCATGTATTAGCGTACAGATCCAGATATCATGTATCCATAATTTTAGTTACTATGTATGCATGTTTGTACTCTTACGTTCATATCAGTCAGTCAGTTAGCATTGTGCATGCATGTAAACCCTTTTACATTTAGCCTACCTCACTCGTATACTCAGTACTTCCAGTCGTACTGACGCATTTGCGCTATGGTGCTTTCTTTCATGTTACACCATAGATTCAGAGACACGAGTTCTAGATCAGCAGTAGCATTCCAGTCGCAGAGTTGTAGTGAGTCCTCATCCATTCGAGAACGATATTATTTTATTTTATTCATTATTTCAGTTCAATTTTGCTAGACGAAGTTAGTTGGAGACATGTTCCTCAACTCCTTATTTCAGACAGTATTTAGAGGCTTTCAGATTTAGTTCAGATTTGATTAAAACTTCAGTTGTTTTGGGTATTTGTCACCCATATGGATGTTATGTTTTGTCAAACACTTTATTCAGTTGAACCTTATGGCCTATTGTTCATGTTTTCCACATTTTACATGTATATTATGTAGTGCACAGGTACAGATATCAGTCATGGGTTAGCTTGTGGTTCTTCGGGGTCATAAGCACAGTGTAGCATTCCGGTTCAGAAAATCAAGGCGTTTCATAAAATCAGTCCAATCGATATTGAATATTTACACTACCACAAAAAACTTGAACCCTTCTCCAAACTTGACACATAAACATTAGCAAATTCTTCATTAAACTGTAACATGGCATCAACACTACCTACTTGGACCCTCGACCTTATTAGTTTAAACCTAACAATCTTAACTGTAAAATGCAATATCTTGTTTGAATGATTAATGCCTAATAGGTAAAGAACCAACATTCGCAAAATTAGTGTATTGTATGTGTGTTTTCATGATAGGTTGATCAGTAATACATACCTCCCACATATGAAGTAGTTTCATCTACAAGCAGCTTATTTCTCCGAACCCATCTTTACTCTAGCCTTCAATGCTGGTCAGGAAAAAGTTGATCCACTTTTACTTCTTTTTATCTGCAAACAAGAGAAAAATATTTGATGTCAAATAAGAGAAGAGTAGATGTCCCATATGTTGCAATAAGAGAAGAACACAAAATTGAATAAATACAACACATTACAATAAGAGTTCCAACAGATGACCCATCTGTTGCAACAAATTCCCCTTCTATTTAACAGATGAGTCATTTGTTGCAACAGGCGACATATCTGTGGCGACAGATGGCTGACATATTACAACACATGGGTCATCTGTTGGAACAAATCAAACCAGCCTTGCTACTGGTTTGATTTCTTCCAATAGTTGCTCTATTTTTTCCAACAGCTCATTCATCAGTTGCAACAGTTAGAGAATCTATTGCAAAACCACCAACAACAACATCAACAATAGTATCAACAATAAAAAATAACACCATATATTCTAACATCATCAACAATACAAATACCACATTTTTCAACAACAACACCAACAAACAAACAAACAAAAGACATAAAAAATGATATTGACAACAAGGCTTTTTAAGTTCTCCCAATAGATGACTTTTGTTGTATATTTTAATAAAAATAATGATTCATTCATTCAAGACTTAAAAGTCATATTTCCTTCAATTTTCTCAATAAATAGAATACTGGCAATGGGTAAATATATAAAAATAATAGATGTAAATATCTAATTTAAATAACAAACAAAGAAGAAGACGAGAAGAAAAGAGCAATAGTGAACTAGACCTGTAATGTCAAAAAAGAAAAGGGATCATAACACCCATTTCAGTCAAGAAAAGATATAGATCGGTTGAGATCCAAAAGAATCCTCATGCGAAAGAGAAGAGAAAAGAGAGAAAAAAATAAAATGGTTGTGATTACCCTAAAGAGGAAAGAAAAAAAAATTGATTCTGAAAGAAGAAAGAGAGATAAATTAATTCATGGGTGAAAGAGAGAGAATTTTAGAAATGGCTTTTAAATATTCATTAATAATTTTTTAGGGGCACGAGGAGACAATGACATTGGAAAGACAAGATAAGACTACTCAAGGAGAATATTTTTGAGTTATCCAAGTAATATTTTTTACCGTCTTAGTATTTTATCTTTTTTATCTCTAAGAGGAAATTACTTTAAAATTAAAAAAAGAACTTAACACATATAAGTCATCTGTTGCAACAGATGTCAATTTCTATTTAAAAATTTCCAATAGCTCAGTCATCTGTCACAACAGATGGCAACATCTATTTGATAATTTTCAACAGATATGTAATCTATTACAATAGATTTATTTATATGTTTGATAAATTCCAACAAATAAGTCATCTGTTGCAACAGGTTGAACATTTATTTTAATATAATTTTAATTGAGTTCATATATGCAACAACAACTTCAATTGATTTAGCTACAACTAGGAATGAGTTTGATAGGGCCAACTATATTGCATGATGTTGGTATTGCGTTCCTCATGACCTGAGTCGTCAATCAACCAATCTGAATTGAAATGATTCATATTAGTTTATTATTTGAAATACCTAAATTGATTTATCTACAACTAAGGATGAGTTGATAGGGTCAACTATATTGTATAATGTTGGTATTGTGTTTCTCTTGACCTGAGTTGTCAATCAACCAATCTGAGTTAAAATGATTCATATTAGCTTATTATTATAAATATCTAAATTGATTTAGATAAAACTAGGGATGAGTTGATAGGGTCAACTATATTGCATAATGTTGGTATTGCATTCCTCCTGACCTGAGTCGTTAATGGACCAATCTGAGTTGAAACGATTTATATTAGCTTATTATTTGAAATACCTAAATTGATTTAGCTATAACTAGGGATGAGTTAACTATATTTCATGATGTTGGTATTGTGTTTCTCCTGACCTGAGTCGTCAATCGACCAATCTGAGTTGAAATGATTCATATTAGCTTATTATTTGAAATCCCCAAATTGATTTAGCTACAACTAGGGATGAGCAAATTATCTGAACCAAATTAATATTTTCAAAACTTGTCATTCTTTTCTAAAATAAAAATCAACCCACACAAATCATCTATTTGCGAAAAAAATATTTCATCATTTCAAATCTTGAGTTCTCACTCTTTTCTTTCTCTCTTAACAATACAAATAACAACTACTCAATATATTGCTCAACTCTTCATAGTAGATCAATTTTTTTTCATTTCCGACCACATAGTTCTTATTTTTGACTTCATTCTTGCTTGTATCCATTATTTTCTCTGTCTTCGCATGTAACAGAGTTCAAGAAAAGTTCTACATTTATTCCTTTTTTTAATAATTAGGGTTTTTTAGTTACTGATGAAAAAAAACTTTTAGTTGTATTATCTTCAAGAATGGGTTAATAATTATGAGTTTTGATGCTAAAATCGTAGGAAGAACCCAAGAAAACCCTAGTTTTTATCACAGTATTTCATTGACTATTGTGGTATTGTTCGATGGTGTTTATGGTATTATTGGTAGATGTTAGTGGTGGTGGTGGTGGTGGTCATCGTGGTGGCATTGGTGGTGGTGATGATGGTCTTGGTGTTGGTATTATTGGCATTGAAGGTGGTGGTGGTATGGTGGTTTGGTGGTGGTGGTGGTGCCATTGGTGGTGGTGGTGGTGGCTATTGGTGGTGGTGGTGGTCGTTGTGGTGGCATTGTTGGTGTTGGTGTTCTTGGTATTGTTATTAGTGTCATTGGTGTTGGTGGTGGTGGTATTAGTGGTATTGATGGTGGTGATGGCGGCATTTGGTGGTAGTTGTTGGTGGTAGTGTTGGTATTGGTGGCATTGTTGGCATTGGTGACATCAATTGTAATGTATTTTTTATTTTTCTATTGTTTGTAGGTAAAACGTGTCTCCCAAAAGAAAAGAAAGTAAAAGTGGATCAACTTCTGACCACCTAACAAAAAAGGCTAGAGTACAGATGGATTTAGAGAAGCTTCCTGAACAATCTTAGTCAGGCAAAAGTGAATTAAAGGAAAGATATAAAAACAACATTGAGGGAGGTGGAGAAGGAGATGTAGAGGGTGATGAGGAAAATAAAAGTGAGAAAGAAGAAGAAGATAAACAACAAGTTAAGGAAGAAGAAAGTAAGAAAGAGAATGATAATCAACATGATGATAATGCATCACCAATAGGGTGTGAATTAAGATCGAAATCATAGCATGAGCCTGTCAAAACTATTAGTATTGATAGATTTCAAGTTGCGATATCGATAGAAGACACTACAGAACTAACAGGTGATTTTGTACTTAAATCGCAATTGGGAAACCTTTTGATGAATTTTGGAATACCATGAAGAATGAAAACATAGACGAACTCTATAAGAAGAGCTGCTTTGGGCACTTTCTTGAGCTACATGAGGACAACACTGCCTATTTCCAAATTAACTTGGTATATGGTCTTCTCAAGCACATGATCAATTATGTGGGGGATGATTCGAAGGAGGAGGCAAAAAGATGGATGAAATCTGGATCAACTACTGTGACATGCCGGTTTGTTTTGGCATAAAAGAGTTTGCCATAGTGAAATGCTTGAGATTCGATCATCTAAAAGAACCTCTCATCAAGAAAACACCCCACAAAAGGTCCAAGGCAAGCAGGATAGCCAAACCACCACCATCAAATAGAGGAAAGGCATTATCCAAGCGACCACCCACCAAAACCAACAAACGCAAGGAAAAAATAGATGGGTTGTTGGACATTACTGGACGTGGGTACAGAGCTAATATGTTGTTAAAATATCTCAAGGATAAAACCATATCAATGAAGTACAATAAGCAATTATGCTTAGTTTGGTTTAACCACTCCGTCATAATGGAAAGAGACGTCAACAAAGTCATAGAAGATGATTTGTTGAAGCTTGCAGAGGATTTTGAGAAATTCAACAATTATCCCTGGGTATATGAAAGTTACAAGTTGACTGTCACATATTTGCACTCAAAGCTATCCCCAAAGACAATCACATTATACTACTTTCCTTGGGCTTTCATGGTAAATCTAATCACTATTTGTTTACTCTTCCATTAATTTATATTGAATAATTATTATGACTTTTTTTGCTTGCTTCCTGTTTACATTTTTTAGGCTTGGGCATTTAAAGTCACTTCTCCCCTTCGAAAGCAGGTCAAGAATTACCCGAATGAGGTTTCTCATTCAAGAATCCTTAGGTGATTGGATGCAAAGAGCAACACAAAAATTAAGGAGGCTGGTCTCTTTAACCCTCCGAATGATAAAGTAAGTCTTCATTCAAGTAAAATAATTTGAATAAAAGAAAGATATTGAAACAGATGTGCTATCTGTTGCGACAGATGGATCATCTGTTGCAACAGATTACTCATCTACTGCAACCAATGCAATAGATGGGTAATCTGTTGCGATAGATGATTCATGTTTTGTAATAGATTCCCATTTGTTGCTTTGTTTCTCTGAACCTAACTCAACAAATTACCCATCCACTGCAAATTATACAACAGACAGGTAATCTGATGCAACATATATTTAATCTGTTGCTACATATGAATCATCTGTTGTGACAGAAAGATCATCTGTTATATAAGTTGTCTCTGTTAATATATAATCCAATTGACTACAAATTATTATATGATTTAAGCGTATTTGTCTATTTTTATAGGTTGTGCATTCATGGATCGTGCCTACTGAGCAGGAGTTAGGGATGACTTCTTTTATTACTCTAGATCTTATTGATACAAAAGCATACCCAACGGTGGAGTTAATAAAGAAGGAATTGTCAAGAGAACTGCCATAAGAAAAGCAGTTAGGCAAGGTCGACCTAATGTTGAGGCTCTTCATGACCAACCTGTTGCAACAGATTTGGGTGCTACTTCTGGGGATCTTACTGGTGGAGTTGTTGATATTGGTGGTAGCCATGCTGATGCTGATGCTGCTTCCATTCGTGATGATAAGCATGTTGATGCTCAAGAAAAAATAAATATATTTGAAAACACCCTTTTCACATGTCCCTCTCACCCTTACACCGGTCCCTTCACATTTACAGTAGTCCCTCTCACTCCTCTTCACCTTCATGTTCTTATTAAAAATGCAAAGAGTGCAAGGACATATAGGATAAACTCTTTGTAAAAGTAAATTTTATCTCTAAAGTTATCGAGGAATTGAAATCTAAAAAGGTATCATACTATCCAAGAAGGTGAGGGAGCCATACACTCCTACAGTGGCGGTTAGGAAGAAAAAAAAGATAAATTAGACAAATACTCTCTAATCGGAAACCAAAAAAAAATACAACTCCTTCCTCTCCAAAAGTTGTTGAAGTTCAGGGACCATTGAACAAGGTGGACATATACGCAAAACTTGGCACCAAAGAGAAGACTTCTCTGCAAAAGACCATGAATTCCAGGCAACGCACAAAATATTACACCATGCATACCTTTTCCGCCCAAGACTTCAAGAATATGACATATATGCGTAATAGGTACGTGGACAAGGTAAGTTTACTTTTCCTAACCTATCCTTCTAATCTAATCCATGAAGAAGAAGCTACAGAACAGATGTGTCATCTATTGCAATAGCTAGGTATTCTTATACAACTGGTGGTGGTTCTATTGCAAAAAATACTCATCTATTGCATAAGTTGCATTAGATGGGTAATCTGTGAATAGATTCAGAGAACCCTCTGCAACAAATAAACCATCTGTTGCATCTTTTCACTTGGTTTTTCTTATTTACAATTACTAACCTATTTAAAAATTATCTTATTATATCACAGTATGTTGATGAAATTCTCTGCCTCATGACGGCAGGCAATTAGCATACCCGGATGCTTATAATGCTTTCGATAGGATAATGGACCTTAACTTCTACAATAATTTCAAGGATAAGTACGATAATCTCATTAAGCTAGCTCAAACTCTCAATGGCCCAGAATTTTATTTGTTAGTTTCTGGGTTCCAATGGGATGAAGAAATAATTAAATATGTTAGACAGAAGAGGCCATATCCACATGGTAAGAGTTGAACAAAAGCAAAGAGAATTCTTGCAGTCATGAACATGGACGTCAAATATTTTTTGGCTCTTGAGATACTACTTGAGGAGGGAAAGATCAAGGTTTATGACTGCAACTTACCTTTCTTTGACGCGGCCATTTTTTTACCCACATGCAGTTACTGTTGAAGTTGTTTCCCAACTTGTTAAGGCAGAGTAAACTGATGGATCATTTTCCAGCGGAAGTATTGATGAAGAAAACATGGGATTTTTTGAAAGTCAAAACAAAGACATGGACCTTCCAAAAAATAAAACTGTTGTCGCATACGAGTCGTACGCACTTTCACACATCGAATGTTTGTTGATCGGCATAGAATGGCCGAGTCAATGACCTTTATATGCGACAACACTATGTCAAATATGCAAGAGGTTTGGGCTTATAAGGTACTAACTGGACGCCTGAAGCCTGTGTATAAAGAAGAAGATGTAGAAACACAAACACCATTACAATTTTTTATTTCAAGTCACTTCACTTTACATGTAGTGACAATTTTTTATGTCTAATAAAAGTTGAATTTTTTATAATGCAACAGATTGTCTATCTGTTGTAATAAATATTCTATCTATTTTGGCAGATTGTTTATCTGTTGTAATAGGTTGGTTATCTGTTGCATTATATTGATGTTTTTATCTAGGTCTATCTATTGCAACAGTGGAAAGACCAATTTGATAATTTCGAACAAATGGCCTACATGTTGCAATATATGTCTAAATCTGTTTGATATTTTCCAACAGATATGCCATTTGTTGCAACAATACCTTATATATTGCAATATTTGAATCTAGTATTCCATTTCAATTAATAAGTTCAAATCTAAGGATAAAATAAAATTCATATACAACAAAAAATAAATCAAAGCCTTCAGAAATTACATGAAATAAATCAACAAATAAATAAAGTGTAAAAAAATTATTATGGGTACAGATCTCACCAAATAAATCAACAATTTAAGTTTTGATGCCAACAATTCCTACGAAGGGGTGATGTTATTACTTTGACAGACTTAAGCGATAAAAATCTACTAAATATGGACAAGTTGTTCTTCATCCAGTGTAATTGAATTCGGCTTTGGTCGTCGTGGATCTTTAATGTCGCTTGCGTACGATTTCTGCACTTTTGCTTCTTCGTATTTCCATAAAAAGAGTAGCATATTATCAATTCTATTCAGCAGTAGCTTCTACTGTGACATCCACCTGGAAAGCCAGAATTGTCAATGCTAATCACAAAGATACAAAAAAATAAAAAAAATATAACTCATATGTTTTAGCAAACAAATTATCTTTCTGTTGCAGCAGATGGATCATCTGTTGGGACAAATTAAAACATGAGAAAGACTTGTATTATAATTTCCAACAAATGAACCATCTATTATAATAGATGACTCATCTATTTGGAAAAACTGAAACAGTAGAAAGTCTTGATTTAATTTATCCTAACAGATGACCCATCTGTTGCAGCAGATAGGTCATCTATTGGTTTAAATAAAAATGGTACGAAGATTTGTTTAATTTGTTAAAACAGATGACACATATATTGCAACAGATATTACATCTGATGCAATAGATGTATATATTTGTTTGATAATTTTCAGTAAATGTATCATCTGTTGAAACAGATATATATATGTGTGTCTATTTATTTGTTAGAACAAATGATATATATTTACCTTCTTCAGCTTAGGTCGCTCTCATGTGGCCTTGTACATTGCTCAATAGTGCAACATAAGCATAGAAGAGTTGTAATTTTGCTTTTTTGGATGCTTGATAATGCCTTGGAAATTACTTTCCTTCTCCTCTTAGCCTTAATCTCTAATGGAGTGGATGGATATAAAATTCTCTTTAATGGAATGACACCTCTCTTAGATGTCAATTCCTTTACAGAAGCAATTAATGCATTAATAACATTAATCACTACATCATGTTTTGCCTTACAGTCTTGACATTTGTATGTAGAACATTTGCTAGGAGGGGCAAAATCTGTATAACCAGTATGATCATACTCATAATGGTTTATTTTAAAACTATAAGAGGAGCATCATTGGCCCCAACAACAGCACCACTACCACCAACAACAACTCTATCACAACTAACACCATCAACAATAACATGCCCACCTTCCAAAATTATTTTTCTTGTGATGGTTGTTGCTCCAAACAATTCTATTTTTATTCTATCAATGAACTTAGGGTTCGATAAAGTTTGCACAGACTTTAAAGTAAGAAAAATGCTATCTTCAACTCTCAATTGGACGGAACAAGAGACGGATGCACAATCTAACATAAATCAGTATATATATTAGAATGATGATTAGATCATTCAAAAAATTATTAATTAAAACAAAAACTTAATTAGAATTAAACTTACTGCATCCTTCAGGGGGTTGAAGAGATCAAGAAATTTTACATTTTTATCAGTTTTGGCCGACAACCATCTAAGAATTCTTAGACAGAAAACTTCTTCCTGGTAGTTCACTTGTTGTCTCGAATAAGGAATGACTTCAAATGTCCAAGACTATAAAATAACGCCAATAAATTAAAAGCATTATTAAATAAAAAATAAATCATATCAAAATAAAAGAAATATTTACCATGGAAGCCCAAGGAAAGCCATTTAAGTTGACTGTCTTTGGTGTTAACGGACTCAACAAATATTTGACAATCATTTTGAAGCTTTCATAACCCCAAGGATAGATATTAAATGCCTTGAGATCCTCAGAGAGTTTTATTAAACCAAATGGTATGTTGTTGTTAATGTCTCTCACCCAGAGAATATTATGTACAAACCAAACCAAGCATAATGATTGCTTGTGCTTTTTTGAAAGTCTTTTACCTTTCAATGCTTTTATTAAATTATTGTTTTTAAAGCTTGGACCAACAAGGGACACAAGGTCATCACGATCACTTGACTTGCATTTGCCTTTTTTGGGTGTGCAGGGTGCTTTTTTTGGTTAGAATAGGTATAACTTGAGAAGGAGAAGAAGGATAATATTTTTGTCCAGTAACTATGACAAACTCCTTCCAACCAAAACAAGCAGTCATGCCACAATAATTTATCCACACCTTATCCATCTTATCTTTGTTTTTATACATAAACCTACGCTTGAGAAGATCATATACCATTTTTATTTAGAAACGAGCATTGTTGTCCTCCGGCAAATCAAGATATTGCCCAAAGTAGCTATCCATGAAATAAGCATTCAAATTTTATTCTTGAAGTATTTTCTGAAGGCATCAAAAAATTTTCCCATGGCTGACTTAACCACAAAATCACTAGTTAAATTTATTGCACCATCATACTGCATTCTCATAGGATAACTATCAATGTTGAAGGTTTTGACCAACTCTTCGGTGGAAGGGCTATTAGCATTTGGTTCATCTCTTTTGAAATATTCCTCCTACCCGTGTTCATCATCTTTTACTTCTGATTGAGATAACGCTAGTAAAATAAGCTCATATAGTGGTGGATATAGCCTAGCTGCTTAACTTGTTCCTTTACTTGGACTTGATTCATTTTTTTGGGAGCTATATAATCTAAAAATAACATGAACATAAAATAGATTATAATTGATTAACGAATCATTAAAAGGGAATAATAATATATCTAACATATACAATAGTAAAATAACAGTTCCAACAGATCACACATCTATTGCATCAGGTAGATTATTTGTTACAATATATACCTAACCTGTTTCAACGAATGAGTAATCTGTTTTAATAATAAAAACAGATCGCTTATCTGTTGAAATAGATGACTGGTCTGTGCAACAGATCACACACCTGTTGTAATATATGAGTGATCTGTTGGAACTGTTATCAACGGTTTATATTATTTAGATTTTTTTCAATAGAAGGATCGTCTATAGCAACAGATGAATGATCGGTTAGAAAAATTAAGTCTTGGACAGGGCTTGTTGGAATAGTTGATAGGATTTTATCCAACAGAAGGATCATTTGTTGCATAAGATGATTAATCTATTATATTAGATTTTTAATCTGATGGTTCCTCTGTTGCATCAGATGGTTAATCTGTTGTATCAGATGGTTAATCTGTTGCATCAGATGGTTAATCAAATGGTTTCTCTATTGCATTCGATGGTAAATTTATTGCATTCGATGGTTAATCTGTTGCATCATATGGTTAATCTGTTGCATTAGATTTTTAATCTGATTGTTCCTCTGTTACATCAGATTATAAATTTGTTGCATCAGATGGTAAATTGGTTGCGTCAGATAGTAAATCTGTTACATCAGATGGTTAATCTGTTGTAGGAAAAAATAGTAGCATGATTTTGTTCAATAGAACAACAACAATATCACCATTTTTACCATGAACCAGAACAAATCAACCCAGCAACGGGTGCAACACCTAAAACACCAACATCATTGTTTTGTTTGTACAAACACAAACAACAAAAATCAAACTTGAAAAAATGCAACAAACAACAAAAAATCATATTTTACTCTGAAAAAAAAGAGAAGAAATACTAGAAATTAGGATTTTATTCAGACCATATTTCTAATTAAAGCAATAAATATTGAAATTATTAACCAATACTAAGAGAGAAATTGGCTCAAGTTCCTCTTTTTCTACAAAACTAAAAAACCATAATTATGTACCTTTGAAAGAAAAAAAGGGACGATGAAGAACTCGAAGCTTGTTGTGGCTGGAGAGCAAGGTTGTCACGTCGATTGATGGTTGAAAGTCGAAAAGGAACTCGAAACCCAACTATTTATCACCGGAGATTATAGTCGTCGAGGATTGAAAGGAGAAATTTACAGAACTGCTGGTTGGGAGAAACTGTCGAGAGAGAGGGAAAGACGGTTGATTTGGATTGAAGAGGAGTGTGGGTTGATTTGTATTTTTGAAAAGATTAGAAAGTTTTAAAAATATTAATCAAGTTCACAAATAACCTAATCAAGCTTCTTAATTATGTTTGACTCTTTAAGTTGGTCAATGTCATGAATCCTTTATTCAAGACTTAAATGACACCTTTCCTTCAATTTTTTCTAGTTACATGAGGCCTGTGCTAAGCCCGGGCCCAAAATTTAAATATAAAAATTATAATATTGTGATTTGAAAAGTGAAATTTGTATCATATTTCTTACGGTATATTTAATTAATTTTTGTGGCACATTGGACATATATTATTGATAATTCTTATTAATTATTAAAGTTTCTTAGCTATCTGATTAGATATTTTCAAATTACAAAAAAAATATGTGCAAGAAGATTTGTCAGGAAAATTAACAAGTATCAAACGAACATAACTGACTCGATATTCTATAAGGCAATATGATTATGATTTAAATTATATAAAATAGTTATAACATGCTAAAAATCATTATATTAATGTTTTTTTATGAGTTTGTGAACACATATTTTTTTATTTATAGATTGAATATACGGAAAATGGCCTAATATGCCGTTTAACTATGTGAAATGGTGCAAAAATGCCCTTCATCTACCTATTGGCCTGAAATTCCCTTCCCGTCTACAAATTGGGTCTATTTTGCCCTTCATTTAACAGCTGAATATTGGGTCCACTTTATTTATGACATGGCATATTTTTATTGGATAATTATTATTTAATTAAATTAATTAATTATATCCTCTAAATACCCAACCCAACCAACCAAATAACCCAACCCAACAAATATAACCCACTCCAATTCTTTAAAAAAAATACCTATTCATCGATTTTACGGAATATGTTCATCTCCTCTCTTTTCTCCATCCACCATCTTCTCAATCAAAAACATAGATTATTGGAGTAACATTCTTGGAGGTATTATATTGCAAAAGTAATTTTAGTCTCTGATTTAGTTACCGATTAGATGTTCCTACACTATAAAACTGAATTTTGAGAAAATTTATGAGATTTCTTTCAGACCTCCGCATTTAATTATGTCCTATATCGGTCTGACTTCGCTCTAGGAGTCTCGTCTTACCTTTATTATATATGTTTGAGATTTTCTTTCCTTTTGTATAATGAAATTGCTTATCAAGGTTGGGCCGCGATAAGTTCTATCATGACGTTATTTTTGGATCGTGACAAAAATTTATGTTAGAACAAGAATGATAATAGTATAAAAAATTCAAAATAAAACATGCTTGGCTTAGAGACACATTAATACATTACTTGAAGATAGTTGGAGTCTTTCCTACAAGCAAGCAGAAGAATAAATAACAACTCTATCTTCGAAATTCAATTATGCCTGAAAATAAGCAGCATTCAAGAAAGTTGTTCTTCTATTCTTGAATTGGTGATTTCACCATTTGATTAATGTCTCTCAAATATTTCCCTGGAAAAGTATTTTTCACGTGCTGGTCTTTTCAAATAAAAGAAACTATTTTTATTATAGGACAAAAACTTTTAAAAGAGAAGACTTTTAATTAAATAATTATCACGAACCGAGGTCACCCCCAAGTCAAGATAACGGTACTTACGACCACAAGTAACCACAAGCTAACCCATGAACTGGTACATATTATGAGGACTGAGCAAAATCGAAATACAACACATGCCCGGAAGATAAGCTGATAAGGTACTGTAAATCTGAATACTGAAATACATAGCAATGACATGTCTGCAGTATCTAATAAAATACTGAAAACTAAATTGTCTTTCTGAAACAACTAATAAAATGGAAAGAACTGACTGACCCTCTAACTAATTGTCTGAAAGCCTCTAAACATCATGAGGAGTTGATGGGACAAACCCCCAACTAACTCCAACTGACTGAACATAAGGAAATACTGAAATAACTGTAAAATTATATCATGTTCTCGATGGATGAGGATTCACCACTACTGTTGATGGGCAACGCTGAGCTGTCTAAGAACGATCGGAAAATTGAACGTCCGAACCTATGTTATAAGATAATATAACGCAAAGAAAAGTCTATGGTAAGTACTTTGAATGTACTGGTATGTGAGATAAGGACTAACTGAAATACATAAGATAAATGAGCATGAATACATAAACATATAATATCTGAGAATGAAATACCAGGCATAAACATGTTACTGAGATAATCTGAAATCTGAAAGACTGAAATCTGTATAACTGGATAACTAATAATCTGTACACTTGGTGAAGCAAACCTGAGTTGAGATATACTGAAATACTGACTGAAACTGTGGGAGGCATTATATAACCGATAGGTCCTAATCTAAGCTAATCGGGGTCTAACCTGTAACTCCAGTTGGAAGGGTATCAGTACCGTGCCACGGGTACTAACACTGGCTGTATAGATCCACTAATTTGTTGTCCCGAGGGACCAGGGTGTCAAGCCTAAACTGGAGGGTGACCCCTTATAACCTACGTTGGCTACGTAGCTCTGGAATTTAGAGACTGCTACTAACAAATCTGCCTAAACTGATGGGAGAGTTGTCATCCCTGCATTCACTCGGTGCTAAATCCTATTTCCAACTGAACTGACACTGGTACTGAACTGAACTAAGTTTAACTGGATATTATTTCTGATAGTGCTTATCATGATCATAAAAATTTGAGTATAATAATAAGATTCATGGCTTAACTGACTTATTACTTGAAAATCTGAAATTATGCAAAACTCATGGGGAACGGGTGTTCATAAGAAAGGTATGTATAGTTTAAACGGGTGCCACGACACCTAATTCTGCGGAGCATGCCCTGCGCCGCAAACTTATTGTGGGGGCTCTTCTTCTTTCGTTTATCAAACACGTCCCTACACCTGGCTAAAAATCTCGAAACTCCTCCGATACATACCTTTAACAACTCCAAACATAAATCAATTTAAAAATCAACATCTCGAGGTTGAAAAGGCTAAAATAAAAATCATCGAAGTTTAGGGGTCTTGAAAATAACTAAGTTCTTAATACTCAGTGAAAATTTCAAGCCTTGGACCCCTTAAACATGCAACTATAACTGAACCGAGCTTAGGATCTTATGGGGTATTACAATAATACTTAGGGTAAAGACATCAAATCCACCTTAAACTATATCTGAAAAGTCAAAGACACACCTAAACTATTGAAATGACCTAATACACACCTGTACTATTTAAAAATAAATTTATTTACACCTCAAACATCACGATCAGATTTTTTTCTTGAATGTGTATACACGCGTTGACACATGTCATTAACATATTTTTTTCACTTTTTTCCTTTTTCCTAGATTAATCACTAGCACCACCCTTCCATCCCCACCCCCTTTATCTATAAAAAATTTATATATATATAAATAATAAAGCTCCAAAACATCATCTTCTTCAATTTTTTTAGCTGGACGGAATAGTAGTGGCACGCTGCGATCCCCAGTCAGGTGGAGCAAGCCACGTGTTGCGGGCTTCAGTCTGGTGGAGCAAGCCCCGCGCCGCGACACCTAATTCGGTGGAGCATGCCCCGCTCCGTGGGCTTATTGCGAGGGGTCTTCTACTTTCGTTTTTCAAACACGCCCCTACGCCCGTCTAAAAATCTCGAAACTCCTCTGATACATACCTTTAACAACTCCAAACATAAATCAATTCAAAAATCAACATCTCGAGGTTGAAAAGGCTAAAATAAAAATCATCGAAGTTTAGAGGTCTTGAAAATAACTAAGTCCTTAATACTCAGTGAAAATTTCAAGCCTTGGACCTCTTAAATATGCAACTATAACTGAACCGAGCTTAGGATCTTACAGGGTATTATAATAATATTTAGGGTAAAGACATCAAATTCACCTTAAACTATATCTGAAAAGTCGAAGACACACCTAAACTATTGAAGTGACCTAATACACACCTGTACTATTTAAAAATAAATTTATTTACGCCTTAAAACATCACAATCAGATTTTTTTCTTGAATGTGTATACACGCATTGACACATGTTATTAACATATCTTTTCACTTTTTTCCTAGATTAATCACTAGCACCTCACTTCCATCCCCACCCCTTTTATCTATCAAAAGAAGTTATATATATATATATATATATATATATATATATATATATATAATAAAGCTCCAAAACATCATTTTCTTCAATTTCTTTTTTTAGTTTAAATCTGGGCAACGCCTATTTATCGATAGAACACACGGATCTGATCGGGTGAAAGCAACTCGAATCAAACAAGTAAAATCACTTCAATCCATTCATTGTTTCACACTCCTACAGTCATTTTTGTGAAATTGAAGAAACCCAAAACCCACTTCGATAAAATTCGAGCAAATCACATCCCACTTTGTAAAATACAAGAAACATATAATCCAATTCTTGAAATTCAAGAAACCCATAACCTAATTTAGTAAAATTCAAGTAATTCACAATCCAATTCTTAAATGCAAGAAACCCACAACTCAACTTTATAATAATTTGATAAACCTAGAAATCAATTCATAAAATTCAAGAAACACACACAATTTAGTAAAATGCAAAAAAAACTCAGAACCCAATTCGTGAAATTCAAGATACCCACAATTGAATTTGTAAATTTGAGCAACTCACAACTCAATTTTATAGAAGTCGAGAAACCCAAAGCTCAAATTTGCAAAATACGAGCAGAACCCAATTTCAAGTTTCAAACATTTCAATTCCCCAACTACCTACCACAAAATGTCGAAAAAAAAGTTAAAATAATAAGTTTATTTGTGAACACATTGATGGATTGACAGAGCTTGAGAGAAGAAATGGAGCTAAGGACTTAGAAGTGGAGTTAAGGAAGAGAGAAGACAATATGGAAGAAGATAAAGAAGAAGAGAAAAAAAAAACAGAAAAACAAATAAAAAAGTAAAGAAAGAAAATGAAATAAATATAAATAAAAAACTAATTAAATATAATTAGTTGATAAAATCTAATCGAATGATGAAATGTGTATGTTTTAATAAGCTTTTAATTTATTTATTTTTATTTTTTTGCTTTTCATGTGTGTGTAAGAATGTGATAACACATTCTTTGTCAGGTCAGCTTTGAGGGATAAATAAATTCAAATAGTATAGGTGTGTATTAGGTCACTTTAATAGTTTAAATGTGTCTTCGACTTTGCAAAAATAGTTTAATGTGGTTTTGATGTCTTTTCCGTAATACTTATTGTAGGCTCATGAATAAACAAAGAAAATATGTATCTTTCCAGAACTTGTAACTTAAAACTAAAAACATAGAATAAATGTTATAATTCACATTCCTGTGTTTTGAATATTTTCAAAAACTTTTATCGGATGAATTTGTTTCAAAATAAATTGAAAAATTAATTATTACAATTTAAGAGGTACATATATGGATTTTAGAACTGAAAGAGTACTCATCGATTCAAAATACAAATTCCATTTGTTTGTTCTTTATAATTGTAGCACAACTAAAAATAGATATCGCCAAGAAAAATGTTGAAATCAAATACACTATTAGTGATAGATGTTCACCAATTATTAAAAAATTATGAGAAATTTTATAATATTTAATTATATACACACTTACATTGACAACTTTCATCTTTAACGTCTGAAAATCTTCATCGTTTACTGAGATGATAACATGATTGGGAGTGGCCATTGTCTCATGTGGCAGATCATTAATTTGAGGCGTCTTAATTCTTCATCAATTGGAATCATGTCTTTAGAAAAAAAATTACAATTATTTTTTCAAAGAAAAGTTAAATATTTCAAGAAAAAAATAGAAGTTTGAGGGTGTTGTGAATTAGTATAATTTTAGTACCAGAACATTAATATTTTCTGATTTTCATAATTCCTAAATATGCCCTTCGCTAAGAAATCAAAGTAGGCAGTATTTGAATTTGGTTTTAAGTTGAGAATTTGTAGGTATGTGACTTGTCACAAACAAATGATCAATCTTGAACAACACTCATAAAATCACACTTGCAAAACACGTGAAAACTGTCAAGTCTACTATAATGTAGATCCTTGTTCAATCGATAACAACAAATTGAACAATTTCATAAAGCAATCATCCCCAATAATACTGTTTATACTAACCTATATTAACTTTCTTACAAAAGCTTTTTGAATATTAGTTGAGAATAAGAAGGTGTTTATAAAATAAAGAAGGTCAATATGTCACGACTCAAAATTGCACCATAATGACCTGTTATAATCCTTAGTAGGTAAATCTTTCACTAGCGAAATAAAAATCCAAACCTTAAAAAAAATTCTCTAGCTGACCACCATGGCCACCTCTTTCGGTGGGGTAATCCCACTATAAAACCCTAAACAGTTGAGTATCATTGATAATGGAAGTAGTTCAAATACAAAGGCAGGGGATAAACAATCATATGCAAACATTCTGAAGCCCAAGAATAGCTATGGTAAAGAGCTTAAGGTACCATCGAAACCAGTTGTATTAGTTGAAGGAGAGCCGTGTATAACCTGGAAGTCATCAAAATAAGGAGTCTAATAATACAGGAGAATTTACAATTTGCAATTATTGGCAAATTCTCCTAGGGAAAACCGGATATCATCGAGTTGCGAAAATTAATACCTAATCAATGTGGAATTAAATGATATTGCAATATAAGAGTATTGGATTCAAGAATGTTCTTATTAGATTGAAAATATTGAAGGACTATGTAAAGTTGTTATCAACGTCTGCATATTACATAAAAGCTAAGGATAGGTTCTGGCAGATGCACACCCTTAAGTAGGATCCTTGGTTTGAGACGGATATAGAAACAACAATTGGAGTTGCATGGATTTCATTACCTGATTTTCCACCTAACTACTTTGCAAATGAGGTAATTTTCTCAATAGCTTCAGTAATTGGAAAACTACTAACGGTTGATCTAATAACAAAAACCAGAAAAGGTCAAGTTGTGCACGTGTGAAGGTGGAAGTCGATATGATAGCAGAATTGCTTCAAAGAGTAAGAATTAATGAGGAAGATGATAATACTAGGTTATAAAGTCAAAATGAATTCAAATATAGTATGACTACATGCCAAAATACTGTAAGGAATACAGTCTACAGGGACATGATGATAACACATATTGGAATAAACATCCAGAGTTACATGAAGAAAAAAAGAAGGAGCAGAGGAGACAAGTGTAGTAACAAATGAAAGAAGACGATGACCAGCAAAGAGAAGATAATATACAGAAAGGGGGAAATACTTACAAACAACAATGGTTTACCAGAAAGAGCAGATACAAGAAAGATAAATATGACCATATAGTTGGGAAAGTGGAAGCAGAAGTACAGAAAGAAGTTCATGCGTCTAGTACGTTTAAAGCTTTAACAAGTGAAGAGAATCAAGATTATGACAAGGAGAACGAGAAAGATAAGATTACAGTTCAGCAACAGATACCCACTGAAAGTACTAAAGACTGGGTAACTAATAGTTTTGGGAAAACTGATTCAAACAAAGAGATAGAAGGGGAATATGCAAACACGGAGAAAAAGCAGAATCAGGCATCAGATAAGGAAGAAAGAAGAGAAGATAGTCAACAAGAAAACACCATAGTGCCAATGAATCAAGTGTAGAATGAAAACTTGACAGATGTTAAGCAGTTAGATGAAATAGAATCAAGAGTGGAACAGGATGAAATAACACAGTTGGCAATAATAAAGCATCAAAATACTGAAGAAGCAGATAAGGTAATTGAAAACATATTACCTTTAGCAATCCAGGTGGAGAATCAGACAGAGTGCAATAATGTAGAAAATGCTAACTTGGATGAAGGAGACTTGACCAAAACCATTGAGAAGATGGGAGTGAAGGTAACTTATCTTCGAGATAGATAGAGATGATGAAAACAAATTAGGGTGTACAGAAGAAGAAAGATAAAAGAGTTAAAATCTCCTCAATGCAGACAAGGAATTCAGTAAAAAATAAGTCTAAATGAATGCTCTAATCTAGAATATCATATCAGTGAACACTCAGAAAGCATTTACTAGACTTATTACTCTGCAACAAAAATGCAACTTCTCATTCATAGGCTTAATGGAGACTTTCCAGGAAAATAACACTATTGATGAATACAGAAGGAGATTAAGCATGAAGAATGGAGTTGCAAACTGCTCTGGCAAAATATGGTTTTTCACTGAAGATTTTGTTGACTGTGTTGTAATAAAAGATGAAGAGCAATAACTGGCCAGTCAGGAAACATGTATTACAGTTGTGGTTACTCTGTTATATGCTAAATGCACTCAACATGAGTGGTTATGTTTATGGGATTCACTTGTAGAAATGGCCTAGACAATGCAAGATCCATGGATGATAGGGGGAGATTTCAATGTAATTGTAAGTTAAGAGGAGAAATTAGGAGGATTACCAGTCAAAGTGGCTGAGACCGAAGATTTCAATCATTGTATTAATCTATATGGAATGGAGGATCCAGGTTTCAAAGGTAGTAAATATACCTGGTGGAATGGAAGGGCAGATGAAGAGTGTATATTCAAAAGATTGGATAGAGTGCTTTGTAATGATAAACTACAGAATCATTTTTCAATCCTTGAAGTGGAGCATCTGTTTAGAAGTGGATCTGATCACACTCCTCTAAATATTCATTTCAGCACAGTGGAGAAAACTATTCACTAACTATTTAGGTTTCTGAATATGTGGCTGAATGTTATGAGGAAATTAAGGAAAATTTGGAAACTGAAGTAATGGGTAATCCTTTTATTGTGTCTCATCACAAGTTGAAAAGAGTTAAAAATGCTTTGACAAAATGGAGTAAGAAATATTTTGGTAATATCTTCCAGAAAATTGCAACATTAGATGAGATCATCAAAGTCAGAGAGAAACAGTTTAAGGAAAATACATCAGGCAATAATAGACAGAAATTGTTTAAAGCACAAACAGAATTAAACTTACAATTGAAGAGAGAAGATGATTTCTGGAGGTAGAAGGCAGGGTTGGAATGGTTTAAAGATGGAAAACGAAACACCAAATTTTTTCATGTTGTTGTGAAAGGAAAAAGAAGTAGACTGAAAATAATAAAAATTCAGAATGATGAGGGGGAGTGGATGGAAAATCATAAAGACGTGGTTGAGGAAGCTATTAGTTTCTTTAAGAGATAATTTTCTAAAGAGAAAGAAATAGTTGAATTTTACATGTTAAATGAACTACTTACTGTAGTAACTGCTGAATAGAATGAAGCTATGAATAAGTTTCCAGAGATCCAAGAAGTTAAGGAGGCTGTCATGGGACTGAATAGGAATAATGTAGGAGGACCTGATGATATGATAGGAGCATTTTTTCAGGATACCTGGGAGATTATTGGTCAAGATATCTATAATATGATTATAGCTTTCTTTTGTGGGTTTGAATTACCAAAATTTGTGAATCACACAAACTTGATATTGTTACCCAAGAAGCTAGTGGTTAACATATTTTCAAATATGAGACCAATATCTTTGAGTAATTTTGTGAACAAAATATTTTCCAAAATTATTCATGAGAGAATTAAAAGGGTTCTGCCTTCTATTATTTCAGAGGAGTAAGCAGTATTTGTTCAGGGAAGAAGCATTGCTGAGAACATATTGATGGTTCAGGAAACTATCACAGAAATTAGGAAAGAAAGTAGAAGTCCTAATCTGGTAATGAAGCTAGACATGATGAAAGCTTATGACAGGGTTGATTGGTTGTTTCTTACTAAAGTATTAAGGAAGGTGGGATTTAGTGAGTTGATGATTGATATGGTATTCAGATTAGTTGGAAACAACTGGTATTCTATTCTGTTAAAAGGACAGCCTAATGGTTTTTCAAATCCTCTAGAGGTTTGAAACAAGGAGATCCACTATCTCCTACTCTATTTATTATTGCAGCAGAAATGATGTCAAGAGCTCTAAAGTCTTTAATGGATTCCAAAGATTTTAAACTCTTTGGAATGCCAAGAGGAAGTCCTAAGGTAAATCATTTTGCCTTTGCCGATGACATGATAATTTTATGCAAAACTGATCTACAATCAATGCAGAAAATGACCAGTACACTAGAGAAGTATGAAAGAATGTCAGGTCAGAAGGTTAATAAGGAGAAAAGCTCCCTGTATTTACATAAGGGAGTTTCTCAAGGTGTTGTGGTATTGGTTGAAGTGGTCACTGGAATCATGAGAAAGGATTTTTCTTTTACTTATCTTGTTGCCCAATATTCCATATGAGAAATAAGAAGGATTATTATCAAGCTATGATGAGCAAAATTAGTGGAAAATTTTAAGGCTGGAAAAGAAAGTTTTTATCTTATGGGGAAAGAGCTATTCTGATCAAACATGTCCTACAGAGTATCCCAATCCACTATTTGTCTTTCATGAATCCCCCTTTAAATGTACTCAATACAATTCAAAGAATGTTTGCTTAATTCTTTTGGAGTACTCATATAGGAGGAAAGAGCAGACATTGGGTTAAATGGAGAAAACTTTGTTTGCCTGAGGAAGAAGGAGGTCTGGGGTTCAGAAATATCAAAGATGTCTCAATGAACTTATTCTGCAAATTGTGGTGGAGTTTTAGAACCAAAGACTATATTTGGTGTAGATACATGCAGAATAAGTATTGCAGAAATAAGTATCCAAATGAGATAGTGTGGAAAACTGATGCTGGATCTCAGGTATGGAAAAAGATTTACAGGCAAGGAATCTGGTGGAGCATCAAATTTTTGGAGGATAAGAAATGGAAATTCAAATCTTTGGTTTGATAATTGGACAACAGAAGAAGATTTGTATACATTTGTGCAGAATTCAAGGGAATGGGACATTCAATATCAATAAGTAAAATATTTGATTCATAATGGAGGCTGGAATTCACAATTGGTGTATCAGGTATTTCCATAAAAAGTTGCAGAACACATCATAGAATCCATCAGAATTCCAAATAGTAGAGAAAAAAGCCAGTCCAATATGGATGCTTGATTCGAATGACAGATTCACTATCAAATCAACTTGGAATTATATTAGACAAAGGGAGGAAAGGAATGTAGTTTATAAAAATACTTGGGTGAAAGGTTTACCTTTTAAAATGGCATTCTTAATGTGGAGATTTTGGAAGGGTAAAGTGCCTGTTGATGATAATTTGAGAAGATGGGGAGTTGAAGGGCCAATTAGATGTTGGTGTTAAACATGATGGAAAAACTCTGTCAACTTATAAAGTAATATTCAATATCAATAGAAATATTGGTTTATTTCTCAAGGTGAGAAACCCTAGACAAGTTTTTTCATTGTTGTGGCTAAAAATACATCAGCAACTAGAGCAAAAAAGGTCAAGAATTAAGCTAACAAAGGTTGATTGGCAATTTCCAGAAGAAGGTTAGTTGAAGTACAATACAGATGGAGCTTCAAGAGGTAATCTAGGGGTCAGTTCTTATGTTTTTTGTCTGAGAGATGAAAAAGAGATTTAAGGTTTGCACAAGGAGCAAAGATTGCAGATACCACTAACATGGAGGTAGAAGCATATGTTATGCTTCAAGCAACAATCTATTATGATCTGTCCAATCTTAATAAGGTAATTTTTCAAACGGATTCTTTTATTATGCTAAAGGTTTTAACTAAAGAGTGAAAGTGCCCATGGAATGTGTTAGGTTATATTGAACAAATTACTGAGCTATTACATGATAAGCAAGTAAAATTTCAACACATTTTAAGGGAAGGGAATCAGTTGGCAGATCATTTAGCAAACACAACAATAGATAATGAAGGATTCAACATAACAACATTTCAGCAACTACAAGTCAATGGAAAGAAAATCCTTAACAATGATAAGCTACAGTGTCCATACATAGGAGTGTCACTAAAAAAAGGATGAAAAGGCTAAAGGCTATAGCTAACAGAGCTAAAAGAGCTTACAAACATCTATTTACAACCCAAGAGGGCAATCACAAACACCAAAAGCTGACTAGCCTATACAGAATCAACCATCAAAAAAGGACTTTGGGTAAAGGAGGAAGGTCGAGTGAGTTTGACTTAACCAATAAACCTCAGAAGCAAAAAAAAGTTCAAAGAATAGCGGGTCCGAGCATCCCTTATCTCCCTCCCAGCCAGATCTGTCAACAAGTTTGAAATAAAGGGAATAAGGGGATTTTACAGAGAAGAGAAGTGAACAGAAAGCAGAAGATATTACTTACTTGGACATGCAATCCGTCTCAGGGACTTACAACCCTTATTTTAGCACAAAAAAAAAAAAAGAACCATCCCATCCACAAGAGAACTCAGGTGAGAAAGAGCATAAGCAGAAGGATGCAGGTTAAAGACAAAAAGAGAGAGCTGAACAGATAGAGTCAAGTATACAATCGGGTAAAGTACTTACTTTTGAGAGCTGTTGATCGCAGGATTTTGCAACGTCTCAGGCTACTTTATAATTATTTATAAAAAAATCAAAGGGCTACTTTATGATCTCATTTCTCCAAAACAAAGCTAGTTTTGTGCAAGGTAAAAGCATATTAAAAAATATATTGATATAAAAAATGATCACTGAGATAAAAAAAAAAAAAAATTTGATAATTTAGTTATTAAGCTAAGCATGAAGACTGTGTATGAACTTCTATCATTATTCTTAATCAAAATCTTGAGAAAAATAAGATTTTAAAAAGGAATAATTGACATGGTATTTAGATTACTGAGCAATAATTAATACTCAATTCTTTTACACAGACAATCTAACAATTTCTTTACCTCTTCTAGAGGGCCGACACAAAGAAATCCTTTATCTCCCATTTTGTTCGTTTTAATTGCAAAAGTCATGACAAGGTTATTAAATTCTTTGATGCTCAACAAGGAATTTAAAAGAATTGGCATGCCAAGAAGGAATCCTAGAATCAGTTATCTTTACTTTGTAGATGACATGATTATTTGCTAAAGTCTAGACATTGCAGATGGTATTGGATTGGCTACGGGAGTATGACAAAATTTATGTATATGAGATCAATAAAATCAAGAGTGTCATTTACTTGCATGGCAAAGTTCCTAAAAGAGTAGTGATCACAATAAATAAGTGACTACTAGAATTGAAAAGAAAGGAAGGAATTTTCCTTCACATGCCTAGGTTGTTCCACATTTCATATGAGAAAGCAAAGTATACTACAAGCAAATTATTCATGAGATCAGCCCAAAATTACAAACCTTGAAGAAAAATTTGTCCTATTGGGGAAGAATTATGTTTATTAAGCATGGTTTTGCTGAGTATTCACATTCACTGCTTTTCAGTAATGAATTCTCCCAAAATGTTCTTAATTAAATTAATAAGATGATGGCTGAATTTTCTTGAAGCAGTTGTATATGAGGACGACACAGACACTAGACTAGGTGGAATAATCTATGCCTATCAGAAGTAGTGAGGAAACTAAGTTTTTAGATTTTTGCATGATGTATCTATGAAATTATTCTGCAAGGATTGGAAAAACTTTAGATTTAAATCTATTGTATGGAGTGCCTACATGAGTAATAAGTACTACTAGAAGATTAATTAGAACTTGGTGATCTAGAAGACTGATTATAATGGTTTCAAGTATGAAAAAAAAAATTACAAGCTAGAGACCTTATTGAGCATCAAATATGGTGGCAATCTATTACGATTTTTGCATAGATGTGATATGACGATTGAACATGACTTAGTGCATTAACTCTCTAACCTCAAAAGTCTTTATTTTTAATGATAGTATTCAGAATATGGGGGAATTGGTTAGGGAAGGTAGATGTCATGAACATCTATATTTATAATATATTTAAAGTGTGAAGAACTTAGATATATTGTTTGAATTTTTTGTCCTTCGTTAAAAAATTTTATTTTAGACAAAATCGTCTTTTCACTATTTTTTCTAATATTTAAGAGTTAAAAAGTAATTAAATATATTTGTGGTAAAACTTTTCCTTATTAGAATTCATCAGAATTTCAATATTTTTTCTAATTTAAGAGTTGAAAATTAATTAAATATATTTATGATAAAATCTTTCCTTATTAGAAGTCATCAAAATTAATGACAACAAATACTTTTTTCATTGGAATTCTAAATCAACGAAATTTAATTTTAAGAAGATTTGAAAAATCTAGAAATAAATATAAAATTATTAGAATAAGAAAAATTTAAGAAGTGTCAGATTTTTAAAAGTTTTAAATACGTAATAAGAATGTAATCAATGATTTTGTAAAGATTTGACTTTAAAAATAAAGAAAAAATTTAAATATAAAAAAAATCGTAACACAAATATTGTTCAAATTAATGTGTCTCTCTTAGCCCGTGGCAACAAGAAAAACAAGTACTATATGGCAAACGCAAAAGTAATGATCCACCAACCACTTGAAACTTCGGGTGGTAAAACATATATGTGCATATGTTTATGTTTACATTAATATATTAAAGTGTGAAAGATTTTTGAAAAGTGATTTGAGCTTTTACATTTTATTAAAAATCTCCGCATTTTATTAAAAATCTCCGCAATAGGCAAAATCATTTAATTTTAAATAATCAAACATTACACGTGCAATTAAACTAGTAATTTAAATAACATCTTGCCACAAGAATTATCAGACTACATCATCTAGAAAATTCAAACTCCAATAGACATAAAGATCATGTATAAGCCTTGGTTGATACCAAGCTAGCTTAGGATTATATAAGACACAAGAAGCAATCAAATAAAATCCTAAAAGACATATGGGTGAAAGGTCTGGCATTGAAAATTGCTTTCTTTATGGAGATTATTTAAGTTCATAATCTTAGTGGATGATGGGATAAGGAGATGACGTTATGAATTACCTCCTAAATGTTGGTGTTGCATAGTCCAGACCAAGAAACTACATCCCACCTCTTTCTATACTCTCCACTACTAATAGGAATTGCTCTTATTTTTATTCTTAATATTGAAGAACAAAATCTAAGGAAGATCATTATGCTATGGTGAAATGCAGTAGTAAAACAAGGAATAAAGCTCCATTTCATAGAAATCCCAAGAATAATAGTCTAAGAAATTTGGAAAAGAAGAAACAATAGCAAGCATGAAGGAGTTCAGATCTCAGCTTGCAGAATCATTTACAATGTCACTAAATCATTGCACACGTTGCTCAGAGTTAAAAGACTTTCCATGAAGTGCAAAAACTTATTGCCTTCAAATGCACACACAAGTATATATAGTCGTACAAGTAATATAGTGGCTCTTACGAACTTGATATCAACTCATAGAGACTTGTGACTTAGCAAAATATCCTATTCAAGTAATACTATGAAATTAAACAAGTGCAATTGTAACCAAAGAAACTATTGATTTTTATTATTTTAAAATTAATAATAAAAGCAATGCAGCAAGTAAATGTGTTGTATATAGTAATTATGAGAATTGCAGGGTTAAGGCATGATTTTCAATCTTGCATAACAATACTTTCTCACCAATTAAGTCGTCTATTTGATTGTTGATTTACGGGTTAATAGTAAGACTGTGGTCTTCTGAACCTCTAATATTTTACCTAAATTGATCTTGCAACTACATTCATTTGAGAATTTCAAATGCAAATTGTTTTTAGAAAAGTGACATTTTTTTTCAACTTCAATTTCATTTTTTTTTTATTGTTACAAATAACCCCCTTTTTTATTTTTACAAGAACACCATATTATTAACTGCAGCGAACCACCAGAGTTAAATGCCTAACTATCACATGCAAAGCACGTACTCTAAACTAGTTATTAATAAATACGTGAAAACACGTACTGTAGATTAAAATAAATAAGTAAAATACATGCTTAATAAATACACTCAAACCTCATGAATAATTGGTCTTCTGGTTCATGAAGAACTCACTGACATTATGAATAAAAGCTGATTATTCTCAAAATTATTGTCTCCTCTCACATTTGTTTGTATCTTGTAGGTAAATTAGTTAAATTAGGTTATTTTGATAATTTTTAAAAATTGAGGGTATAAAATTATATTTATAAAAGTCTTTCCAAAAGTAACACAACTTCAACTTCAACTCAAACTTCAAAAAATTTTAATTTTTATGGCCAAACGCCTACCATGTTATTTTGACCCTTTGACTCAAAAAACAAAGAAACTGGACATTAGAAGGTAACCAAAAAAAGGTTTCTTAATCGGCCCAAAAAGAGAACAACTCTGTTCTGAATCAAGATTGCAAATCAGAGGAGCTATCGCAAGCTGAAAGGGCACACATATAACTGACCCAAATAACTCTTACTGATTAAAAACATCAGGTTTGTTCTTATCAATTGATTTACAAATTATCTTCCACTTGTAGGAAGTTAATCAATGGCAAAGAATGATGAATGAGCTAATAAATTCTCTCAGCTGTGGAAACTGAACGCAAGAAAATAACAATAACGGTTATATTGTCTTTGCTGCCTCGTTCTGCAGCTTCTGTTGCTAACCTCTTTGAACACATTCCAGGCTCTTTTACTGTGTCTCTGATTATGTTCACCACATCTCTCTCACTAACAACATCCCAAAGGCCATCACTCGCCATTACCTGACAAATTCAATAACATATAAATAAGCAAATCAACATTACCCTTTTCCTTCTGTCATCACTATAAACATTTTAACACAAACGAAACAGCACCAGAACTGTAACATCGTAACTTGCATGACTAAATATATATTATTCAACTAGTGGAGCGATTAATCGAGCATTGTTTATCAACCTTGGTACAGAGAATCCAGCAACATTATCAAGTCAAGAATAGAAGCAAACTGGCGACAAGAATGTCCATGTAACAGAATAAAGGAGACCAAGGAAAGAGGAAAAATAAAGAAAAAAGGGATTCACGAGATAGTGTGCTCTCTCTATATAAGTGGCTACATATCTCTCACCACATACCTAGAGGGACCCTAATGTCATATTTTCTCCTTTAGAATTATTCCAGCCAGACTGGCTGACAAATGATCCATCAAGTTATTTGGAGATACAGAAATAGAAAGCTAGCTAACACTTGACCAAAAAAAATTTTGAAGCTAAATGTGGAGGGGAGGACACTCATCCTCTTAATACAGGACCTCCACTACCTTGCTCAACTGCTGAGAGAGGGCATGAGTCAGGGTCTGACCAACTATGGGTCAGAACGTATGGATGACTACGATGAGAAGCATCTTCAGTCAAGGTCTAGCGACCAGTTGGTCAACTTATCACATTATCTCTCGAGATGATAGAACGGGAAAAGACCCTGGAGGCCTTGAGAGAAAGCAACAGGGAAATGGAAAACATCCCCTCCCTGAAAGCTCCTCATACAGAGGTCGTCACTCTAGAAAAACCTCTTTCCCACTTGTTCGAGGACCTTACCAGCGAGCTCCTGCTAATCCTTCTACCTCTGGAGCTCAACAAATTCGATCTAGAACGAAAGCTCCCAGGAACAAGAATCTTCTATTCCACAAAACTAAACTCACTATCCAAGAACAGGAAGGAACCAATGACTGCCTCTCCTCCCCTCCTAGACAGGGGCAAGGCACAAATGGAGAATCTCCAACCAATTCAGGTCAATTCCATGATGAACATCATAATATGGAATGTTAGAGGGGCAAATAATGCCGAGTTTAGGAGACATTGTCAAGCCATGATCAACATTCACAAGCCCACTCTCCCTTGAGACCCGCATGGTTGACCACCACAAAGCTATTACTCAGACTCTTGGGTTTAGCAGTCAAATCCAATTCCCGACCACTGGAAACTCTGGGGATATTGTCATCATGTGGGACAGTACCTCCCTTTCCATCCAGGATATTGTTGTCCACCCTCAGGGCATCTATGTTGCTGTGAAGGTAAACAATCCTCCTTCTAATTGGTTTTTTAGCGTCATTTATGCAAGTACTGGTTTCTTTGCTAGACAGTCTCTGTGGGACTATCTCACAAACTTTGCTCATTCCCTTAATACCTCCAATAACACCCACCCCCCACCCCCCGGCCTCATTGGGGGGACTTCAATGAGGTTCTTAAGGCCTCGAAGAAGTTTGGAGGAAATAGTATTAATAGGAATAGAGTCAATGCCATTTGGAATTGCATCAACCAGTGTAAACTGATTGACCTGGGCTTCAAAGGTAGTAAGTTCACCTGGACGAATAAGAGGTACAGAAATAGGTCTCTGATTTTAGAAAGATTAGATAGATGTTTTGCTAATGAAGATTGGC
This sequence comes from Capsicum pubescens, assembly GCA_030864215.1. Lineage (NCBI taxonomy): Eukaryota > Viridiplantae > Streptophyta > Magnoliopsida > Solanales > Solanaceae > Capsicum > Capsicum pubescens. Next base: position 189,228,513 of record CM061538.1, on the reverse strand, counting down.
TCCATCTTTTCTCGGATACTACTGTAACTCACCTCCCTAGGACCCACTTTGACCATTGCCCTCTTCTAGTTAGTCTCCACAACCCCCCACCCACCCACCCCACCCAACCCAACCCAACCCCAAACCTGAAAAACCCTTTAGGATTGAGTCCATGTGGTGCTACCATCCTAGTTTCATTCAGGTTATCCATAACTCTTTTGGCAATGAAATCACCCCCGCTGAAGCTATCACTTTTTTTCAAGATCAGGCCAAGATTTGGAATAGGCAAACCCTTGGTAATATCTTCAAAAAAAAAAAAAAAAAAAGGAAAATCTTAGCAAAGGTTTCTGGCATCCTGAAGTCCTCCAGCTACCCTACCGGGCTTTTCCTTTATGACCTGGAAAGGAAACTCATTAAGGATTTCAATCTCATCCTTAGGCAAGAGTAGAAATTCTGGAGACTCAAATCCAGAATAACCTGGCTAGCTGAGGGGGACTCAAACACCAAATTCTTCCACACCTCTACCCTCAATACAAGGAGAAGAAACAAGATTAATGCTCTGAAGGATGATGGTGGTAACTGGATTACCTCCACTGAAGCCATCAATCATCATATTGTCTCTTATCATAACTCTCTCTTCATGACTGATCATAACTCTTCCTTCATGAAATATCAAGCTAATCCATCTTCTAGAGGATCTCTCTCTCTTCTGATGATCACTACCTCCTAGATAGTCTCCAATAAGGAGATTAAGAGCACCATTTTCTCCTTTAAACCTGATAAGGCCCCTGGTCCGGATGGACTCCACCTTTTGTGTACCAAAAATACTGGCAGATTCTTAGGCCTCAGTCATCAAGTTTTGTGAAGAGACCTTCTCTAAAGGCATAATGGATCCAAAGGTGAACTCCACTTACCTTTGTCTTATTCCTAAATGCCTTAATCTTCTAGTTTCAAAAACTTTAGGCCTATAAGGCTGTGTAACACCCAATACAAGCTCATCACCAAAATAATAGCTAGGAGACTTAGACCCCATCTAGCTAAGATTATTAGTACTAGTTAAGCCAGCTTCCTTCCTAACAGAAGGACTGATCTCTCACTTCCAAAAAATGAGAGGTAATCAGGCTAGTATAGTCCTTAAAATTGACTTAGAAAAGGCCTTTGACAGAATTGAATGGTCCTTCATTAGACAAGCTCTTCATTTCTTCAATGTCCCCCCAAGTTGTCCTCCCTCATCATGTCTTGCATCTCCTCTTCTACCATTTCAATCCTTATCAATGGGGAGAAAACAAATTTCTTCCAACCCACTAGAGGAATTAAGCAAGGAGATCCCATATCCCCTTACCTTTTTGTTATGTGCATGGAACTCCTTTTCAGGAGAATTGACTATGAGATAGATACCCTGAACTTGCACCCCATCTCTATCAGCAATAGAGAACCCAAATTATCTCATTTTTTCTTTGTTGATGACCTGAACTTATTTGCTAAAGTCACTAGAAGCAAATATATTACTATCTCAAAGGTCCTCCAGGCTTTTAGCTCTCATTCAGGGCAAAGAATCAATCATTCAAAGTCTAAACTCCTTTTCTCTAAGAACTGTCCCTCCAATACCAGGAACCAGCTTTCTAATATCCTTTCCATTAGAGCTTATGATAGTTTTGGCAAATACCTTGAATTCCCTATCTTCCACAAGGAACCTGCTAATAGGGACTTCAACTTCATCCTGGATAATCTCAATACTAAGCTAACTGGTTGGAAAGTAAACCTCTAGAGTATGGCTTGTAGGGTAACCTTGGCCAAATCCTCTCTTAACATCATCCCAACCCACGCTATGTAGTATACTTTCCCTCCCTAGTACTATCCTCTCCCAGATTGACAGAATTCAGAAAAATTTTATCTGGGGGGCCACCTCTGAGAAAAGAAAATTGCACCTCTTAAGCTGGGATTCCATTTCCAAACCAAAATACGAGAGGGGGTCTTGGGATGCAGAGAGCCAAAACTCGAAATGATACTTTCAGTGCTAGTTAGGCCTGGAGATATTACCATACACCAAATAGCCTGTGGGTTTCCACACTCAGGAGCAAGAGCAAGTATGAGAGACCAAACCTCTCCCCAAAAAGGGTCTTTTTAGAAAAACATCCTCCATGGTGGGGCTTTATGTAGATTAAGGGCTCGCTGGGTTGTTCAAATGGTAGCAAAGTTAACTTCTGGGTGGATAGATGGATACCCCACCTAGATCCCCTAAGGAACCTGATTCAGGGACCCTCTCCCTTCCCCAGGCCAACATAACCCTTGCTGAGGTTTGGAATGAGGGTGATTGGAACTTCTCCAACCTCTCACTCCAGTTGCCTCAAGATCTTATTCTTAGCATCAAGTGTTCCTTTAGTAGAAACCCCAGAATTCAAGCAAACCGTCTGATCTGGGGGCTCACTAGAAATGGGTGTTTTACTACCAAATCCACTTATAACCTAATTACCAGTACTAATAAAGCTCAGGTGAATCCCACCAACCAACCTTTTAAGTGGATTTGGAAGATCAATTGCCCCCCTAGGCTCAAAACCTTCCTTTGGCTTATGGGTGTCAAGTGGGCCGGGTCGGGCCGATAACTAACCCGGCCCGGTAAGCCCTAGGGCTTTAGGGTTCCGAGTCCCGGGCCGGTTATTTTTTTAAAATGGGTCCGGCTAACCCGGCCCGGATACCATTTTTTTTTTTAAAAAAAAAAAAAGGTTTTTGGGCCAAACTAGTCGTTGGCCCAACGGCTATATAGCCGTTTTTGAGTCCAAACGGCTAGTTTGGGCCCATTTATTAAAAAAAAAAAATAATAAACTTTAAAAAATATTTTTTAATCCCAAAAAAAATTCTATAAATACCCTACAACTTCAAATCATTTTTCACACAATTTTTCACTCTCTCAAATCTCATTCTCTCTCAAATCTCAATTCTCAAATATTCAATATATTTAATTTCTTAAAGTGTTCACTTTAATTTTTTAATTTTTCGTTTACAAAGTACGAGCGAAAGTTTCTAAAGTCGCAATCTTCGGATACTTCCAAAATTTGGTATTGTCGTTCCATCTCTTACGTTTAATTTTTATTTATTGTATTAATTGTTTAATATTTAATTTTATTATATTTGTGTATTATGAATATTTTTAGTTTAATTTAATTTACATTATGGATAAATTAAGAAACCTCGCTACTAAAGGTGTTAAAAAATTTTGTCCCGGAAGCGGTAGTGGTAGTAAAAAGTGAATTACTAGCGGTAGAGGTAGTTCAAGTAGTAGATATACCCGTGTGCCTTCGCCTCCGGTACCGCTTGGTACACCTTTTGAGGAAGAAATAGGTGTAGGTGCTCACGATATGGATTATGTAGAAGCTCAGGAAAATTACGGTATAGAAGAAGAAAATGAAGTAGATGCGGTTAATTTAGACGAAGATAATGAAAATATTGCTGAGACACCCGCAGTAGGAGATGCTAACATTAGATCTGAATCGGTTAATCTCCCTCCCCGTCCTCCCAGTGCCCCAAGACCTCGTAAAAGAACTAGTATTGCATGGCAATTTTTTGAACGTATATCAGATATTGAGGTGCAATGCAATATTTGTCAACAAATATATAAGCATAGAAGTGGAGGCAAGCAAGGGGGTACAGGTACGTTAATGAGACATGTAGCTGAAGATCACAAAAGAGAGTTAAATATTGCAAAAGGTGATGGGGATATTGGTGGGCCAACGCAAACTAGAATGGACCCAGCAACCGATCACGTAGCGAAGAAGTATAATAAATTGAGGGACCGGGAAGAAATAGTTAAAATGGTAGTTGTGGGTTGTTTGTCTTTTAATTTTCCTTCTTCTGATGCCTTTATTCGTTATATACAAGCAATTTATAATCCTATGTTTAACGGTATTCCTAGAACTACTTGTCGGTCTGATATTTTTAGACTTCATTCACAATATTGTTTTTATTTATCAACATTGTTAAAAAATATTCAATGTAGATTGTCCCTAACTTCTGATCTTGGTCGTGTTGTAAATAAAAATGATTATTTAACCGTTACTTGTCATTGGATGGATAGTAATTTCGTGATGCAAAAACGTATTCTTGCTTTTTTATATGATGAAGATCGTAAACATACTGGACAATTTATTGTTGATTCTATTGTTAAAATTGCCAGATATTATGGTATCGAAAATAAAATTTTATGTATTGCTTTTGATAATGCTTCTAACAACAACACTGCTATAAAAAAATTAAAATCTACGCTATCTCCGCCCTTGCCTGAAATTATTCATATTAAGTATGCATGTCATATATATAATTTAATTGTAAAAGATGGTCTTGAGTTTTTTGAGTTTTATATTGAAAAATTTCGTCTTGTTGTTGGTTTTATTCAAGGAAATAATCGTAGATCGAGAATTAGAGAATTTAAAGTTAAATGTCAAGAAAATGAACTTACACCGATTTTGATGCCTGAGGAAATTGATACTAGATGGAATTCTACGTATGAATTTTTAAAAACTTGTTATAAATATAGAATTCCTATTAGACTAGCTTTTAACCAACATTGCGGTTCATTTGCTGATTCTGCTGATTGTATGCTACATAATTCTGATTGGGTTGTAATTAATGATCTTGTTAAGTTTTTAGAAAAAATTTATGTAGCTACGGTTGAATTTTCCGGTGCTTATTATCCTACTGTTTGTAATATTTTGGCATATATAGCCGATATTTTTGGTTTGCTCAAAGAATATAAAAATAAAGAAGGTTATAAAGAAGTTGTTGGCGCCATGTTTACGAAATTTAAAAAATATTTTTTCCCGATTCCCCCTATTTACTTGGTTGGTGTTATGCTAAATCCGTGCATGAAATATAATAATATGTCACTTTAGTACTCTTATTTATACTAAATTAGAAATAAATACTAACCATGATTCTGAACAAGTACAACCTGATTTGTGGACGGCTACGGCTGATGCAAAGGATTACATAGAAAAATTATATAATCACTAAGCTGATTTATTTGATTTAGCCGTACCTACAAATATCACTCCAAATGTCGTTCCTCATCCTCCCGAGGAGCCATCATCTTCTAAAAGGCCGGCACATAGTGGTTTTTCTGATTCGTTTTATGATTTAAATTGTTGGAACAGTGTTGATGAGAGAACTTACACATCAACTTATCGGGAAGAGCTGAAATATTATCTTCGGACGGCACTAGAGGATCGCAGACGACGGATCAACACGTTGGATTGGTAGAGGAGTAATGAAACACAATATCCTGTGCTTTCAAGATTAGCTAGAGATATCTTGAATGTTTCAATGTCAACCGTTGCATCAGAGAGCGCCTTTAGTCAGGGACGACAACAGCTTGGAGACAACCGACACTCATTGGGAAACAATGCAATGAATGTTCTAGTTTGCCTCAGAGATTGGATTAGAGCGGAAAGAAGAAACCAAGGAATGGAACCGGAGCCGAGCGACGAGCTGAAACTTGAAGAAATTATGACTTCACAGGAGAACTCAGCAGAATCAAGTCCAATGCATGGTTTTGCCCCCGTTGACTTCCGACTATCCTATGCAAGTTCCCATTAATATTAACATGAATGAGTTGGAAAAAATGATGCATAATTTATAGATTTTTCATTCATGTAAATTATAAATTTTGGATCATTTTGCAATCAATAAAATTCCCCAAATTCATTCACTCCTTAGTCCTTGCTTTTTATATTTTTTCATTTAACGATTTAAAATTTTAAATTGAATTTCTAGTTTTCTACTTTAAATTAAAAACTTACTTCTAATATATTATTAATTTACTATCAAATATTATTAATTTATTATATTAAGTAGTATATGTTTTGTATATTTGTGTATATATCTTCTATAGAAGTGTATATTTAACGTATACATGTGTATATGTTTTATAAATTGGATATCTTCTATAGAAGTGTATATATGTGTATATATCTTCTATAGATGTATATATTTAATGTATACAAGTGTATATGTTTTACAAATTAGTATATAACTATATATATATACATATTGTAGTATATACATATGTATATTGTAGTATATATTTTATTTAAAGTAGTACATATATATTGAATGGTGTGTATATATGTGTATATATCTTCTACAGATGTATATATTTAATGTATACAAGTGTATATGTTTTACAAATTAGTATATAACTATATATATATACATATTGTAGTATATACATATGTATATTATAGTATATATTTTATTTAAAGTAGTACATATATACTGAATGGTGTGTATATATATGTATATATCTTCTCTAGACGTATATATTTAACGTATACAAGTGTATATGTTTTACAAATTAGTATATAACTATATATATATACATATTGTAGTATATATATATGTATATTGTAGTATATATTTTATTTGAAGTAGTACATATATATTGAATGGTGTGTATATATGTGTATATATCTTCTCTAGACGTATATATTTAACGTATACAAGTGTATATGTTTTACAAATTAGTATATAACTATATATATATACATATTGTAGTATATATATATGTATATTGTAGTATATATTTTATTTGAAGTAGTACATATATTTTGAATGGGAAGACGTATACATTTAACGTATACAAGTGTATATGTTTTACAAATTAGTATATAACTATATATATATATATATATGTATATTGTAGCATATGTTTTATTTAAAGTAGTACGTATAGTCATATATAATTATATATTGAATGGTACGTATATATGTGTAATTGTTTATATATTTTTTTTAAAATATATATTGTATATTGGAGTGTATGTAGTGTATATTGGAGTGTATATAGTGTATATTGGATTTTTTATTTATTTTTTAAACGGGTTTGACCGGTTTTTAACCGGGTTTTGGTGGGTTTGACCGGGTTGGGTTAAGTGGGCCGGGTTAGGGTGGGTTTTAATTTTTTTTACTGTTTGGCCCGGCCCGGCCCGGATAGCGTCCAAACCGGCCCTCAACCCGGTTAAAATGGAAGGACCGGTTCCGGGTTGGCCCGGCCCGGCCCGTTTGACACCCATACTTTGGCTTGCCCAATACAACAGACTTCCTACCTCTTCTTATCTTGCTAAGATAGGGATGGACGTCAGCCCTACAAGTAGGGCTTGTAACTGTCAACTAGAAGATATAGTCCATGTCTTTTTGAATGCCCCAGTACTAAAGTTTTCTGGAATCATCTCTTTGAAGCTGGCACAAAGATTAGTGGTCTCAACATCACCAGCTTTTACCCCCAAAATTGGTATTCGAGTTGGTCTACGTTAAAGCATAGGAGTTTTGATAAGATGCTCACTACTTGACATAATATCCTGCCATTCAGTTTTTAGGCTATTTGGAAGAATAGAAACCATAATACTTTCAACAACATGGTTGATCATCCAATCTGGAAGCAGGCTTATGACGAGACCCTGGAGTATATAACTCTTGTCTCCCCCAATTGACAGTCTCACCACACGTTGGACATCAATCTTAGATGGGTTAGACCCAAGCCCGTTTTTTTATGCTCAATACTGACGGGGCTTGTAAGGGTAACCCTGGTAAGAGGGGTATTGGTGGTGGGGGGGTGTGTGGGGGGGGGGGATCCGTAGCACTGATGGTAGTTGGGTTCTGGGATTTGCTAAAGCCTACCCGTGGGCAACCAACAACCAAATGAAACTCATTGCTCTCAACGAAGGGCTACGTCTTGTGGAAGAAAATAACCTTAGGCCAATAGAAATATACATTGACTCAACTGAAGTTTTATCTTGGCTGGCCAATGGGAACTTATTTTATGATTTCATCATTGATGATTGCATATCAAAACTAAGAATACTAGGAAGGCCCATGGTGTCCCATTACTATAGGGAACAAAATGGAGTAGCAGATGCAATGGCAAAGATGGGGCACAGTTGGAAACGAAGCTGAATAGCAACCTTTATGAAGTTCCACCGATGTGTGTACAACAAGCCTTGTGGGCAGACATGGCTGGAACTTTTTTAGTAAGAACAGTGAAGGTTGCTAACTAATGCCAGTCCCATTACTAAAGGGACTGACTAACTAATGTCAGGAATGCCCCTTACTCTTTTAATTTAATGCAATCTCCTTGACCAAAAAATAAAAAAAAATTCTGGCTTAATTTGGTGGCAAATTCCGCATACCAAAGATCCTTAAGGGTAAAATGTCCTAATGGTATGCAACTTCAATTTAAATGGACGACTACCACCCAAAGAAAAGCACAATGAACTCACAGGCTTAGGTAACTCTTAATTGGAACAAGAATTCGAAGGTTTGGCTTTTGGACTCACTTTTCTAAACTAACAACTATGCATACCTTCGAACGCCTTGAACTGACCTTGTGAGTGCCCCATCAAAAATCTGATGGACTTTACAAATTCCAATATCAGCATCGACTTTTCGCTTCCCCACTCAACTCCCCCTTCCACCCAAAATATTCATGCTACCAGTTATATTAATATCCAACCCCGTATTAAAACCCGAAGAGAATGGGAAGAAAACAAAAACAGAAAGTTTGAATGTACCCATACATTTGAAAGTCAAAGTAATAAGAGTGGCCGCAAAGAGGAAGCAACATCGGTCAAGGAAACATAAGGCCTCAAACCAACAAATGATATTAGTAACAAACCGGAGTCCACATCATTAGCTGTATGTTATTTTCCATTATTTAATGTAAGTTGAAAAACAGACCTTCATGTGGGAACTGATTGTGCAACAATGTAGTGTGTGCCTGGAAATAACTTCTTTTGGTACAACCAGAGATAGAAGCCAAGTCTAATCTGAGAGTCAACTAATTTGGTCTAGAAGTGGATAAAATGTTGTCACATAAAAACATATAGATAGATTCAACTACTAGAATTTGATAACAATAAGTGTGGGGCCCAATAATTAATATATTGAATACAAAATAAAAGGAAAAAAAAAAGAAGAGAGAAAGACAAGCTGCGCAAGATATCTGGTTGGCCAAATGGAGAGATTGCCACCTGAGTCTTCCACATTGCAAATGCAATTTGCAATTGCAAGTTGCTAAAACCAAATTGCCGTTGCAAAAACATATTGAGCAACTCTAATTGGTCAAGGACGGCATCATTGGCTAAAAATAGAAGCCTTTTGTTTAATACACACCAAATAGAGAGTGCAATAGAGAGTATTAGAGAGCAATCTATAATCTATTTTTACAGTCTGAGAAAGTAATGTTGGAATAATATTATAGTGAGTTGTGTGAAATAAGAGTGTTGTTTCTTTTGAAGACACTACCAAGTTGTAATCAGTGATATTATATTACTCTATTCGGGTATTTATATTTACCCTGTTATAATATTTTGGTGTCGTTGTCACTCTCTTGCTATATCTATTTAGCATGGATATTATTCCTTGGGTGGGATTATTATTTTCCCAACAATAAGTAGTCATTGAAATATCAAGGAGTGACATTTTCTTATAGAGCAAACTATGCCCCATAAATATGGAAGATCTATTGGTTGTATTCCTTACAATGTATTCATCCTCGGCGGAAAGAGTAGTCGAGGTTATCTCTGGTTCTGCAGTTACAGCTGGCTTCAGATCATCATCGCCGATAGACCTTGTGACCTAGAGAAAGTAAATGTAATCAGATTACTAAATGATAATGCATCTATAGTTTGAAAGATCCTAAATCACCAATTGTTACTTCCTTTTTTTTTCCCTCACAAGGCCTGCCTAAATCACCAACTGTTGAGACAATGTGCCGTATTTATAATTGGTCTCAGCCAATTACACATTCATTGCTAGTTGCTGCTAGTCTAGAGGTGTCGAGCACCCCTACATATAATTTTTGAATGTGAAATATTCTCATATAACAACTTGATCATTGAGCATCATGATATCTAAACATTTTATAAGTGCTAATGAAGGAATAGAATGCAGACAGCACTTTCCCTTACAAAATGATTGGGAAATGTGTATATACATTCGGTACATGCACCAGTGCTCCTTTTTTAACCATCACAACGCTTATTGGGAGTGTGTATTTCAAATGGAACTAGGATCAGAAGGAAAGTGAATCTTACAGACAAGGGATTCTCCTGATCAAAAATATAACAAAGGAACTACTCCAACCAACTGGCAAAATTTGCATAAATGCAGACATCCAGAATATATAAACACATATAGAAAGGACAAGAACATCCAAGCTAAAGGTGAAAAATAGGCAATAATTTGGTAAAACTGGAAGAGAAAAACAGTGTGCTCTGGGTAGTGGGTACTATGCAAATCATTAAGCAGTGGTATAAAAATCTCTGGAAACTGGAAAGACTAACCTGGAGAGCAGCATCACCCACCCTCCATGTATCCACTTGCCATTTCACAAGGCCACCTGCACGGATAATACGTTCCCGCTCCTCAAGACAACTTGCAACATGATCCTACAACAGTAGCATATATTAGTGGAAACGCAAAGCCTACTGATTGATCAGAAAGTTGGCTAAGAAAATGAATGATCTCACCCTACTTAGAGCATATGGGTTCCCAGATCGACACAAGATTGTTCTGCAATCACCAGCATTAGCAAGAATAAGTTTGTTTCTGACGATAAGAGCAGCTATTGCAGTACAACCAGGGTGCAAATCTTTCTGAACTGCTCCCTTGCGTTTGCGACAAAGATCAAGTTGTGTTCTGAATGCAACATCTGTCGCTACGAATGCTTCAAAAAGTGCATCAGAGGGACTGCAAAGTCATAAACATCCAAGTTGAGCGCCTTGTCTCTTAAAAACTTCTTGGTCATTCACGACAAAACACAATTGGAGAACGATCACAAGTTAAGCATGTAAAACCTGCATACTGAACCAAGATTCTGCAAAAATCCTGGTAAAGCTCCAGAGGAAAACTCAGCAGCTGCTGAACCTGTAGGTACACTAGTTAAGACTGCCATATTCCAGTGAAAGATGTTTCTAATAAGTTTCACTTACGAAAAATGAAAGGGCTTCATAGTGGCTGGTATCTCCTTTGTTTGCTTAACCATAAAGTACATCACATAGGTAAGCAAATTACTTTAGCATCCTCGCACCAAAGGGTGTGGCCTAGTGGTTCAATGAAGAGGTCTCAGGTTCAGTTCACAATAGAGACAAACACTAGGTGATTCCCTCACATAAGTTCAAACACTAGGTGATTTCCTCCCATAAGTTCTAGTCTTGGTGGACAGAGTTACCTGAAACCTGTTGCTGGTGGGAGGTGGCAAGTATCCCGTGGAATTAGTCGAGGTGCACGCAAGCTGGCCCGGACACCACGGTTATCAAAAAAAAAATTACTTTAGCATCCTCAAAAATTCACTTTAACTTCAAGAGTTGCTATTAGAATACCAAATTATTCAAATATTTTTTTATAAGAAGAAAATTATTCAATTTTAAAGATCTTAGAGAAATGGGAAGTTTATTTTCAAGTACAAAAAACAGAAAACATTAAGGAATCAAATGACAACCAATTTCCAGATTAAAGGGATGCTCGCTGCAATAATGAAAAAATAGAGGTGAGGTTGGTATAATCCAACAAAAGGAGTACACCATTCAATCATGTTGTCAAACCCTTTAGGACAATGTCACAAGATTCTGTCAAAAATACACCAACAATAGCAAGATATAACTGAATGCAAGCAAATCTTATTTCCTAGATTTATTCCCTCATCTTGCATCTCCATGCAGTAAGACCTTTTAAATTATTTTCCTAAGTAACTGAAATTTAGCAACCGACCATCTAAGGTTGGTTTTGTTGCCACTGGCCACCTATCTTATCCCAAGTTAAGTAATTCCCGCTTTAACAAAAAAAACAGAATCCTATCAATCCATTTAGTAGAGAACATAAGGCCAGAATAATAAACCTCCAGCATAGTTGTCTTGCAATGAGGAATAACTGGATAATGTTGATCTGACATAAGAAACAAGTCGTTCCAACCAACTGAACGTTCCTCCCCACAGCAATCAACAACCAAGTGGTCCCAACAAGACATATAGAAAGAGAGGGCACTTTGCTATTGATACAAAAGGATAGGGAAGTAAAAAAGAAGAAGGGGGCTAAAGCTGTAAGCATATCCCCCACCTTCTTCCCTAATGGCATGCCCTTGTCCAATGAAGAGAACAAATTAAAGTAGCTTGTGCTGTTCATGGTAAGGATGACTGTTTAGCAAATGGAGAAGTAAATAGATTTTTTAAATAGGATTCCGCAGTGATTAAAAAAAAAAAATCTATTTACTTCGTCAGAGGTAGCGGTATGGACTGCGTACATTCTAACCCCCTCCCAGACCACCCCACTTGGTGGGAAACACTGGGTTTGTTGTTGTTGTTGTTGATTCCGCAGTGATAAGGCATTAATTTATTTATACAAACCAAAAACTGGTAAAGTCGCAACTAATTAATCGTATGTCTGACTATTCATCTACACTTCCACATTTTGTGGCAACAAGTAACTTGCAGCTCGTTACCTTATTCTACAAACCAAAAAAGGAAATTGTTTTACTCGCTTATCATGATGAATATTTTATATACCTTCCTTTTTTAATTTTTCCCAAGTGATTTCTATTTTCATTTTTTTTAAAAAAAAAGCTTTAAAAGTAACATGCGGGGATTACAATAATAGTAAATTGTTATCGTGATAGTAAGAATTATAGAAACAACTACTCTATCAAGGCATAATACATAGATAAACACCCTGGCTTGGCTTGACTTGGCTTTAACTGGCAACTTTTTGAAACTGCTTTAACTGACAACTTAACACTCCAATATTGAGAATGCACATCCAGACACCTAAACTCGTCTCCACTATGTCTCGTTAACACCGGACGTTGATGTGGAACATAAATATTGGAGGTTCTGGATGATCGTTTTGTAAATTGGATGATCAACTGACACACTGGAGACGAGTTGAGGTGTCTAGATGTGCATCCTCAAAGTTGGAGCATTCAGTTGCCAGTTGATGCCAAGTTAAGGTGGTTATCTATGTATTATGCCACTTTATTATTATTACCATTTTAGCTTACATTGCGCTTGAGTTTTGTTATTGTTATTACTGTTAGAATATGAGTAGAAATAGGAATAGTATATAAAAATCCTACCTAGAAAAGGATTGTACTATAGTGTCTATAAATAGGGTTTTGATGTAATTATGTAAACACACAATCCAATAATAATATTTTCTCCATTATTTCTCACACGGTATCCGAGCGTTGATGAGAAACTTCAGGAAAAACAACTCAGTCACCGTGCGTCAATTTCTGATAACGGATTTGCGTCATTATCTGTTTTGTGGGTTGTGTGCAAAATACACCACCACCAAGAGGATCGGAAAGCACAGGCAATAAAAACCCGACCCAAACCACCGGAAAATAACCATCCACACGCTCGCCGAAAATCCCGCGATATCTATCACGTGCCGGCGCATGAGATCTTCTCCAGTAGAATTTTTGTGTGGTTCCTTTTTTGTTGGGGTTCATCGGTCTATTCTGACTCCAACCAGTTACCTGTTTTTCAGATTCCGACCGCCGGAACCCTAATTCCGGCGACTTCAGTTTTTTTTCTCTGAAATTTTTCAAATCCAGATTCTGTTTCTTGGTGTGTTCAAGTTAAAATTTTCAAGATGTCTTTTGGGTATGATGTTTTTGGCCCCAAAACTACTGGGATCGAAAGTTCAAGTCCTATGATCACTTCCGAACCATTAATGGAAAGTTCAAATTATTTATCCGAGGCTTCCTCGGTTGAGTTGTGGTGCAAAGGTCAAGGTGTCCAAGATCACTTAAAGATTAAGGCTAGTGTGGTAGATGAAAAGACAAAATCTAGCGCGGAAGATGCGAAAGCCAAAGAATAATAGGAGAAAGTTAACGTTCAATTATGTAGTCTCTTATGGCGATCTATTGATTCCAAATGGATGCCCTTGTTTCGCCCATTCCAGATCAGGTATTGCAATTTCTCAATGCTAGTATGTCTTAGACATTCATGAGGAGACGGGAATGATGGGAATGTAGACCCATTGACACTACTATGGATCCAAATGCTAAACTTTTGTCAGGACAGGAGGAGCCACTCAGTGATCCTGAAAGGTTTAGGCAGTTGGTTGGAAAGTTGAATTATCTCACCATGACTAGACCTGACATATCCCTTCCTGTGAGTGTTGTAAGTCAGTTTACGACCTCCCCTTGTGATAGTCATTGGGATGTTGTTGTTCGTATTCTGTGATATATAAAGTTAGCTCCACGTAAAGGACTACTCTTTGAGGATCGAGGCCACGAGCATATCATTGGATACACAGATGCTATGCTGGTTGGGCAGGATCACCCTCTGGTAGACGTTCTACCTCCGGATATTGTGTTTTAGTAGGAGGTAATTTGGTGTCTTGAAAGAGTAAGAAATAGAGTGTGCTTGCTCGATCTATTGCGGAAGTAGAATATCAAGCAATGGCAATAGAAACTTGTGAGATAGTTTGGATCAAACAGTTGCTGAGAGAACTAAAATTTAGAGAAACCGGTAAGATGGAACTTGTGTGTGATAATCAAGCAGCCCTTCATATCGCATCAAATCCAGTGTTGCATGAGAACTAAACACATAGAGATTGATTGCCACTTTGTCAGAGAAAAGATACTCTCAGGAGATATTGTTACAAAATTTGTGAAGTCAAGTGATCAACTTGCAAATATCTTCACCAAGTCCCTCACCAGTCCTCGTATTAATTACATTTGTAACAAGCTAGGTACATATGATTTGTATGCACCAGCTTGAGAGGGAGTGTTAGAATATGAGTAGAAATAGGAATAGTATATAAAAATCCTACTTGGAAAAGGATTGTACTATAGTGTCTATAAATAGGGTCTTGATGTAATTAGGTATAGGGTCTTGATGTAATTATGTAAACACACAATCCAATAATAATATTTTCTCCATTATTTCTCACAATTACAATATACAAGTGTATGATATTAGACACAATCATCCCTGTTCTTCAAAAAACAAGTAGTGAACACATGAGGCGACATATGATACCAATGTGTTCCTTCCAAAATACTAGACACCCACATTTCCAGCTCTTCAATCTGACAAAGCTAATGAGAACTTTTAGTTTGGGTGTGTGTAACAAATTATTTATCCCCTTCTAAATGATAGTTAGTTAACCTAAGGGTGAAATGATAGGAATTAGGAAATTTGTTCAATCCCATTCCCTTTAACATCCTATACCTTTTTTTTCCCACAAGTAGAATACTCGGTGGTCATTCAATTCAACAGTAAGAATCACAACAGAGAAAAGGACTTGGTATCCTACCTCGATGACCATCAAAAATTGCAAAGATGTGAATATCCTTTTCATCATACAACTGAGGCATAAGGAAGTGTCTATCTTCCATTGTTTCTCTTCTCCCACATGATGCAAAGGAACCCCAAGACAGAACTGGACTATATATATGATCATCTGAAGCATCCAGCCATGTGTTAGCAGCAAGGGAAGTAGGAACCCTTTTCAAAAAGTCTTTACCTTGACTAAACCAGCTAATATTCTCCTGATAGCTTTGGAGATTTGCAGCACCAACACCATTTGAAGAAATAAAAGCTTCCCCTGAGGCCTTCTCCATACAGTTCCTTCCAACTTCATGTTCCATAATGGAATCAAGTTCCACAACAATATCATCAAACGAAGGCCTATTTTGCGGATCTTTATCCCAACATCTTTCTATCAGAGAGACTAAACTTGCTGGAGCTCCGGATTGAAGATCAGCTAGAACGGGTCGTAAGCCTTCAGATACGATGGCTGCAGTAAGTTGCTGCTCCGTGTAGTTCATTTCAAGCACAGTATGGGCCTGCCATACGTAGACATAGAACCAGAAAGCATCTAAGATATATGACAGACTAAATCAACAGCTCATAACTCTCTTTCCAAATGTATAAAAGAATCATGTATTCAGAAAAACAGTTTCTTGAATTAAAAGCCAACTCCATCTTGTATGTGAAGGAGCAAAACTGAGTGTTCTCTGCCATTCCAAAAGGAGAACAGCATTCTATGAATCTTTATGACCACAAAATTGCTTCTATCTAGTATAGTGATCAGATATAAACTAAATTAGAAAATGCACAATTAGAATGAACATGCCTTTGATCAATGTAATAGACAACAATTAATTTACTGTAGCAATAAATGTTCATTTAAAATCTTCATACAGGAGAAAAGGAAATGGAAGTTGAAACATATCATCCATTCTAAACAAAATATCTTTTCATATTGAATCATCTCATTGGTTCATGGATAGTCTTGGTGTAGTAGATTCTATCACATACAGTCATACTTACATATTTCTCCTTTCGACCATTTTTACTGTTATAGTAGCTAATGGATAAAATATTATAGTTAAAGGAATAGGTGAGACTCACCCTCTTCCCTCATTACTATTAACTTGAGTCCTACAGCCCAGAGTGTTCATACAATCTAGTATACATTAGTACATAAATCAAGAACCTATTGGTCTAACTTAGTCGGTTGGTCTATTTCTGTGTAGAACATGAGTATGGGACAGTATTTAGGCATTTTATATCGAACAGCCACCAGCATTTTGTTGCTCAAAGGAAGTCCAGAAGTTGCTCGGACTCTCCAAAAATGTTGCCGCACCCGTATCGGATCCTTCAAAAATACACTATTTTTGGAGGATCCGACACGCACCCGTAGACATTTTTGAATAGTCCGAGCAACTTATTAATGCACTGACGCATCACCCCTTTATGTCTTTAAAAAATCTCAAAGATCATGGTTTCACCATTTAAGCACTGTCGTCCAACAATTTAACATATTTTCAAGTGAAGCAGATCGTTCAGTATTTCATATACATTCTTTTTCGTGAGAAATATAAGAGAATATTATTGAATTGTTATATCCACATAATTAGACTGAGACCCTATTTGTAGACACTACATTTCAATCCTTTTCCAAGTAGGACACTACATTACAATTCCTTATCAAGCAGGATTCAATATGCTATTCTTGTTCCAATTCTAATAATCCCCCTGAAGCTGGTGCATATAGGTCATATGTCCAAGCTTGTTACAGATGTAATTAACACGAGGACCAATGAGGGACTTGTTAAAGATATCTACAAGAAACTTGATAAGGACTATTCGGAACGTCTGGGCGACCTCGGTTGAAAAGGAACAACCTAAAAAAGTGTAATGAGCCGGGACTAGGCCTTGGACGTAACAGGCACTCGAACCATCACTGGTCCGAGAGAACCACTTAGCTTACATCAAAAGCATTCATTAAATAAGTGCAAAAGAAAACATTTAGAAAATAATGAACGTAATTGCGGAAACAACATTCATTTGTAGATATTGAAGTCTCAAAACAACAATGTAAGAGAATTCCAAAACAACTGAGTAAAATTCAAAACATTTGAAAAGACATCATCTTTAGGTCTACGAAGCCTCTACTACGAGTCAATAACTATGCCGAGACAAGGTCACGACGATACCATAAATTTGAAGTAAGTCCAACTTCAGAATGAACTACGCCTTCCGAAAAATGGAGGGCTCGCCAATAGTTGATACATCAAGTCCTAGCTGCACGGAAATCAGAAACGTGTGTTTCAAAACCTATATCATGAAATGATATAGCGTCCAAGATGGTCAATACGTGGAATGTATTGGTATGCAAAACTGGGAAGGGAAGCATAATATAGAATACATGTACGAAACTGAAACCATGAGAAGAAGCCCAGGGATGCATAGTGCTAGGCGGAAGTGGTCCAAGATTAGACTTGTTGGCAAAGGGAAACTGAGTTTCATCAAAATGAACATGTCGCGCAATATATAATTTGCCAGAGCATGTGTGAAGACATCGATAACCATGGTGTGATTGACTGTACCCAAAAAACACACAAGGTTGACTCCTTCAATTCATTTTGTGGCGATTGTCGAGGCATAAGTACAAAAAAACAAAGACAAACACTTTAAGAAAATGATAATCTGGTTGAATGCTAAACACAACTTTAAAGGAAGATTTTCCATTATTAAAGGTGTGGGAATTAGATTAATCAGATAAATGACAGTATCAAAGGCAAAATGCCAATACTTTGAATGAGGGTAGCTATGTGCCATGAGACTTAATCCAGTTTCAACAAATATGTCTATGCTTGCGCTCAACTTGTCCTCGTTGTTCATCAGTGTGAGAACATGAAAGACAGTGAATTATCCTAACTTTGCACAAAGAGTCGATAAAGGATGGAACTCACCGCCCCAATCAGTTTGGATTGCCTTAAGTTTTGTGTTAAATTGCCTTTCAACAAGAACTTGAAACGGAGAGAAAATAGATAGCATATCAGACTTATTAAAAAGTGGAAACACCAAGTTTAACCAGAGAAATCATCAACAAATACGAGAAGAAAACAATAACCTTGAGACGATAGAAAAGGGGAAGGTGCCCAAACATCTGCAAAAATAAGTTGCAAAAATGAAGTACTTTTATTTATATGAGGGGGAAGGGAGAGTTTATGAGACTTGCCAAGTTGACAAGCCATACAGAAATTATGTAATCTAAAACTAGAACTAGAAAGCTTATGTCTGGATAAAACTTGACTCAAGAACTTGTCAATGCACATGACCCAATCGAAGATGCCAACAGGAGGATAGCGCTTTTGCATATGTAAGAGCTTTAGGATGACGTGAAGACTTTGGCTTGAAGGACATGACGTAAAGTCCATCAACACTCTGATCGAAAAGAAGCTGAATCCTGGAATCCCGATCTTAACATGAAAATAAGCAAGGTGAAACTCAAAGAAACAGTTATTTTCATTAGAAAATCTTTGGACAAAGAGGAGAGACTTAGTTATATTGGGAACATGAAGAATCTGATTTAAGGAAAAATTACGATTAGAATGATTTGTGAAAGAGGCACTACCAGTACTTTGTATCGGGAAACCTTGTCTGTTACCAACATGTAGCTGATCCGAGCCCTTGTACTCCTCAACATTAGAAAAGCTTGATAGGTCGGGTGCAACATGATGACTGATGAGTAGCAACTGTGTCAGGGAACCAGTTTTGCGTCAATAGAATTGGTGCCTGATGAGTGAGATGAGCCAAAGGATTGATAATGTGGTGTAACGCTGGAAACAAGTCATGGCTTGATGATTTGTACCATTGCAAATTTGACATCTGACTCATCCATCACTGTTTGCATTCAAGATTGACACATCTGAGAGTAGTTATTACCATACCAGAACGTTGATATTGATTACGGCTACCACGATATGATCTGCCGCAACCTCTTTGAAAGTTATTGTTGTTATGGCTAATGTTTTGTCTATCACCATTGAAGGAACGCTAAGAAACATGGGCTGTTGAATTTGAGATGTATCAGTAGAAGTGAGGGATAGGGAGGACATAGACGAGCCGTGAATAAACTCATGATTCATCAATAGGCTAGGAAGCTCAGAGTATGAGACTGGTTCAGGTCGCACAGATAACGTAGTAACAATATCCTTGAAATCAGATCACTGTCCTTTGAACACAAAAATATTGAAACTGGAAGCATTCAGGGATCTTCCTGTGGCTGCTAACTCGCCAGACACAGCTTTGCCTTTGTAGAAAGTGTGAGATAGTGAGGTCATCTTGTTTGAGGTTTTGCAACTGCATATGGAGGTTACGAACTCGAGTCTTAGAAGGCGAAGACAGAGCAGCTACTAAAGCATCCCAAATATCTTTGAAGGTATTCAAGCCAATGATGATAGGCATGGTTTCTTCCGAAAGAGAAGATATAAGGAGACTCGTAATTACTTGATCTTGTTGGATCCAAGTCATACATTCTGGATTTGGTGTTACTTTGTCCAAACCTTCAATGGTAATGGTAAGAGAAGTAGGTGGGCATGGATTTGATCCATCAATGAAGCCGTGAAGGTTTTGACCTCGCAGGGAGGGCAACAGTTGCGTTTTCCGAAACAAGTCATTGTTGGAAGTAAGTTTGATGGAGATAAAGTGGTGGGCATGATTGAGAGGATTGGAAGAGAGGGAAGAAGACATGACAAGAACTATTGTAGAGGATGAACTGCTGGGAAGAGAGGAAGTTGATGAAGAGTCAGAAGCGGCTCTTGATACCACATTAGAGTAGACTTAGAGGCAATAATAATTGAAGCTCTTTGTACGTTACAATACAATGATACATCAATATATAATACAAGGAAGTAGAAGTATTCTAGGTGAAACCAACTACTAGAAGCTAGCTACAAAGGAGTCCTTACTAGAAGAGGTTGCCAGCGATCCTTTATGCGATAGGATGGGTCCATACACGGAAGACGAAAACACATAGGGATAGATTGTCAATTTTATCAAAAGATCGAATCATTATGTACTGTTATTAGTTTCGCCAATTCAAATGAATAATTTTGCTGATATCATAACAAAATCACGTCGAGACTAACGAATACCTTTCGCAACAAGATGGTAGCACATAATATGTACACTTCAGTTTAACGGTAAGTGTTAAGATATGCTCCCTCTGTTTCATTCTCTGTGTCTTAACTTGACTAGGCACGAAGTTTAAAAAGTGTAGAGAAGACTTTAGAATCTTGTTATAACATACCAAAAGTACCCTTCGAATATTGTGGACTTAAGCAAGTCATGTCATTCTTACAGGAGATTGTCACTAAAATTAAAATGGAAATGTTGGAATTATAAACTTACTAAATATGGAAACTGGCATTTTTTTTAAATAGACCAAAAACGAATGTAAGACATAAATTAAAATTGAGGGAGTAGCAAATGTACTGTAATATCAAGTAGGTAGATCCACTACAGTAGATTAGGAAGATTCTCCGCATCTCACTAGGTATTCATTGTAATCCTTCTAAATTTAGAGCATGTGTCCGTCAATATTTGAAGTCTCAATAGCTTGTGAGAATAATCAAGCGGGGTATTACCAATTTTCTTCCTCTCTTCTTCTCATTCTACATTCTGGAAAGACTCACTAGGTATTCATTGTAATCCTTCTAAATTTAGAGCATGTGTCCGTCAATATTTGAAGTCTCAATAGCTTGTGAGAATAATCAAGCGGGGTATTACCAATTTTCTTCCTCTCTTCTTCTCATTCTACATTCTGGAAAGACCTTCATTTATGTAGTGCATAACTGTTTACCCAACAAAAGGAAATAGAACTGGAGAATAATCAACTACCTAATAGAGGTTCTTTCTTTAATTATTATGAAAGGAAAAATCTACCTTAAATGTGATAGGAATAACGGCTGACAATTCGCCGACCCTAACTAGCTTGAGATTGAGGTGTAATTAGTATGCAAATTAAATGTTGACAATTTGGGTAAGTCAAAAAACACCAACCTGTGTCTCAGCACGAAGATCAGTGTA
Organism: Capsicum pubescens; assembly: GCA_030864215.1. Classification (NCBI taxonomy): domain Eukaryota; kingdom Viridiplantae; phylum Streptophyta; class Magnoliopsida; order Solanales; family Solanaceae; genus Capsicum; species Capsicum pubescens. The sequence continues at coordinate 189,207,157 of CM061538.1, read as the reverse complement.
TGGAACTACGCCAGTAAGAAGCTCACTGCAACATGATGAATCCACAAGTTCTTAGAATGTAGAAATACAAAATCCATTTCACAAAAAGTATGATACGAGAAGAAAACCACGAAGATAGAAACAACATAGAAAACAAAAGGATAGATAGATTGACACAAATTGATAAAGAGGACAACCGAAGGGTATATTAAACCCTAAGACCTTCCTATCGATTACCAATAAAAACCAACCTCTTACGAGAACCTCACGGGAATGGAATCCCGAGCAACCCACGTTTCTCAACAATCCATAAGCTCCCAACAAGCTTAAAATAAACACTCACAAGTGTACTCAAATCACCATTCATCAACTAACCTAAAATGAAAAGAGTCTTAGCTATTTATAGGCCAACGGTCATTTATTACAATTGGGCCCAAAAGTGACCCTAAATGCTAATTGGGCCCAAAAGTGGTCCAAAGCCTAAACTGCCACATTCCTATGCTCTTCGAGGCCCAAGCTATCATCCAAATGCGATGTTGCTCCTTGCTCCCACCGATTGGCATCATCAGATGTAGCTCCTTCCCAAGCTATCCTCCAATCACGTATATGATTCCTTAGGATGATCAAGTTGTGGATCCTTACGTTTGATCCTAGAAGCATAGATCCCAAAAGAGTGGAGCCAATTTGGCTTGTATCATCCTTCCTTTCTTGAAGAGGATTCGTCCCCGAATCCAACTCTTTTATCAACTTGTCATCATACCTCCCAAGCTTGAAATCCTTTGGAAAGAACTTTGTTAGGCCTTTAAGCTCGTTTTCATAAGGCACCCTCCTTGCATCCTTCTTTGAAATTACTTGTTCATGATCCTGCATCAGTGAAGGAGTAATACTAGGTAAAACGCTAGTATCGCGGTTAGTGGGCCTAATGTGGGAAGACTCATTGCTTAATTGGACTTGAATTGGTTGAACAATGTCTTGTGGAGCTTGGCTTGGCTTTTTTTGGGTTGAGAGAACATGTTCTTGAGGTCTTGGAACACAATTATGGTGAATGATTCCCGGGGTAGTGATAGTGGAAGCGTTTTGCTCATTTGAGGTGTTTTGGGGAGCAAGACATCTCAAATTTTCCATCTTCTTTTTCAAGTGTGACTGCTCCTCAATTCAATCATTCATATCTTGTCGCAAACCCATGATGGCTTCCACTAAGGTGTCAAAGGTTGCTCCACCCATGGCTTTTAGTATATAGTAAGAAGGAGATGAAGCAACTAAGGATGACTCGTGTAAAAAACTAAAGGACTTGACTCAATGACATTAACGAAGAAAGAAACGATAAAACACACAAAGAATAAAAAGGAAAAGGACTCAAGAACCAACTAAGAAGTAAGGATTTGAATTCAAGTGTTAAACTAAGAAAACAATAGATAAAAGAAAGGAAAGACACAAGGAATTATTACACAAAAGAACGAATCAAGAACTAATTAAACAACTAAGTAGTTTGAGCATTAGTTGTTAAGAAGTGAAAGGAGGAATTAAGAGCTGAATTTGATGGAATTAAACCTGAACAAATGGAGTTTTTGAAGTTGATATGTGTTCACAAGGGGTGGAGATGTGTTAAGGCAGCCTAGGCGCACCTTGGGCGCATGTCACACTCGGGGTGAACTGTTCTGAGGTGTGGGAGCAGGTTGGGCGCAGGTTGAGGGCAGATTGGATGCAGGAGGGTGTTCCTTTACTGGTTGGACCTACTTTGGATGTGTGGAAGCATCCCAAATGCAGGTCCAAGGCAGTCCAAACGCAGGTCAGACGCCAGCTCACTTAAAGTAACATTTTTGTCCTCTTGTGCCTTTTGTCCTCTTCTTTGGAATATTCTGAACTTCAAAAAGGTGCTTGTACAAACACTTTTTTACACCTTTTTCTTCACTTTTGAGGATTAAACACCACCTTTTGAAGAGAATTCAATATGGAGATTTGAATCTTCCTCAAGAACACCAAGAACTTCAAAAATTTCTAGCTCTTAAACCTTTTGATCGAAATGGGATGGAATTTTGAACCAAAGCTCTTTTCAACCTTCTAAACACATTCCAAGCATCATTCTGTTCAAATTCTCAACCAAAAATTCCAGATTTTAACACCCACTTTCAACCTTCAAACTTGAGCTTCTCAATAATGGTAGATCCTCCGATTTAACTCCGATTGAGCTCAAATTCAAGGTTTAGACTCTAATAGTGTTAGAGAACAAGAATCTAACACTAAAACACAAGAAAAACAACAAAATCAAAGACTCAAATTTGACCTAAGGTCAAAAACGTAAATAGTGAAATTTTTTTTGGGATTTTCGATTTTCCAACACTAATAAATCCCAGATTGACTTTGTGAGAACAAAATCAAGCTCAGCTCTGATACCAAATGATATGAGAAGAAAACCACGAAGATAGAAACAACACTAAAACAAGGAAACAAGATAGAAAATAAAAGGATAGATAGATTGACACATTGATAAAGAGAGGACAACCAAAAGGTATATTAAACCCTAAGATCTTCCTATCGATTACCAATAAACACTAACCTCTTACGGACCTTACGGGAAGGGAATTCCGAGCAACCCGCGTTTCTCAACAATTCATAAACTCCCAACAAGCTTAAAATAAACACTCGCAAGTGTAACTCAAATTATCATTCATCAACTAACCTAAAATGAAAAGAGTCCTAGCTATTTATAGGCCAACGGTCATTTATTACAATTGGGCCCAAAAGTGACTCTAAATGCTAATTGGGCCCAAAAGTGGCCCAAAGCCTAAATTGCCACATTCCTATGCTCTTCGAGGCCCAAGCTATCAACCAAATGCGATGTTGCTCCTTGCTCACTCGAATGGCATCATCAAAAGTAGCTCTTTCCCAAGCTATCCTCTAATCACGTATATGATTCCCTAGGATGATCAAGTCGTGGATCCTTACGTTTGGTCCTTGAAGCATAGATCCCAAAAGAGTGGAGCCAATTTGGCTTGTATCAGTTCCCAAATAAAAGAAATGTCAAGAGGTGGTCCATGCATGTTTTGGCATCAACTATATACTGAGGACAGGTTAATCCTGTTGCTGCAAGCAACCCCATCGACGTATTTGACAACATAGCATTACTAACAAAAAGAAAAGGATATGCCAGGAGATTGGATACAATAACATAAAACTAGCATATTATGGGAACAACTTGGTCTTTGTCATGATCCATTAAAAAGAAGATAATAATAGAAAATAAAAGCAATGCTTCTGTAAACATGGAGCGAGGGTCTAAACAGAATTATAGAAAATATGAGTCGAAGGTCTGATGAAAACAACCTCTCTACTTTCTCAAGGTAGGAATAAGGTCTGCGTATACTTTACTCTACCCAAACCCACATGTGGGATTACACGAAGTTTGTTGTTGTTGTTGCTGCAAACATAAAAGTGTCTCAAATTATCATCATGGGAAACACAAAAGTTTTTGAAACCATACTGCCTGGAGTAAATTTCTTCAATCGTAAGAGGTCACACAATTTTCTGCTTGCATGAGTACTCCATACAGAGTTCATAAATTCTTATCACAATATTGTAGAGGTGGTAAGAGGTATGTCACTTAGAAAGCGAATGTGTTTGTTTCAATAATTAAGACTGAAACATAAGACCTAGGCAATTACCCATGAAAACTCTTGCATGAAAATCTGAAGAAGTCATTTATATCCAAGTTGGGGAAAACAATGACCCGAACCAGTTTTGACAACTCAGAAGGCCTTTCTGTGAGCAATTCTTCTACAACAACAACATAACGGTGTATTCCCACTAAATGGGGTCTGGGGAGAGTAAAGTGTATGCAATCCATATCGCTACCTTAGATGAAGTAGAGAGGTTGTTTCCGATAGACCCCCCCTCCCCAAGGACAGATAACAGTATAACCAACAAACAAACAGAAAACATAAAAGCACATAGCAAAAATGGGATAACACGCCGCTAGATAATAATGAAAACAAGGCACCCGCAAGGTAATACTATAAACTCTCTATTCGAAATCGAAGACAACACCGAAACATCACGAACAAGTAACTACAGGCGTAGATACAAATAAAAGCACTCTTACCTACTAATACGGACGAACTCCTACCCACTAACCCTAATCTGCATCCTTCCCACCTTCCTATCAAGGGTCATGTCCTCCGTAAGCTGTAACTGCTCCATACCATGTCTAATCACCCCCTCCAATATTTCTTCAGCCTACCTCTACCCCACCTAAAACCATCCATAGCCAGTTTCTCACACCTCCAAATTGGAGTTGTTATGCCCCTCCCTCATCACATGTCCGAACCATCGCAACCTCACTTCCCCACCTTATCCTCTACCGAAGCCACTCTCACCTTCTCCCAAATAATATCATTCCTAACCTCATCACTCCTGGTAAGCCCACACATCTATTCCAACATCCTCATCTCCGTCACCTTCAACTTTTGGATGTAGGAGTTCTTAACTGGCCAACACGCCGCCCCATACAACATAACGGGTCAGACTGCGACTCTGTAGAACTTACCTTTAAGCTTAAGAGGCAGCTTCTTATCATACAATACCCCTGAAGTGATCCTCCATTTCAACCATCCTGCACTAATACAGTGCGTGACATCCTCTCATCAATCTCGTCATTCCTTTGAATCATAGACCTAAGATACTTGAAACTCTCCTTCTGAATGGCCTAAGAATCCAACTTCAGAACCACGCCAGACTCATGAGACAAATCACTAAACTTACATTTCAAGTACTCTGTCTTGGTCCTGCTCAACCTAAATCCTTTGGACTCAAGGTTTGTCTCCGAACCTCCAACGTATCATTAACACCTCCCCGTGTCTCATCAATCGATACAACATCATCAGCAAATAACTTACACCAAGGCACCTCCCCTTGAATACATCGCGTCAAAACATCCATCACCAAGGCAAATAAAAACGGGCTCAGAGTAGATCCCAAGTGCAACTCTGTCAAAACAGGAAAGTGCTCTGAATCTCCTCCTACCATCCTCACTCGAGTCTTCGTGACGGCGTACATGTCCTGAATCGACCTAGTGTACGCCACGGGCACGCCTCTAGCCTTTAAGCACCTCCACAAAATCTCCCTAGGGACTTTGTCATAAGCCTTCTCCAGATCAATGAACACCATGTGCAAGTCCTTCTTCCTCTTCTAAACTGCTCCACTAATCTCCTCACGAGGTGAATGGCCTCAGTAGTCGAGCGACCTGGCATGAAACCGAACTGATTCTTGAAAATAGTCACGATCCTTCTCAGCTTCAACTCTACCACCCTTTCCCATACCTTAGTATGACTTAATAGCTTGATACCCCTATAATTATTGCAACTCTGAATGTCCCCCTTGTTCTTATACAAAGGAATCATAGTACTCCATCTCCAAGCTTCGGGCATCTTTGCCACCCTAAAAATGATGTTAAACAACATTGTCAGCCACTCCAAACCTGCCCTGCCAATGCTCTTCCAAAAATCTACCGTAATCTCGTATGTCCCAATCGCCTTACCCTTATACATCCTACGAATAGACCCCTTAACCTCTTCCACCTTAATACGCCAACAATAACCATAATCGCAACACCCTTTCGAGTTCTCCAACTCCCCCAGCAATAAATCTTTGTCCCCTTCATCATTCAAAAGTCCATGAAAATAGGATTGCCACCTCTTTCTAATGAAGGCATCCTTAACCAACGTTTTGCCATCCCCCCCCCGCGCGATGACTTCACTTGGTCCAGGTCACGCGCCCTCCGCTCCTTTACCTTGGCAAGCCTATACAACCTCTTATCCCCACCTTTCTCCTTTAAGCCGCATACAAGCTCTCGAAAGTTGTTGTCTTAGCTTTAGTAACCGCTAACTTAACCTCTCTCCTAGATAACTTATATTCCTCCCTATTCGTCCGTTTCTCCTCGTCATCCTTGCTTACAACCAACTTATCCTAGACCACATTCTTATCCTCCACCTTCCTTTTAACTTCTTCGTTCCACCACCAGTCCCCTCGGTGCTTGCCAGATCGGCTTCTCGAGACACCCAACGCCTCTCTAGCGGACTCCCTGATGCAACTGCCAGTCGTCTCCCACATACTATCCATATCCCCTTTACTTTCCCAAGCCCCTAAGTCGTCATCTTCTCCCCTATTTTCACAACATCGGCCAAAGTCAAACTACCCCACTTAATCCTGGGCCAATCCTCCACACCCCTCCACTTTATGTCCCTTTTGATTACCAAGTTCATCACCAATAACTTATGTTTGGTCGAAAGATTCTCGCTAGGTATAACCTTACAATCTTTACATAGCGCTCTATCCCTTTTTCTAAGGAGCAAAAAATCTATTTAGGTCTTGGACACCGAACTACTAAAGATAATAAGGTATTCCTCCTTCTTTGGGAAGTTCGAATTCGCTACCCACAACCCAAACGCCCTAGAAAAATCCAAAGTGAGACTCCGCCTTCATTTCACTCCCCGAAACCGAAACCGCCATGCACATCATTATAACCTCCCAATAAAGACCCAATATGCCCATTGAAATCCCCTCCAACGACAAGCTTCTCAGTGCTCAGAACGCCTCTCACCATCTCATCCAAAACCTCCCAAAAGATCTCCTCCCCGTCCAACCCTGCTTGCGGAGCGTAGGCACTAATAATTGGGATTTTCAAAAAGAAAAAGGAAAGAGAACACATAGTAGTTGATTAACTTGCTTCTACACACAAAAATCACGACAGATACGTGTGGATGCAAGGATAGGACGTCAAGATGATGACGTAAAGTAGCTGACGGTCTACAAAAACTGCATTAATCACTGAATCAACATCATTAAATTTTTCTTTATGTAACCGACTATTTTTGGAAGACAGATATTCACATAATTTGCTAAGTTTACAAGAGGTACATGGTGGGACAAGTAATTAATCCAACTTTGCTAAGCAAGCAGTGGAAATGATGTGAGCATCAAATTACCAGCTATTACCCGGACAACCACTGTTGTGACAGATTTCAAAAGAGCAATATCAACCTTGCAATATCACTAAAACAATGATTCTTCAACTGAAGAAACTTTGATGAAGTCAAAGCTAAAGCATTCCATTTAAATTTTCTGGAGCATCTTTTTACCCGTGGTTTTAAAAAAAAAAAAAAAATCTGTTGTGTTCGGACAGCCTGTGTGCACCTTGACTAATTCCACGGGATACCTGCCACCTTCCACCTACAACAGGTACCAAATAACCCTGTCCACCAAGGCTAGAACATATGGTAAGCAGTCACCTAGTCATTTGTCTCTGCTAGGATTTGAACTTGAGACCTCATGGTGCTCAACCTACTTCATTAACCACTAGGCCACACCCTTGGGTGCAATTTTCCTGGAGCATTTTTAGCTTCAAATTGTTGTAGTTATCCATGTTTATGCTTCAGATATCATTACATAGAGAACATTCAGTTCAGGTGGGAGTTTTCTGTATTACAAGATATCTCTGGACCCTCAATGTCTATTAGTTTCCAGCTATGTTGCTCGGACTCTTCAAGAATGTCGATGGGTGCCTGTTGGATCCTCCAAAAATAGTGTAATTTTCAAGGATCCAACACAGATGCATCAAACATTTTTGGAGAGTCCGAGCAACTTAGGTTTCCGGTATGTAAGACGAATATCTGAGATGGTTTAGGATAGACCAAAACATGTTTGGAATGTGAAGGGATGAGTTTTCACTTGCTAGAGATGGATTTGTTTACCATATCTGGAGCATGTGTCATGTTTATGCCGATCTTTTTCCTCTGGAGTTTATATACAGCTAAATTATTTATTTGGATTGAATTCATTTGACATTTTGTACAAATATTCAACCCGTTGTGCTTCCAAGCCTTCTCACCACTCCATATTCATGGAGAAATCCAGTGCGGTATTGTGACAACAAAGCAGTGATGCTAAAGCGTATAGGAAGCTACTTGGTTAAAAGCAAAACAACATCCAAACAGCATATTTATACATTTAAAACAGGCATAACAAGTTAGTAGCAGGTAAGTGAACTTGCAGAATCACTTGCATTTCGCTTTGTGATGCAAAGCAGCTGGTGACCGCAATACTTACTTCACTGTCATTCCAAAGCTATATACATCAGACTTTTCAGTGTGGATCTCTTTCGTCAGCACCTCTGGTGCCATGTAAATAAGTGTACCAACCATATTCCTCTTATGGAAACCTCCAGTTGGCTTGCCAGTCAATTTCCAGTTTTCAGTGGAAACTAGTTTAAGATTCTTTTTGTACTCGGCCAAACCAAAGTCTGCGAGATGTGGTTGTAGCTGTCTATCAAGCTGCAGCATAGCAAAAAATATATCAATGGAAGTATATCATGAGATAATTGAGAGAGGGATTTTGCAGAGTTTAAACTTATATAAAGTAGGCAATGATATACATAAAAACTGGAAAAGATCACGAAGATCAAAGACATTACGAGAATGTTTGCTGGTTTCACATCCCTGTGCACAATCCCAAGGTTATGTAGGTATTGTAAGGCCTTTGCTGTAAAAGGAGAGAGCATTGTAAATTTTGCTAAGATTGAATTGGTTCATTTAAATTACAGAGGAATAAAGGAGAGAAAACCAAGTAGCCTAGACAATTCAATACACTTCCTATGTAGCCAAAACAGCAGGGTAGCTGGTGTGCTTCGATACCATTAGTGAAAGAAATGTCATTTAAGTAAACATCTTGCATGCTTAACGCCATTTGGAAAATCAGCCAGTTTTAGGGAAAACCCGAGGAAGGGGGAATAGTGTGGGATATACTTAACTTTAGTAGGAAAAAACATCCTAGCTAGCACATTACTCTTTCATCAGTAAGATCCGCAAATGTAACTGGCACCCAACAAGTGTGATGGCATTTCCTGAAACGTCCTGGCATTAGCTTCCCCTCCTTCATATTTTCTCTGGCACTCCCACCACCCAATGATTTTTCTTTCTATATACTTCATCATAGTTAAATAAATACTCAATAGTTGATATAAATGCTAAACTACAAAATCTCATAGCAATCCAGGTGTCTAGTAATGATTCTAGTGTCATCCAACGCCCTTCCCTTCCCTTTTTACTCCATTTTGTTTTATCAGGCCCTTTTTAGTCCATATGTGTCATCTACTATGAATGCCAATCTGATATTGTAGTCTTCCAATAGAAGCTTAATTATTTTTTACTTTTTTATAACCATAGTGTCTAAGTCAGCTTGCGTGCACATCAACTAATTACATAGGAGCACCTCCACCTACCACAAGCACATGTCTGTCCACCAAAGCTTGGGCAAATGGGAAAACATTACCAAGTGTTTTTACCTCCACTAGGAAGTGATCCTGACATAACATAGCATTCTCAATGCAAGTGTCACAATATTAATCACTCACATTATCCTTCGTGGAAAATGTTGTAAGTTCTTAGGAATTACTTTACATTATTAACCTTATTAGACAGGTTAAACACCCCAACAATGAACAGAAAAAGTACTACGTACTATCCATGATTACGTGAAAAAAGACAAGAAGCTGGAAAATGCACATGCATAACACACCTAGACGAGCTGCGATTTCAAGTGCCTTTCTGATACTTGGGCTCCATTCATCCACATGTAAGTTCCCGGCAAGATTTCCAGACTCATAGTATTCAAAGAAGAACATGTAATTTGGAGGCTTGGCATGCGCCCCCACTAGCTTTACTATTCCCCAATGATCCAATGTGCTATATCCAAAAGGCATTTTAACAAAAATTCAAAAACAAATCTAATTAACTAAGCTCAAAAACATATCAATAACTCATGATATTCTTGTAAGGAAACAAAACAACAACAACAACAAGTAGGGAGTATTCTCATATGGCTTAAGGTAGATATCCTAGCATCGCTAATCTGAAATGGTAATTTTGTACATCATTCCTTTTCTTTTCAAGTGATACAATTTGCTACTTCCTCCGTTTTAAAAAAATTAAAGGCTTGGTATGGGATCAAATCTTCTAATTGTTAGTCTCAACTCTAACATCGAACTATTAATTTTCTAACAAGAATTTACATAATCAAGAACTAATAAAAGGTACAATAAATACCAATTTTTATTATTAGACTATATGAAAAAGTTTTGGTCAATAACTTTTACTTTATCAAAAAAAAAAAGGGTCAAATTAAAAGTTGTTTGACTAGTCACATTTCACATCAAGACACTTATTATTATCACTTTTTTTTAGAATTGCTCCAGGATGGATGATCTAAGTACTTTGCTATATAGAGAGAACACATTTCACACCAAAACACAGAAAGAAAGAAATTAATGCAACACAACAAGGGGAGGAAATTCACCACAACAATTGGAGCTCTTTATGGAATTTATCAATATGTTCAGATGTGGACAAGATGGGTTTTTTGACAGCAACTCTTTTACCATCAAGAATGGCTTCGTACACCACACTTTCAGCCCCTGCAACCAAAAGGAATAAAGATTAAGAATATAGTAGTTGCATGTGTGTAGAGATCTGAAGTGTTAAATCATAAAGACCTCGAGCAATAGGGTGAGAGAGAGAATAAGAAAGAGGAGGGAGATGAATCGGGATTTTTTGGCTGCTGCAACATCCACGAATGCAAGTGTTAGGTTCCAAGATTTCCAGGCCCATTTTCCTCTATTCTCTTCCTCGTCAAGAAAAATGAACACCTTAACATTCTCACCATATTCATCAGTTAAAGGCGAGACCCAATTCGAGCAACTTTCCACGGTTGGTAAGCAACTTTCTCCACCATTGGCCCACCATATCCACATCAACATCCATCCTACGCTAATTATGATAATTATGTATATTAATTATGTAATCGTTTTCACCCCAAACTATATCCGAAAAGTCTAAGTCACACCTAAACTATACTAGTTAACTATTACACACATAAACTACTTAAAAGTGGAATTTTTTACACCCTAAATCTGACGTGAAAAAAACATAATTATTTAATTAAAAAAAGGCGGTCTAAAATTAAAAATAACACAAAAAAAAAAAAGTTAAAACTGAAAATTACAATTTCAATTCATCTTCTTCTTCTCCAAAATCAAAAATCTCAAACTAAAAGAAAATCCAAATTCAAACATCCATCTCCTTCTTCTTCTTCTCCAAAATTAAAAATTCTCAAACTAAAAAAAAAAAACAAATTTAAAACATCCAGTATGATGATCAAGTTGATGGCTTTGTATATAATGCCTTCGAACAGTTTCGAGGCCATTACCCAAAGTTGGATCGTGGTGTCCTAAGCAGAATCCCCAAGGAAAAATTCAGGTTAAAGAAGTTCGAATAGGTTAATCAGCAGAAAAAGGAACCTGTATGCGCAATATGAAATACATTTCCTTCTTAAGCTTATTCTCAAAAATAAAAAATTCTCAAACTGAAAAAAGATCAAAATTCAAAACATTCATCATCTTCTTCTTCTCCAAAATAAAAAATTCTCAAACTGAAAAAAAATCTCAATTCAAAACATCAATCTTCTTCTTCTTCTCTAAACTGAAATTCCTCCTTCTTCTTCTTCCCCCAATTCAATTCAACCATCGACAAGTAGTAGTACAAGCGTCTCACTGACCTTGGCCCAACAACTTCTCTAACTAATAATAACCCTCACGTAGAAGGCAGACCAAAAGGTTTGGTGACAATAAAAATAATTGGAACGGATGGAATGACAAACAGGAGGAAGAAATGAGAGAAATATTGGGAGTACTAGGCACCAAGAAGAGTATCTTAGGCGGGGGGGGGGGGGAGAAGGTCTTAAAATTGAACAAATTTTTAGCCATGTCCGGTCCTTTGCTTACGGGCCTAGCAATGGAGAGAAGAGAAAATGGTGAAGTGTTTGGGCAAGAAGAAAAAAATTAAATTTAAAAGAAAAAAGAAGGATTTATGAAAATAATAAATTTATTATTTTTTCGGATGATGCTGACATGGCGCTGACGTGACGCTGATGTGGCGCTGACGTGGCAGCGCGTGTAAAACACCACACCACATGCAAGTGGTGTAATGTCTGACAGGGTGTAAAAAGTATCATTTTTTTATAGTTAAGGTCACTAGTATAGTTAAGGTGTGACTTAGACTTTTCGGATATAGTTTGTGGTGGAAATAATGCATTTTCCCTAATTATGTATTTAAAAATTACAAAATAAGAAATTATATGTAATTTAATAAAAAATAAAAATAAATTTGTTGGAATTTAAATAAATTTTACAATTTTAATTCCATAGTTTATCCATATCATTGGTGTGCCGGTCCGTCCTTAATACATTACATAACATCATAGTAACCACAGAGCAATAAATACAATATTTTCTATAATCCAAACAAATTTAGGCTCGTTTAGTCATGAAAATATAATTTTTTGGAGTTGAAAATAGAGTTAGAATTGAAATTGGAGTTGGAATTGTGTTTGCCCATGAATATAAATTGAAATTGTTTTAGAAATTTTGTGCGATAAGTGGGGGTGAAAAAAGTAAAAATAAGTTTTTCTTGTTTTCAAATAGTATTTGGAATTTTCATGATCAAACAATATTATTTATTTATTTTTCACTAAAATTAAATAATTTTTCAAAAAAAATAAAAAAACACTCGTGGTCAAACAGCTACTTACTCCAATTATTCGAGAATTACGCAAAAAGTACAATTTACACATTAAAAACTTGTTATTGCATGGGCTAATATGAGGACGATCAGAACAACAATTATGTAGGATTATCATTTGATCCGTGAAGTTGTGGACACCCCCACCTAAGATTCTTCACATGAAAAAAAGACTGTTAGGTAAACATGTTGCGTACCTCATTTGTATTTAGCACAATTTGAGCAAAAATTTTAGACAGAAGACACCTTTTCCCCGAACTTGTCCGCTCAATTTATTTTTGCACTTAAACTTAACTTCTGTTTATTTATCCCCTTAATATCTTTAAAGTGTATTAATTTTACCCCTCAAAACTGAATATCATTCTCACAACGATGAGGGTGTTACACTCGCCTACATATCAACGCCACGTTGGAGCCACGTCGGAGCCACGTCATTGCCATGTAAGAAGTTTGATTTTTCTAAAAATAAAATTAATCCCACACACATTATTTTTATATATTTTTTTTAAAAAAATAAAAAATATATATTTAATATTTTATTTATATAAATATATATATTTATATATTTATATATTTATATATATATATAATTATATATATATACATATTTATATATATTAAATAAAAAAGGCACCCCACCCCTATTTTCTTTCTTCTTCACACCCCCACCCACCCCACCCCCTACCCTGCAATGTAACCCCCTTCCCCCTTTCTATCTTCTTCAAACCACCCCACCTCTCCCTTCTCCTTCACTTTCTATCTTCTTCAAACTTAAAACATATTACCAATAGCTATTGTTGTTGTCCATTAAGCAAAAAGAAAACATCAATTATTCCTTCATCAAACCACCAATTCAAGAAACAACAATGAAATAGCATCACCACGTTCCAATTCAAAACTGTTCATTCCGACATATTCCGGCAAAACCCACCGAAAAACGATTAAGACAAACCCACAAAAGAATCTACGCACACCATTAACACCACGACCACTATTAACACCACCACCACCATTAACATCGACGCTAATAACTTTTCTTCAATTTCAATTTTATTTTAATTTTTCAAATTCACGAAGATAACTTTTAATTTTAGAAATTCAATTTCATACTTTTCTAACACCGCCATCACCATTAACACCGACGCTAATAACTTTTCTTCAATTTCAATTTTATTTTAATTTTTCAAATTCATGAAGATAACTTTTAATTTTAGAAATTCAATTTCATACTTTTCTAATGATCTTAAGTCAAGGGGTTTAGGTGGGGTAAAGGATTTGGTAATCGAAGGAGAAGAAATTGAAGGTTTGAAGGGGAGGGGGTGGGGCTGGTGGTGGTGAAATTGGTGGTTGGAGAAGAAGGGGGCTGGTGGTGGCGGGTTTGGAGAGGAAAAGTTATGGTGGGGGTAGAAGAAGAAGATGAGAAATATATTTTTTTTTTCTAATATATGCATACATATATATATATATATACATACATATATATATATATATACATACATATATATATATACATACATATATATATATATATATATATTAAAAAGTGGGGCCATATCAGTTTTTAAATTAAAAAATGCAATTTTTTTCTTTTAAAAAAAAAAATTTCACATTAGTTTGAGAGGTGAAAATAATACACTTTAAAGATGTTAAGGGTGTTGAGGGTAAATAAACAGAAGTTAAGTTTAAGTACTATAGTAAGTTGAGTGGACAAGTTGGGGGATGATGTCTTTTCTCAAAATTTTATTCCATCGACTCCAAATTAAGTGGGAGTTTGAACTGAATTACTTTTTGGTGGTTTTGATTTTTAAGTATTTTTTAGTTTTGATGGTATTTGGGAAAGTAAAAAAGTGCTTAACTTACACTTTTTGACTTTTAACTTAGAAGTTAGACTTCCTTCTCTCTCGGCGCACGTTAGACGAAACTAACAAGCGCATCACCGGTTATGGCGAGAGATCGGCCAAGGAAGACGACTATGAATACGGGAACGACAGCAGGACAACAAAAAGGAGCTAAGACAATAGGAACAATAGATGTATGGCCTCTGCTGCTGGATAGGGGGGAGTAAAACCTCTACCCTGCCAACCCAAATGGAAAAAACTCAGGAAACCTCGGTCGGTAGTGGTAAGATGGCTAGTGGGAGCATCGAGGGGTCAAAAATAGTGAGAACTAGTTTGAATACTCGTGGATGGAGCTGAACTACATTGCCCCAATGATTAAAAATGGGAAGACTATAGTAGAGTTATGTATAACGGAAGTGGAGAAGGAAACACTGAAATTAAAGCACGTTTTGATCTTGTATATTATGGAAGCATCACTAACTATAGTTGTCGTTGAAAGATACATTGCTGCTCAATGGAATTTCGCTGCTAAGCCTAAAGTATACTACCATAATGATGGGTATTTCCTGGTGCAGTTTAGTAGCTTTGAGGATTGCGATGAAGTTTTATACTCCGGACCTCATATGATGTATATTAAACCGATCATTGTGAAGGCGTGGTTGGCTGGATTTGACCTAAGTAAAGAAGTCTTACAGACAATCCCTCTATGGGTAAAATTCCCCAATCTTTTGCTTAGTTGTTGAGGAGTCCAATCACTGAGTAGAATCAGTAGTGGTATAGGGGTACCCCTATATGTTGATGCATGTACATCGCAAGTTGATAGAATTTCTTATGCGAAGTTTTTGATTGAACTGGACATTACGAAGGAATTGCCAAAGACAATTAAAGTTGTTGGACCTAATGGGACAGAATTTAACCAAGTAATCGAGTATGAATGGGTGCCTACATATTGCCCCACTTGTCTTCAAGTAGGGCACAAATGCAAACTTGTGCCAGTGGTCCCATAACACGACCCCAACCTCAGAAAATAAAAATAGCTTGGAATGTGAGGGATAATACAGATAAGCAAAAAGTAGTAATGGACCAGGGAGGTGACACAGCTGTAGCAGGCGCGAGTAATTCCCAACATGAAAAAAAACCGAGTGGTAAATTATCAAGGCGAAAGGGTTAGCCAAAGGAACCATATCTCAACCTATTAAGGATATGCTGGTGACTAAAAATGAGTTTGAAGTGATACAACCTCGAGCAAATTCGAATGTAGGAGAAGCAGGGACGAGTCAAGGTCATGGTAGTTATGCCCGAGTTGTGAGTAGTCCTCCTATTATCTTAAATCCTATATGAAGATCATTACATAAAATATTAGGGGGACTCAATAAAGTTCATAGATAAAAAGAGTTGTATACTTTTATTAGACACAATATAGCTATTAGTCAGCATAAAGTCAAGAAGCAGCATGCAGCAAAAATAATAAATAAAGTAGTGTTGGGGTTGCCTTGGTTTGACAACTATGATCATAGCAGTAAAGGTAGTCTGTGGGTGATGTGGAATGGGCAAAAAATTGACTGTCAACTTGAAGAAAAATCAGCACAACACATACATGTCTCGGTGCACATCAAAGCCCTTGGTCTTAACTTTGGTTTTGCAGCCATATATGGTTTACACACCACAGAAGATAGAAGATAGATGTGGGCAGATCTTACAAGGCTGCACAACTTCCAACAAAGCCCTTGATTGGCTATGGGAGATTTTAATTCTATCAGGGGAATTGAGGAAAGATGGTTGGAGCAGTAGCACAAGATGCGGAGATCAGAGATTTTAGTGGTTTTTTAGAAGATACTGGTATGAATATCTTGAAGTCAAGTGGTCGAGCCTATTCTTGGACCAATGGCCACAGTTATAGTAGAAGAGGCTAGGCCATTGTAAATTATCAATGGATGCTCTACATGGCCCAGCTTAAAGTGGTAGTAATGAACCCAGGATGCTCTTATCATTCACCCTTGGGGATCATCCTCAATGTGGAGGAGGAGAAAAGAGCCAGACCTTTTTTCTCAATCGCCTAGTTGATCATTCTAGGTTCTAGGATGAAGTTATGGGGATATATTTCTGAGGCCAGTAATATGGATAAAGTTTGGTAGAGGCTCAAGCAAGTGAAGAAGGCTATGAAACAACTAAATAACTTTGAGTTTTAGGGTGTTGAACTCAGAATTAAGCAAATCAAATGAGAACTGAAAGAGATGCAAACTGTTATGAGGGATCCAGCACAACCTGAATACATATTGCGGATTGAAAGAGAGTTGAAGAATGAACTTGAAAAATGGACAAAGATGGAAAAAAGTATCTTGAAGTAGAATTCTCGAGTACAGTGGCTACAACTGAGAGATTCCAACAATGCATACGTTCATGCCAACTTAAAGAGTAGAAGTGCCCATAGTAAGATTTGTTCTTTAACCACAGCTACTGGATTGAATGTCACCTCTACAGAGGAGATAACAGTAGAAGTGCTTGAATTTTATCAGAAGTTATTAGGATCAACAACCGACTATCTTTCTTGTGTCAACAAAAAAGTAATGAAAGATGGTATTCTGCTAAATAGAAACCAGCAACAAGAACTAATAGCTGATGTTAGTGAGCAAGAAGTAGTTAACGCTCTAAAGGGCATTGGTGATCAAAAGGCTCCAGGTTGTGATGGTTTCAATGCTTTCTTTTTTAAGAAAGCATGGCCTTTTAGTAAAGACATATTTGTTGTTATGCTGCACTTTTTTGCTACTGGTAAGATGTACAAGGCTGTCAATTGTACTACAGTTACTTTGATCCCCAAAGTCCCGAACCCCACAAAGATCACAAAGTATATGCCAATCTCCTGCTGCATAGTATTATTTTTTTTAATCAAAAAGTTATCTATATACTATTTATTCCAAAACTCAGTCCAAAAACAAAATAATCACAAGAAAATCGGGTTAGGCACAACCACTAGCCCAATCCAAAGTTAACATAATAAAAGAAAAGCCTAGTTATTCCTAAAAAGCTAAAATATAGAAAAGGAAAGTGAAAGGTTCTAGTGTGTCTGAAAATCTTCTAGCGTGTTCTTCTCCGGCAACTCAAGAGATTCCAGCAGCTTCTTCGTCAATTGCTTTGATTCTTCCGATGAACTTCATCCTCAAGTGACTTTGTTTCTTTTACAGTTGTTCTTATCTTTGTTTCTTCATAGCCTTTTAGAAAGCTAAGATTCCTTTTCGTCAAAACTTTGGTATAATTTACACATTATTTCACCTTAATCTCTCACCAGGTGTTGTGCACTCAATACCCATGGAACGTATTTCCAAGCTGACTCCTTTCTCCTTTGGACAATAAATCTGAACTATTTTATTAATTATAAGTTACTAAGGTGATATCCATACTTTTTCTCTATAAAGGGCTGAATCTCTGTAAGATTAATACCACCTTCACAACGAAATAAGTAATTTATCTTCTTAGTAAACTTACAATTAATAGATGCGATCGTCATTTTTGTTTAGACATTTTTGTGCATGTAATTTTGAAAATCTTGTGTTCACCTCCCTATTGTGTTTGTGACTAGAATTTAGGGAGTATGCATTGTGGTGATCCTCAATATGGTGCTTTTCTCTTTATTCTTTTGATTCTCAATTATGGTACTTGTTGCTTTTCTAATACAAGAATGCCCTTTGCCTGCTTAGGTAGTTCCATGAACGAACTAAATGTTTTTGTACTTGCAAAACTGAAACAATAGTTAGTGAAAAAAATTGCTAGAGAGTTTTCTTCTCTATGAATGTGCTGAACTGTTATCATATAATCCTTCATCCATCCTCTTATTATACAAGCTAATTTTTAAAGTATTAACAAATTGAATGTAGAAAGTTATGGATGGATTGATTGATATGAACCAATCTGTATTTGTGCCTGGCCGGTTGATTAATGACAATATTATTCTTAGTCATGAGCTAGTAAAAGGATATAGTAGAAAAGGGGTTTTGCCTAGGTGCATGCTCAAAGTGGATCTGAAGAAAGCATATGACTCAGTGGAATTGGAGTATATAAAATAATTTCTTGAATGTCTACAGTTTCCTAGTAAGTTCACTCATTGGATAATGCAGCGTGTGGAGACTGTCTTACTCAATCCTTATCAATGGTCAGCCTAGCAAGCAGTTCCCAGCTCGAAGAGGTTTAAGGCAAGGAGATCCTTTATCCCCTTACCAATTCATTTTAGCTATGGAATACCTTATAAGGCTACTTAAACAGCTCCAAAGGAACCCCAATTTCAACTACCATCCTAAATGTTCCAGGATCCAGATAACGTAACTTAGTTTTTCAGACGACCTTCTGCTATTTTATAGAGGAGACACCATGTCTGTTGAGCTATTGTATGGCCTTTTTCAGGAGTTCTCAAAAGCTTCTGGGCTGGTGGCTAACAAAGATAAAAGCTCTGTTTACATAGGGGGAGTCCCTATTGTCGTCCAACAAGAAATATTACAAATATTGGGGTTTACTGCAGGTGTTCTCCCCATCAGGTACCTAGGGGTCCCTCTAAGCACGAAAAGAATCTCAATTGCTCAGTGTCAGCCCCGAATTGAGAAAATTTTGCATAGAATCCAGTCTTGGACTTTAAAATTTCTTTCATATGCAGAAAGAATCCAGCTCGTAAAGAGTGTATGTACTCTTCTCAGTGCAAATTTTTTGGGCTCAGATCTTCATGCTTCCTAGGAAGGTGATCAAATGTATAGAAGCAACATGTAGGAAGTTCTTATGGACAGGAGGAGTAGACTCAACACATAAAGCACTTGTGACATGAAATACATTATGCAAGCCCAAAATAGCTGGAGGACTGAACTTCTTGGATTTTTTATGTTGGAATTGCAATATGTAAAATATTGTGGGATTTATGTCAAAAAAGGGACAAAATGTGGATCCAATGGGTCCACATCTACTACGAAAAACTGGGATCAGTACAACATACTCAAGCCTCTTGGGTTGTTATGAAGATCCTCAAAGCGTACAAATACTTTGAGTTGGCTGGATGGCAATTAAGAGATGTCCTAGCAATCACAAAGTTCTCCACCAAACAAATATATATGCAAATGAGGGGATGATTTTAAAAAGTGAAATGCCTGGCAGCAAACTAGTAGACAGGTGCAAGGCTGGAAACAAGAATTAAAATGGACAATTAAAAGCTGCAAGGGCAAGAGTATAAGAGCTGAAGTACTTCGTACTTCATTAGATGCAGGGGTGTATTATATCTGGCAAGAGCATAACCAAAGGATTTTTTAGGATAGAAATAGATCACTTGAGGAAATTGTACGGGCAATAGTTCAGGACATACATGTAAGGGCGGCAACAAAGGGTAGGTTGGCACATGCCATAAGTAGATTGAATTATTATCCTTGGATTATTTTATAGCTGCTCTAGGCTTGTTAAGTTTTTTTCTGTTTTACAAGGCTGGGGCTGTCCAGTTCTTGAACGGTTTTGAAAGGAACATTGGTAATAAACTTGTTTATTGACCCAAAAAAAACTTATAAGTTACTAAGTACTATTTAAAAGTCAATCCAAACAGCCTCTAAAATTTCATTTTGTTTGTCCCTGAAATTAAAAGATTACCACATGAGTTGTTAAAACAAAACTTTAGCAGTTTATTTTCGTGTGAGAGATCAAACACTTTAAACATAAATTAAAGAATTAAACATATGGTAATTGATAAGTAAAATATCAAGAAGCTAAAAGGGAAAAAAAATCTTGAAAGAATCTGGAATAAGAGCATTAAGTAAAGCAATATTTTTTCCTTTAAAAAAAAGTGATAAGAGCTTACGCTCTCTAAAACAAATACAACTAAACAATATTGCCATTCCATCAGAAGAAAAAACGTGAAAGAGAAAACATACACATGAAAAATGAAGAAATATGGATAGTTGGGACCACCAAAGGATGTGGTGCAGCGGATGGGGCTCCTACCTTAATCAGAGGTCTCGAGTTCGAGCCTTTGACATGAAAAAATCCTTGGTAGGGAGCGTTTTCCCTTGAATGGGACCCTACGCGATGCGAATTCGGATTATTCGGACTCCAATGCAGGTATCAGAAACCGGATGGGAAACAAAGCAAAAAAAGATGGTTGGGAAATGTAATATATAGCCGTTTTCTTTTGAAGATGTAAAGAATGATTGCTTTCTTTCTTACATAACTGAAATTATTGTGGGAGTTTGTCTTGTTTAAAGAATAATAAGGATAATTAATGCATATGTTATATCTATCTATATATTACTATTATACTATCTATCTATATATATTATAAAGCAGAGGACAAAGCATTAGAAGAAGCTACGTGGCAAATTGTTGAGAAGTCACGTGGTAGTTTTTAGGAAAAATTTAAAAGTATTATAATAAAATCTTTATAATTAGTTGAATTTAAAAATATAATAAAATCTTTTTTATATATGTGAATTTGAAAATAATAATACTTTAAAAGAGAAACAAAACTTTTTTATTAGCTTAAACTTAGCAACCATTGTTGAAGAGTCTTAAATAAACTCTAACTATTTCATAATCATAATAATAAAACTCTCATAATATTACATTTAGGATGATGTATTTAACCGAAAAAAACAAACTAAACAAAGGATAATAACAATAAACAATAATAATTGTAATAGTAATAGTATAAGACATGTAGTAGTAATTTTTTAATTTAGAAAAAAAAAATTATTGTGGTTAGTAGTAGTAGTTTTTTTTTTTATTATTATTATTATAATAATAATAATAATAATAATAATGATGATGATGATGATGATGATGATAATAATAGATCATTGAAGAGAAAATTTTATTATTATTATAATAATTTTAAAAAGAATATTTGAATGTGAAAAATAATACAGTAGGTTTTAAGATTTAAAAAATAAAATATTTCCATTAGCTTAAAACTAGGAAATCATGAATGGAGAGTAGTAAATACATAAATTTATGCCAATAACAGTGGTGGCGCAGCGGAAAGGGGCTGCCCCAACCTACCCAGAGGTCGAGGGTTCGACCCTGAGTATGGACAAACACTCTGTTGGGAGCTCTCCCCCCAAATGGGGCCCGACGCAGGGCGAATCCGGATATAGTCGAACTCCTAAAAAATGGATACCGGACACCGGATGGTTTAAACCAAAAAAAATACATAAATTTATACTTTTTAAATGCTATAAAATATATTTATATATTAAATATAAAATAATAATTTTAAAAATTATCATTATTATCTCATTGATTTCAAATATTTATCTCAATTCAAATATATAGATAAGATAATTATGTATTACATTTGAAAAAAGGAAGAATAAGAATGACTCATAAACAAGATAACTATGATAGTGTTTGAATTTGAATTTAAATAAAATTTGAATTGGAATGGAATTCCAGTTTCTTAGGTTCTCTTACATAAGCTCTTATATATATCATTAGCTTTATTCATGAATTTATTTACTGCATTTTTTACTTCATATTTTAAAAACTATTTTTGATTTAACATTTTTCTTTTTTATATGTAGGAAGAATATATCATTTTTCATCTTCATCTTCCTCAATTAATGTTCAAGGTACACCAATTTAATCAATCTATTTTCCTTAAATGTGTAAAAGTCAACCTTTTGTTGTTTTTGAACAATGTATATACATGCATTACATGCTTTATTGTGCACTAAACTATCTGAAAATTACAATATGTGGATGTTCATCGTGCCATTACAAATAATATTTTATATAATAATTGTATATCGTACTTTTCATCTATTTTTACATTTTAAATTCATGAATCTTGATCATTCAAGTTACAAAACAAACATGTTTTTGGTTTTACAAAATAATAATATTAATTTTTTTCGATTTGATAAATATTATTGTTACAAAGTACTATCATTTATATATAATATTTCTTATTTATCCAAAAATATTTTTTAAGATTTTGTGTAACATCATTCTTATCTTTTATCATTAAGTTTTTTTTTAATGATTTTATGGATGTGTTCATATGAAGAAATATCATTTTCATGAAAAATATTTTTTAAGAAAACAGATTATATATATGCTTTTAGAAAAATATTTTTTATTTGCGTCGCAAACAAAAAAACATAAGTAAGAAACAATTTGTTTTCTTAAAAAATATTTTTCATGAAAATGATATTTCTTCATAGTGAGAGTGAATACTGACAAAGAGATGAATATAATCAGAGTGACAAAATGACAATGATATTTTTTATTTTTTATTCTAATATTAAATAATAAAAATGAATACTGACAAAGAGATGAATATAATCAGAGTGAATTAAAATAGATGGGGATGGTGTAAGGGGGTGTGGTCTAGGTGGGTGGAGGGTAGGGGATGGTGAATGTAGGTTTAGTTGGGGTGGGATAGGAAAAAAGATTCTTAAAAAATATAAAATTAAAGAGTTTAGAACTTTTTGGGGTTGGAAAAAAGATTTTTAAAAATAAAAAATAAAATAATTTATTTATTTAGAGGAGGGGGGGTTCGTGGTGGAGTGGGTGATGTTAAGGAAAAAAGTTTATTTTAAAAAAAAAATTAAAAAAAATTTAGCTGTTGGGGAGGAGGGTAGGAGAGCGAGTTGGGGGTAGGGGGTTGGGTAGGGTAAGAAAAAAAACTTAAAAGTTAAAAAAAAAATTGGAGGGTGAGGGGATGGATGATTTTGAGAGTGGTATGGGATATTTTAATTAAACTTATTTAGAAAATATAAGAATACGTATAAATAAAATACTTTAAAATATTAATGATAAAATCAAACAAAAAAAATTATGAGCAATTAAACTTTATTTGAAAATTTTAAAAAAAAAATTGTATGTGCTTTGTTTATTGAATTGAGAGTGGTGAAATTTAAATTTTGAAATTAGAGTTTTTGTAATTGACACAATTAAGTGTTTTAAAATTAAATTGAAAGATAAAACCTTTTTATAAAAAAATGTAGTTAGTTGTTGTAGTTGAATTGATAAATTAAAATAAAAAATGTGAAATGAAGGTAAGGATTGTAATTACATGTCTTAATTTATTAAAAATATAAAGATAAAATTTCAACAACAAAGTTAATAATTATTTGATATTAAATAATGTATTATATTTAAATTGAAGAGGAGGTGGGGTGGGAGATGGTTAGGGTCAGATTTTTTTATTTTTTTAATTGATAAATAATATGATACTTAAAGCTTTTAAGGTAATATGATTTAATATGTTGGAACGAGATATGTCAATATAAAATAATTAAAAATAATATGTTAATATTATTCATGCATCGCACGGGTACATATACTAGTACTTATATATAGACTAGAATTCAAAGGATTCGTCGTCCTCACATGGTAAAAGAGAGAATTTGGCAGCTACACATGACTGTCTTTTTCTTGCCTATTTCAATTTTTCACCCATTTTTATTCTCTTTAAGCCATTTTAGGTGGGGTAATATAATCTATATATAATAATAAAAGAAGAATCAAGAGAAGGTGATGTGGAACCTCTCTTTGGCCAAGGATCCTATTTATCTTTTTTTTTTTTCCTTTTTTTGAAATTCTTCTTTCATTTTTTTAATTATTTTATTTTTAAAATCATTTTCATAACTCACATCTCTTTATGTTCATAATAAATTACATTCTTAATTAATATTAATAAAATTCATAACTCTAAAACCTTTTATATTAATAACCTCCAATTGTTTAATTTTGCATTAAAATATCCAATGACAATTCTTCCTCCTATAAATAAATGAGGAAAGAGTCAATTTCAATACTATTCGACATGGGGCAACTTTGTCCTTCTTTTTATTTTTGGCCTAAAGTGTCCTCGCTATTAGTCACATAGCTAAAGAATACCTTTTCTGTATCGGTTGTTCTATCTCGAATGGAAAATGATCAATTTTGCCTCTAGCTTGAATGCAAAATTTTAGTGTTCCTTTTAAGGAAAAAGAGAAGATGAGGTTAATGTTTACTTTTATGATGCCACGTTCTGTTACTATGAAATAATAACTTTAATTGTTAATATGTACACTGTGCAATTTTAATTTCTTGTATTACTATGCCTTTGAAGAATTTCTTGGTAAACATTTTTCTCTATATCTTTTCTCTCTCGAAGTAGTATTTTTAAGTGTATTTTGGTCATTTTGTCATTATATCATGCAAGATCTTTTTCCAATGATGCTTGACTTGATAGTCTTTGCTTCTTTTCTCTTTGTAGATATTATGAACTAAGATCTGATGACCTCCTTGTTCTGCCAAGTTTTATAATTATTGCGGAGCAGAAGATCCTATAATATGTGCATTCCGAAAGTCACTCTTCTAAGTTCTATTTATTTTCTTAGAGTAGATTTCTTTTATGCTATGTATTATTTATCGATAAATCTCTTACAATTTTATATCTTTCTAAGAGCTATGTATTCTTTTGTTAGAGCAACTTTCTTTTATATTATGTATAGTCCATTAATTAATTGTATTTCTCTTTATCCTAATTTCATTAAAACTTGTATTGTAGATAAAAGAAGATTACTCTATGGTAGTTTTTCTTGTCTTCATCTTACTATGGGTATGAGACATACCATATAGCAATAGAAAAAAATCTTACCGAGCAAAATATAGTTTAAATTGTATTATTTTGATATTTTTAATTTATTAAATTTCATCTTCAACTGCTCTAACACTTTTAGTTAGCAATTTGGTTGTCCTACTTTTTCGTTTCATGTAACAATTAGTTTTTTTTTTTTTGCTCTCTTAAGGCTCGATTGACATAAAAATGAAGTAGGATATTGATATGACAAGAATCTAAATATTGTTCTTTAAAATTCTTTCGAGAATAAGAAGAAGAATTGTCATTGAACATTTTAATGTAAAATTAAATAATTGGGGGTTATGAATATAAAAGGTTTTAGAGTTATGGATTTTGTTAATATTAATTAAGAGTGTAATTTATTATGAACATAAAGAGATGTGAGTTATGAAAATGATTTAAAAAATAATAATTAAAAAATAAAAGAAAAACTCCAAAAAATGAGAAAAAAGATAAATAGGATCCTTGGCCAAAGAGAGGTGTCACATCACCTTATATTGATTCTTCTTTATTATTATATATAAATATATAAGATAAATATATTTACAATATAACATTCTCAAAAGTTTATATTTATTTAGATAACTATTTTTCTATTTTTTCATTGGTGAGGTCCCTTTTTTTGCGCGTGTCTAGACCAGAGTATTTATTTTCAGAAGTAGAAGCAAGGGAAGGAGGCAAACGTATACATGTGCTACTTAAGAAAGTATCTATGTATCATTCCGTAATTATTTAGGTCAACTTTAGTAAATCTTTTAATAAAATATGAGAATGTAACATTAGTTTATAATTTTCAAATGATATTTTAATTCATAAGAAATTTGTTTATTGTATGTAAAATTGTAGTTCTTGATTTTTTACATTTTATAATTTTTTTGTTAATTTTTTTTAGATATTATTACTACTTTCTATTGTCTATTGGTTTGAACCGTTCAAGCTTACAACTTAAGAAAAACAAAAGTGTTGCTAAGATAACAATGATTTCATAAAGTCGGTTGTCTCTTTTTATTTCATTTTCTTGCCCAAGAGAGGAATCTTGATTCTTCTCTCAACCTTAAAATAATCACTTATCAAAAAATAAATTTTCAAAGCTGGTAATAAATTTTATTTTTTCCTTTATTTTAGACACAAGCAAAGTTATGCGACACCTCTCTATGACCAAAAATGTTAATTATATATTTTTACTAATATTTTGATATCTTTCTTCACTTATGATGAGCTATGTATTAAAAGAAAAGTTTCTTCTTAAAATAGTTATTTTATATTAACTACCATTTATTACGTTTTCCTTTATTTAATAACCTTTAAGAGTTTTAGCATATTAAAAACTCATTTAAAACTGACTAATAATTAATATATTAAAATGAAAAGATATTCCACAAAATGAAAGATGAAACTCTAATTTGCTAAACCTTTTGTTTTCTAAAATTGCATTTATATAGGGAAGTAAAGAAAGAAAAACACACACGCGCACACACACACAAAAAGTATTAACGATAAATAATTTAAAGAGAAATAACAAAAAAAAAGATAAAAAGAGAATACAAAATTCATATAATTAGTGTTATATATACAAATAATAAACAAGTTTGAAACTTATTAAAAATATGCATGGAGATAAATCCAATATTATTTCACTTAGAATATATTATATAAAAATAAAATATTTTAGAAGACTGAAAATATGTGAGTGACGAAAATTTACAGAAAAATGCATGTATATACTTAAGAGTGTGTATAATTGGTTAGAATTTGAAATAATTGAAAAATAAAAAGATCTCTTAAGAAACTTTCAGCACTCAAAAATCTAATTAATCAGCGCGAGGCACAGATAAATTCACTAGCTAGTGTATATTTATGGTGTTTCTCTTTTTCTTTTAAAAAATAATTTTTGGGGTAACTATGATGTTGTACTAACTTCTTTCCTTTACTCCTTCCTATTCCTAGCATTGATTAATAACTATCTTTTCAAGTAATCAAAAGATACTACTTTTATTATGGAAAAATTATAAAAAGTAGCATACTTAAGACTATAATTACAATAAATAACAACACTTTTATAAAATTACAGTTTATAGCAAGAGTAGCATTATTTTACTCATTAATTAGGCAAGTGCATGTTTTATTCTCACTATTTTTACATTTTTCTATTTTCACTCCACTATATCATCTCCCCCAAATATAGTCATATCTTTACCCCTTTTTTCATCTTATTTTTTTTTTCACTTTTTTTTTTCACTTTATTTTCTCTTTTCTATTTCTCTTCCTTTTTTCCTTTTTCCTTTTTTTATTTTTTTTATTTTTTTCCTTTTTCATATTTGAAGATAATTACCTCCATAATCTTCAAGATTTCAAAATAAAATATCATTACTGTCTTTCACTCTCTTATATCTCTACCTTTTTTTTTTCTTGATAGTTTTTGTTCATCTTATTTTTTTATTTTGATTTTTTTTTCCACTTTATTTTCTCTCTTCTATTTCTCTTTTTTTTTTTCCTTTTTCGTTTTTTTTCCTTTCTCATATCTTTTTTTTTCTTTTTCTATTTTCGTTTTCTTCTCTTTTTTTTTCTATTTTTTGTATTATTTTTATACTTCTATTTCTCTTTCTTCCCCTTTTTTTCTTTTTTTCTTTTTCACTTCTCTTTTCTTTTCTTTTTTTCTTTTTTTTTACTCTTCTATCTCTAACTTTTATTTTTGAAAAGACAAATCTGTATATCACATACACATGTTCAAAAAACATACAAAATTCATAGCCATACGGATCTAAATATATATTTACAGTATAAAATATACATATGTATTTACGAAATACATATCATATTCACATTAAACAGTAACAAATATAACTATACTATGTATCTTCATATGTATTTGCGAAATACAAATGTGACTCATATAAAATAAGAATATACATATAGATTAAGTATGTATTTTGTAAATACATATGCAGAGCTATATGTATTTTATACGGTGTTGGATTTGTCTTTGAACTGTACATACTATGTCATTTTAGAGGGTAACATATGTACTTTTTTGTTTTCTTTTACTGTTTTAGGATATGTATATGTATTTTTTTATTACCTACATGTATATGTATATAATTGTCATTTTTGTAATAGAGATTTTGTGTCCTATATGTTTATATATACATGTGAATCAGATATATATTTCTGTAGATACATATGCAGATATATATGTATGTTTTTAACGTAAATACATATGCAAATCTATATGTCTATTTATTTTGTATATTTTTTGAATATGTATATATGATATAGATATTTGTCTTTTAAAAATAAAAGATAGAGATAGAAGAGTAAAAAAAAAAAGTAAAAAACAAAACCGAAAAATAAAAATTCAAAAAAAAAAGAAGTGAAAAAGGAAAAAAAGAAGAAGAAAGAGAAATAGAAACTAGAAATAGAAGTGTATAAACAAAATCGAAGAAAATTTTAAAAAGAAGAAGAAGAAGAAGAAAACGAAAAAAAATAATTAAAAAGGAAAAAAAAAACGAAAAAAGAAAAAAAAATCAAAAAAGAAAAAGAAGAAGAGAAGTAGAAGTAGAAGAGAGAAAATAAAATGGAAAGAAAAAATGAAAAAGAAAAAGAAATTAAAATAATTTTAAAAAAAGATAAAAAAATAAAAAAAACTAACAAGAAAAAATAGTCAGAGATATAAGAGAATGATATTTTGAAATTTTGAAGATCATGAAAATAATAATCTTCATCTTTGAGTTTGATTTGAAAAAAGAATCTACTAATTTAAATAAGAGTAATTTATGGTAATTTAATTAGATGGGTTAATTATTCCTTATTTAACTCAACTAATTTGAGTAAAACAAGGGTAGTAAATCTTGTTGTATATGTATAGCAACAGTTTATTAAAATACAAAGTACAATTTGCTATTTTTCGTAATTATAAAATGATTGCTATAAAAGTTACAATTAAGGCTTTATAGTTGCTATTTCTAAAATTTCCCCTTTTATTATCTTACTTATATAGCTCACTTTTCTTTTTAGTCAATTTTAGAAAAATGATACTATATTTTTATTTTTAGTAACATTTTAATTTTAAAATATTTATTTTATCCTTAATGAAATGATAGTATAGCCACACACATATTATGACTTATTTTATACCATAAGTTTCAAAAGTCTTTCTTTCTTATTTAAACTCCGTGTTGAGTCAAACTACCTCACATAAATTGAGACAGAAGGAGTAATAATTGTTTTCTTTTTTAGATAAGTAATTTTTTTATATAATTAAAAAATTATGTTATATTGATACTATTTAGGGTGATTTAGTGAAAATACTTATTACTTTTTAAGGATAGAGTGAATTCTAAAGGTTATGCCTAAGCTAAAAATATCATATAATTTGGACAGGGAGAGTTTTAGATTACTCTTTATATTATTTGTCATTATATATTTCAGTAAATTTTAGGTAACTTTGAAGCTACTTTTTCGTTTCAAATTGAAACATTTATTGGATCTTACTAAATATTCTTCCTTTTTCCATTTATATGATATTTTTCACTTTATCAAGAATTAATTTGACGAAACTGTAATGTTACATTAAATTAAATTATTTTAATATTTTAAAATTAAAATTTGAATACTTAAAAACATGCAAAAAGTACTATCTGTTGCAATATCAACTCTTGAGGTTCATTAATTAATTTAGTTTTTCTCCTTAATTTCGTCTTTGATTATGCTTAAATTGCCACATTAAATTAGCATAATTTTTGCTGCATAAAACATTATTAGTGAAATTAAAAGTTATTAAAAAAAAAGTTGTTTGGTGCACTAAAGCTTCCGATATGCATAGAGTTCAAGAAAGGACCTGACTGCAAAGTTCTATTGTGCGCAGTCTTACCTTACATTTATACCAAAGGTTGTTCCAAGGATTGAACCTGTAACCTCTTGATCATATGACAACAACTCTATGAGCTACTCTAAGACACTTTCTGAAACTAAAAGTTATTAAACACACACACACACATATATTCAACGGAAAAAGGGCCTAAAATGCCCTTTAACTATGTGAAATGGTGCAAAAATGCCCTTCATCTACCTATTGGGCCTGAAATGCCCTCCCCATCTACCTATTGGGTCTATTTTGCCCTTCATTTAACAGTTGAATATTGAGTCCACTTCATTTATGACACGACATATTTCTATTGGATAATTATTAATTAATTATATCCTCTAAATACCCAACCCACCCAACCCACCCAACCAAATAACCCAACCCAACAAATATAACCCGCTCCAATTCTTTAACAAAAAAAATACCCATTCATCGATTTTACGGAATATGTTCATCTCCTCTCTTCTCCATATCTTTTCTCAATCGATTTTCTTTCTTAAAAAAGTAGTAGCATCTTTTTTTCGAATCTGCATGTTCTAAATCCTTAGAATATAATACAATTCTCATATACCTATAGGAGATGGAGAAATTGAAAAGGACATTAACCTCTTGCTTCTTTAACCATTTTTATTCTAGGGCTAAACTCAATTTCCGGAGTTATACTGTATGTTATTAGATGAATTCAAATTTCAACAGATAGAAAAAAATTAGGTGATTTATTTTGGAAGATAGAGTTGTTTGGTGGGAGGAGACAGTTATGTCATGGAGTTAGTCAAGGTGTGCACAAGTTGGCCCGAAGAAAACGCTTACCATAGATGATCTTAAAACAACAATTTTTTTTACAACTATAGTTAATATTTATTCGTAGTGTTTGGAACTACCTTTTTTAATCCCATTAGGAAATGGAAACTTTAAGATCCCTGGAATGTGGATAGATTTTGTCATGCTTGACATGGAAATACATGCGATTGTTGTTTTAAAAGTTCTCTGCAATGTTCTAGTTTATGATTTTCTGTTAATTTTCAGTAAAAAGGTCTCATCAGATATCTCAAACTTAGACATCATATGCTTCAATGTTTAGTGTAATCAACACTTTAAGAAACTGTAATGCTCATATCTCCAGTACACAAGAATCTT
The DNA here is from genome assembly GCA_030864215.1 of Capsicum pubescens. Lineage (NCBI taxonomy): Eukaryota > Viridiplantae > Streptophyta > Magnoliopsida > Solanales > Solanaceae > Capsicum > Capsicum pubescens. The sequence goes on along the minus strand of CM061538.1, from coordinate 189,176,131 downwards.
TAGTATATAACAAATGGAACCGAATTTGATGAAACATACCAAAAGCTCTGAAACTCTAATATTGTATCATTCTTTATGCTTTCACTTTTTTTCTTTGTGTTGGTCTATATAACTTAAATCCCAACATAATTACATCCATCAGATATGAAAAAAGGACGAGGAAAGTAACTGTTAAAACAATCAAGAAAAAAAATAGAAATCTCAATATTCACACTCACCTCCCAAAAGGGATTAAAAGAAGAGAATAAAAGAAACAAAGAGGTATTACAGCAGGTAACAACAAGCACAAACAAGTAAATAGAAGGGGACTAGCTCATCTACTACTCCACCGATGATCGTTCTTGCGAGAAGCAAGGGATGTCGTGAATGGTAGGAGAGAGGAACTAAACGCTTCTAAAGGATTGGAGAAGTTTTTGACTAAGGTGCCAACTGGATATGGATCAAATAGGAAGGTTAAATGAATTGATCTACCCGACATCTGACACATCCATTATTTGGCTTGCGATAAAGTGGGTTAGTTCAATTTGGTTTTGCTCGGCAGATAAAAGAGTCGCAATCATTTTTTCCCTGACAGTCCAAATGCTCAAATATAAACAGCCTTAAAACTTGAAATAACCAAAAATTAAAAATATGCGCTCCATGTTGGTTCTACTTTCATTATTTTGGTTGGGAGAAATGAGGTAAAAGTAGGTCAGACATATTGGAGGACAGCAGTTCAACTTCGACACAACCAAAGGTGTAACGACTATTATAAAGAGTTTACATTATAAGAAAAGAAAGAATCAAACGATAGATAACTATAACATTCCATAGCCGTAACTAAGGATACCTTTCATAATATGCAACCCAATGGAGAGCGGTCCATCCATATTTGTTTTGATAATCTAATGACAAACCGGATCAGGAAAATGGATATACAACCCAAGTGTAACATAGGATAACACACAAATGAATAACTCCTCAAGCTCGCTCGTCATGTTCTGAGATTTTGAATCCTTCAACAATTCTTTCCATAAGCCATTCCTGTAATCTGGTTCGCAAAGAGAGCTCAAACAAATATTTTTTGCACATGGGACAGAGTTTTTTTATCTTCAATTGATTTGATGAGATAGGCCCAATTATCGATAATGCGAGAACATTATAAACACCTGATCAAATTTAGTAAACCTCATGTCGTTTACTGACCAAGACCACATTAGCAGGCGCTATCACAGTGACTACATAAACCAGTAACCTCCAGGCAGCATAACAAAAAAAGTGTCATGGTTAAAGTTTCTCAATGTTTCACATATCTAGAAAAGTTATATACCTTGTAAGTAACTTATTGCAAATCAATCAAATTTCACGAAAAACAGATATGGCAGTAGTAGCTGCGTACACTTAGAAAAACGGCTATAAATAAGCCTCATTAAATATCGAAATATGGACAATTTCTAGCGATAAAGTCTAATGGTTTTCTTACACTTGAAACCTGTTTCCCTATTACGTCATTCTAATTTGATGCAAGCTCCATTAGACATAAAACACCTCAGTTATCATATGACTGGAGAACCATCGAACAATTGCTACTGCGTTCTTGGTGAATATCATAGAGAAATGATAAGGAAAAAGCAAATATAAATTTCCTTCTCATGAAAACAAACATAACAACCGCAACTATTTGTTTTTTCACACTAAATAATATGCTCGGCCAAAATAAAAGGAGGAGAAACAGAATAGCAAACAAACCTCTTGAGTTTCACGATAATCATCATCATCAGCACGATGCCAAATTTGATGACAAGAGGATTTGAATGATCATTCGCGTCCTTAAATGTTCTGCTACAAACACTAACGCCGAAATATGTTATTGGCTACAATTACTTAGGGAACATATTTTCAAATTAGCTGTTATAATGAGAAGGTGGTGTAGAAATTTATAGCAGAAATGTAAAATAAGAAGGATCTATCTACTAGAAAAACATAAAGATAGGTAAACAAACAATCATGGAAAGAACACCATATCATAAATTTTGAGCTTTCCTCGCTTTTGTGGTATACCAAAAAACAACTAGTATGGATTCAATCCGATTTTATCTTCGAACTGAACATAATGTCTTCTTTTATCACTATCAAGGACAAACTTTAATTGTATTAGAAAAAAGTCCAAATACCAAAGAAAAAAATAATCTTTCTGCCCATCCATTTTCTGTCTGTGCTGCTAGAAAGCTAGACTTGAGAAATGTCACCGATTACAACAATAATAATATACACAATGTATTCCCACAAAGTGGGGTCCGGAAAGGGTAAAGTGTACGCAGTCCATACCATTACTTCAGACGAAGTAGAGAGGCCATTTCCAATAGACCCCTGGCTCAGGACAAATAAAAATTTATGGCATTATTAATAAAGCATTCTCTTCGTATCAACTTGTTCCTAGGAATTAGTCTTAGCATAAAGGTTACATGTTCTTTCTATGGGAAGTCGACAACAAAAAATAGTTCAATACATGAATTTCAGGTAGGTCACACATTTGTTATAAGCTAAACTTCCATGAGTATTAGTTGTATGTATCCTATCACCTGCATCTGGTGTTTTATTCACACACAAGCAAGTACCATTGCACTCAGCCAATACTTAGTTTAGGTCGACATAGGATATCTTATGTCAACACTCAGGACATTTTTACCACATATGTCTAAAGGATAAACAAGTTACTGATGATCTAAATCTAAATTGTTATTTTAAAGGATATATGAAACAACAGATGTTATGCTGTAGTCACAAGACATATTCTGCATTCTGTGTTCTGCAATCATAAAAATTGTACACTCATTTCTGCATTCTGCTTCAGCTGCTAACAAAATTCTGCATTCAACAAATCTGCACTTTACACAACTCAAAGACTGATTCACGACATCAAAACAATCAAGGTGATAAGCACCGAAATATTTTCAAGTGAACCAATACAGTCAAGTTTAAGACTGATTCACAACATAACATCAAAACAAGAAATTTCATTTTGTTATGCCATTACATAAATTCCTCAAAAATTTAAAACCACTACATAATGCATAATTGTCATTATCTAGTTTTACCCCTCTTTGCCTTTAGTTTGCCGATTTTTTTCTTCTATTTGCCTTTCCAAGTTATCTTTCTTGGTGAATATGGCAGATTAGTAGGCATACTAACACCATGATCATCACCCATGAAGTTAATCTTCCTTGTACCAATTGGTTTTTGCTGCAACATCTTCATTTTCAGCCTAGTTTTAGCTTCAGATAAAGCTCTAGGCCTAAGCAAGGGTTGTTCATTGTTCATCTTCACTTTCAAGCTCATCTTCAGTTTCATCTTCATCAACAAGTTCTCTTAAAGGTACAACAAACTTCTAAACTATGCTAGAAGCAACAGTATTGTTTTTGACAGACCTCTTTGAAGGTGCAATAGGTTTGTCCATGGCTTTTCTCTTCTTGTTGGAAGGACCAATAACATCAACTGGTTGGCTTATCTGTTGAGTAGAAGATGCAAAATCTTGAAGGACTTCTGTTCTTCTTTGAAGCTACAAAATTTGAAAAAAGATTATATAAGTAAATAGACAATAGTGTAAATAATGACCATTGAACAATGAATTTACCAGAGGACATGTCCTTTGATTGTGATCTTTTGCACTACAATGACCACATGTCATTTTCAGCCCCTTTCTACTTCTTGACCACAATCCCTCTCTCTTCTTTGCCTTATTTTTCTTTCTTACTCTCTTAAGTTTTGGTCTACCAACCATCTTACGTATTTCTGGTGGTTCCATAGCATGTGAAGGATGAACTTTCTAGAACTTCTCACCCCTAACTGGTTGAATTTTATGTTGGTAAAACAACATGTAAGTCTGTTTTAAATACCACTGGTGTATCTCATTCTCTGGTTCTTGTTTATCATGTTCAAGAGCTTTAATGGCATGAGGACATGGTATTCCTGTCAAGTCCCATGTCCTACATGTGCATCTCTTACTAGCAAGACTCACAACATGCCTATCAGTATCCTCAACTACCTCATATCTTAAGTCTCCATTAGCTTGAACATGACAGCTTTGTGCAATAATTTTGAAATCATTGTACAACTCCATGACATATGGGCAAAAATTTTCAGTCCACTTTTCACCCTCCCCTTCGAGATCTTTTAACCTACCCATGACCTATATAAAATATTAATAGTAAGATAAGGACATTGATATAACAGTTTGATATGGACAATTCCTCATAATCTATACATAACATGAGACTAAACATAGAGGCAATACCTTGATTCTGATATCTTCCAGCATCTTAATAATTGGTTTTGCCCTTGCCGCCAAAATCCATTTATTGAATGAATCGGTGAAATTATTTTCACATGTGAAGTTCTTACACACTGTGTCAAAATAAGCCTTGCACCAGTGTTTTGGGGGGTACCATAACAGATCTTTGGTTGCTTGTTCAGACACAAAACCCATGCTCTTCAGTTGATCTTTAAATTCTTCTGTATATGTACTCCAAGCAGACCACCACAGTAACTTTTCCATCTTTCCACCTCTCCAAATCTTGGCCCAATTGGCTTCTATATGCCTTACACACTATTTGTGGTGTGCTTTTGGAAACAATTGACCAACAACATCAATCAGTCCCTGAAATAATGAAACAAACCACAACACAAGTAAAAATAGTTCAAATCAATAACACAAATAAAAGTAGTTCAAGTGTATACAAAATAAGAATCGGAATGAAATAATGAAAGTGACAGATAATTACCTTTTGCATATCAGAAATAAGTGTCAATCCTTCACCATCTGCCAAACCTAATGAACTTCTCAATAATTCAATGAACCACTTCCAAGTTCTACATGTTTTTCTATCCACCACCGCCCATGCAAGTGGATAAAAATGCTTAATTGAATCTTGTCCAAGGGCCACCAGTAAAATTCCCTTATATTTTCCCTTTAAAAATATCCCGTCCAACCCTATGAATGGTCTCAGACCACTTTTCCAACCACTTTTCAAAGCTTCAAAGCACATATACATTCTTAAAAATCTTCTTTTACCTTGTTCTAATGCATCTTTAGATATGTTTATCACCACATCAGAACCAAAATTAGTATCCCTCAACTCTTGAGCATAAGCTTTCAACTTGTTGAAATCATCAATAAAGCTATCCTCCAGTTTCTCTAAGATAATTCTCTTAACCCTCTTCATCTTTGTATAGCTAACATTAAGTGAAAATCTATCATCCACATTCTTTCTCATTTCAGTCACCTTATAGTGAAGGTTATTCTAGATTTTTTTCTTAAAATAGTGTGCTAAAGCTTGTTGTGTGGCTCTTCTATTTTTAAAGCATGGCTGGCATGTATGTTCTATTTCCAAGGTTTTAACTTCAAAACCTTGGCCTTTAGCAACTTCTGATATCAAACATACAAAAGAACAACTAACATCACACCTATATCTAACTCTAGTAGGGTCACTCTTAGTAAATTTAAGGCCCCTCTTTTTAACAATTGAGTAAAAGCTCACAAATATTTTTACTTCATCAAGATCCTTAAAGCTCATTCCCCTTTTTAGCTCTAAGAAGTTGTCTAGACTCTCATTGATTTCTCTTTTCTTTTCCCTCTCAAGGAATTCTAACTCATCACTATTGTAATCACTATCTACAGGTTCATTTTCATCTTTATCTTCCTCACTTGATTCACCATCAGTTAATGCATCAACTGTTGTTGGGAAAGGTCCATTATATTGACTAATATCAGAAGCCGGGACAATATTTTCACCCTCTTCAACAACAAACAGTTGAAGTTTAAGAAAATCAGATTCAGTAGACAATGCAGGGGAAGGTTCATTATGTTGACTAATATCAGGAGCTGGGAGAATATTTTCACCCTCTTCAACAGCAAACAGTTGAAGTATAAGCAAATCAAAATGAGTAGACAATGCAGTTTGCAAAGTTCTGATTCCTACATCACCGCCGACTAGATAATACCCGCCAAATGACCCCGTACACAACAATTGTTTCACCTTACTAAAATCTAACTTTTCAGTGTACTCTGAACATATATCTATGTATGAGAGAAAATCTGGATCATATCCTTCCCAAAGATGAGTCATTTTCTTTAAGTAGGTAAGCTGAGGAGTAAGGATTCACTCTCCCCCCATAGTTAAAGACCACATCAACCTTTTCAACCATTCTTTGAAGGGGTCACATGTCAAACATAAAACAAAGAGAAATTAACTCATCAACAATCAATAAAGAAAGTAAAAAAATGAAATCTTTTAATATTTTATGTCCAAACAAGGATAAAGGGTAAAGGGACAGGGACCACATAGAGAATGTAATACCAAAAGCAAATAAAAAAAATTACTTTTTCAATAAAAATATCATATACCTAATAACCATAAATATGTCAAACTATGACATTCCTAACAATCGAAAGACAAAGACTAAGAAACAAAATAAATGTTGAAAAAACAAGTCTTTCATTTGAGAGAACAATATAAAAAACACAAGTAATTGAAAGCATATACATCATGCAACTTAAAAAAAATGACTGTAAGAAACATATGATAAATGAAACAATACAAAAATATCTATATATATTGAATGGCGACAACTAGGGGTGTTCATGGTTTGGTTTTTAACCAAACCGCGATCCAAACCAAACCGATTAAAAAAATTGATATTTGGTTAGATTTGGTTTGGTTTGGTTTTGAATTTTAAAAAAACGATACTAATTTGGTATGGTTTGGTTTTACTCTAAAATAACCGACAAAATAACCAAACCGAACCGATATATTTATATTATAATTATTTATGTATTATTCATAAATACAATATAAATATTTTTTACACTTTATATTTTAATCATAATTTAACTTTAGTCGTAACACATTAAGTCATTTCTTCATCTAGTTAATAGTACCTTATGAGATTCTAAGTGAATTTCACACTTTGAATGATAAATGATACTAATTGTGAAGATAATATCTTGTTGCATATTGAAATTTATAGCTGAGATTCATTTGACTATAGACAATCATTAATTTTAACTTTTTTTTTAACCTTGTTGAGTAAGAAGTTTATGTGTTCACCTTTTGAGGGGTTTATCACATCATTTTGTTAAATGTAGTTTTAAAATATATTTTTAGAAGTGTTCATATGGTGTTGTTCATAGCTTTGCCGAAGTATAACACTCAGTTGACATCTTAGTTTCACGATTGAGATACAACACTCGGTTAACATCTCATATGTTAGATTAGATTTTTTTTTTAATTTTCAAATTTTATCATTATTTAAAGTTATAAACCGAAAAAACTGAACCAAACCGAACTAAACGACAAGAACCAAACCGATGGTTATTTTTTTGTTTGGTTTGGTTTGGTTTTAGAAATTTAAAAATCGACTAAGTTGGTTTGGTTATGGTTTTGACTAATAACCGACCCAAACCGATTCTTGAACACCCCTAGCGACAACATTAGAAATCAAAAACAAAATCCTAAACCCTAACTGAAAATCTTAACTGAAAACACTAAAAAGAAAAGTTCACTTGAGTCTCTGAAAATTGAAATAAAAACATAAATAAGAAAAACAACTCTGAACTCTAGAGCGCACCAATACCTCGAAAGATCCTTAATTCAGTAGCACGAACTCAGCCTCAATGTGTCATACTCGTACTAAGATCTGCACCGAAAAGGCATAGTAGAAATGATTATGGTTCACTTGTACTCAATAGGTATCATAGGCTGACTGAGTAAAACAAAAAATAATATAAGCAAAGAAAACTATGAGCACATCTCCCGCAAGCAAAAAAGTCCCAAATGGTAGCTCACACCATCTCCACTAACAGTTTTAATATATGCACAAAAATGAAAACGATAGAGATATACATAAAATATACTAAAACCAAACACAAGTTAATGAAAACTAAAGAAATCATGAGAGATGTATATGCAATGCAATGCAATGGGGATGGGGTGGATGGTGAAAGTTATTGCATGACTTTTTGTATACACTTACTGAGCTCGCACTTTCTAAGGTAGGACCCATGGAGGGTTCACAATCCATATACTGTATCTCATATCTAAAAAGTCATTCCACTTCTCTGACTCGTGTTCACAGCGAGGGTATTATTAAAATGTCTCATTTTCTTATAAAAATAGTGTTTCTCAAAGGTATCAGTATCTTATGAATGTATATGTATGAAATGAGGATATAATTCTCACAATCAACTAAATATGAAGATATCCAATCCATCCAACACGCATATAAGTGAGCCTAGAATTTAACGCAATATGTCCACAATTCATGATTATCAACTCTAGTTAGGCACCATCGGAATAAATATGCATGTAAGCTATCATTAAGATTATATCAACCCCTAACTTAGGCATTTCTATGATGATAAAGGCAATCAATTCTCCAAAAGACCTAAAATAATAATTCAAGCCCCCGCACAGGCATTATACCTAGACTAAAGATATTTAAATGCATAAAAGATCAATAATGTCAAATAAGCCTTCACATGGGCAACACGCAATATCAGATATCATTAGTCAACAACAATAGAATAAAACCCCCCACACATGCACACAACAGTAATAATAATCTTGAAATATAGATCTCATAGTTATTTTCCCCAACCCATAGCATGCTTTACTTATTTATTAACTACCTAACTCAATTTGAAAAAAAGTTAAGCCATAACCTACCTCGAAACGACAAAATTCAAGCCTAAAGTGCTTCAACACGGAGCTTTTCCTTTTCAAATGACCTCAAAATCAACATAACATTCAATTATAGCATTTACGTGTTAAAAGAAGGCTAATGTTACCTATAGTGTCCATATTTGAATCGAATCCAAAACGTTTTGAAAATGAGTTCGAAAATGAAAAGAAAAAAAACTAGAATTTTGTTTTAGAAATATATTTTCAAGGTTATATAAAGTCTACAACTGAAAAACCACAAAAACGGATCAACAACAAAGTCCAAAATAAAGTTTTTTTTTTTTAAAGCTTTACCGATAAAAACCTCAAATAGATATTTTGTGTACTTTTTCACTGTTATTATCAGGTCTATGTTATCCTATTCAAATGTCATCAAATAATTTTTAGGCATTCATATTATTATTAGAAAGATATAGGTCATAGGACAATGCTTGTGGTTGCATAGGTATTGCTTTAGTACTTGAATAAAGAACTCTAGCATAAAACAATCATAGTATATCTTATTTATTTATCTCTTTAGATGATAAAATCTATTGGTGTCTTTTTTTTTTTTTTTTTAAATTAACGAATAGACCAGTTATCTTCTTTTCATGCCTAGAGAGATTAGATCACATTCTGCATCACTAATTAATCTTGTAATTTTATACATATATAGTAAAAATTATAAAAGAAAATAATAAGAATAAAGAAAGTGCAAGTAAAATAATCACAAAAAATCTTTGCAAAATCTTTCTAGGAAGCTCAACAAATAACTACATTGTTTGATTAACTGAAAATATGACAACAAATCAAAACACCTAATTTATGTGGGGAGATAATTTTTTTTTCTTGGGAGACAATTTGTTGAGAGTTGCCATCACTTCAACAAATCTAAAAAAGGAAAGTACAACAAAAAGTCTCATGTTAGCTGACCCACAGAATCAATGTCAATGTACTGCACACAAAGCATACACAACATTGGAAGAATGGTAACTTACTTTTCTTTAACCAATTAGACCCTCATAGCAAAGAAAATAAATAAGAAAGAAAAGAGGACCTCTAACCCAAACTTGTCAACTGCAAAAACCGTTATATTCAACTTCCAAAAAGAAGAAAAAGGAGAGCCAATGAAATTTTTAAAAGAAAACACTATCTATTGTCATTCAATATATACAATAAAAATAATGCAAAGTACACGTAACTGTTTTGTTGGGAAAACTCAAAAAACTTACTAAAATTAAAAAAAGCATCTACAGTATTAGTTATTTGATTATTTTAGGGATAGATTTGTCACATATAATTATAAGGAATATAATTTTTTTGTTTTATTTTGAAGAAGGCATAATATAAAAAGATACAAATTGGTTACTCTAATCCCTTTCTAGTTCCCCCCTCTCTCTAGTACTGTGTTCACACAACACATCCCCTCTTTCTTGTTCTCTTCTCTTTCCTACAAAACCAAAGACTACACACACAGAGAGCTTCAACACATACAAATATTAGAGCTCCCTCCTCCATAATCTAAACCTCTCTTTACTCTTTGTTCAAAATTCTCAATCTTTTTTATATTTAATTTTGGAGAAACTTTAAAGAAGTAATTTTCCTTCGATCTCCATTTTTATTTTTGCTGAAATTCTACTCAACAAACAAAACGGCGTCGGTTAAAGAGCACACTATATTGTAGGTGAGAATTTAGTTACCAATTTGGGATAATGTAGGAATAAATAGAAGGTATTTGGTCTAATTGAGGTTATACTCAAAATTGGGACTCTGCTTGTTTTTTCTTTATCTTTTTGCATGTGTAGGCTTATTAGATCTCAAATTGGGATATTTATTGCAATAGGGGCGGTTTATTTTTGTATTTTAATGGGGGTGTCAAGTGTAAATAACTTGAAATTTCTTTTTATCTTTTATTTTTGTTTTAATGTTTCAGTGGAATGCTTATGGGTTCAAGGTTTTTGAAGGCCGAGTTTCTAGTTTCTGGTGATTGCCCATCTGGTTAACTTGTTCAGAGAATAAAAAAGGTTCAATCTTTTTGCTATTCTTTTTGTTTTATTTCAAAGTTTTTGGGTAAAATTGTTGTCCTCCGTTTGTGTTTCTTATATGTACATGTGGTGCTAATATCAATATTATTGGAATAAAATATAGAATAGAACATATTGAATTAGGTTATTTTGGTTCGAGCATATATTAGGGTTTCATGAAGATAAGTTGAAAGAGGAAGGAGTGCCTAATGCTATTCTGCTTATGATTTAGTCTGTTGCTGTTGTTTTCATTGTCTTGTTTGATTTTCTGTTTCTGGGGAATGGTTTTATTATGAGTATCGTCGTTGGGAAGTGGAAGGGCAGCCCGGTGTACTAACGCTCCCGTTTTTCGTGGGTCGGGGAAAGGGCTGAACCCTTGTGGTTTGGCCCTTTCTATTAAAACCTTGTTGTTGTAGTATTATTTAGCATTGAGATGGGCTGAGAAGAGAATGAATATATAGGAATCATATAGTCGGGCATAACCAGTTTCGGATTGAGGCATAATTGATTCATTGGGAAAATTATATTAGCAGTGAAAACGCAAACTATGAAATAAGACATGGTCTGTGTTCCTTCCAAAAACATCCTGCTGCCAGGAACTGTAAGTACAAGTTGAATATAAATAGTTATACGCATGTATTCTATATCTGCTTCTTTAGGTTCAAAAAGCGGAGATTGCACTTCGTTGGTTGACCATGAATCTTGGTCTTGTGGAATTATGGGTGTGTGAGTGCCTTAACTATTAAGATTCTCCTGAAATATTTTAACTTTGATAACCTATCCAAATTAGGTTTGTCAAGTGCTTAAGTCATGGCTCACACTACCTCCGATTTACTGACTCCGTAATGTGCTAGTATTGGTAGAATGGGTCGAAAACCTATATTGATAATTTATAGATAAAAATAGTTCATTTAGGAAATTCTTAGTACAATTATAATATAAATACTCAAATATTTAAAAAATATTACAATATAAATATTTTAAGAATTTATTTATTCGTTATTCGGAAGCTTTAGTGCACCGGGCTGCCCTTTTATTTATTCCTTTTTCATACTTTTCCGGTCTCGAGCTTATATAGTTTTACCTTTCTTTTCCTTTACATTTGTTCATCCCAAATGAAGCCTCTGAAGCTGACTGCCGTCTGTTTTAGCATATAAATATGATCTTTGTTCTCTTCTAAGCGCTGTTGCACAAATTCGTTTGTGGAACGTACCAGATAAGGGTGTGTGCAAGGATTGGTTATGGCTATATCATGTTCTTTGCTGATTATTAGTGTCTTTTGAAGCTATGCTGCTCGATCCTCCAAAATATGCCACCACATTCGTGTCGGATCCTCAAAAAATGTTTAACATTTGGAGAATCCAACAGGCGACCGCCAACATTTTTGAGGATCTCATGTTACCAGATTAAAAAAAAGAAAAAGAACATTTTTGAGGATCTAAGAAACGTGTTGAAGGATTCGGACATAGTATCCACATGCTTATCACACCCATTCAACAAATGTACGTCAAGGCAAGTGAAGGATTTGCATAAAATGTGTTTAGCACCTTTCGCCCGTGCAAAGATTGGCCAAATGTGTTACCTCTCTGCTCTTATTAGTTTTTCAACCCAAACGAGGCTTGAGAACTTATCTCTTACTCTTCCATTTATGAGTGACCATTTATCAAACAAATGAATATGACCTTTCGCCGCCAACTATGCACCTTTCTTCTAATTGTGCAAAAAATGGTGAAAGAGTGAATATAGACTAGGGTTCATTACAATAAGTAATTGAGAACCAGTTTGGGTCTATGCCATATAGATTTTCAATAGACTATACATTGAAAGTTTAGCTTTCATAAGCAGAATGAAGGTGAAGTGAAATTAGATAGAATGATGCATGATGGTGCGTAATAGACAATTGAAAATCCAGGATTCAATCTTTTAGAGGAATGATATTATAGGTGAAGATGAATGCTAAAGAAATTATTATCATTATCTAAAACGGAGAAGTTCTATGCAAATTATGTCTGACAAATTGAAAAGCAAGTTCTATTAAATGGTTGTGAAATCCGATAATATTATATATTATCTAAAACGGAGAAGTTCTATGCAAATTATGTCTGACAAATTGAAAGGCAAGTTCTATTAAATGGTTGTGAAATCCGATAATATTATATGGGTGTGAAAATTGGGCCTCTAAGTTTGCCAATCTAATATATTCACAAAGGTAAATGTTGTAAAGATATTGATCTTAAGATGGATATTCGGTCATACATGATTGGACTAGATTAGAAATGATGACATATGACAGAGGGTGCAGTTAACACTCATGGAAGATAAAATGAGAAGCAGTCCGAGATAGTTTGGCCATGTTCTCTGTAGACGTACAAACACCGTCTCCAAGCACCAGTCCTTAGGTACAATAATATGGTGGTTAAATGTGATAAACAAAGTCTCCGGTCACACAAAGCCTACAATCAAGGAAAATCAACACGAATCTGGATAGGACTTGAAAACAATGGAAGTAGAAGATCCATATAGTCGTTACCAACTAATAGGGGCTAAGAATTAGAATTAGATGTTGTCGTTCACTTACATAGTTACATTTGTCTGATTTTGTTAGATCTTTTTGTCTAGTTAGAGACTCATCTCCGTGCAGGGATAAGTGTATGATTTTAGAGAACAACAATCTGCCTTAAAACAGTACTATTCAATATTAGAATGAAACGGACCTGAATACATCGATGGATATAGATCACTTATCTAAAATAGAAACATCAATTGATATAGAGGATTCATACAGCTGACACTGATTGTAGTTTGGGGCTGAGGATAGTTGATTGATTGATTGCTATAGACTGGCCGAAAAGATCACGGCCAAATAACCAGTCAAGCAAAAAGTTAAGAGCAGCAACCATTAGGTGCCTGAAAGAAGTCTCTTTCATTTGAAAGTAAGTGCATCAAGCTTGTTTTTAATTATATTTAGGGTTTCCACTTGACTTCAATGTATCTAGAATTCGATCAGAAAAACTTGTCTCTGGACCTAGGTTTGAAGTACAAACACTAAAACCTCATAAATTTTCTCAGGCTACCTAGAACATTATTAATATTACCATTGAACAAAAGTACATCACGACTGATGTTAACTCTTTTCCAAGGCTCTCCTTCTTTAGTTTATGTATATTTATTCCGAGAAATGATGTTCATGTGTCCTGGGAATCTTAGGTTCTTCAGACATGGTCCTTGTGGATAATAAACCAAATTATATGTATCTTCCCCACTTCAATTTTTGAACTTGAGCGTATCCATATAGATAGGGTTCTAGAATTTTAGATTTTTAAAAAAATAAAGTGTTCCAGAATTTTAGTAAAAGTTCACTTTCCCTTAGCTCTAGTGTGGCTCATTTAGATTATGCGTAGACTTGAATACGCTCTCGCTGGCCAAAAGAGGTTAGCTGTGACCATTGAATAAGTTTCTTCGGCTTGAGTTGGGTTAAAAACACTGTTTTGATTTATTTTATTTCATTCTTATTCTCCTTTCTAAGAAAAAGGGTTTTTAACCAAAGTAAAAGGTTATTTTGTTCTTGATAGTTATTTACTTACTTAGTGGATAGAAATGTGACAGCTCTGCGGCAAGTTATAAAGCGATGCGACAATTCAGCAATTCTTTCTTTTATTTGTTTTATTCTTCATTTTCCTGACATCATATTTTGGAAAGGATTTTGATGAATGTACTATATAACAGGTAAGCTCAGACACTTGTTGATCTTTTATTTATTTGTTTTATTCTTCATTATATTGGATAGATGTCTTTTCGGAAGTATATTCCCCCTTGTGATGCACCATCTGGAAGTATGAAATCATTGAGCTTACCTGGAAAGGCAAATCAAAATTCTCAACCATCTGATCCACAAAGATCAACAGAGGCTGATGTGGACATTGACATGGGTGAGGTCTATTTTTTGATTATGCATTTCCTGTCAGCTGGACCATGTCACAGAACTTATGGCCAATTCTGGAATGAGCTTCTGGAGCATCAACTTTTACCCCGTAGATACCATGCTTGGTATTCAAGGAGTGGAGCACCAAGTGGTGACGAAAATGATGATGGGAGGTCTTTCCCTTTAAGTTACAATAGATTGGTAGAAAGGTAACTTTTGCTGCCTTATTCATCAAATGCCATGGATATATGACTTATCAATTCCTCTTTAACCAATCTCTTGTCATGTATTTCTTCTTTTATATCTATCTCCAAGTTAATAACATGTTTTCTGAATGGCGTTGAAGTACAGTTTATGAATAGCTTTCAGATTGAAAGATGTCACTCTGTTATAGGCTTTTATCTGTTGATATTTGATAAGCATCTTACTTCGTGTGAAGACTGAGATCATTCAGTTGTTTTGATTCAAGAATGAAGCCATTTGTAAAAATTCCAGATACAAGAAAATCATCTGGTTTATTGTGCTACTCGAAAAATGTAGTTTTTTTTTGGCAGTTAATCTCTTATTGATCCTTTGCTTCCCTCCACCCTTTTATAAACAGTCCATATGGTACTTTCATCTCCTTCTTTTGAGAAAATGAAATCAGTTAGGATCTATTTTCCCTCTTTATTGAGTCATCTTTGCTGCTTACTGTGTTCATTATTATAAAGTGTGTGATGTATCTAGGTACTCTCATGTGGGAAAAGATCACTTGGTGAAGCTTTTAAAACAATTATTGCTGAGTGTGAAAGCTCCCCCTCCGGGTATGGTTGGTGGCAATACAATTAATGCAGCAGCTGTTCCGACTCTGCTGGGAACTGGTTCCTTTTCATTGCTCAGCAGTACGTCTTCTAGTTTCACTACTTTTCACGTGGTTATCAAGAAATTTCATGAGTTCTTCATGCACTGCGAATTTTGATTTGGTAAATTTTATGATTCCATCTGCATCATATCATGTGAAGCAAATTGAATGAGCTTAAAAGCTTTATTTGATTTGTATTAGATTAGTCACAGTGATTTAAAATACGTTGAAGGAAACAATGATTTAAAGTTAGTTCATGGAGATTTTGCAGAAGTTCTATACAGTAATTTTATTAGTAGAATTCTTCCTAGTGTTTCTTAGGTGTCAAAACTGGCAGATGGAGGGGGTGTAGTTTCATGACTAGTGAAACCATTATGCACCACTTGATAAGTCCCCAAGTTGTAGAGGGTTTTACTTTCTTCTTCCTGTTAGCTCTTAATTACCTTTAAACTTTCTTCCTCTTATTCAGGTGATCAAGATCGGAGGAATGATGAAGTTAAGCCTCCAGGTCACTTACGTTGGCCACACATGCTAGCAGATCAGCTGCGTGGACTAAGTTTGAGAGAAATTGGTGGTGGATTTTCTAAGCACCATCGTGCACCATCTATTCGTGCGGCATGTTATGCCATTGCAAAACCATCCACTATGGTGCAGAAGATGCAAAATATTAAAAAAGTTCGAGGACATCGGAATGCAGTTTATTGTGGTAACTTTTTTGGTTTGCATGTCTTAGTCTGATATCATCACTTCTGGGGACTCAATGATAACCATCTTTGTGAGAGTGTCTGAGTTCCCTAAAAGACTGAGCTATATAACTTCATGTGTAACTTCTTAACTTCGTCTGTACAATTATCACCTGATCTTTTGTACAATGATATAATGTTTCCCGAAAGCAGAAGGAAGTAGTGGTCCCATTTTGGCGATGCTAATTGCAAATTTTGCTACATGGTTTGGGTGTGTAATTTTTGACGTTGGGTAATCATAAAGTAGCTTTACTGATGATTATCATTCTGCTTTTGCTGTTATGTGGAGTGATAAATTTTTTCAATTTTCATCCGGTCAATGTGGGTTTATGTTTGCTTCTTATTTTGGCCTTGAGCCATTGAGTAATTTAGTTTATGAAGCTTTGCTTTAATTAGGTGCTCTGTTAATTTACTCATTGATTCAATTGATTAATTAAGAGGAATATTGACTGCAGCAATATTTGATCGGTCTGGGAGATATGTTATTACTGGCTCAGATGACCGACTTGTAAAGATTTGGTCAATGGAAACTGCATATTGCTTGGCCAGCTGCCGTGGGCATGAAGTAAGCCGTTGCTATAATTATCTGGATCCATCCCTTAAATCTTTTATCTTTTGAGTTCACTTTTGTTGTTTTCTTTCAGGGTGATATCACTGACCTAGCTGTCAATTCCAACAACACTTTAGTAGCTTCTGCTTCAAATGATTGCATCATCAGAGTTGTAAGATAACTTTTTCAAGGTTACATGATTTCCTGTCATATGTATTTCTGAATGGTCATCTGAATGTTCTTTTTTAATTGTAACAGTGGCGCTTGCCTGATGGGCTGCCGATTTCTGTGTTGCGTGGTCATACTGGAGCTGTTACGGCAATAGCGTTTAGCCCAAGACCTAGTTCTGTTTATCAGCTCTTATCGTAAGATCATTTGATGTCTATGCTTCTTTCATGGAGTTCCATATGCAATATCTTTGTATTATTGATTCATTTCTTAATTGTGCATCTCTGGCAAAGTTTTATACAAATTTTACCCTGAAAGAGGAGATCTGCACCTATAGGTAGTTCTTTACATGAGACTGAGGTGTGATATAAAGGAAGCACCCATAGTACCTCTTTTTAATTAAAGAAAATAACTCCAACTTTTGCAAGCTTTTGTAATATTTTTCCACCATCTAATAGAGGGATTGTCTAGAGGAAGCTGTGCCTTTCAAAAGTGTTAGTCACACTATTTCTCCTAAATCTTCCCATAAATATAGCTGACCTGAATAAAGCAGAATAGAGGATTCATATACCCTAATTGATTTGAGAATGAGTCTTTTTTGATTATTGAAAAAATAATTGTTTACCTGGCAATACCCAGACATTTGCTTTTTTAAGTTGACTTGAGCTGGCTAATGGTTGTCTAGTCCATGAGAGCTCGTTCAAGGTCTCGGTGCCAGATCATCTGGATGGTTTGTGTTTTTTAAATTATCTTCTGTCAAAGCTATCCAATGTTTGGTAGTTTTACTTCAATTGGTTAAATCTCTTCCTTTCTCTTCCTCTACCATAAATCTTGCTCTTTGCGACGTTGACTGATTCAATCCCATCTGTATCTGCATTGTGGCCCAAGAACACAAGCAGTCTTTCATGTGGTGGTAGAGTTTTACATTGTGAACCTACCTTGCGATCTCTTAACAGAAATGAGTCTAATACAATTGTTAATTATCCAACATAGGAAAATGGATGGGTAATTGGTCCCTGCCCTCATGAGCTAGCTTTGAGGTTGAGTTAGGCCCAAGATCCATTCTTTACATGGTATCTTGAACAGGTTCATCCCAAATCTTTGTTCACCGATGTTGGGCCCTCATATTATGATGTCCACGCTCCAGTTAACGAGGCATGGGCGTGCGGGGGAGGTGTTGAGTATCCCACATTGGAAAATGAATGGGTAGTTGGTCCTTGCCCTCATGAGCTAGCTTTTGAGGTTGAGTTAGGCCCAAGATCCATTCTTTACACCAATTAAGTAACTTGATTTTCTATATCATGCTTTAATTGCTCATAGAACATCTTTTCATAAGGTAAAATAATCTTATTAATTATGCTATGCTTTAATTGCTCATGGAAAAGAAACTCCTGTGTACAAGTGGTATACCAAAAAGTAGAGAACCTGCAAAAATGGAGATGTTTTTTTTATCTCTATGTATGCTCTATAATGTCACTCCTTGACTACTATATACGCTATGCTACTACCATTACTGCAGGTCATCTGATGATGGAACATGTCGGATTTGGGATGCTAGATATTCCCAGTTTAATCCGCGCCTATACATACCAAAACCGACTGAAACCATTGCTGGTAAGTTGCAATATTTATCCGTTGGCTTTGTTGCTCGCACTCGTCAAAAATGCTGCCGCACCTTCCTCCAAGTTTATATTATTTTTGGAGGATCTGGCACGCTCCCATCAACATTTTTGAAGAGTCCGAGCAACATAGTGACTGTCAGCATCTTAATTCAAATTTACATTGCAAATTGTTTACAATTGCCTAAATGGTTGTAGGGAAGAACACTGGTCCATCATCAAGCACAGTTTCGCAAAGCCACCAGATCTTTTGTTGTTCATTCAATAACAGTGGAACTTTTTTTGTAACTGGAAGCTCAGACACTTGTGCACGAGTAAGAGCAGATTACTCTGTCTGACTCGTATTCTCTGTCATGACTGCGTGGTTGTAGCTTTCTGACACTAATATGGTGCTGCTTACGAGAATCTTATTTACTTGCAGGTCTGGAATGCTTGTAAATCTAATTCTGATGACTCAGAGCAGCCTAATCATGAGATTGAAATTTTATCTGGTCATGAAAATGATGTAAACTATGTGCAATTCAGGTCGGTAGCTCCAGGATAAGGTTTCATGTGCCCGTTCAATTCAAGTGTGTTTCCATTCCTTGTGTTCATGATCTGTCTTGTGATTGCAGTGGCTGTGCTGTTGCGTCCAGATTTTCCTCCACTGATGCATCAAAGGAAGACTGTGTCCCTAAGTTCAAAAACTCATGGTATGTCTCAGGAAATTAAAGGAACTAAAAGAGAAAGTGGGAAAGAGCAATGTTTCTTCTT
Source organism: Capsicum pubescens (assembly GCA_030864215.1). Lineage (NCBI taxonomy): Eukaryota > Viridiplantae > Streptophyta > Magnoliopsida > Solanales > Solanaceae > Capsicum > Capsicum pubescens. The sequence goes on along the minus strand of CM061538.1, from coordinate 189,156,815 downwards.
TCATCATGTTAGCTACGTACTGTACAACTCTGTCGTCATAAATATTGCTCGTGATTTTGGTTAAAGAAGTTTGACCACCAAAGTTTACTGTTTCAGGTTTAATCATGACAACATCGTTACTTGTTCCCGTGATGGCAGTGCAATCATTTGGATCCCGAGATCACGTAGATCGCATGTGAGTTCTCTTTAGAGCCCCATTCTATCTTTGCTTTCTTTTATAGGCTTGAAGCAATATCTAGATCTGTTCTCATTTGTTTCATCATTCTCATGCCGTATACTCATTGTTTAAGGGAAAGGGTGGACGTTGGCAGAAAGCGTATCATTTGAAGGTTCCACCTCCTCCAATGCCACCTCAACCTCCTCGAGGCGGTCCACGTCAAAGAATTCTTCCAACTCCACGTGGTGTTAATATGATTGTCTGGAGCTTGGATAATCGTTTTGTTCTTGCTGCTATCATGGGTATGATGTATTTATTCGTTTTCCACACATGAAGAGCATCTAAATAATCTGAGATACTATTACTGCTCTTTCAGCTGGACTTCTTCAATACTGTAGTCTTAGTCTAGGAATCTGCTAGTAAACTGTAGTGAAATCACTGGAATCAGAGAATGTGAGTTTCAATCATTCTGTCAGCACGCTCAAAGGGTGCTTTTCTTGCTTTTAAAAATTGTAAACTCTTATCACTGCCTTCAGTTCTTCAATCTTCTTCCTGATTTATTCATTGGGTACTTCCCGTTGGTAGATTATCACCCTTCAATGGTATCTCCACCATGCTTCTTGGTACTGTTCCTTGTAAAATAATTTTTAATAACTAACTTCAGCTCGTTCTCATCCCAAAGGCTTTCTTCTTGGTCCAGTTGCTTCATTCTCAACCCAGAGGCATAAGTTCAAACTCTTCTTTTCTTTTGCATTGCACCTATAATTCTTGCTGAAGCCCTAAGATTTTTTGTTACCTTAATGAGCTCTGATGAAACTTTGTATGTTTGCCAGATTGCAGAATATGTGTGTGGAATGCTGTTGATGGTAGCTTAGTGCATTCTTTGACGGGTCATACTGAATCAGTAAGCTATCTCATGCAATTTGATAATGGTTTGTCATCATAGCTGTCATGAATTGGCAAGCCTTTAAAGATTGTGAGCAAGACCTGAGCTATACTAAAATGAACTGGACTGAAGGCCCACTTTATCCTTTTATTAGTTATTATGCATTCTAGCTGCCTGAACGTGAGATTAAATCTAAGCAGGGATTGATTACAATTGATTCATTTACTTTTGTTTGCTCGGACTGGGTCCTCATGGTAAGTCCTTTGTGATTGCAGACCTATGTACTGGATGTTCATCCATCCAATCCTAGAATAGCCATGAGTGCTGGTTATGATGGGAGAACAATTGTCTGGGATGTGAGTAACTGATTGTCCTTTTTTTCCCCTTATAATATACTTGTACTAAAGTTTTCTTTTACATATGCATCAATTCGAGTACCAAAACTCCATAACTCCTTCAAATTTGTAGATATGGGAAGGTGCACCTATTCGGACATATGAGATTGGGCGATTCAAGCTAGTTGATGGAAAGTTTTCTCCGTAAGTCTATGATCGATCTTGTGCTTTCTACAACTTTTCTCAATGCATTTGATGTTACTTCAAGAGACTCAAGTGCAGGTGTGAGCCAAAGACATGGGATGTACTCTGTATAGCTGTTTTACTTGGAAAAGGAGATGTCATATTTATTACATTCAATGTACCTTGTCTATGCTAATTTTTTTAACGAGTCATGGGACAGTTGTTAGCTTTGATGTATGTTTCTGTCTATCTTACAGGGATGGGACGTCAATAATACTTTCAGATGATGTTGGCCAATTGTACATTTTGAATACAGGGCAAGGAGAATCCCAGAAGGATGCCAAGTATGACCAGGTTTGTTGGAGTCCAGAAGTATTTTTGGTTGCATCGTCCCGAATTTAGTAAATGATTTTTGATGCATGTCGTGAACAGTTTTTTCTTGGAGATTATCGCCCTGTTGTTCAAGATACAAATGGAAATGTCCTTGACCAGGTTGGTGTTCTGTCAATTCCTTACTAAACTGTCTTTGTACTCATGTGCCGCGCCGCCAATTCAAGAAACTACTAGTTAAGAAAAGAGTAGGGTCAAGATTAGGTGCTGGATAGGTTCAGGGTTGCACCTTTTAGTTCAAAACAATTTGAAGTGAAGATTTTAGTAAGTTTAAATGCTTATGTATCTTTATTGATATTTATTTAGAATTGAAATTTGAAAATATGTCATAGTTTGAATTTGAATGAATTGGTATCACTGCCCATGGAGCGCCTTTTAAATTCAAAACAATCTAAAGTGAACTTTTTAGTAAATTCATACATTAACTCATCCTCGTCAATGCTGATTGGGAATTTAGATTTGAAATTATTCTTTCTGTTTGTTGTAATCTATCTTATTATTGTTTTTTGATATTGTAAAATTTTTTGGTATTACTATCCATGGACTATTGTTATTAGCAGTGCTGCAGTGGCTTGTGTTTTCACTGTTTTCTTGATTTGTTACATAGAGATGTACTTGTTATGTCAGTTCATGACTTTGCTCCATATGTATGAAGTATCTGATTCATATGGTATCCACTTCTGGGGTTTTCTTCATTAATTTTGGGGTGCTCTTTTCTGCATAATATCATAATTCTGTGGAATATAAAAAAACATCTAATTAATTAAGTTCTGACCAAAAATAGCACCTTTGTTCCTTGAATTGTTGTCTTATTCCTTTTTTAGTCGATTAAATAACTTGTGCAACTTTGATCCATGAACTAATAGAAGCTAACGACGCTTTGAAAAACTTTTAACAGATTCTTTATTTTAAAACTTAGAAACAAGAATTATAAAAGGAGGATAACTTGAATCGGGCTACTGTTAATTCAAGTGTCGGCAGACTGCTATAGCATACATAACTTCCCCTACAGCCTGCAAGTGTACAAGGGTACGACGGCTATCCGATTGGGAGTGTTAATCGGAGAATGGGTCATCTACTGCTATTAGCATTTGTTAATTAGTTGTTACCTTGTGCTAAAGCCTACTAGTGTACGAATAATTTTGGACAAGCTGCAGAGAGGAAATGATTTTTAGAAGGAGATAATACATAAATATGACCCTAAACTTGACACCAAATTATAACTTTGACCTTAAACTTTGACAGTGCACAAATATGACCTTTAACTATTCAAAACTGCACAAATATGACCTCCGATTCTATGTGGCAAAACGCGTGTTCAACACGCAAACCTGGGCGCGTCCAACTTAAAATCTAAGGGCATAATAAATAAATATGACCCTAAATTTGACACCAAATTATAACTGACCTTAAACTTTGACACTACACAAATATGACCTTTAACTATTCAAAACTGCATAAATATGACCTTTAAATGACTTTTCACTATTATTTTTTCATTATTTTCGGCTCAAAGATTAAAATGACATCTAATTTCTTTTGTCATTGTGGAAAAAGAGCAATATTGAAGATTTATTAATTAGGTGGGTCAGCCTCATACGAAAAAATCGCGCGGGTATGTATATATATTATAAAGCAGAGGGTGAATTTAAGTTATATAATATATCTAAATATAATTTATTTAAATATTAAATTAAAGATGAAACTATACTAATAATAAAAAAAATTACAGTTTTAATAAAACGTTATTAAGGATAGCAGTAGTAGTATATTAAATTAACGTTATCAAATTAACGTTATTAAAATGTTATTAAATTAACGTTATTAAAACATAATTAAATTAACGCAGGGGCGGACCTATGTGGTTGCCATGGGGTTCACCCGAACCCCCTCGGTAAAAAAATTACGTTGTATATATAAGGTAGAAAATCTCTATTTATGTACGTATATTAATGCTGAACCACATGAAACAATGCACTTAGATAGCCCAGTGGTGTTATTTGCTCTTCTTGGGCGCTTCCTTCAGCCTACTGCACGGGTTTGATCGCTAAATAAATAAATAATAATAATAATAATAATAATAATAATAATAACGACGTTGTTTTAACACAAAAAAATAAAACTTTGACAGTGCACAAATATGACCTTTAACTATTCAAAACTGCACAAATATGACCTCCCTCCAAGTCAGCCCTTTTAACGACGTGGCACCGTGTGATTGGATTACCTTTCCACATAGACGCGAGTGAAACTCACGCATGAGGGTTGCAAAATCGGAGGTCATATTTGTTTAGGTTTTGAATAGTTAAAGGTCCTATTTGTGCACTATCAAAGTTTAAGATCAAAGTTATAATTTGGTGTCAATTTTGGGGTCATATTTATGTATTATCTCTTTTGAGAAGTGAAAGGAAGAATCAAAGTCAAAGGAGGCAGAGTTTCATAGCAATTAAGATGTAAGAGACATGAAGTGGGTTGAAAGCTTGAGGTCTTAGGTTCGAATCCCAGCAAAGACCAAACACTAGGTGATTCTTCTTATCTGTCCAAGCCACGGTGGACAGAGTTACCTGATATCTGTTGCTGGTGGGAGGTGACAGGTATCCCGTGGATTTAGTCGAGGTGCGGGAAAGCTGGCCTGGACACAACGGTTATCAAAAAAAAAAAAAGAAATTAAGATGTCAAAGAAACTAATTTGATAAATAACTATATTAATTTGGATCTAACAAATTCTTTTCATTTTAGTTACCAGCATAACACAAGAATAACTTTATAAGAGAGATCAGGGAGAATATGTTATTGGATTTTAGAAAGAGGTTTTATCAATGTAGAACTCAGTACTGGCTTGGTCAAGTTGCTTGATCCTTTCAGGGGTTAGGACAACGATCATTTGGTGACATACATGAATTGGAATAAAAATGTTACAGAGTCAACTAGGGCAACGATCATTCGGGAACATACATGAAATTGAAAAGGAGAATATATATATTCTTCACTCGAACAATCATGTACAGAGTACAGTATGAAGCCTCCATGTTTCAAGATTTTGCAAGGGATCTTGTAAGTGGCTTAATCGTGAGTGCTTTAAATAAGAACTCTTTTCCTATCACTTCGCCTCTGACCGAGAGGATGGACTCAGGAGCAGTTAGGAGAGTGAAGGTGGAGATGATCTCCAGAGATTGATCAGATTCTGCTCATCTCCTCTCTTTTTTTCCTTGTATATCTAACTTTTTAAATAATGGATCTGGTAAGTTTTTCAAAATGCCTGTTATTTCAGGGATCAAAGTCGCACAAGTTATTCAATTGAAGGTTAGATGTGCTTAGTCAAATAATATAAGGACTAAAAATGGAATAAGATAATAACTCAAGGACCAAAATTTTGCTATTTTATTTTTCCTATTGTAATTGCATAGCTGTATGGATATAATTGTGCCTGTAAACTACTGCTTTCTTGCTTAGCCGGGGTCTCTTCAAGTTTTAAAACTTATTACATCTCAAACTGGCACTCCATTTTCTCTCTGAGGGACTGTTAACCCCAACTTCTACGAATTTGAAGGCAGCTTTTCTTTATACTTTTTTCTAATTTGATAATATTTTACAGGAAACGCAACTTGCTCCGTACAGGAGGAATATGCAAGATCTCCTTTGTGATGCAGGTTGGTGATTCTTGTTTAAAGAATGTCATTCTAGTTTTATTCTTTATCCCCAAATGTCTCATGTATGTATGTGATGACAGGCATGATTCCGTATCCAGAGCCATACCAGAGCATGTATCAACGAAGGCGGTTAGGAGCTTTAGGAATAGAGTGGAGACCCTCATCATTCCGATTTTCTATCGGGACAGATTTCAACATGGACCAGCAGTACCAAACTTTTCCCATTATAGACTTGGAGATGCTGATTGAACCACTTCCAGGATTTGTGGATGCTATGGATTGGGAACCAGAAATTGAGATACAAACTGATGAATCAGATTCAGAGTATCATGTAACTGAGGAGTGTTCTTCTGGAAAGGAGCAAGGGAGTTTCTGTTCTGATGCTTCAACATATCAAGAAATTAGTGATGAAGACAGTGAGGCTGAAGATGATCAAAAAGATGCACTTCGTAGATCAAGAAGGACGAAACAGAAAGAAGTAAAAGGCTTTTATATATTTTTGTTTCAGCATTTTCTTTTTATGCAGTGCTTGAGTATCATTTTTGCTTCTTTGTTAAGGTTGAGGTTATGACGTCCTCTGGAAGGCGTGTAAAAAGGAAGAACTTGGACGAGTGTGACAGCAGTTCTCATAGGACCAATCACTCTAGGAAATCAAGACATGGTCGAAAAGCGAAGAAAAAGTCTTCATCGAAATCTTTGAGACCCCAGAGAGCTGCTGCTCGCAATGCCCTTCATTTGTTTTCCAGAATTACGGGGACATCTACTGAAGGAGAAGATGAATATGGTTCAGAAGGCGATTCATCAGATAGTGAGTCCATACTTCAGGACTCAGACAATGGAAATGAAGATTCGGATGTGTCCTTAAACAGTGAACGACATAGGCATTCAAAGGGGAAAGAGATATGTTTTGATGATCACTCTGATGAAACAAATAAGCTTCAGCCATTTCCTAACTCTAATCTCAATGGCGGAATTAGGAGGAGATTGGTCCTAAAACTGCCAAATCGTGATTCAAGTAAATATGGGCCTCCAAAGAATTATGAACCTGGTCTAGCTGGTTCATCTTTGACTCCTGAGGAAGCTGCTGAAGTAAGTCAAAACTACTTTGGCTGTGAGGATAACAACCTGAGTGATGCTAATGGTGATATAAGAGAAAAGAGTGAAATTGAACAACCCACAAAAGTTGAAAATCACTTGGACCTCTTGGAAGGGTGCAAAGATGGGAACATCAAATGGGGAGGGGTCAAATCCCGCTCAACCAAGCGCTCTAGGATGGGAGAACTGTTGCCATCAGGCTCTGAGACTGGACCTAGCTCATTTGCTGAGAGAAGCATTCCGAAAGAAAATGTTGTTAATGGGCACTCAATACTTGAAAAGGTCGACCACAGAGTTCCTCCTTGTTCAGGGATCCAAAATGAAACCAATGGAATCATTCATGTCAATGAGAATCATCGTCAGGATGCTATACAGGAGGCAGAAAATGTTACTCTCTTAGATGGGACTGACGGTGATCATCCATTTAAACAAAATGCTACTCCTGTCCCAATGAGGTTACGCATAAGGTCAAAGATTCTTTCTGGTCATCTTGATAACTGCGACAAAATTGATATGAAGACTTCATTGGAGGATTCTGGGTGCACTGCTTGTGATACAGTTTCTGAATGTCAGGACACTGAGAAGGTCTTAAGTTCAGAAGCTCCCACTGAAGAAGACAGCAAAACACCAACTTTAGATGATGGAGAGCGTGAAAAGAAGTTAGATCCAGACAATATTGGTGGAACTTCTGGGACAGAATTGCAAGTCTCACAGCAGGTGCGGTCGCATGTTATGTTCACTGCAGTTTATAGAAGGTCAAAATTTGGTCGGAGTAGAAGTGGTAAAGAAGGGGTCAGTGGGAATATGGAAGCGACTACTTCAAATGTGGGGAGCCATACTCTTGCTGAGGGATCTGAGGCCATTATCGAGGGAGTTCGAAGAAGTAGATCTATTAGATTAAGGTCAACAACTTGTGATGTGAATCCTGCACATAGCAATGGCAGATTCGTGCAGCCACACAACGGCTCAGATGGAACGCCAGTGGAAAAGACTGCAGGTAACAGAGATGCTGAAAGCTCATTCAAAGAGCAGCTACTTAGTTCAACTAGTGCTGTTGGATTGCGATCTACGCGAACACGGAGAGGCAGCTATTATGCCCGTGAACCTAGTCCTCCAGACAGAAGGAAATCATACCAGGCAGCAAGAAGCTCATGGTTGATGTTGGTAGCCCATGATGAGGGGTCCCGGTATATACCTCAGCGAGGGGATGAAATTGTATATTTAAGACAGGTATTCATGAATTTATATTAGTTTTCAAGATTTGTGTTTAGAATTCTTCTCTTTAACAGAAACTGGTCCTTAATCTGCACTTGGTGATTTACAGGGTCATGAGGAATACATAACTCAGAATAACTTGAGGGATTTAGGCCCCTGGAAAACAATAAAGGGAAAAATAAGAGCAGTAGAATTTTGTATAGTTGAGATCCTTGAGTTCAAAACACGACCAGGTTCTGGAGAAAGCTGTGCTAAAATGACGCTGAAATTTGTAGATCCTGCTTCTGACGTGGTGGGCAGATCTTTTCAGTTGACATTGCCTGAAGTGACTGGTTTCCCTGACTTTCTTGTTGAAAGAACCAGATATGATGCTGCTATAGAAAGGAACTGGACTTCTCGGGATAAATGCCAAGTTTGGTGGAAAAACGAAGGTGAGGAAGATGGGAGTTGGTGGGATGGTAGAATTCTAAATGTGCAAGCTAAATCTCATGAATTTCCTGATAGCCCCTGGGAAAGGTATGTTGTCCGATACAAGAGTGATCCATCAGAAACTCATCAGCATAGTCCTTGGGAACTATATGATGCTGACACCCAATGGGAACAACCCCATATAAATGATGAAACTAGAGAGAAGCTGATGCGTGCGTTTACTAAGCTGGAGCAATCTGGGAATAAAGCTCAGGTAGCAATATTTGCTTGTGGTACTAATTCATATTATTGACAGAGCACACGTCTCAATAGTTTTTTTTTTTTGCTGGGCTGCAGGACTATTATGGGGTTGAAAAATTGAGACAGGTTTCACACAAGTCAAACTTCATCAACAGGTAGCCCAGTTGGTTTCATTATTTTCCACTTGTACTTCCATAGTCTAATGAGTTGCAGTAGTTGGCACTGCGTGTATTATGAATCTATGGTTATCAGAATACTCCTGTCAAACCAAATGTAAAGTTCCCTATGAATGTCAAATGATGCTTAGTTGCTTTCTAATGAAGTCTTATTAATATGCAGGTTTCCTGTTCCCTTGTCACTTGAAACTATTCGGGCTAGGCTAGAGAACAATTACTATAGGAGTCTGGAAGGAATAAAGCATGACATTGAGGTGATGCTCTCAAATGCCGAGTCATATTGTGGAAGAAATGCCGAGTTAGGAACGAGAGTGAAGCGTTTGTCCGAGTGGTTCAGACGGACACTCTCATCTTTGTAGCAACCTCCGATGCAATTTTGTAGAAATTACTGCCCATTTAACTTAGTCCAGGCCCCTTCAATATTGTAAATAATATTTTTGCCTTTCTAATTTTTTTATTCTTTTTCTTTTTTTCGAATGTCAATTCCTTCCAGGTCTGGAAAGTAGGCCGGAGATTCTTTATAGGTGGTTACGGGAGATTGGGTGAGTGCTGGGAAATTATCCAGCCCAAATTCATTATTTCTAGGTAACATTGTAGTCGGACTGATCGAAGATCGTTGAAGCTGAAAATTCTGGGGCTGAAACCCATTGAATGGAAATATCTTTAGCCCTACTAGCTGTATCTATTAATGATGATGTGCATCTATCTGCCTTGCATGGAGCAATGAAAGCTCATGCAGAGCCAGTAAGATCATATTAGCATACTCTTTCTTGCCCATTACTCCCTCCGTTTTTTCTAGTTGGCATGTATACTTAAAAATATTTATTTTTATTTTTAAGTAGTTGTCAATTCAAACAATCAAGAGATAATTGATGATTTTTTCGGACACTAATGGTGAAACAAAAAATGCTCTCTTCTAAAAACAACCTAAATCCTAGATTTTTCAACCCCTTTCATGACTTCAGCCGGCAGCCAACGGCCAACCACATCTGATCGCTGGCCAGGTCCCCCCTTAGCCTCTACATCTCAATTTCCTCCTCTAAATCCAATGACAAATCCCCCACAAAACCCTCCAAGCATATCTGAAAATCCTAACCCTATTAGCAACTATGCAACAATTACTAATCCCGACTCAAACATCAACAAAGCTACGAGGGCTAAGATGGAGGTGGATCCCATTCCTGTGAAGAAGGTAGCTTTTGTAGATGGTATATCTGTGGTGAAGTATCCATTGCTGTTGTTGGTAAATTCTCATATGGATGGCCTGATTTATCAGAACTAAGAGAACAAATACCCAAGTAGTGTGGGGTTAAAGGGGGATATGCTATTAAAAGAGACAAGTATTTACTCAATTAGGGGAGAGTCAAGTCTTAAAAATTGGGTAAAAGGATAATTTTTTTCAATTTTTTTTGGTATAAATAACATAAATACAACCCTTTTGAAAGTAATTATCCTCTCTTCCACTTTTTAAATTACTTTACACTCTCTCCCTGTTAATATACATAACATAGCCGACATATACATAGCATTCTGTGTATATGTTGGGATTTTTGTAATATATTTAGGGAGTTGGAATTTTTTTGTAAGATTGAAAACAAAAGTTGTGTATTTGTGTAATTTTTAGTTTTTTTTTTTTTTTTTAAATATTTTCGCTCCAACAACTAAAAAAGTTGTCTCAACAACTATAGAAATTGTCTCAGCAACGATCGAAGTTTTTCGACAACTTTGCAAAATTGTTGGACAACTTTGATAGTTGTTGAGACAACTAATGCAGTTGTCGAACAACTGTTTCAGTTGTTTAAGCGACTTTATTTTTTTAACTTAGTAATATTATGGGATCCACTTATCCCTTTTTTTAATTAAGAACCTGAAAGGGTCTTTCAACTCATTTTTCTGGTTAAAGGTGATTGTAAAATTGGTTTCTTGAGAAATATATATATTTTAATGAGATTTGAACTAGTAGAGGATTTCATTAATATTATGTCTAAAAATGTTTACTACATTGTTACATTGTTGCTAAAGATGGAAGTTCATATCAGATTTGTCCTCTAATATATGATGCAAAATTTAAAACAGGAAGAGAAACATCTCAAGCACGACTTGGACATCCTTTGCAGATCTTCTTCCGACATTCTTTGTCAAAGAAGCCCTTGTGGGCGATGCAATTTTATTAAATTTAAACCCGTACAAAATTCGGATTATATTAAATTCTAAGTATATTAGTCCCAAATAAATATTGCGGATTAATATAATTGAATTAATTATTTAAGTCCAAATAGGTATGGATTTAAATAAGGCCCAATATTTATTGGGTTAGTCCATTAATTTGGGCTACAAATGATGAACCCACTTTACTAAGCCCAAGATATTGTCATATTCTAGAGGCCCAAATAAGCGCCACGTGTCAAATGACGTGACATGCCAAGTCAAGTGAAGGAGCCAATAGGACCGTGCCACATGTCAAACTGATGCAGCAGACCCATGAAATAAAAACCCATAAAAGGCGCCACATCACTTAAATCTGATTGGTCAAAGGAAGTCCATATTCACCATGACTCTTCCTTTCCTACAACTATAAATAGGGGTCTCATAATTCAGAAAAAGGAACGACCCCCAGAACTCTAACAAGTAGCAAGAGAAAGCTCGTGGATCAAACTCCGCAACTTCTCTAAAAAGCTCAAGCAGTCAAAGCAAGTTCATCAAGATTCAAGATCAAGACCGCAATATTCAAGAACAAACTCAAAAGCCCTTGAATTCAAGCACAAGTCAAGATCAAGTCCCTCAAGCATTCAAATCAAGTTCAAATTCAAGATCAAGGTCGAAGCCCTTGAATTTATATTTGAAAAGGCGAATCAGAGGATTCATAGAGATTGTAACACTCGCATTGAAATCAATAAATTGATTGTTGCAATATATTTTTCTTGTCTTGATTATTTATTTTTCGGTCTCAAAAATTTTATTGTCCAACAAATTCTGGCACGCCCAGTGGAACAGTGGAACAATCTCTACCTCTCATCTCAACTTTTCATACTTCAAAGTTTAAGAACAACGAAATGACTTCTAAGAATGTCAATTCTCAATCAACTGCTTCCAAGGCTGCAGATTCAAAGTTCTCTGCTAAAGTAGAAAACATCCTTGGTGTTACTTTCGGAAGCCTGAGAGCTGTCACAAGAAGCAAGGCAGGCTTGCTAGGATAACAAACACATCTAGTGTCGTCCGCTCTATCTCCAGTTTTTGGATCTTCAACCCCCAAAAGAACGAAGTCTAATAAAAGTGCTTTGGAAGCTGATACGAGTACCATCACGTAGATGGACTTATAAAGGCGTATGTTGGACCCGAGGGTTGGTGTGTGCAATGAAGTACAAAGGATCACCTAAATAGACACCAAAACAGTCCACTACATACACTAAAAGGGCCAAATCAGTCCACTACATACACTAGAGGGGTGCCCCTTCACTAAGGGGCCTTTTGGTCATTTTACCTATTATTTGTAATACACTATAAATAGAATAATGTAGGATTTCATTAGGAGATTTTGATGAATATTATGAGTTTATAACACTTCAAACATTTCCTCTCTAAGGAGAAAAGACGATCAACCCGAAATTGTAACTAGGGAAATCAACTTGAGTGCGGAATCGCTCGTGTTGGATTCAAGCTTGGAAACGTTGGATGCTTGGGAGATCGGGGTCACTCTTGTGCCAACGTAAGAGTTAGGTATTTGATGTGTGTGATGTTAAAGGTCCAAGAGTGGAATAGGCTTTTGGGTTGTTAATATTATACCTTCAATTTGTCTAACTATCTATCCTTTTGTTTCTTTGTAATCGTGTAGTAGTGTTGATGTTGTAACTGTGTACTTGTGTTGTTAATGTGGAATCCAAAATTAGTCTATTGTTCATATTGTTCTTGTTGTGTTGCTACTGTTTTGGTGTTATTATGCCTTTGCGCCTTGTATTCTTCTTGTTGGTAGCGAATCCGAGAGGGGTCACCAAAAGAGGTCCTCGGTTTCTTGGCTAGTGGACTGATTTTGGTGTTTGTTTCGTGTTTCCTTGTCTTTCTTGTATCATTTGGCATAAGATCATGGCTATATCTTGTTCCTACAAGATCAATCTTGGGCTTGCTTATTAGAAAATTCAAAAAAAAAGTTGAAATCTGAAAATTTCAAAAAGAAGCAAATCTTTCCATTTTTGTGTCTTGGTCAAAATTGTGTTCTTGTTGTGTCTTGGCTGAGATTTTTATTTTTTTGAGTCTAGATCTAGGAGTCATTTTATTTGTTTTGTTGTTTATAGTGTTAGCTTCTTCACCTCTACCACTAAAGAAGTCTAGATCTAGATTTGAGCTTTAACTGTTGATGTTGTTGTTGTGAACCTAAACTTTGGCAATATGATTGTTGCTGGTATTGTTGTTGCGGATTCAAATATTGGACGTGTGGTGTGTTGTTGGTTCAAGGTTTGAATGTGTATGGTGGTTATTGTGTTGTATTTTTAAGCTTGGAAAGGTATTGTTGATGTTTGGGGTCCAACTTGAACCTTAGAACTTCAAGATTCAAAAAAATGTGTTCTTGGTGTTCTTCGCATCTTCATCTATTGTTGAAGAAAAAATGGATGTTTGATCTTGAAAGTTGAATAAAGAGAGTGTGTATTTTGTTAGTCTTGAAACACATATTTCCAAAATTTAAGACCTCTCAAGATTTTACAACCAATTCCAACCACTCAAGGACTTTAACAACCACTTTTCCAACAACCTTCCATGATTTAAGGACCATGTCTTGAGGAGAAAAGTCAAGTCTTGCTTTTTGAATTTGAAAGAGGATTTCAAGACTTATTTTCTCTCCTTAACCAATTCCCACCAATTTGGACCAAGACTTGAATTAGAAAATAAAATTTGATAACAACTGCAACCAATACGTGGCTACCACATCACGTTTTTACTGTTCACCTATAATTTTTAAGCTCAAATTTCAGATTTCTTAGTTTCATATTATTGTTTCCTAGTTTCGTTTGTTGGTTCGAACACTAATTAACAAACTAGTAATCTCCTACTCGATTGTAAGTTAGTTGTAGAGTCCGTTTGTTCGTGTCTATCTTTGTTGTGTGCTTTTATCTTTTGTGAATTCGTTGTATTTTGTTGGTTCAAGTCCGTAAATAATTTTTTTTTGAGTCAAATCAAACGAAAATCTATTCCGGTCAAGAGTAGACTCGACCCTCAATCACTCGCGAAATGTAAGCCGACTTTCAACATTTGTGAAACCAAGTATGAGGTAAAAATTGAGAGTGAGAGTGTGGTGAGGCATTTTTGAGCTAACATGTTTGTTGTTTTGTTGTTCATTGTTGTCTTTTCTTTTAGGTACCATGGATGCCACCAATCTTGATACCACATTTGACCGCATCACTGACAATATTGAAGACATAAAAGGGCACGTTGAAAGGCTACACCAATTGGTATCCACACTTATCCCAACAAATGCAAAACCTAAGGTCCAAACACCTTGCGGTGAGAGCTTCCCGAAGAAAGTTGCTGCCCAAACTTGTGAAGGAATTTCACAGCGAGGTAAAGATGAACATACTCATGAACGTCAAGGAAAAAATCTTACTCTTATACTGTGGTACATGTGAATGATGAACATGCGACTAATAAGCCGTTGAGTGTGAGTAGTAGCTTACCTACATATGAGTATATTGATTCCTTACCACTTGTGGATGATGTACATATTGTGCGAGTGGATACACTAGTTGATCCTATAGATGACCGAATCGACTCTTTTAGTAAGATCGATTTGTGTCCACTAGTGTTGAAGATATTGTGTTGAATGAAAGTACATCGTTATGTGAAAATTATGTTGATCAACTTGTGTGTAAAATTTGCCCATCACTTGAGAATATGTGTGATGTGATTAATGAATCTCAAGTGAGTGAAGAATTTGAAGATGTTGGTCAAGGACAAAGGAGTGAACCCATGACCCCATGTTGTTGTAAAGATTCTAATGTTTGCTTGGCTCATAGGGTTAATCATGTGCTTGACATATCTTTGAAAAGTGATTTTTCTTGTACTCCTTTGCATGACACCCCACCCGTGCTTGACAAATATGGTGACTTGAACTGTGATCCCTTTGATGTTAATGGTGGTTTGTGTCTACTCGAGAACCGTAGAGCAAATGTGTCATTGTCTTTTTGGGGTGTTGCTCATATCCGTGCATCCATGTTTGAAACACTTGTATTTAAGTTATGTGAACCACAACTTGAGGATGTCAAGTTATATTCTTGTTTGTGGAAGGGTCCAAGGATGTTAAAGACTTCTTGTCACCTTCATGGGATTGGATAAGTTGAAGTATCTTGTGGGACTCTTGGGAGCGTGCTTCACATCATTTGCAGAGGGAAGCCAAATTCTTGGGAAAACTACTTGCCTTGGATTGAATTGTTGCATGGTAGTTTCCCTATTCTCCCTATTGGTATGACTCCCTTGATGGAATACCTTTCCTCGGTAAGTGGTTGGAAGGAGAGAGGTCCTACATGCTTGCAATAACCCTTTCTCTCGTTGTGTGTTCCTACTTGTGAATACATCTTAGATGAGAATTGTGTCTTTGATGCCTTTCTTCACTACCTATATGCATATGATGATATTCATGATGTTGTTGGATATACATCGTATGAGAGGTGTAGTCTTAATTTTTGTTCTTTAATTCTTGATGTTCATCCGAGCCCTTTCGTTTGTGACATTGTACAAAAGCTTTTCATAATTAACACAAAGGATACTTGGTTTTACTTCAAGTGTGTACTACCGTGGCATGATAGTACTAATTTTTTATTTTGCTAACTCTAAACCTCATGCCATGAGGTTGTGTACTTGTTTGTTTCCTCTTTAATTTTGTAAGGTATGGATTCGAGGTCGAATCCTTTTCAAGAAGGGGAGGATGATACGAGTATGATCACATAGATGGACTTATGAGGGCGTATGTTAGACCCGAGGCTTGATGTGTGCAATGAAGTGCAAAGGATCACCTAAATAGACACCAAAACAGTCCACTACATACACTAAAAGGGCCAAATCAATCCACTACATACACTAGAGGGGTGCCCCTTCACTAAGGGGCCTTTTGGTCATTTTACCTATTATTTGTAATACACTATAAATAGAATAATGTGGGGTTTCATTAGGATATTTTGATGAATATTATGAGTTTATAACACTTCAAACATTTCCTCTCTAAGGAGAAAAGACGATCAACCCGAAATTGTAACTAGGGAAATCAACTTGAGTGTGGAATCACTAGTGTTGGATTCAAGCTTGGAAACGTTGGATGCTTGGGAGATCGGGGTCACTCTTGTGCTAACGTAAGAGTCAGGTATTTGATGTGTGTGATGTTAAAGGTCCAAGAGTGGAATAGGCTTTTGGGTTGTTAATATTATACCTTCAATTTGTCTAACTATCTATCCTTTTGTTTCTTTGTAATTGTGTAGTAGTGTTGATGTTGTAACCGTGTGTTTGTGTTGTTAATGTGGAATCCGAAATTAGTCTATTGTTCATCTTGTTCTTGTTGTGTTGCTACTGTTTTGGTGTTATTATGCCCTTATGCCTTGTATTCTTCTTGTTGGTAGCGAATCCGACAGGGGTCATCAAAAGAGGTCCTCTGTTTCTTGGCTAGTGGACTGATTTTGGTGTTTGTTTCGTGTTTCCTTGTCTTTCTTGTATCAGAAGAAGTATGGACGAATCACTTAATAAGACTCTAGCTCTACTTGAGCATTCCGGTTCCAAATACTCTGGTGTAAAGAGCGATGGTCGTTCAACAAATGCGTCATATCCACTTACACCACAGAAGCAGAGCACTTCAAGGATCAACTTATGTGATAATCCATGTTACTCTCCAATGTCTCCGGTAATCATGCAAGCAATGGTCACTGATGCCTCGTCTATGGAGGAACAACTTACGAATCTGACAAAGTCAATTAAAAGCCTGACCAACTATGTTCAGAATCAAGAAGCTAGGATTGATATGATAGTTGATAGGGTGGAAGGCTTGATAGAAGGATAATCTAGCCATGCACCAGGAAAAGCTCCAGAGGTTCATGAGATAGAAATCCTGTGAAACAAACACCATCGACTAAAGAGGTGCAAGTTTCTACTGAGGGAACTATCCCGATTGGGCAATTGAGGGAATTTATTGAAGGGACTCTCAAAGACAAGTATGATGTTGTCACCAAGTCTTCCCTTGCATATGCCAAGCCTTACACTGCAAGAATAGATAGCCTCAAAATTCCTGCTGGCTATCAACCCCCCAAATTTCAACAATTTGAGGGAAAAGGTAACCCAAAACAACATGTCGTACACTTTGTCGAGACATGTAATAATGCTGGAACTAACGGTGACTATCTTGTCAAAAAAGTTTGTTCGTTCCCTAAAGGGAAATGCCTTTGATTGGTATACAGACCTCGAGCCTAACTCCATCAATAATTGGGAGCAATTATAACACGAGTTCCTAAATTAGTTTTATAGCACAAGGCGTACAGTGAGCATGATAGAGCTCACAAATACTCGGCAAAGAAAGGATGAGCCTGTCATCGACTTCATCAATCGATTGAGAAATGTGAGTCTAAACTGCAAAGATAGGCTTAGTTAAGCTTCTGCAATAGAGATGTGCGTCCAAGGAATGTACTGGGGACTTCTCTACATCTTGCAAGGAATTAAACCAAAATCCTTTGAAGAGTTAGCTACTTGTGCTCACGACATGGAGTTGAGCATGTCTTCTACTGGAAAAGAAGGAGCGCTTATTCATGACCCTTGAAGGGGAAAGAAAAAGCAGGAACCCAAAAGATGGGGTAAGTTTGTTCCCAAAAATGAAAAAAAGGAGTCCATGAATGTTGATGTGTCTCCTGTGTAGGTCACCACAAAGGTAAGCAAGAAGAAAAGTGTGAAGACGACTTCTGGAGCACATCCGAATAAAAAAACTTTAAAGGAGATGCAAGAAAAGGAATATTCCTTCCTTGATTCTGATGTTTCTGAGATTTTCGATGAACTCCTTGAGCATAAGCTCATTGAACTCCCAGAGATGAAGCGTCCCAATGAAGCTGGAAGGACCAATAACCCTAATTATTACAAATATCATAGGCTAGTAAGTCATCCTCTGGAAAAGTGCTTTGTTTTTAAAGATAAAGTCATACAATTGGCAAAAGAGAAGAAGATCTTCTTCAAAGATGAGACGGCCAATTCTCATCAAATCTCTATTACTTTTGGCTCGCTCGACCCAGTCCAAATATGTGTCGAAGATCATAATGAGAAAATATTAGAGCCTGATAGGTCTTCAGTTGAAGAAGGCAGTAATGAAGGTTGAACTCTGGTGATGAGGCGCAGACGCAGGAGGATGAGTCTGCAAAAGGAGTCATCCGATTAGCCAACCAGAAGGAGAATGGTAAAGAAACCAAAGAAACAGAAGTTGGTTGAATTCCCAAAAAAGACGAGGGTGACTGAGCTTCACCACCAAAAACCTCGGCATCCGGTGACTTTAGAGGAATTCTTACCGAGTTGGTTTCGTGTAAAGACTGCCCAAGTCAACCTTGAGGCGTCTTGTTTTAATACCGCCAAAGAGGGGGCAAAGGGTGACAATCTACCCATGGAGGTTCCTTCACCTTCCGGAAAGCTTGCTGAAACTCTTGGCGAAGAGGCACATGTGTGTGATACAAAATTCACATTCAAAAATAACGATCTTCTGCTTGGTGAGGCCCTACATAACCATCCCTTATACATGGTGGGTCAAATTTTAGGAAAGAAGATCAATAGAATCTTAATAAATGAGGGGTTTGGAGTCAACATCCTGCCTATCCGCACGATGAAAGAACTTGGCATCGCTACTAGCGAACTGGACGAAAGCCGTATAATGATCCAAGGCTTCAATCAAGGGGGCCAGAGGGCCATGAGATGTATCAAGTTGGGTATTAGTATGGATGAATTTTAATTAAACCCATTGATGCATGTGATCAATGCCAAAATTTCATACAATATATTGCTTGGTGGGCTTTGGGTGCATGGGAACAAAATTATCTCATCCTCTTACTATCAATGCTTGAACGACCTCGAAGGCGAAGTGGAAAGAAATATATTTGCCAATGACAAGACATTCACTAAAACTGAGTCACATTTTGTCGATGCAAAATTCTACATAAAAAAATATGTTGTGGATGAGAAAAGGGTTGAAGATGTCACCAAGACCAAGTGTGATGATCTTGCATTTAAGAAGGTCATGGTGATTGTCGAAAAAGTCGCCACCAAGAAGCCTGTCTCCACTTCAAATAAAGAAGGTGTCGCTTCTATGAAAAAAAAGGCAACTCCCATTCTTCGTTACGTACCGAAGGTAAGGAAAGAAAAAGATCACCCATCAGATTCCCAAGATAATGTGCTAAAGGGGCTAACTTTACCTATCAGGAAGATTGATGCAATAAATCCATCCTTAAGACTTCTTGAAAAGTCTGTGGCTCAAAATCTACCACAAGATATGACACTCCCTACAAAACGTACGAAGGATAGCTTCGATCCAAATGTATACAAGCTATTTGTAAAGGCTGGATACAATCCAAATGAGCCATCAAGGTTGGGCAAACTTTTGTCAGAAGGTACGACCAGGCAGGCACGTAAAGGCCTAGGATATATGCAGCCACCTCTAATTCACATCTCTATAAGAAGGGCGGTTAGCAATTACATCAATTACATCACTGTAGAAGAAGAGTCCACTGCATCCAACAAAAGGGCTTCTATCTTTGACCGACTTGGAGAATCAACTGCAAGAACTTTTGTGTTTGAAAGGTTAGGACCTCTAAATAAGAGGAAAAGAAACAAACGTAAGAGGAGTCATCAAAGCATGATGATACACTCTTCACTTAGAATACAGAAGGATTTCCAAAGTTTGATTCCTTCTAGAATGAAGTGACAGACGGAACTGGTAGGTTCATGCAATGAGGTGCTAAAAGAAAAGGCGCATACTATGGTTTATTCCAAGAAATGTGAAGAAGATGAAGAGTGTATTGGCTCCTCATATCATGTTACGACCCAAAATGAGAAAGATATCTCATCTCAAATAAAGGTTGATGAAGAGATAGAGAATGCCTTTTGGTGTTATCATACATCCGTCAATGAGGATGATCCTCAAGAGGAGGAAGATGTTGAATATGCTCCATCGCAACTTTAAGAAGTAGTAAAGTCTACAATAGATCCCTTGAAGGAAGTTAATCTTGGAAACGATGAAGAACCAAGACCAACTTACCTGAGTGCGTTTCTAGAAGTGGAGGAGGAAATTGCTTATATGGACATATTTAAAGAATATATGGATGTCTTTTCCTGGAGCTATAAGAAAATTCCTGGCTTAGATCCAAAAATAACGGTCCATCAATTGGCAGTCAAGAATGGTGCCTGTCTTGTTAAGTAAGCCCAAAGACGCTTTAGGCCGGAGTTGGTTCCACTGATCAAAAATGAAGTTAACAAACTCATTGAAGTTGGATTTATTCGTGAAGTCAAATATCCCACGTGGATTTTAAGTATTGTTCCAGTACGGAAGAAGAATAGCCAAATTTGAGTTTGTGTTGACTTTCGAGATCTCAACAACACATGCCCTAAGGATGATTTTCCAATCCCCATACTGGAGTTAATGATTGATTCCACCACTGGTTATGAGGCAATGTCCTTCATGGATGGTTCATCCAGCTACAGTAAAATCCGTATGGCGCCAAAGGATGAAGAACTCACTGCATTTCGTACGCCCAAAGGTATTTACTGCTACAAGGTGATGCCTATTGGTTTGAAGAACGCTGGCGCCACTTATCAAAGGGCTATGCAAAACATCTTTGACGGCCTGCTCAATAAAAATATTGAATGCTATGTGGATGATCTAGTGGTGAAGTCAAGAAAGAGAGACGACCACTTAAAAGACTTAAGAATGATATTCAACTTACTTCAAAGATATCAACTTTGGATGAATCCATTGAAGTGTTCCTTTGGAGTTACTTCAGGAAAGTTTCTTGGCTTCATTGTGCCACACTGAGGAATTAAAATTGATCAAGCCAAGGTTGATACAATTTTAAAGATGCCTAAACCTCTAAATATTCATATGCTAAAAAGCCTTCAAGGAAGGCTTTCATACTTAAGGAGGTTCATCTCAAACCTGGCCGGAAAATGTCAACCATTTAGTCGTCTCATGAAGAAGGACACTCCCTTCGAATGGGACCAAGCTTGTAGTAATGCCTTTGAGAGTATTAAATCATACTTAATGAAGCCACCAGTTCTTGCCGCACCCATACCTGGGAAGCCATTGGTACTCTACATCGCGGCACAAGAGAGGTCAGTTGGAGCACTACTGGCTCAAGAAAATAATGAAGGCAAAGAAAACTCACTTTAGTTTGGGTCATGTGGATAGGATAACAAAGACGACTCACTTTTTTCTAGTGAGAACTAATTTTTTGACTGAGAATTATGTGAGGTTGTATCTTCATGTGGTTGTGAAACTGCATGGGGTACCTATTTTGATCATCTCTGATTATGGTGCTGAGTTTTCATCTCACTTTTGGCGGTCGTTCAAGAAGGGGTTAGGTACTAAGGTTAGTCTTAGTACTGCTTTTCACTCATAGATGGATGGGCAAGCAAAATAAACTATTCAGACATTGGAAGATTTGCTTCGTGTATGTGTGATTGATTATGGTGGTAATTGGGTTGAGCATCTACCTCTTGTAGAGTTTGCTTACAACAAAAGCTATCATTCTAGCATTGGGATGGCCCCTTTTGAGGCATTGTATGGTAGGAGGTGTATATCTTTTATTAGGTGGTTTCGAGCTTGGTAAGGCAGATATTTTTAGCCTGGATTTGGGTTATCAGGCTATGGAGAAAGTGAAGGTGATTCAGGATAGGCTTAAGGCTTCCCTAAGTTGCCAAAAGTCCTATACAGATGTAAGGGGCAGGGACTTGGAGTTTGAGGTTAGGGATAGGGTGTTCCAAATGGTGTCTTCCATGAAGGGAGTAATGCAGTTTGGTAAAAAGAAGAAGATTAGTCCCTAGTATGTTGGTCCTTATGTGGTTTTGAGGAGGGTTGGTAACGTAGCGTATGAATTGGAGTTGCCTTCTAGTTGAGCTCCATTCATCCAGTATTCAATGTCTCTATGTTAAGAAAGTATATAGGTGATCCTTCATCGGTTATTCCTTTGGAAGGATTAGGTATCTCGAATTCTTTGTCTTATGAAGAGATCCCGATTGAGATCTTGGATCAGTAGGTTCATCGGTTATGGACCAAAGATATAACTTCAGTTAAGTTTTTATGGTGTAACCATAGGGTGGAAGAAGCTAATTGGGATTGGAAGAGGACATGAAGTCCAAGCATCCGCATCTATTTTTTGCTCTGGATTTTTGTGCGGAAGGTATGTGTTCATGATCACATTTTTGTTTTCTAACTTAGTTAAAGAAAAGGTTGATTTCCTTGCATCTTTATTTTCTAACTTTGTTAAAGGTTGGAATGATTATGTTAGGGTGTAACTCATGCATGTACTACCTTGTCTGTCATTCGAGGATGAATTATCCTATGGGGGAAACTGAAACACCTTGGGTTTTTGTCCTTAGAAATTTCTTGTGGTTTAGACTTTTTAGACATCATACGACTAACCATACTAGTCGTTTGGTGAGGGTACGAGTCATGTGATCAAGTCGTATATTGTCCAGTATTAGTGGTGTTGGGTGGTTGAGTTTCTAGAATGGATACGACATGAGTGGGTACGAGTTGTATGGTGGGTGACGAGTCATAGGGTTGGGTTTTCCTTCACTTAATCTGAAACTTAGTAACTTAACTTGGATCTGAGTACAAGTGGGTTACCCTGAGTTGTGAGATAAGGTATGAGTGGTATGGTCTAACTCGTATGTTGGACAGTGTCAACCCCTCTTAATTCTGCCTAAGGAATTGGTAAAGGGTACGTGTCGTATGCTTGGGTATAATTGGGTCTTTTGGTCGTATGTTGACCAGTGTTGGGGGTCCAAGGGATCCCTAGGGTACGAGTGGTAGGTACCACTCGTATGATAGGGTACGGGTGGTATGGTGGAGTCATACCCTCCTGTGAAATTTTTATATAGTTAAGTTAGGGGTAATCTGGGTATTACCCTCTTAACCTCTTAAGTCCCTATGACTTATATCACTCTTGGGACATCATTTAGGCTAATATTCTAATCTTAAATACTTAGAAACTCTCTCAAATTCTCTCTAAGGGTCTAGGGTTAAAAAAGGCTAGGATTTCATCAATAGGATCAATTTGGGACTTACAAGGGTGATTTTTCTCCATCATCTTCTTAATCTAAGGCATGTTACTTCTCCCTCATTGTTAGTTCTAACTAAAGGCATGTTTTTATGTATTATTTTCATGGGATAATTGTTGTATGGTTTTGGGTTTTCAATTATATGTTGGGTTTTTTGGTTACAATGGTTTGTTTTCCCATGTCTTTTACTTATGGTTTTCATATAATTATGGTGGTTTAAACATTTGGTTGCATGGGAATGGATAATTGGTACTTGGTTTTGGCTTTGGAAATACTATGCCTTCAACATGTTTGATAAAATGCCTATAAGAATGTTTTTGGTTAAATTGTTGGACTTTCATTGAACTATGCATGGTATAACATGGTAATGAGACCCTAAATAGTATAAATGGTTTAGAATGGCTAAATAGTAAGGTTTTGATGGTTATGGTTTGTCTAATTTAAAGCCTTGTAGGGTGCAAAGGACTCCCCCAAGCAAGCATAATAATGATCACATGTGGGGTACATGGGAATCCCCTAAGTCAATATAATAAGGTAATCTATGGGTTCACGGGAATCCCTTTTTCTTAAAAAAGTTGGCTAAGGGCATTACTTGAAAGTTATAGTCGATATGACGATACCACTACTTAGAGCCTAGGTTAATAATAAATGGAATGGTGGTTTGGTTGTCTGGTAATGGTTTTAATTGGGAAATAATGGTGGTATGTGATAGCTAACCGTGAAAGTGTGAGTCTAATGGACGAATACTGGAAACTCATGTTTTTCGACATGATGATTGGTCATGGAGACCATATATGATACTTATGGGGTACATGTGAACCCCCTAAGTACATTTGTATAGATGTATTCTGGAAAGCGAAGGGTACTCAGGAATCCCCTACTCTTATGGTATTTTGGTTCATCTAGCTACATGTATCGAGGCCCATTCAGGGGGTTACACTGGACGCATATAGCCCGTGGGTGGTTCTAGGACGGTTAAGCTACACATACCCATGTTAATGGTTTTAAAGGCATGTTAAAACCGATTCTCTTTCCCAACATGGTTATATATGTGTGTGTATGATTGTGAATGAATATGGTTGGTTTACTTGCTTTTAAAGGTTGGCGTAATTTTATCTTTATCTTGAGTACATGGTAGAATTCACCCACTAACCCATCTTTGGGCGGCTGTATCACCATACTATCCATAAAATATCCATTTTACTCTCCTACTTAGTTATCAGATTCGGGGTCAGCTCGGTTGGATTGAAGTGGTAAGTTTTCATATTTTAAAAGTCCCTATTTCATATCATGGATGTCTTTACATACTTTGATTATTTAATAGACATTGGTTTCGGTTATGGTTGGGGGCATGTCCCAACCGTATATTGTTTTAATTTTGGTTAGAGGATTTGTGGAACTACTATAAGTCAGTATGGACGGTGTCAGCCTTAGTATTGGCATTGATATTGGGGATGATACCGTTTGACTGTATTTATAATTGTTCCATCCTAGTACGTTTTGGATGATATGTATTTATATTGGAACTCACTTGGTATGGGATGTATGTATTGGTTTACGATTTTGTTTTGGTTTTGGTTATTTGTTGGATAGTGGATGGTTGGATTTGTTTGGGTGGGTCACGATTATAGACCTATCCCAGAGTTTGAAATTGTAATAAATGCTATCTTTTTGTATGTTTGGAATTCACCTACTCAGGGTACGCATATTTGGAGGTTGGGTTAGGTAACAAAAGTGGTCCTCGTTCCTAGTTAGACTCGGGATGCCCATTACGACAAGGCCCTGGTTCGGATCATCTCAATAGGTATCTTAGGTTTCTCTTGGTTAAGCATCATCATATATTTTGCTGTGTTTTGGTTGCCTGAGGACATGCAATGTTCTAAGTTGAGGGTCTTGATGTGCCATGGTTTTATGACACTTACGATGCTTAAACTTGGAGAATATGCTTGTACTTACGGCTATTTTGTTGGATTTGATGTGTTGTTAAAGTGATTTTGTAGGAAATTAGGTGTTGGAAGCTAACCAAAAGAAAACAGAACGAAAAGCTGAAATGTGACCATCTACCTAGGCACCTGCCCCGTAGGTACCATCTATGGGGCTTAGGTAGTGGTGTAGGCATTAGAAACTAAAGTCCAGAGAAATTTTTGGGGCACCACCTATGGACACCCACTTACTGGCCGTAGGTACCATCTACGGCCTGTAGGCAGTCACCGAGTTACTTTTCCCAGATCATTTTTGATTGATTTCCTAGGGTTTCCATGTAACCTATATATACTCCTATGATGTTTTTAGTCATTATTATGTACGTTTACTCAAGTTTTAGTCATATATATCATTCACAAACATCTTTTGATTCCAAGATTGATGATTGATCTGGAGATTCTTGTGTTCTTGTTTTTGGTTGAATAGTTGATCTGAGACTTTTGGTTTTATTCTATCATTATGGTGAGATTAATTCTATGCTTTTGTCTATGAATTCCATGAATTGTCTCGCAACTATGAGCAGCTAATTCCCTTAGCTAGGATTGTGGTAACCCTGGCAAATTAACAAAGTAGAGGAAGTGCCAAGTCGGTCTAGATAAAGATTCTTGCATGTATTGTGGTTTTCTTTTATTTAATTGATTTCTTAGTGGTGACCAATGTTAATAACCTGCATGTGTTCACTACTTACTTCAAAAGAGAGGTAAAGATTGGGAAAAGGAGATCACAACAGTGATTTGAAGTTAATTGTTGATCTAAGATAATCATCTTCATCTACTTACGATAATTGTCTTTCATCTAATAAGTTGAGACTCATAAGTTAATAGTTAATTTGGGATCCAGGGAAAGGGTTAGTAGCGCGACACTCTGAGACTCACAAGCTAAAGAGTGCAATTCGCCAATGAGTCCACAAGACAGTTGGTGAAACATAACTTGTCAGATTCTACATGCAAGGTATTGTAATAATTCGACAGTGCATAATAAACTTACGGAGTTGAGAAGTCTGGGAGAACACAGTCCTAATGTTCATTTCAGATTAATTACAACCAAAGCATTCAAATTTTTGTTACTTTTTACCATTCCAGCAAATCCCCCCATTTACCTTTCTATACTTGACAACGCCCAAGCACACACGCAAGTGTACGTGGTCTACTAAGTAATATAGTGGCCTTCAAGAAAGCTGAGTTATCGATTCCACATAGACTAGATTTGGCAACGATTTGATTTAAGGTCACAATTCAGATTAAATTGATGCGAGAGTAACCAAAAAGAGAATTTGTAATTTTATAAATTAAAACTAAAGTAATAATGCATAAATTAAAGTACTTGAGACAATAAATAGGAGAAAACCCAGGGTTAAATCACTCTGAACAATCATATTAAGCCATTGGATTTCATTCGTTTAACTTGCTTATTTTGGTTGTTGATTCATAGGGTTAATTGCATGATCATGGTTTCCCAACCTCTAATGTTTTACCTAATATGGATATTACAACTACATCGTTGAGCGGGGATGTAATAATCCAATTATGTTAATTAAATCTATCATCCTACATTTGAATCAAGTAAGACATCTAAGTACATCTCTATCCTAGACGCTAAGTTTAATTCTTTATTTTATAAAAGAATAAAAACCCAAACTTTACTTATTTTCATGTTCTATCTCCGTATTCCATCTCCCGAGATCAAAAGGTTGACAATATATGTATTTTATGGGTGATCAATTCATAAAATAACTAAAACAAGAATAAACAACAACCAAATATGATAAGTAATTAAATAAATTTAATTCAAAATAATAGTAATCATGTTCTTAACTTTAACCCTGAAAAAAGAATTTTTAACCGATAATATTGATAATCATGATTCAATTGATTGAATACATAATATGAAAAATTAACAAGCTAAATAAAATAATCAATAAAACCTAATTATGTCGGCAACCTCCTCAAATTCGTCCACACAGTCACAACGTGTCCAAGCATTCCTCAAAATTGTCCAAGTAATGTCCATGTATGATAAAATATCCTAATATTAATAAGATTAGGCAGAAAGTCACGTGGTCTCCAAGAATTTCCCAACTAAGATTCCCTGCAAGCCTTAAATTACGTGCCATTATATTTGAGTATGTACCCGTGGAATAAAGCATGCACCGCATGCGTTGTAGCAACGTAATATAGCGCGCGTCACACGAATATTGCACGCCTCCACTGAAATTAAATCTCAAAATAATTTCTAAGTTAAAGGATCACTGAAATGGAGGGTGCGACACACGCTCATCGCACACACCCACTGGAAATTGCATCCAAAATTTTGGTTAAGTCTTTATCGTCCCATCTTTTGCCCATACCTCTTGTAGTGTATTTACAATGAATTTTTGGCCTTTATATCATCAATATATCACTGTATTCATCTCACAAAGCCTCCTACAATATCACACACCATATATTAAAGATCTAAACAACACAATATTTTCAACGACGAATCAGAACAAGAGTTAGGATAAGAAAAATTCACAATGATCTTCCACTTATTATTTCAACTCTTGACTTAATCAAATTAAACTTTGCACATTAAAAACAATTTATTCTACTCATAGTTACACATTTAAATCATTTGAAATAAATTAAACACATTAGAATCCACCTAAACCAACTAGACACACCTAGCTCAAACTAGTAAAACTAGTTTTCCGGGTTGAACTCTAAATTACTCAATTAAAGACAAACTTGTTTGAAAAATACGTTGGACATTGTAATCATGCACTTAGACACTTAAATTCTTATTTCTATAAATATTAACACATTAGGCACACAAATTTCTCTAAAAAAAGGCTAAATAAGCTAGAATAATGATACAAAAGTGTATAAAACCACATCAGATCATCACCTCACACTTAAATCCTTGTTCGTCCCCGAACAACTCTTTACTCTAAGCATAAAAATCTGAGGTGATGCTGCACTTCTAGTAAAATAAAGTCACTCAAGCTAGTACTACAATGACTACACAAAATGCAAGTTTCTACACAAAGCACGTTATTTACACAATTAAAAGCTCAAGAACACTGCTCCCAAACTTCCTAGCCTCAAGAATTGACTCACCTAAGTGGAAAACACATGCTTATCATTTAATCTAGGACATCATACAAATTACCCACATTCTTCAAACATGTGCCCCTCACAACAAGAGAGTTACCCATAATCACTATAATGCTATTTATAACGTAATAGGTACAAGAATTAAATTATGCTCACTCTCACAAAGAATTCACAGGTTACCCACAAGGAACCATAGGATTTCCCCTAGTGTAATGCTCTACTAATAGTCAAATGTGAAGCTTAGGATTAAGTAGGTTTTTTTAGGGTTGTAATGTAGGCTAAAGGACGGGTAGGAACTATTTGGGAGTAGTGACTAACCTCCCTAAGCTCTTTAATATACTACATTAAACATTTAAAACTAATCTCCAACAACCAAATTACATATTTTCATCCACCCATACCTTTTATTTTAGCCTCATCTCTTTTAAGCATTTTCACAAATACTTGGTGGACGCATATTTTACTACCACAAGAATCAATTTTTATCTTTTTTTCACAACCATGAAAATATTTCTAACATCATTTACATCACATCCATCCACTACACATCAATTATAAATACCAATAACAATTACCTTGGGGCATCAATTTCACCTTTTTCCTCTTTAATTTCTCAAACTCCTTACCAAATTATTTTTTTTCAATTCAAGCACTTAGGTGCTTTTTGGATAAAATTATGGTCTATCAAAGAAGGGAACTAGGCTACATTTGAGGCTACCAAAGAAAAAGTTAAAGGCTCAATGGGGTTAACTAGGATTTATGCACAAGGGTAGGATAAATAGAAGGTATAAAACAAGGCTATCAAAGAAATGCCTATATCATCTCCTAAACCCACATTCTTTATTTTGCTTCACACATACACCAGGAAAATTCTAGACATCACATGCAACAAGGAATATCTGAAAACCTCACACTCACATAACACATGCTCAATTTAATAGGATCATCATAGACTCTCAACCAAACAATAGCATGAATTTAAATTTAAGCCAACAAATACTAGAGTCACAAACATGAGCCTAGGAGTCTCAAAACTAGCAATTCACTTATTCAACATGCTTTTACCAAACAAACCACTTGCACCATACAATCAAAAATTACACCAAAAAGAATATCTCAATTATTTCAAACCTAATTTTTTTTTGAATTGAGTCAAAATTTGGGAATTTCCCCACCCCACACTTAAAAATCTACTTTGTCCTTGAAGTAAACTTTTAAATTAAGAGATAGAAATACTCCCTGAGGCCTCTAGGCCTAGCTAGTAGCATCTTCACATAAAGGAGATCAATGGAACCCCACACTCAGTTTTTGCCATGCTTCTAAGTTCAAGTTTATGGTACTCAGACTTTCAATTAACCTGTGACTCAACCAAAAACAAAAACTACGTGAAGTAAAAAGTAAAAACTAAAAAGAAAACATGCCTAATTAACTTGGTTTGCCTCCCAAGCAGCACCTGATTTAGTGTCATGGCACGACCCATCTCAACTCAACCATATTTCTTTACCCTTTTACTCCCTTTTGGGAGCCATTTTTTTTATTCATTTCTGACCTATTGAGTTTGCACTTTCTAGGTCAACATCTTTCTTTACTTCAACCTTCATCATGTCGGGAAACAATGGTTTTAACTTGTGCCTGTCAATCAGGTAATTTGCAGAGGTTTTTGATGGATTAATTACCCCATACTTTTCCCTATCAAAATATTTATTACACATAAATCTTTAATTTAGGGTTTTACAATGGGTGCTTTGTAAACATCAAATACCACATCTTCATCATCTACCCTCATATTAGCGTGCCTTCTCTAACATCAATTAAGGCCCCTCTGGTTGCTAAAAATGGATGCCCCAAAATGATTGGCATCTGTTTGTCTGCCTCAAAATCAAGAATAATAAAGTCAGCTGGTATAATGAATTTACCAACCTTAATGAGGACATCATCAATTATTCCATTCGGATGTGTAAACGTCCCATTTGCCAGCTGCAACACCACGGTAGTCGATCTCGGTTCTCCCAAACCCAATGTTTTTTGAAACATCGATTGGGCATCATTTTTATGCTGCCCCCTAAGTGACTCAGTGCACTTTACTCACAATTTGAATAGGGATAGAAAACTTTCCCTGATCTTTTAATTTCTTGGGGATTTTTTGTGTCATCACAACACTACACTCTTTAGTGAGTGTTATTGCTCCTGCATCCTGCAGTTTCACCTTATTTCCAACCACATCCCTTAAGTGCTTTGCATACTTAGGCATACTGTGTAAAATATCTAACAAAGGTAAGTAAATATAAAGTCCTCTGAACGTATCACAAAACTTTCTAAACATTGCATCCTCCCCCGCTTTGATTTGCCTCTGAGGAAAAGGTAATGGCAGGGTCTTTTTCACTTCTGATTCAACAACTTTTCTTTCAAGTATTCAGACTTCCTTGATTTTTCAGCAACTTCTTCATTTACCTGCTGGGTTACCATATCAGCGTCTACCTTCTTTAATACCTTTGGAGGTTCTCCTTGAAGCTCTCTACTATTTCTCAAAGTGATTGTCATAACTTTCTTTGAATTTTTTGTGTCAGCTGGCAACACACCTTGTGGCCTAGTATTTACTGTTTGCTGATTTTTCTCCATGTGCAACTCTAGACTTCTTGTGGCTGCTTGCAATTTTTTTAAGTCTGCAGTTACCTGTGTCTGATTAACTAAGATTTGTTTCATCATATCCTCTATATTGCTTCTTGACTGATTTAGTTGGGCCTGTGACTGTGGGGCATTCCATGGCTGAGTCTGCCACTTCATGTTGTAGGCGTTACCATAATTTGGCCTTTGAGCATTGCATACATACGTCATTAATTCTATATTTGAAACACGCATGGATGCAGAATGTCCACTATTACCGCATACCTCACACCAACCACTAATTTTCTGAACTACACTGACAGCTGAGGCAGGATGTGGAGCTCCTAATTTTATGCTACTGAATTGAGTATTGATCAAATTCTGTAATACAGACACCTATGCTGATAGGGATGTGAATTGGTCTACCTCTAGTACACTTGCAACTTTTTTTGTGGCACTTCTAGAATCTCAATTCCACTCACGATTTCCTTGTGCTATGCGATTCAATAATGTGTACAACTTATTATAAGTCAACTTCAGTGCTTGACCACATGTGGCTGAATCTAGCAAAATCTTTGTATTATGATTAAGAGCTTATACAAAAGTATGAGCAAGTACCTCATTCGACTGTTGATGGTGTGGAAAATCCCGAAGAAGGGCCTTGAAGAATTTTCAAGCATGATATAGGTTTTCATCAGGCTTCTATTTGAAGCTCACTATCTCACTGTGAAGTCTCACAGTCTTTCCTGATGGAAAGAATCTGATAAGGAACCTTCTGGATAAGTAATCCCATGATGTGATTGAATTGTCCAGCTCCGCATTCAACCACTTTTTAGCTTCCCTAATAAGTGAATAGGGGAAGATTGTGAGCCTCACATAATCAACATTTATACCTGTTAGAATAAATGTAGCAGTAAGCTCAATGAAATTCTGCAAGTGAACATGGGGATCCTCATGTGAAAGCCCTGCAAATTGTCCACTGCTAATCAATAGTTGCACTATGTTGTTCTTAAGCTCAAAATTTTCCCCAGCAGCCGACCTTTGAATGGAGGAAGTCAAATTTGTCAGAAGTAGGACTGCCACTTCTCGAACAGTCCTGTGCACTACTTGTTGTTCCTCATCCATTTGCGCAGGATTTTCTTGGTCTTCTTGGATTTGAGGAATTCATATGAGAAAGATTGCTTCTCTCCTTCATTGATGGAAAATTTGCTCGGGTTCGGATCTTGGTTCAACCAACTCCTTATCCCTCGCCAACTTACCACTTTAAAAACTTGTTTCCTGCAATAACAAAACCAAGACCAAGCATAAAAACACCAAAAAAATCTAAAAGTAAAAATAAAATAAACAATTCCCAAAATACAAGTCCCCGACAATGGCGTCAAAAACTTGACAACGTTCAAGCACAAACGTAAGTGTACGTGGTCTACCAAGTAATCTAGTGGCTTTTAAGAAAGCTGAGTTATCGATCCCACAGAGACTAAATTTGGAAATGATTTGATTTTAGTTCACTATTCAGATTCAATTGATGCAAGAGTAACCAAAAAGAGAATTTGTAATTTTATAAATTAAAACTAAAGTAATAATGCATAAATTAAAGTACTTGAGACAATCAATAGGAGAAAATCCAGGGTTAAAGCACTTTGAACACTCATATTAAGCCATTGGATTGCATTCGTTTAACTTGCTTATTTTGGTTGTTGATTCATAGGGTTAATTGCATGATCATGGTTTCCCAA
The DNA here is from genome assembly GCA_030864215.1 of Capsicum pubescens. Taxonomy (NCBI): domain Eukaryota; kingdom Viridiplantae; phylum Streptophyta; class Magnoliopsida; order Solanales; family Solanaceae; genus Capsicum; species Capsicum pubescens. Next base: position 189,124,373 of record CM061538.1, on the reverse strand, counting down.
CCTCTAATCTTTTACCTAATATGGATATTACAACTACATCGTTGAGCGGGGATGAATAATCCAATTAAGTTAATTAAAGATATCATCCTACGTTTGAATCAAGTAAGGCATCTAAGTACATCTCTATCCTAGATGCTAAGTTTAATTCTTTATTTTATAAAAGAATAAAAATCTAAACTTTATTTATTCCCATGTTCTATCTCCCTATTTCCTCTCCCGATATCAAAAAGTCGACAATATATGTATTTTATGGGTGATCAATCCATAAAATAATTAAAACAAGAATAAATAAATAACCAAATATGATAAGAAAATTAAACGAATTTAATTCAAAACAATAGTAATCATGTTCTTGGGTTTAATCCCGAAAAGAGAATTTTTAGCCGATAATATTCATAATCATGATCCAATTAATTGAATACATGATATGAAAAATTAAAAAGTTAAATAAAATAATCAATAAAACCTAATTATGTCGGCAACCTCCTCAAATTCGTCCACACAGTCACAACGTGTCCAAGCATTCCTCAAAATTATCCAAGTAATGTCCATATATAATAAAATATCTTAATATTAATAGGATTAGGTAGAAAGTCACGTGGTCCCCAAGAATTTCCCAACTAAGATTCCCTCCAAGCCTTAAAATGTGTGCCATTATATTTGATTGTGTATCAGTGGAATAAAGCATGCATCGCATGCATTGTAGCACCGTAATATAGCGCGTGTCGCACGCCTCCGCTGGAATTAAATCTCATAATAATTTCTAAGTTAAAGGATCACTTAAATGGAGGGTGCGATGCACGCTCATCACATGTACCCACTGAAAATTGCATTCAAAATTTTGATTAAGTCTTTTATTGTCTCATGTTTTGTTCATGCCTTTTGTAGTGTATTTATAATAAATTTTCAGTCTTTAAATCTTCAATATATCATCATATTCAGCTCACAAAGCCTACTACAATATCACACACCACATATTAAAGATAAAAAAAATACAATATTCTCAACGACGACTCAAAATAAGAGCTAGGATAAGGTAAATTCGCAACGATCTTCAACTTATTATTCGACTCTTGACTTAATCAAATTAAACTTTGCACATTAAAAATAAGTTATTCCACTCATAATTACATATTTAAATTATTTGAAACAAATTAATCACATTAGAATCCACCAAAACCAACTAGACACACACCTAGCTCAAGTTAGTAAAACTAGTTTTTCGGGTTGAACTCTAAATTACTCAATTAAACACAAACTTGTTTGAAAAATACTTTGGACATTGTAATCATGCAATTGGACACTTGAATGCTTATTTATATCAATACTAACACTTTAAGCACACGAATTGCTCTCAAAACAAGGTGAAATAAGCTAGAATAATGATTCAAAAGTGTATAAAACCATTTCAGATCAGTACTACCCATTGATTCTTGTAAGTTTGAGAGATAATTCCACGTATTCCCTGTGGGTTCGACCCCAACTCGAGTTGGGCTACTACATTTTGCTTCAACCGCTTTATACTTCTAAGGAAGTGTAATTTTTATCGATATCAACAAGTAGGACACTAACATGACATTTTTTATGATAGACTTGGATTTTAAAAATGGTGAGTGTCTAGACATAGTGGAATCATGCTCTGCTATAGTATTTCTAGAGTGGGTGAGTGAAAACTACTCTTTAAGAGTTGTTTTCAATAAGAGAATATAAGGGACAAAAAGAACATTCGGGTACTGCAATATTTGGGGGGAGCATGAGTCTTTCAAGCATATTATGAGAAATATTTGGTGTAATGACCCTTCAGGTCATTTTTCATATTTTCATTTATTTTCATTTATTTTTGCCGTTAGATCTTTCCTAAAGCTGCCCACGTCATTTATGTCTTGGTAGAACTGACAGTTCAGTTACCAGATAATTCATTTTATTTTTAAAGCCAATTCCTTATTTTGAATTCTTCGTTGGTTCCAAATGGCCACCAGGCAAAAACTTCAGCCAAACGATCTTATATGTAAATTTTGACTATGCTAAAAGCTCTAGAATGTTGATATTAGGCTAGCTGGACCTTTGATTTTGGTCTCAGGATACTTGAAATCATTTAGACCTATTGGTCGAAAAGTTAAGGAAATAAAATATGGGTGTGGGACCCACATTTAGATGAAATGATTTTAATAAAAATTCTAAGTGCACCATGACTTTTGGAACATCAAATTTGGTATGATTACATAGATTCCAAATAAATCCCGAACACCCGGTTAAAGTCCATTCCAGACTTGGAAAAATCTGATGCACTAGGTTTTTGGTGCACCGCAATAGCGACTCTTTGGACTATTATCGCAATTTTCTCAAGTAGAGGAGATACCATGATTGAGATATAGATGTCGCGATCGTGACTTGTGTGGTAGACAGAAGATGGTACGATCTCCAACCTCGTGGTCACAATAGCAACTCCCGAGGACCTCGACTGGGTATAAAAGGACCCCTTCTATTTTAGCCACTCTTCATCACTCCCTTAATACCCAAAATCATAAGAAGAGGGATAACTTTCAATTGAGGCTTAGGGGTGATTTATGAGCATTATTTACAATTATTTTTGCGGTTATCTTGCGATTTGAGGTAAGAATTCACCCTTCTCTTGGTGAATTTTAGTGATTTCTTGCTCAAAATCCAAAAATGTTAAGGTCTTGACTTTAGACCCAATTTATCTTAATTATCACCCATTTTTAGGGTAATTATCCTTTGATCATGTAAGAATGTTGGTTTGGTTTTAGAAATGCTATTTTTATAAGTTGGACCCACATGGGTTTTGATGTAATTTTTGGACCAGAAGAACAATGGTGTAATATGTGTATTCTTTTTCTCATATTGATAATAATGAGTTTTGGATAGCTTGTCAGCTTGAGAATGCTTGTCAAAAGGGAAAAACGGTGGTTTAACGATTCGTTGAGTATTCTTCGGCGTCGAGGCAGGCTGGGTTTGTACAATGTTAAATTGAATTATCTCATAATATTCTTATGATATTGTGTTAGATTTGGGATGGGTTTTAGGTGTTGGATTTATTAAATGCAAGACTTGAGTTAGTTGGACCGTTTAGGCTAATTTAAATCTGTAGAGTCAAAACACTTGACTTATTTCTTTATGCCTTAGGTGGATTGGACGTTATTAATCATGTTTGGAATGAAAATACCTTAGATTAATCCATTTATGTAAAAATTCTTTAGTCACTCATGCTTAGGGTAAGATTGGCCTTAGTTGCTTACAATAATAAAGGTTACCTTTGTTTACATTAGACTTAGTTAATGTGTTTGGGAAGGATCTCTACCATAGGACTAATTGTGGTTTGTTTAATATCTAAAAGTTTATTTAGATACCTTAAGCCTAGTTTGGGTAGAATTTTCCTAAAATGGAACTCAAGGATTAGAAGTGGACTCTTAACCCACTTTAGGCAATAACACATGTGAGCTTTTATAAATTACGCTCTTTAGCCTCTTAGAAATGTGTATTGTGGTAATATTGAGAAATCATGATACTAAATGGTTATGTTGGTTAATGTGAGGGTTGACACCTATTGATTATGCTATTGTTTATACTTTTGAGGGTACTATTCATAATATTGATTATATATATATATATATATCTAATTCAATTCCAAAAGATAATTATGTTTTTAATTATATACATATACCCGATTTGAGTTTAGAAGATGATTAGGGCACTATTAATTATTTATCGGTTCAAGTCCAATTATTGATTATAATTACCGGTTTGAGTCTGGCTATTGATTATAATTACCAGTTTGAGTCTGCCTATTTATTATATTTATTGGTTCAAGTTCAACAATTTATTATATTTTCTAGTTTGAGTTTGAATATGCATAAGATGCTATGATAATAAAGTTTTTATAATTAACGATATCGGGATATGATATTGAAAATATCAATTAGACCAAATCAAAAAATGAGGAAATAGTTATAATATGACATGACATAAATGGACTCTAGTGGTGAAACGACTAGTTGACAAATGATGGTTAGTTGACGATGATGACTACTGGATATATGATGATTAACGGATAATTGAATTAGTGTTAAGAGATGGATAGTTGATTAATAGTGAATAGATTATAACTGATGATAAGGTTGCCATATGTTGGTAAAATTATGGAATATGGGTACTTTGTCAAATGATGGTAAATTATGGAATAATGGTTAATAACGAGTTGATTACTTATAAGTGATGAATGGTTGGTTTATTCTATCTTTGCGTGTACTCTCCAGGCATATGGGAGTCTGTGATGAGTTATTTAATTTCCTCACCAATTGGCGTATGGGAGCCAATTCCATAGTTGTGACTATACGTGTTAATGATTTATGTTATGTTATTATTCTGATTCATTTACTTATCCATACACATCGATGTCAGATCCATTTCAGGTTTGTCTATACCTTGACTTAGTTATGTTATCTTACATTTTATCATACTTATATCATGATTTATCTTAGTCAGCTGATGATGCCTACTAAGTACCCATTATTTTGGTACTCATACTACACTTTTGTACCTTTTTAGTTCAGATCTGACTACTACCTATCCCCATTAATCACTGATTATGCTGTGTTGACTTTTTTGGAGGTTGGGTGAGCTCTTAGAGTTGGAGTCACCTATTTACTTCTATCTTTTGATATTCAATATTTAGTTATCGAGACAAATATTGTTGACTATTTTAAGTCTTTGAGTTGTATTATTATTAGATGCTCTTGTACTAGCTTTTCTAGGTCGGCGATCGGATGTATCTACATGCTTCGGGGTGGTGAAACGAGGTGTAGCAAAGTCTATTCAGTGTATCTATTTTGGGTAGGGATGGTATCTTGTATTGACTATTTTATCTATTCAAAACTCTTTGATTATTTATAAGTGTGTCATTCATTTTCACCTATGTTTGGATATTTTCTACCAAGTTAACCCATTACGTTTAGCTCTGGATTACGGTTTGTCTTAACTACTAGTGGGATAGAGTAGGTGCTATGATGACTCGTAAATCGAATCATAACAAATTTCTATAAGAGCCTAGGCTACACCAGTATTTTTGGTACAAGAGCAAGTGTCTAGTAGATTCATGTGGATCATAATGATGACGTCTGTTTCCTATCTTTGGAGGCTATAGGACATTCTTAGGAGTTTATCACTTCTTTCACTTACTTTGTGCTAATAGTCTGAGTTAGTTTGTAGAAATATTTCCTTGACTTTACTCTTTCACAGATGGACAGGACACAAGCTACCGCTACACGAGATGAGGGTTCCAAAATCGAGCTTAGGGATCTTACTGCTGTTAGTGGATGACCTAGGGGTTGTGGATAGCTGTGTGATGTGTCCTTAGCTAGGGGCCAAGATTGGCCGCCTTTCTCTGGTCCTATTCCTGCTCCTGATCCAGAGATTCTCTGCCCCAGCGAGCGGTAGGCTAGGGACTAGGCCAGGCTCAACCAGGGTGTATTTCCTTTTTAGTGCTCAGAGATGTGTTGGTTCAGCTTTTGGGGATAGTTGGTGGTGTGCCGTCTGATGGTGTACAGTCTATAGATAAGGGTGGTACTGAGACAGGGGCACAACCTGTAGCTGCGGCTCTCAGAGTTGAGGTTCCTTCTACACCGATAGTTTCTCAATCGATAGTTGCTTAGCCAGTGGTTTCTCAGCCCACTATGTCTTTTGAGGAGCAAAAGAAGTTAGGTATATTCTTGAGATTGGTTCCACCTAGGTTTTCTGGTGCACTGGGTAAGATTGTATATGACTTCCTGATTGGTTATTAGGATAGGCTTCATAATTTAGGCCTTGTTGAGACTCGTGCTGTGGATTATACCATATTTCAGTTGGACTTGGCTTCTTGACATTGGTGGAGAGGTTTTATGGATTCTAGACCACCTGGATCTTCTCTTTTGACATAGGCTCAGTTCTCCGTGATATTCCTGGAGGAGTATACATATAATGCCCCAGGTTTTTGGTCCTTGAAAAACTCTAAAATTTTATCCTCACTTTCCTAACTATGACTCCCCTAACAAGTCGTAGGGAGATTTGATGGGTCATAGGGACTTTTTAGCAACTTAATCAGAACAAATGGCTTAGTATTCTACTCTGAGTATGAGTAGTTCTCAACTAGTCATCAAGACTTCTTATGGGTCGTAAGGATCAATTGCCGTAAGGTGTTCAGTAAGTTTGTCCCAAGACACTCTCTTCATCATTACTTAAGGCTATGAGTCATATAGACTCATGATAAATCGTTATGTCCCAATTATAGGGTGTCCAGTGTACCATCCAAAATTATTACTGTCCTGAGTACGAGAAATGGTTGTCGTTAAGTGTGGTTATGAGTTAATGGTACGAATTTTAGCCAGACTAGTATGGGGCCTTGGTGGTTGTATATTGACTACGTCTCCTTATGATGAGTCCTAATGTATCCTTATTATTACCTTACAAGTATAGTTGGTATGACAATACCAATAATGTATGCCTTAATATGAAACTTGGTTCAATGAATGAGAATATGTGATAATGGTTTTAATTGGGATTTAATGAGGGTTGTGTAGCTGAGTCGCGATGGACTCACACTGAAAATCGCTGTTACCGATGCTAAGGTCTATATAATCGGGAGGTTTGAGTTCCCCTTAATATTATTATCACATGATTGGGAGGTTCGAGTCCCCCATACTATATTACATGATTTGGTGCTCGTGTCATCTTTATATGCAGGGAGGTTCGAGTCCCCTATACCCTTAAGTTTGTGCGGTCACACACACAAGGGCCCTAGCAGCTGGGGGGTAGCTAGGACTATATATCCCTTGGTTTCCTTCTTATGTTATGACGGTTGAGCTACATGACCCAGGCTAATGTTATAAAAAGTATGTTGAACCTTGTTCCCTATCCCGACATGTGATATATATATATATATATATATATATTTATATGCATGTGATAGTGTTCAATGGATTTGAATAATTTAAAACTGTTGATCATGGAATTATGTTATCCTTATCACGAGTTTCATGCTTGTGTTCACCCCGCTAAAGATCTTCGGATGCTATATGCCTACTTGATGCAGGCACTAGAGCTACTTCTATTTTTCCTATGCAGAGTTAGGTGGATCAAGTCGGTTCGTTGGCTTGTTGTGGTGAAGTGGTAAGCTTCCATACTTTGAATGACTTATACATTTCATCAATTCTTATCATAAACTAGAGTTGATAGTTTTATTATCATTAACATTATCATTTTCATTTTCATTGACATTTGTCAGAGTTGGGGACATGTCTCGACAAAGATTGGTTTTGGTTCTTTATTTAGAAGGGTTTATTTGGATTATTATGGAAATTGGGTAATATTGGTCGGTTGTTTGGCCGTTCATCGATCGTCAGTTATAGACTTGTTTTGAATTTCGTTAAGCCTTGTTGTATTCTATCTTGTTATATGTTTGGAATTTATCCAACTTTGGTGAATGTTGTATTTGGTTTGATTTGGTTAGTTACAGGGGGTGATCTCTGATCCACATGGGACTTGAGATACCTATCATGGCCAGGCCCTACTCCAAGTCATAAAAAATATGGTATCAGATCCAAGTTTGGTGTCATTGGGTGTCCAAAAAAGTTGTGTCAAGTAGAGTCTCATTTATGGTGTGTAGTGTACCACACTTATAAGGGAGAGGCTACGAGAAATTTAGGAATGTTTCCCTTTTCTTGTTGTTCTATTTCAAGATATAGAGTCTAAGGTCTTTAATCTTTCTTGAATCTTTTCTAATTTTTGTATATTTGCTTTTCAGATCATGCCTCTCAGAAGATCTGATATTCGTGGAAACCCTTTTGTCCTATCTGAGGACAATATGGAAAGAGCTTGTCCTGCTCCTGGAGTTCAGACCCGATCTAGGGTCGCTGCTTCTGATTTCCCTGAGGAAGCTCCACTGGTTCCCCTTGTCCCTGTTCAAGTACCTCAAGCTGATGTGTCTAATACTGAGTTTCGCTAGTTGATTAATTTGCTTACCCAGTTGGTGTCCTCCCATACTAAGTGAGTTGCTTCTGTTGCTCTGTCATCTGAGGTCACTAGAGTTAGCTAATTTATGAGGTTGAGTCCTCCTATTTCTATTGGTTCTAAATTTAAGGATAATTCTCAAAACTTTATAATAAAATAGAAAAGATCTTCCGTGTGATGCATGCTACTGATGTGAAGGGTGTAGAGTTCACATCTTATCAGTTAAAGGATGTAGCATACCAATGGTATAAAGAGTAGGGCTAGTCTAGGGGTGATAATGCTGAGTTCTCTTTGTGGGATGATTTCTCAAGTGCTTTCCTTGATTTCTTCTTTTCTCAGGAGTTGAGGGAGGTGAAGGCTATGGAATTCATAAATTTGAAGCAAGACAGGATCACAGTAAAGGAGTATTCCTTGAAGTTTCATCAGTTGTCGCGTTATGCTCCTGAGTTGGTGTCTAGCATGAGGGCTAAAATGAGGAAGTTTGATTCTGGGTTGTCTCGTAAGTTGATCTTGGATAGCAAGGTGGCCTTGTTAAACAAGGATATGGACATCTCTAGACTTATGGTGCATATGCAATAAGTCGAAGAAGAAAATATGATGCAAGTGGAGATGAGTAAAAGACAGAGTAAGAAGTTTTGCTATTCAAATTAGGGTGGAGGTCAACAACAAAGTGGTAGAGATGGGGGAAAATAGCCTAAGAAGAAGTGGGGAAATTTTGGTTCCTACTCCATGACTAGTGCTACTTATCCAAAGTCATTAGGTGATTACCATTCTCTGTATAATAACGGGTTTAGAGCACTAGGAGCCTAACTTCAGGCTAGCGGGGATCAGTCAGCTATATTATATCCTCCTTACAAATTTTATAGTCAGGTGCACTATGATGTTTATGAAGAAAGAGAGGAACAAGTGCTTTAAATATGGTCAGATTGCTCATATGCAGAGGGATTATCCTTATAATATTACTTCTGGGGAAAATAAAATTCCTATTTCTACTTCATCCGCTCCTGCACCAAAGAGTGCTACTTCTGTTTTTGGCTTTGGCACTGGTCAGAATCGTCTGTATGCTCTTGCCACTGGCTAGGATTCTGAGGCATCACCCGATGTTGTTACTAGTACAATCAAAATCTTTTCTCACGATGTATATTATTTACTTAGTCTAGGGTCTACTCTCTCTTATATGACCCTTTTTATGGCTATCTATTTTGGTTTTGATCCTGAATATATTTTGGACCCTTTTTCTGTATCCACCCCAATGGGTTATTTCATTATGGATAGAAGGGTCTATAGGGGTTGTGTGATATCGGTCTATGGTAGAGATACCTTGGTATATCTTATAGTGTTGACCATGTTATACTTTGATGTGATTTTGGGGATGGATTAGTTGTATTTGTGCTATGCGTCTCTTGATTGTCGGACCCTATGGGTCAGTTTCAACTTCTCAAATGAGCTGGTAATTGAATGTGAAGATAGTTCCCTAGTACCTAAGGGAAGGTTTATTTTATATCTTAGAGCTTGAAAATTAGTTTCTAAAGGGTGGCTCTATCACTTAGTACATGTTAAGGACTCTAGATTTGAAGATCCTTCTTTGTAAAATGTACCCGTGATTTGTAAATTTCCTGTGGTGTTTCTTGATGATATTCTTGGTATTCCTTATGATAGAGAAATTGATTTTGGGATTGATCATCTTTTGGACACTCATCCTATTTCTATCCCTCCTTACAAAATAGATCCGACTGAGTTGAAAGAACTCAAGAAATAGTTGAAAGATCTTTTTAACAAGGGTTTTTCCGCCCAGTATGTCTCCATATGGTGCTCCAGTTCTTTTTATGCATAGGAAGGATGAATCCCTTATGTATTGATTAACGCCAATTGAATAAGGTGACCATAAAGTACAGGTATTCCTTTTCGAGGATTGCTGACATGTTTAATTAGCTCCAGGGTGCTAAGTTTTTATCTAAGATTGATCTTCAGTCAGGTTATCATTAGTTAAAGATTAAGGAGGTGAATATCCATAAGACTATTTTTCAAACTTGGTATGGTCATTTTTAATTTTTGGTGATGTCCTTTGGTTTGACCAATGCCCCAACCGCATTTATGGATCTTATGAATCAGATTTTTGTCAGTTCTTGGATTTATTCGTGATTGTATTTATTGATGATATTTTGTGTATTAAAAGAGTAAGGAGGATCATGTCTATCACCTCCACCTTGTGTTGCAGACCCTTAAGTAGCAACAGTTTTATGCAAAATTTTCTAAATGTGAGTTCTGGTTGAATTCTATGAGCTATATGGGTCAAGTTGTTTCTAGTGAAGGGATTATGGTAGATCTACAAAAAGTTGCGGTGGTTAAGAAGTGGACTAGACCCACGACTCCATCTGATATTTGGTGCTTCTTGGGTTTAGCTAACTATTATAGAAAGTTTATAAAAGTTTCTCTTCTATTGCTGACCCATTAACAAAATTAACCTAGAAAAAGGTGAAGTTCTTGTGGTCTGATGATTTTGAGTGTAGTTTTTAGAAGTTAAAGGATAAGTTGAATTTGGCTCCGATTTTGACTCTGCCTGAGGGAACAGATGGTTTTGTTGTCTATTACGATACATACCGAGTGGGACTGGATTGTGTGTTGATGCAGCATGGCAAGGTGGTTGCTTATTCTTCTATATAGTTTTAAGTTCATGAGAAAAATTACCCAACTCATAATTTAGAATTATTAGTGGTGGTGTTTGCATTAATGATCTGGAGGCATTATTTATGTGGGGTCCATGTTCGTATTTATTCTGATCATAAGAGCCTGAAATACACGTTCACATAGAATGGGCTAAATCTCAAGCAAAGGAGATGGCTTAAGTAGCTCAAGGACTATGACATAAGTCTTCATTATCATCCAGGTAAAGCTAATGTGGTTGCTGGTGCTCTTAGCAAGTTGTCCATGAGAAGCTTGTTTTATGTGGATGAGGATAAATGGGATTTGGTGAAGGTTATTCACCATTTGGCTAATCTCAGAGTTCGTCTCTTGGACATCAAATATGGTGGTGTTATTATTCAAGAGTTTAAAGTATCTCTTGGTGTTAAAGTGAAGGATAAAAAGATGTTGGATCCTATCTTGATGTCAATCAAGAATGATGTAGGCAAGAAGAAGGTGATGGTTTTTGAGATTAGTGTTGATGGTATCTTGAGGTACTAAGGTAGCTATGTGTTACCGATGTTGATGGGTTGCGAGGAATAATTTTGGCCAAAGCCAATATATAGAATTATACTATTTATCTTGGTTCGATAAAGATGTATCATGATAGTAAAGAGATTTATTAGTGGAATAATATGAAGCGGGATATGGCCAACATTTTGGCTAAGTGCATGGTATGTCAGCAAGTAAAGGTGGATTACTTGAGCCCCGATGGGTTAAATTAAGATATTGAGTTACAGGTGTGGAAATGAGAGATAATTAATATAGATTTTGTTATCGGTCTTCGGTGGTCTTGGCAGCAATTTGATTCAATTTAGGTCATCGTGGATAGGATGACTAAGTCTGCTCACTTTTTTCTAGTAAGAACTAAATTATCTTAAGAGGACTATGCCAAGTTGTTCATTGAGAAAATTGTGAAGTTGTATGACACTCCAGTTTCTATCTTATTTGATTGGGGTACCCAGTTTTCATTTCACTTTAAGAGGTCATTTCAGCGAGGTTTGGGGACTAAGGTGACCCTTAATATTGCTTTCCACCAACAGACGGATGGTCAAGCAAAAAGGACAATTCAGGTCTTGGAAGATATGCTTCGAGCTTGTGTATTTTATTATGGAGGTGGTTGGGTTGACCATTTGTCTCTCATAGAATTTTCCTATAACAAAAGTTATCACTCTAGCATTATTATGGCTACGTTAAAGGCCTTATATGAAAGGAGGTATAGATCTCCTATTGGGTGTTTGAGGTTGGTGAAAATAAGTTTTTGGTCCTGATTTAGTTCACCAAGACATAGAGAAGGTGAAGGTTATTAGGGATAGACTTAAGGCCGCCCAAACTCACTAAAAGTCCTGTATGGATATAAGGCAAAAGGGAGTTGGAGTGTAGTGTTGGTGATTGGGTGTTTCTGAAGGTATCCCCACAAAGGGAGTGATGCAGTTTGGTAAGAATAGGAAACTCAGTCCTCGTTATGTTGGTCTGTACTTGGCTGTGAAGTAGGTCGGTAATATGGCATACGAATTCAAGATGCTTTCTATTTTGATCTCTATTAATTCGGTGTTTCATGTTTTAATATTGAGAAAGTGCGTGGGTGATACTTTAATAGTTTTTCCTTTGGAGGAGGTGGGTATTTTATATTCCTTACCTACTATGAGGTCTCAGTAGAGATTTTGGATTGGCAAGTCTGTCGGTTGCGGACAAAAGATGTGGCTTTGGTAAAGGTTCTTTGGAGGAACCAAAATGTTGATGAAGCTACTTGGGAATCCGATGAGGGAATGAATCCAAGTATCCATTCTTGTTTCCCATTTTGGAAATTATGCTTGAGGTATGGATATTAGTTAACATCTTTGTTTCTGACTTTGTTAAGGAAATGGTAATTTTCTTGGCATATTTGTTTTCTGTCTTTGTTAAGGGTAAGTTTAGTTGTATGTTGAGTCAAATAATGCTAATAAATACCTTGTCCTGTCATTTAAGAACGAATGATCCTTACGGGGGACAATGTAATGTCCCAGGTTTTTGGTCCTTGAAAAATTCTAAAATTTTATACTCACTATCCAAACTACGAACCCCTAACGAGTCGTAGGGAGCTTTGACGGGTCGTAGGGACTCAGTCGTAACTTAATCAGAACAAGTGGCTTAGTATTTCTGCTCTGTGTAGGAGTGGCTCTCAACTAGTCGTCAAGACTTCTACGAGTCATAAGTACCAAGCCGTAAGGTGTCCACTAAGTTTGGCCCAAGACACTGTCTTCATTACGACTTGAGGCCACTAGTCGTAAAGACTCATAACGAGTCATTATGTCCTAATAGTAGGGTGTCCAGTGTGTCATCCCAAATTGGTGCTATCTTGAGTACGAGAAGTGGTTACTAGTCATTAAGTGTGGTTAAGAGTCAATGGTATGAATCATAGCTAGACCAATATGTGGCCTTGTTGGTTCTGTCTTGAGTACGACTCTTTGTGATGAGTCGTAATGTATCCTTATGGGTCGTATAGTGACTCATACTCACTAGTGATAATTTTTAGTATTTTCAGTAAGGGCACTGTGGACATTTCCTCTCTACCCGAATTGTAAACCATGACCTAAAATGTTATTGGTTACCCTATTAGCATTGTTAACTTACTTAAACACTCCCAAAGCTCTCTTAAATTCTCTCAAGTGGCCATACTTAGGGTTTTCAAGAAGTAGGTCATCCAAGGGCTTATGGGTTAAATTTCTTCCATAAAACTTGGTATTTCAGGCATGTTACTCTTCCCTCATTGTTAATTTGTTAAAATCATATGTGTTAAAGTATTGTTCTTGAGATATTTATGTTGGTTTTGAAACAAAGGTTAAGGGTTTCGAATACTAGTTATTGAACAATGTTTTCCCATGGTTTACATATGATTACTCATGCTTTAAAAATGGTTCTAAACTCGTGGGTGCATGGGTATGAACTAGGGAACTGTGATTTTCCCCAAACTTGTGACATTTGAAATAATTATGACCCCAACACCATATTGAGAAATTGGTTTTAGTTATGAGTAACGTGGGAATTTAAACTATTCTTGAATTATGGCATTATGATTTTTAATTAAACTATATGGGGATTGTGTAATTTCTCAACTAACCATCTTCGAACGCTGTACCCCTATGCAATGTAGGCACCAGAGCTACTTTTACTTTTTTTTACGCAGAGTTAGATGGATCGACTCAGTTCTTCGGTTCGTTGTGGTTAAGTGATGACCTTCCATACTTTGAAAGACTTAGACATTTCATCAATTCTTATCATATATTAGAATTGAGATTTTTATTATCATTAACATCATTATTTTCATTTTCATTGTCATTTTTTAGTGTCGGGGCCATGTCCCATCCAAGATTGGCTTTGGTTCTTTGTTTAGAAGGCTATGATTGGATTACTATGGATATTGGGTGATTTTGGTCGATTATTTGTTCGGTCACCGATCATCAATTATAGACATATTTTGAATTTCCTTAAGCTTGTTGCACACTATCTTGTTATATGTTAGAAATTCATAAAATATTAGGGGATGTTGTGTTTGGTTTGGTTTGGTTAGTTGCAGGGGTGATCTCTGGTCCACATGGGACTTGAGACCCATCATGGGTAGGTCCTAGTTTGGGTCATGACAATATACTTCGCAGCCTGAGGTATCCTTTGAGAGATTAGTTTACAAGGTTGGAGCAGGGCTTCATAACAGTTGTTGAGTATGAGTCTCATTTCCATAAGTTAGCTTGACATGTTACTTTTATTTTGGACACTAAATATGAGAGAGTTTACTGCTTTATTAGAGGGTCGAGACTCCCTATTCGTATGTCTACTCAAATTTTAGTTGCTGCTAGTAGGTCTTTTGCTGAGGTTTTAAATCATGCTCAGGTGATAGAAGAGATGCATCGTGAGGCCTAAGGTTCAACCAGAAGAGGACTAGATATCATGGCAATTTCAGTGGGAGTCGTAGTAGTTCCCGATTCAGGGGCAGTAGTTCTTATAGTAGGTATTCTCCACATATATCTTATACTAATTAAAGTTAGCCTAGTCGACCTGTTCAGGTGGCACTTCAGATTACTGATGGAGGTCAGTCTAATGCCAGAGACTGCCATGGTTAGGGTGGAAATCAGTCTTTGAGAGGTTCATCTTCTGGCCATTCTAGTCGTGGTTGTTATTTTGGGTCAGCCAGATCTATTAGTTCTGGTTTAGCTTAGGGAGCCTTTTATCATTGTGGATCTCTTGGTCATTATTCTCTAGAGTTCCCTAGTTGTAGGGCGATTGTTGTTTCGGCTCATGGTGCTTCCCCTATTAGAGCAGTTCATCCTTACACTAAAGGTGGTTCTCATAGTCGCAGGGGTGGTTCTCAGGGTACTTCAGGAGGTTCTCAGGCAGGCAAGACAAGAGGTCGGTCAAGTGCCCATCCAGGTGGCGAGCGTGGTCAGCTACATGCATCACCTTCTAGGCCCAAGGCTGAGACTTTGAATGCTGTTATTACAAGTATAATTATGGTGTGCCGCTAGTCTTCCCTTACTTTATTTGATATATGATCCACTTATTCTTATATATCTACTTATTATGAACCATAGTTGAAGTTGTCTTATGGCTTATTATCTGTGCCATTGCGCGTATCTACTCCCGTAGGTGATTCTTTAGTAGTGGATTGAGTTTTTAGATCATGTGTTGTGACTGTTAGTGATGTTGATACTTATCCTGACCTTATTATTCTTGATATGGTGGATTTTCATGTAATTCTGTTCATAGACCAATTATCCAACTATCATGCGGTTATGGATTATTTTGCGAAGACTGTTACCTTTGCTATGCCCAATGTACTCCAGTCGCATAGCAGGGAGCGGTTAGCCATAAGCAAATAGGGGTTATTTCTTATGTTTGTGGTAAGAGGCTTATTTCGAGGGGTTGCAAGTCTAATATCACTTATATTTGTGGTACTAGTGTGGAAAGTCCATCGCTTGACTCTATTCCTGTAGTTTTTAAGTTTTCTAATGTATTCCCCTCTGTCCTTCCTGGTATTCCCCCTATTCGTGAGATTGATTTTGCTATTGATCTTGAGCCTGGCACTCGAACTCTTTCTATGGTAGCTTACCGTATGGCTTCTGTCGAGCTTAAGGAGCTGAATTCTCAGCTTTAGGATCTTCTTGGTAAGGGCTTTATTAGATTGAGTATGTCTCCTTGGGGAGCCCATGTTTTGTTTGTAAAAATGAAAGATGTATCCATGCCTATATGTATTGAATATTGGCATCTTAATAAGGTGACAGTGAAGAACCATTATCCTATGCCTCGCTATGATTTGTTTGACCAACTTCAGGTGCAGTAGTGTTTTCTAAGATTTATTTAAGATCTGGTTACCATCAATTGAGGATTTGGGCTGAGGATATCCCGAAGATAACTTTTGGGACCCGATATGGTAACTATGAGTTCTTGGTGATGTTATTTGGGTTGACAAATGCCCCAACCACGTTTATACATTTGATCAATCGAGTTTTTATGCCTTAGTTGGATTCTTTTGTGATTGTGTTCATTTATGACATCCTTGTGTATTCGCAGAGTAGAAAGGATCATGCACAATATTTAAAGATTGTGCTCCAGACTTTGAGATATCATGTGCTTTTTGCCAAGTTCTCTAAGTGTGAGTTTTGTCTTGAGTCTATGACATTCCTTGGACATGTGGTGTCTAAGGATGGTATTTTGGTTGACCCAACCAAGAGTGAGTCGATTTATGATTGGGCAAGACCTATATCTCCGAGTGAAGTTCGTAGCTTCATTGGTTTGACCAGCTATTACAGATGATTCATCGAAGGTTTTGCTACTATTTCAGCACCTATGACCAGATTAGCTCAGAAGGAAATTCCTTTTTGATGGTCTGAGAGTGCGAGTCAAGCTTTGTAAAGCTTGAGGATTTTCTCATTTCAGCTCCTGTTTTAGCTATTCCTATTGAGGTTGAGGGATTTACCATGTTTTGTCATACTTATAGTATCTGTTTGGGTTGTGTACTGATGCAGTAGGGTCTTGTTATTACTTATGCTTCTAGACAGCTAAAGGTGCACGAGCACAACTACCTTACTCCATGGTATAGAGTTGGCAGCGATAGTTTTCGTACTTATGATTTAGAGTCACTATCTGTATGGCATGCATTGTGAGATTTTCATTAATCATTATGACCCAGAGGGAGCTTAATGCTAGACAATGTAGATGGATAGAGTTTCTTAAGGATTATGAAATTTTAATAGTGTATCATATGGGAAAGGTAAATATGGTAGCAAATGCATTGAGCCAGAAGGCGGTGAGCATAGGTATCTTGGCTTGTATTTCTGTCTCTCAGAGGCCATTGGCATGGGACATCAAGTCCTTATCCAACATAATTGTTTACCTTGATATTTTAGACCCTAAGAGGATTGTTGCTAGTGTTGAGGCGAGGTCTTTATTATTTGAGTAGATTCGAGATCGTTAGTTTGAGGACAATAAGCTTCGTTTCATTTGTGACTGAGTTGTGAGTTTGAGAGGAACACCATAGATTTCGAGTGTGTTTTGAGATTTAATGGCCGCATTTATGTTTCAAGGATCGATTGCTTTATTTAGTTAATTCTGCAAGAGGCTCACATCTCTAGATATTCCATTCATCCCGGTACATCCAAGATGTATAGAGATTTGAGACAACATTATTGGTGGAGTGGTATAAAGAGAAATGCAACAAACTTTCTAGGTCATTGCCTATGTTGTCAGCAGGTAAAGGCTAAGCATCAACGACCTAGTTGAATGACTTAGAGATTGCCCATTCTTGAGTGGAAATAGGAGCGGATTACTAGTGATTTTATTAGTGGGTTGCCTCACACTTATCGTGGTTTGGATCACATTTGGGTAATTATGGATTGTCTGGCCAAGTCAACGAATTTCATTCCTATTCAGATGTCCTTCAATGCTAAGATGTTAGCCCATATTAGGTTCAAGAGATAGTCCATTTGCATGGTGTGCCCATTTCTATCAGTTCAGACCGTGGTTTAGTGTTCACTTTGAGATTTTAGAGAGCATTCCAGGAAGAGTTTGGTACTCAGGTGGATCTCAGTATAACCTTTCATCCACAGGAAGATGGTCAGTCTGAGCGGACTATTCAGGTTCTTTAGGATATGCTCTGAACCTTTGTTATGGATTTTGGAAGTTAGTGGGAGCAACACATAGCCTTACAACACATAGCCTTGGTAGAGTTTGCATATAATAACAATTATTATTCAAGTATTGAGATGGCACCTTTTGAGGCTTTGTATGGTAGGAGACGTCATTCTCCAGTTGGATGATTTAAGACTTTCGAGGTTAGGCATGTGATACTAATTTGCTTTAGTTGTCATTAGATAGAGTCTGGGTTATTCAGGATAGGTTGAGAGTGGCTCAGAGTAGGCAAAAGGACTATGCAGATCGTAGGCTTCATGACTTGAGATTTGGATTTGGTGATCATACATTCCTTCGTGTATCGCCCATGAAAGGGGTGATTAGGTTTGAAAGAAAGGAAAAGCTCAGTCCTAGATACATTAGACCCGTAGCGATTCTTCAGGTCGCTTATGAGTTATCTCTACCTCCAAATTTTGTTGTTGTTCATCCTGTTTTCTATGTCCCTATGTTATGGTGATAATTTTTAATTGGTCTAATGTGCTTAGATGGATCTCAGTTAAAATACCTTATTTTCTGGACCTTAGAAAATTTCTTAGAATTCTGGTTTCTAGACCCAATACGACTCTAGGTTACGAGCCATATGTTGGGGTATGGATGGTATGGTCCAGTCGTATACTGACCAGTTTTGGTTGGTGGGATGGATTTTGGTTACTGGAAGGATACGCCAAAGGGGTACGAGTTGAATAGGTGGATATGGATTGTTAGGTTCCTTAACTTAATCTCAAACTTGGTTAATTGTGTTTGATCAGAGTATGAGTGGTTCACCATGACCCATGAGCCAGGGTATGAGTCGTACCCAAGACTCGTATGGTGGATAGTGTCTAAATCCTTTTTGGGTTTAAATCTTCCAGAGGTACGGATTATATGCTTTGGATACAACTTGGTTAGATGAGTCGTATGCTGGAAAGTGTTTGATCCAAAGGTTGAGGCTAGGATATGAGTGGAGGGTACCACTCATATTGTACGGGTATGACTCATGAAGGTCAGTCGTATCCCTGTGACGTGATTTTGGTGCAACTTAAGTGGGGGTATTCTGGATATTTTCCCACTTATCCTAATAAGGTCCCACGACTTCTAACCTGCTTGTAAGGTTTTTTACCCTATTATTCCATTCATTAACCCTTAGAAACTCTTCTAAACACTCTATAATTCTCTTAAAACCTTTTGGGCAAGGGAATCTAGGGTTTCAACTAGAGGATTGATTTGGGCTTATCTTGGTGATTTCTTTCCATCATCATCTTGGTTAAAGGCATGTTCTTTTCCCTTATTGTTAATTCTATCTAAAGGCATGGTTTTTATGAATGTTTTCATGATTTCATTGATTGTATGATTTTGGTTTTACAATATGAATTGTTTTTTTTAATATTAATTGGTTGAATATGGTTTTCCATGCTTTTAATTATGCTTTTATATGCATTAATGGTGGTTTTGGATAATTGGATTGGATGGGAATGGTTTAATGGTAATTGAAATTGGTTTGGGTCATATTATGCCCCAATGTGTCTGACAAAATGCTTATAAAGATATGTTCTTTGCATTGACTACTTTTAATGGAACTCTTTCTTGTTTTAAAAATTAGTAAAAGAATTATGCATGGTTTAAATGGCTTGGAATGATAAATGGCTAATGGTTATTCTTGAGGGTACATGGAATACCCAAGTGGTTTGATATGGTAAATGGAAGGGCACTTAAAAGTCCCCTAAAACCTATACATGGTTGGCTATGGTTAATACTTCCAAGTAAGGATTGGTATGTCGATACCAATATTAATGGCCTTGGTTAATAAATGGATAATGGTTTGGTTATTTGGAAATTGGTTTTATTGGGCAATAATGGCAAGATGTGTAGCAAAGTCGTGGAAGGTAGAGGTCCCGGGGGGGGACCAAAATTGGAAACTCATATTTACCGATGTGAGTTTGGTCTTTGTGACCGTGTGCATGATGTCACACTATATTTGGGAGATCTACTAGTCATCCCAGGTTTTCTTTCATGGATGTGCGGCTTCACATATTGGGGCCCTTTCATCAGGGGGAGCTGAACCTATATAGCCCATGGGTGGTTTAGGACAACTAATTTACACAACCTAGGTAAAGGTTTTAAAGGCATGCTAAACCCGATCCCCTTTCTCGCATGGTTATATATATTTATGGTTGTGTGCATATGGATGGTTTTACTTGGTTTAATAAATGGCATTATTTTATCCTTATCCTACGATCATGCTAGTGTTCACCTGCTAACTTGTCTACTGGCGACTGAATACCCATGCTACACAAGAACCGCCTGTTCTACTCCTCCGACATAGTGATTGACTCGGGGACAACACTTGGACTGAAGTGGTAAGCTTCCATCCTTTTGGAAGGATCCATTTCAAGTTATGGACACTTTTGGACATTTTAGTTTATTTTTGGATATTGGTTTTGGCTATGGTTAGGGGCATGTCCCAATCATATTTTTACTACTCATTTGGTTAGAGGCTTTGTGGTACTTCTATGGGTTAGAATGGGAAGGATCGGTATTAGTGTCGTCCTTGTCATTGGAATAAGATGGTGGGTTAACATCATTGGACATAATTTCTCATTATTCATCGTATTTTATTTTGGATTAATCATATTATGTTTTGGAACATCTTTGGGTATGGCCTAGTTTATGGCCCTTATTTTGGTATGGTTTGGTAAGTTTGGATGATTGGTATGGGATGGTTGGACTCGATTGGGTCTGTCATGGCTTTGATCTTATTCTAGAGTCTTTATGTGATCTTTATACATGCTTGGAAATCCAGCTAACTCTGGGCAGATGGCTGGAGGTTGGTTGGGTAGTGGGGGTGGTCTCCCATCCTGGTCAGACTTAGGATGCCCATTACAATAAGGCCCCTGGTCAGGTTGCGTTAAGTTGGTATTAGAGCCAGGTTCATGGTCAATTAGGAGTCCATAAAGCCGTGTTGCGTAGAGTCTCTTTTAGGGGTATGTAGCGTTCCAAACTCAAAAGGGAGAGGCTACAAGGCATTTAAGAATATTTCACTTTCTTTGTATTATATTCTCGAGCTTGGAGTCTCAGTCCTGGAATCTTCTATAATCCTTGTATGTTTGTTTTTTAGATCATGCTTCATAGATCTGGAACACAAGGATATTCTTCTATCCTATCTGGGGGTAATGCTGAAGGGGTGGATCCTACTTATGGGATTCATCTCCAATCTCACGGTTCTATCCCTAATAGATCTGGAGTTCCACCGGTTTCTACTAGTCCTCCTCAAGGCGAGGTGACTAATGCGTAATTCCATCAGTCTATTTATGTTATTGCTCAGATGGTCACTGCTCAGGTTGAGCGGGGTACGACTGCTACTTTGTCTGTTGAGGCCGCAAGGGTTGGCCAATTTATGAAGATAGGTCCTCCCATATTTTTTGGAGTAAAGGTGGAGGAGGATCCACAGGGCTTCTTGGATGAAATGGAAATGATATTTTGGGTGATGTAGGCTACCAACGTAGAAGGGGTAAACTTTGCAGCTTATCAAGTCAAAGAGATTGTATATCAGTGGTATGAAGAGTGGGACATGGATAGGGGTGATGTGGAAGAATAAGTCTTATGGGATACTTTTTCTGACGCTTTCTTAGATCGGTTCTTTCCCCAAGAATTGAGTGAAACAAAGATGGAGGAGTTTGTGAATCTCAAGCATGGGAGGATTTCTGTCAAGGAATATGCTTTGAAGTTTCACCAATTGTCAAGGTATGCTCCTGATTTAGTCGCTGACATGCGGGCGAGAATAAGGAAGTTCGCTTCTAGGTTAAATCGGGATATGATTTTAACTGTTCATATTCAGTAAGTAGAGAATACAAAGAGAAAGCAGGTAGAGTTAGAGGATAGCTAGGGTAAGAAGAGAAAGTTTTTTGACCAGGAAGTTGCTCAATCTCAGGGTGGTTTGGATGGTCACAAATGGCAGAAAAAGAAGAAGGGGATTTCTGGTTCCTACTCTTCTTCTAATGCTCCTTACCAGGCGGGCGACAGGCATCATCATGGTGGTGACAATTTTCTAGAATAAGGTGCCCAATCTTAGGCAAGTGAAGGTTAGTCAATTTCCTTATGCCCTCTTTATTGGTTTTGTGGTCATCCTCATCGAGGTTATTAAAATGAAGGAAAGGACAAATGCTTCAAGTATGGCCCGACAAACCATCCGCTCAAGGATTTTTTGATTAATAAGGTGACTACGGGGGCAAATAAGATTCCTGTGGCTTTATCTTCTACTCCTACACCTGATAGGATTGCATCTACTTCTGTTACTGCTCTAGGTTTTAGTGTTGGTCAGAACAGATTGTATGCTTTGGCGTCCTGATAATAATTCGAGGCATCACCTGATGTCGTTACTAGTACGTTACAATTTTTCTCTCGTGATGAATATTATTTGTTTGATCAGGGGTCCACTCTCACTTATGTGACTCCTTATGTGGCTTTATCTTTTGGTTTTGATCCAAAAGTTACTCGAATCCTTTTTCTATTTCTACACTAGTAGGACTCAATTATTGCTAAGAGAGTGTATAAGGGGTGTGTTGTATCTGTTCGTGGCAAGCAGACCTTGGTGGATCTGTTTGTGTTTGGTATGGTGGATTTTGATGTCATTCTGGGTATGGATTGGCTGCCTTCTTACTATGCATCCTTGGATTATCGGACCCATAGGGTTATCTTTAGGTTCCCTGGTGAACCGATTATAGAATGAGAGGATGGTTCTTTAGCTCCTAGGGGGAGATTTATTTTTAATCTCTAAAGGTTGTCTTTATAACTTGGTATGGGTTAAAGATTCTAACTCGGAAGGTTCTTCTTTCAAGTCAGTTCCAGTAGTTAATGAGTTTCCAGAGGTCTTTTCGAATGGCCTTCCTAGTGTTCCTCCAGATAGGGAAATCATGTTTGGTATTGATATGGTTTTGAACACCCGTCCAATTTCTATTCCTCCATATAGAATGGCTCTGGCAGAGTTGAGGGAACTCAAGGAACAACTTAATGATCTTCTGGATAAGGGGTTTATTCATCCTAGTGTATCCCCATAGGGTGCATCGGTGTTGTTTGTGCACAAGAAGGATTGTTCCCTTTGGATGTGCATTGTCTATAGGCAGTTGAACAAGGTGATGATCAAGAATAAGTATCCTCTTCCAAGCATAGATGATCTGTTCGACCAGTTGTAAGGTGCCAAGTTCTTTTCTAAGATAGATCTTAGGTCTGGGTACCATCAGCTAAAGATTAGGGAGGTGGATATCCCTAAGATAACTTTTCATACTCGGTATGAGCACTTTGAGTTTTTGGTGATTTCATTTGGTTTGACTAATGCTTTGGTGGAATTTATGGATCTGATGAATAGGGTTTTTAGTTAATATTTGGATCTCTTCATTAATGTGTTTATTGATAACGTTCTGGTCTATTCAAAGAGTGAGGTGGATCAAGATAATCACCCCATGTGGTGTTGTAGACCTTAAAGGAACAACCATTGTATGCCAAGTTCTCCAAGTGTGAGTTTTGGTTGAACGCTGTAACTTTCTTGGGTCAAATTATTTCTAGTGAAGGGATCATAGAGGATCCACAAAAGGTTGTTGTGGTAAAGAGGTGGCCTAGGCCCACAACTCCATCCAAATTTTGGAGCTTCTTGGGTTTATCCGGGTATTATAGGTGGTTTGTGGAAAGCTTTTCATTGATAGCTGCTCCTTTGACTAGGTTAACTAAGAAGAAGGTCAAATTTTTTTGGTTAGATACTTGTGAAGGGAGTTTCGAGAAGTTAAAGGATAAGTTAACTTCAGCTCTAATTCTGACTTTGCTGCAAGGAAATGATGGGTTCATGGTTTATTGTGATGCATATCGGGTAGGGCTTGGTTGTGTTTTGATACGGCATAGAAAGGTGATTGCCTATGCTTCCAGGCAATTGAAAGTGCATGCGAGTAATTATCCTACTCATGATTTGGAGTTGTTGGCAATTGTGTTTGCTTTAAAAATATGGCGACATTATTTGTATGGTATTCACGTGGATATATTTTCTTATCATAAGATTCTATAGTATGTGTTCACTCAAAGGGAGCTTAACCTCAGGTAAAGAAGATGACTAAAACTTCTCAAGGACTACGATATGAGTCTTCACTAACACACGGGTAAGGCTAACATAGTTGCTGATGCTCTAAGCAGGTTATCCATGCGGAGGTTAGCTCATGTAGTGAAAGGAAATTGGGAATTGGTGAAGGATATTCACTACTTCTCTAATCTTAGAGTTCGCCTCTTAGACTCCAAGGATGGTGGTGTGATGGTGCAAGAAGTGGTTCTATTATCTTTGCTGTGGATATTAAGGAAACTCAAGTGCTAGATCCTATCTTGAGAAAAATCAAGAGTGACATTGGGGGGGAAAAGGTAATGGTGTTTGAAATCAGTGGTGATGGTACTTTGTGGAACCAAGGGAGGTTGTGTGTTCCTGATGTCGATGGTTTATGATAATAGATTTTGGCTGAGGTGCATGAGTTACGCTATGTTGTTCATCTCGGCTCGACTATGATGTATCATGACCTCAAGGAGATCTATTGGTAGAATGGAATGAAGAGAGATATGGCTGATTTTGTGGCCAAGTGCATGGTGTGTCAACAGGTTAAGGTTGAGTACATGAGGCTAAAGGGTTGAATCAAGAAATTGATTTGCCCGAATGGAAGTGAGATGTGATCAATATGGACTTCGTTATGGGTCTTCCTCGATTTTGAAATCATTGTGATTCGATTGGGTTCATCATGGATAGGATGATTAAGTCTTCACATGTTTTGCCAGTGCGGACTACCTTCTCAGTGGAAGATTATGTGAAGCAGTATCTTCAGGAGATTGTGAAGCTGTATGGGGTGCCTATTTTGATTATTTTTAATCATGGCATGCAGTTTACATCTCACTTCTGGAAATCTTTCTAGAAAAAGTTGGATACTAAGGTTAGTCTGAGTACTGCTTTCCACCCATAGATGGATGGGCAAGCGGAGAGAACTATTCAGACCTTGGAGGATATGCTTCGGGCTTGTGTGATTGATTATGGTGGAAATTAGGTTAAGCATCTACCTTTGTGGAGTTTTCTTACAATAATAGCTATCATTCTAGTATAGGTATGGTTCCTTTTAAGGTATTGTATGTTAAGAGGTGTAGGTCTCCTATTGGTTAGTTTGAGCTTGGTGAGGCAGACATGTTTGGTCCCGACTTGGTTTGCCAGGCTATAGAGAAGATGAAGGTGATTCGGGAGAGGCTTAAGGCTTCCTAAAGTCTCCAAAAGTCCTATGCGGATGTTAGGCATAGAGACTTAGAGTTTGAGGTTGGGGAAAAGGTTTCCCTTAAGGTATCTCCCATGAAAGGGGTAGTGCAGTTTGGTAAGAAGGGGAAGCTCAGTCCCATGTATATTGGTCCTTATGAGGTTTTATGGAGAATTGGTAATGTTACTTATGAGCTAGAGTTGCCTTTTAGCTTAAGCTTTGTTCATCCGGTCTTTCATGTTTCCATGCTAAGGAAGTGCATTGGTGATCCTTCTTCAATTGTTCCATTGGAAGGATTGGGTATCTTAGACTCTCTGTCTTATGAAGAAGTCCCGATTGAGATCTTGGATAGGCAGGTTCGACAGTTGCGTACCAAGGGTGTGTCTTTGGTTAAGGTTTTGTGGCAGAACCATAAGGTGGAAGAAGCTACATGGACAAAGGAGGAGGACATGAAGTCCAAATATCCACATTTGTTTTCTGCACCTAGGATTCATATGCTGGATAGTGTTTGATCCAAGGTTTTAGGCTAGGATACGAGTGGAGAGTACCACTCATATTAGATGGGTACGAGTCGTGAGGGTCAGTCGTATCCCTATGATAGGATTTTGATGCAACTTAAGTAAGGGTATTCTGGATATTTCCCCACTTATCCTAATAAGGTCCCAGGACTTCTAACCTACTTTGAAGGTTATTTACCCAATTATTCAATTCATTAATACTTAAACTCTTCTAAGCACTCTATAATTCTCTCACAAGCTTTTGGGAAAGGAAAGCTATGGTTTCAACTAGAGGATTTATTTAGGTCTTGTCTTGGTGATTTCTTACCATCATCATCTTGGATAAAGGCATGTTCTCTTTCCTTATTATTAATTCTATCTAAAGGAATGGTTTTTATGGATGTTTCATGATATCATTGTTTGTATGATTTTGGTTTTCATATATGAATTAGGGTTTTTTGATATTAAATGGTTGGTTATGGTTTCCCATGGTTTTGATTATGGTTTTATATACATTAATGGTAGCTTTAGATAATTGGATTGCACGAGAATGGTTTAATGGTAATTGGAATTGCTTTTTCTCATGCCATGCCCCTAAACTGTTTGACAAAATGCTTATAAAGATATGTTCATTGCATTGACTACTTTTAATGGGACTCTTTCTTGTTTTAACACTTGGTAAAGAAATTATTCATGGTTTAAAGGGCTTGGAATGGTAAATGGATAATGTTTATTCTTGAGGAGTACATGGAATCCCCCAAATGGTTTAATATGGTAAATGGAAGGGCACTTAAAAGTCCTCTTAAACCCATACATGGTTTGCTATGGTTAATAATTGCAAGTAAGGATTGGTATGATGATACCAATGTTAATGGCCTTGGTTAATATATGGATAATGATTTTTTTATTTGGAAATTAGTTTTAATTGGGAAATAATGGCGAAATGTGTAGCAAATTCATGGAAGGTGGATGTCACAGAGGGACCAAAACTAGAAACTCATATTTGCCGATGTGAGGTTGGTCTTGGTGATCGTGTGCACGATGTAGCACTATATTTTGGGGGATGTACTATTCATCCCAGGTTTTCTTCCTAGTCATACGACTTCTTGCATAGGGGCCCTTTCAGCAGGGTGAGCTAAACCCATATAGCCCTTGGGTGGTTTAAGACGGCAAAACTACACACCTTACGTAAAGGTTTTAAAGGCATGCTAAACCTGGTTCCCTTTCTCAGCATGGTTATATATATATATGTATAATTGTGTGCATGTCGATGGTTTTACTTGGTTTTATAAATGGCATTATTTTATCCTTATCCTGAGATCATGCTAGCGTTCACCCGCTAACCCGTGTACTGGCTGCTGTATACCCACGCTAGGCAGGAATCGACCATTCTACTCCACCTACAAATTGATTGACTTGTGGACAATACTTGGATTGAAGTGGTGAGCTTCCATCCTTTCGAAAGGCTCCGTTTCATGTTATGGACACTTTTAGACTTTTTCATTTATTTTTGGATATTGGTTTTGGCTAAGGTTGGGGGCATATCCCATCTTTTGGTTATAGGCTTTGTGGTACTTCTATGGGTTGGAATGGGCGGGATCGGTAATAGTTTAGCCTTGGCATTGGAATAAGCCTGTAGGCTAACATTATTGGACATAATTTCTCACTATTCCATCGTATTTTATTTAGGGATTAATCATATTCTGTTTTGGCACATCTTTGGGTATGGCCTAGTTTATGGCACTTATTTTGGTATGGTTTTATTATTAGTATGGGATGGTTGTACTCGGTTGGGTTGGTCACGACTGTGATCTTATCCTAGAGTCTTTATATGATATTGTTACATGCTTGGAAATCCAGCCAACTCTGGGCAGGTGGCTGGAGGTTGGGTTGGGTAACGGGACTGGTCTCCGATCCAGTAGGACTTGGGATGCCCATTACGATAAGGCCCCTAGTCGGGTTGCATCATCAGTCCAGTTGGATGAGCGTTTGACCTTTGTAGAGGAGCTGCTTCTCATTTTGGCTAGTGATGTAAGGTGGTTTCACACTAGAGAGATTCTTGTAGTTAAGGTTCAGTGAAGACACCACCAAGTGGTTGAGGTCACTTGGGAGATTGAGATACGGGCCCAGTATCCTCACCTATTTGAAACTTCAGGTATATCCTAATCCTTAACTTTCGCGGATAAAAGTTTCTTTATTAGTGGCTATTGTATAAACCTTCAGGTCATTTTCTATATTTCTGCTTATTTTCGATATTAGAGCTTTCCTATATCTGCTTAAGTCATTTATGACTTGCTGGAACTGACAATTTGGTTATTGGACAGTTTGTTTGATTTTTAGAGCGAATTCCCTGTTTTGAAGTCTTTATTGGTTCCAAATAGCCATTGGGCAAAAACATTAGTTAAATGATCTCATATGCAAATTTTGACTATGCAGCAACTTTGGAATGTCAATTTTAGGCTAGGTGGACGTTTGGTTTGGGTTTTGGGACACTCGAGCTCATTTCGACCTATTGGTCAAAAAGTTAAGAAAATAAAATATGGGTGTGGGACCCATATTTGGTCAAAACAACCTTGGATTGAAATTTTAAGTGTATCATCGCATACGAAATGACAAATTTGTTATGGTTACATAGTTTATTTGCATATACGGGATCCTGAATGAATCCCGAGCACCCGATTGAAGTCCATTTTGGACTTGGAAAAATCTGGTGCACTAGATTTCTAGTGCACCTCAATAATGGATATTTGGACCTCAATTGTGACTCGCTCCAACAGATGAGATACCGCGATTGCAATAGTTGTGTCATGATCGCAAATTATGTGGCAGACGGAAGATGGTGCGATTGCCAACCTTGTTGTCCTGATAGCAACTCTCAAGTACCTGGACTGGGAATAAAAGGACCCCTTATCCATGATTTTGGCCATTCTTCATCATTGTCTTGAGATCTAAAACCCTAGGAAGAGGCATAACTTGTAATTGAGGCTTAGGCGTGATTTAAGAGCGTGATTAACATCTATTTTCACAATTATATTTTAATTTGAGGTAAGAATTCATCCTTTTCTAAGTTGATTTTAGTGATTTTTTGCTCAATACCCCAAAATCTTGTGGGATTGATTTTATCCCCAACTTATCTTGGTTTTGACCCTTTTTTAAGGGTGCTGATTCCTTGATGTAAGATTGTTGCGTTGGTTTTAGAAATGCAATTTTCATAAGTGGGACCCATATGGGGTTTTGATATGATTTTTTGACCCAAAGCACAATGGCGCATTATGGATATCATTATTCTAATACTGATGAGCAGAATGTATTTTTGATAGATCGGCTTCTTAAGAAGACTTCTCAAAAGGGAAAAGTGGTGGTTTAGCGGTTCATTGAGCTTTTTCAGCATCGGGGCAGGCTAGGTGTATCCCTTATTAGATTGAGCTATGTCATAGTATTCCTATGATATTATGTTCTATTTGGGATAATTTTTAGGTGTTGGATTGATGAAATATAAGACTTGGGTTAGTTGGACCGTTTAGGCTAATTTGAAACCGTGGAGTTGAAACACTTGACTTGTTTCCTTATACCTTAGGTGGATTGCATTATCATTACTCATGTTTGGCATGAGAATGCCTTGGATTAGTCAAGTTAGGTAAAAATACTTCAGTCACTCATGCTTAGGTTAAGATTGGTGTTTGTTGCTTACACTAATGAAGTTTACCTTAGTTTCCATTGGACTTAGTTAATGTGTTTGGGAAGGATCTCTATCGTAGGACTAATTGTGGCTTGTTTAAAATCTAAAAGTGGATTTAGATGCCTTAAGCCTAGTTTAGGTAGAATTTGCCTAAAATGGAACTCGAGGATTAGAAGTGGACTCTTAACCCTCTTTAGGCTATGACATATGTGAGATTTTGTAAACTGCTTATGCTTTTTAGCCTTTTGGAAATGTGTACTGTGATAATATTGAGATATCTTGATACTAAATGGTTATGTTGGTTAATGTGAGGGTTTACTCCTATTGATTATGCTATTATTTATGCTTTTGATGATACTATTCATGATGTTGATTATATATATATATCTGATTTAAGTCCAAAAGATAATTATGTTATTGATTATATAGATATACCTGGTTTCTAGTAGACCTGAGGCAATAACTTAAGTGTTTCTAGTATTTTATCAGGGATTACTAGGAGAAACGGGGATCTTAAAGACAAGCATAAACTAAAATCTTAATTGTGGGGCCAAAGTTATTAATAGACCAGCTGTTGAACTTGATTATTGATTATAATGGACATGATGTGAAAAAAACATTATGGAGTATTAGTGTTAGTCGGAGTCCTGGCCTTGATGATTATAAAAGTAGGTTTTATAAAGCTGCATAGGAAGAAATAGGTGGAGAAATCACAAAAGCAGTTTTAGAATTCTTTAAGAATGGTATATTATTGCAATAACTCAACGCCACAATGATATTCATAATTTTGAAAATTCCACAACATATTAATGTTGGACACTATATACTAATCTCTTACTTCAATGTACTATACAAATTCATTTCAAAGATGTTATGGGAGTGACTGGAGATGGTCTTACCAAATTTGATATCGAGTACACAAGCAGCCTTTGTCCAAGGGAGGTCTTTAATCCATAATGTACTCCTTTTCCAAGATCTTCTCAGGCATTACAAATGAAACATCTACAAGGTGTATGATGAATATAGATCTACAAAGGGCTTATGACATGGTGAGTTGGGATTTTATAGAGTAAAGGCTAGGTGGGTATGGATTCCGCAGAAGTTAATTAACATTATTATGGCTTATGTTATGACTAGAAAATTTGCTTTTAATGTGAACAATCAAGGATATTGTTATTTTGTAGGGAGGATGGGCTTAAGATAGGGGGATCCTATCTCACCTATTTTGTTTGTCCTAGTAATGGAGTACCTCTCAAGAACTCTAACAAAGATGGTTCAACTTTTAGATTTTCAATTCTACCCTATGTCTAAGATGTTAAAACTAACATATCTTGTTTATGCAGATGATCTTTTGTAAATTCACTATTGTGTCAGTTAGAAGAGTTATACAGGCTTTGAAGCATTTCTCTGACACTACTAGCTTTATAACAAATATGGAGAAGTTCAACATATATATTGTTGGATTGGATGATATTACCACACAAAATGTGTTTAATGTCACTGGCTTCTGCATTAGAGAGTTTCCAATGAGGTAACTTGGCGTACCATACTCTCCAAGAAAATAGAATAAGCAAGACTTTGTCCATTAAAAAACCTTTTTCCTACTAGTACTTAAAAGTATATACACACTGATATATGAAAATGAACACATATAGACATACTTTGACATATTTGTGAAACCATGGGTCATAGGAAGATCATTACCTAGATTAGATATTGTACACCATCAATATTATTTTAACATGAAAATAACTTTGAAATTTCACTTTGTTGGTAGTAAAATCAAAAACCCTAAATTTTTGCCCTTGAAATTCCTTGAGGTTTGAGCTTACTTCCTTGGTAGCAACTCACCTTATGAGTCGTATGGTGTCCTGATGAGTCATTGGGATGAGTCACAACAAAATCAATAACTTTATGTATTTATTCTACTTTGAGTACGAGTGGCTCACTAAAAACTGTAAGTATATGTTACGAGTCATTAGATGTAATCGTAGGGTGTCCAGATAAGTCCCAATTTGGGTTTTGTGTTGACTACGATTGGACCCTCTGAGATGTAAGGTTCTATTACAATTCCTGTTGATAAGTCATAAGGTCAATAGTGTAGGGTGACTTGGTGGTACTGCCTTGGTTTCAAATCGTGGTGATGAGTCATAAGGAGTGGTTATGAGTTGATAGTTGTGTCGTAGTGAAAGATGACCCTTTTTCAGCTTTTAAGTAAAGGGCATTCTAGCCATTTCCCCTCTTAACCAAATTAAAACCCATGCCTTATAACCTCTTTAGGGCATCATTATCACTCAGAAATGATCTAAGTAAATCTCAAACACGCCCAAAAGTCTCTCTAAATTCCCTTAAGCAAGTCAAGCTAGGGTTTCATCAAGTTGGTCATCTAAGGGCTCAAGGGTCAATTTCTCTAAAAATTTCTTGGTGTTTAAGGCATGTTAATCTTCCCTCATTCTTAATTTTGTAAAATAATGTGTTTTAAAGTATTATTCATGATATTTTTATGTTGGTTTTGAAACAAAGGTTGGTTTTGTTGGATGTTTATGATTTGAATAATTCTTCTCATGGTTTATATATGATTTCACGCGTTAAATATGGTTTTGAACTTGTGGGGGAATGTGTATGGTGGATGAACTAGGGAATTGTGATTTTCCCAAACTTGTGATTTTTAAAGTGGTTATGTCCCCAACACCATAGTGTGAAATTTGTTTTAATTATTAGAACTATGGAAATTTGTAAAATTGAACTAGTCTTGAATTATTACATTATATAAAGAAGTATTTGAAACAAAATGGTCTTATTTAATAAACAAAGAAAGTCGGTGTCCTACACCGTGTACTAATATTCAAAGGGAGTTATTTTCTCCCAGTAAATGGGAATTGTTTTGGCATGTTGTTGTTACCTTGCAAGTGTAGTTGGTGTGAAAATACCAACAATGTATGACTTAATATGGAATATGGTTAAATGAATGGGAATGTGTGATACTTATTTTAATTGGGCTCTAATAAGGTTGTGTAGCTGAGTCATAAAAGTGGAGGTCTAAGTGACCAATACTGGAAAAAGCATTTGCCGATGCATTAGTAAAGCTGACCAGGGAGGTTCGAGTCCTCATTATTATTTCATGGTTAGGAGGTTTGTTTCCCTCATAAATCATTATATGATTGGGTTCTTAAGTCACCTTAGTATACGTTGGGAGGTTTGATTCCCTCATGTGTATATATATGAGATTATTCTTCGGTTCGTGCAACTACACGCACTCGGTCCTGACCAGAGGGTGAGAGCTGGGACCCGTATAGCTCGTAGGTACTATTATATGATGGTTGAGCTACACGATCTAGGTTAAGGTTTTAAAGTGCATGCAAAACCATGTTCTTTATCCCGATATGATATGTATATATGTATTTGCATGTGGTTATTGTGAATTGGTTGACTTGATTTGAATTGACAACCTTATTTTACCTTTATCCCTAAGTTATATGCTAGTGTTCACCTTGCTAACTATCTTCAGATGCCGTATCCCCAATCGATGCAGGAATTGTCCATACTTCTACTCCTCCTTCTCAGTGATTAGGATTTAAGAGCATCTCGTGAGTTTATATTAAAGTGGTAAGCTTCTATACTTGGATGTCTACATTTTATTTTTTGTTTCTCTCTCGTATTAGACTTATTTTTGGCTATTGTAGGTGGCATTTCCTGATACTTTATTGATATTCACTTTTGGATCATTGTTTAGAAGGCTTTGTTTGGACTACTGTGGCTATTGGGCGGTGTCGGTCAGTTGTTTGGCTGGTCGTCAATGGTTTGTTATGGATATGCATTTAAACTTTTCTTAGGATATTGTACGCTATCTTGTTATGTGTTTGGAATTTATCCGACCTTGGGGAGTGATCTGTTCAGTTGGTTAGGTACATAGGGTGATCCCGGTCCATGTGGTACTTGAGATAGTCTTCCTAGCCAGACCTTTTTTTGGGTCATGAAAAGTATGGTATCAGAGACTAGTTTTGGTGTCATTGGGTGTCCAACTAATTCGTGTCAAGTAGAGTCTCGTTTAAGGGTGTGTAGCATGCCACACTTATATGGGAGAGGCTATGAGACATTTAGGATTTTTTTTCTTTCTTGTTGTTCTTTTTCAAGATATAGAGTCTAAGGTCTTGAATCTTCTCTATTTACCATTTCTTCACTTTTTTAACCCTTCTCCCAGATGATCTGAAGCTTATGGAAACTCCTTTGTCCCACTTGATGATAATGCTGATGGAACACACCCTGCTTATGAGGTATAGATCCGGTCTAGGGGTCTAGTTCCTAATTTCCCTTCTGAAGTTCAACTGATCCCCTCTAGTCCTCCTCAGGTAGATGTGTTGACTATGTAGTTTTGTCAGTCTATTCATATGTTCACTCAGTTAGTGGATTCTTAGTTTGAACGTGTAGCTTTGGTCACTCCATCTTCTGAGGCCACTATGGTTGTCCAGTTTATGTCGTTGAGTCCTCCAACTTTTATTGGTGTTAATGTTTAGGATGATCCTTAAGGTTATATTAATAAGATGGAGAAGATTTTCCAGGTTATGAATGCTACTAATGTGGAGGGCTTAGAATTCGCTGCCTATCAGCTGAAGGATGTAGCATACCAATGGTATGAGAAATGGTAATACTATAGGGGAGACGATGCCGAATCCGCACTGTGGGATGATTTCTCTAGTGATTTTCTGGATTGCTTCTTTTCTCAGGAGTTGAGGGAGGCAAAAGTGGAAGAGTTTGTTAATCTGAAGCAAGGTAGGATGACAGTTAATGAGTATGCCTTGAAATTTCATCAATTGTCCCGGTATGCTCCTGAGTTAGTGTCTAGCATGAGAGCTAGAATAAGGAAATTTGCTTCTGGGTTATCCCATGATATTATCCTAGAGACTAAAGTTGCCTAGTTGAATAAGGATATAGACATCTCCAGATTGGTTTTGTATATGCAGCAGGTTGAGGAAGAGAAAAAGAAGCAGACAGAGATAGGGAAGAGGTAGAGTAAGAAGTTTAGTTTTTTTATCAGGGTGGAGGTCACCAGCAGAGTGGTAGAGATGGTGGAAAGTGGTCTAAGAAAAAGTGAGGGAGTTCTGGTTCTTACTCTAAGACTAGTGCTCCTTTTCTGAATCTGTTGGGTGATCGTCGTTCTCAGCATGATAGTGGGTTTAGAGAATAGAGTGCTAAATCTCAGGCTAGTGTGGCTTAGTCAGCTCCATCATATCCTTCTTGTATATTTTACGAGTAGGCGCACCGTGGGTTTTATGAAGAGGGAAGGAACAGGTGTTTTAAATGGGGATAGACTAGTCATCTGTAGAGGAATTGTCATTCTAAGGCTGCTTCTGGGGCAAATAAGATTCATGTTGCCACTTTATCAGCTCCTGCACCAAAAGGTGTTACTTCTACTTCTGGTACTGGCACTGGCTAAAATCGTTTGTATGCTCTTTCTACCTACCCAGACTCTGAGGCATCAATAGATGTTATCACTGGTACGTTACAACTCTTTTCTTATTTTGCTTGTTTGATCTGGGGTCCACTTTTTCTTATGTGACCCCATTCATTGATATACATTTTGGTTTTAGTCCCGATTGTATCCCAGATCCCTTTTCTATTTCTAGCCCAATAGGTGACTCTATGGTATATAGAAGAGTCTATAGGGATTGTGTGGTATTGCTAGTGATAGAGGAACTCTGGCGGATTTAATAGAGTTAGACATGGTTGATTTTGTTGTCATATTAGGGATGGACTAGTTGCACTCGTACTATGCCTCCCTAGATTGTTGAACCCATAAGGTCATTCAGTGGGAAGGGGGTTCTTTAGTGCCCGAGGAAAGATTCATATCATATCTTAGAGCCCGAAAATTGATTTCCAAAGAATGTCTTTACCATTTGGTCCGAGTTAAAGATTCTAACTCAGAGTTTCCTTTCTTAAAATTTATTCCTGTGGTTAATGAATTCCCCAAGTTTTTTCTTAATGATCTTCCTGGTATTCCTCTCGATAGGGAGATTAATTTTGGTATTGACCTTGTTCTGGACACTCGTCCTATTTTTATCCCTCCTTATAGAATGGCTCCGGATGAGTTGAAGTAGCTTAAGAAACTGTTGAAAGACATCCTTGACAAGGGTTTTATCCATCCTAGTGTGTCTCCGTGAAGTTCTCCTATTTGTTACTGTGCAAGAATGATGGTTCCCTTTGGATGTAAATAGATTACCATTAGTTGAATAAGGTTATGATAAAGAACAAGTATCCTCTTCCTAGGATAGATGATTTGTTTGACCAACTTCAGGGTGCTAGATGTTTTTCTAAGATTAATTTTCAGTCGGGTTACCATCAACTAAAGATTAGGGAGGTTTATATCCCTAAGGCTGCCTTACGAATCTGGTATGGTCATTATGAGTTCTTAGTTATGTCTTTTGGTTTAACTAATGCCCCAATGACATTCATGGATTTGATGAATATGGTTTTCCATTATTTTTTGGATTTGTTCATTATTGTGTTTTTAGATGATATTCTGGTGTATTCTACTAGTGAGGCAGATCATGTCGATCACCTATGTATCGTGTTGAAAACCTTGAAAAAGCAGCAAATTAATGTTAGGTTTTCAAAGTACGAGTTCTGGTTCAAGGCTATTACTTTTTTGGGTCATGTTATTTCTAGTGAAGGGATCATGGTGAATCTACAAAAAGTTGCAGTGGTTAAGAAGTGTCCTAGGCCCACGACTCCAATCGATATTCAAAGCTTCTTGGGTTTAGCCAGCTACTATAGGAGATTTGTGGAGAGTTTCTTGACTATAGCTGCCCTGCTGAATAAGTTGACCAAGAAGAAAGTGAAGTTCTTGTAATCTGACACTTGTGACGGTAGCTTTGAAAATCTACAGGACAAGTTAACTTCATCTCTAGTTTTGACTCTACCTAAAGGTAATTAAGGATTTGTGGTTTATTACGATACGTCCCTTGTGGGACTTGGTTTTGTGTTGATGCAGAATGGTAGGGTGGTGGCCCATGCTTTTAGGAAGTTGAAAGATCATGAGAAGAATTATCCGACTCATGACTTGGAGTTATTGGCTGTGGTGTTCGCATTGAAGATTTGGCATCACTATTTGTATAGAGTACATGTACGTATGTTTTCTGATCATAAGAGACTGCAAGATGTGTTCACCCAAAAGGAGTTAAATCTCAGGCAGATGAGGTGGCTTGAGTTGCTGAAAGACTACGACAGGAGTTTCCACTATCACCCAGGTAAAACTAATATTTATTGATGCTCTTAGCAGGTTATCCATGGGTGTCCAGCTCACGTGGGTGAGGATAAGCGGCAATTGGTGAAAGATATTCACCATTAGACTAACCTTGGAGTTTGTCTCTTAGACTCTAAGGATGGTGTTGTCTTTATGCAAGAGATGGCAAAGTCATCCCTTGTTGCTAAAATAAAGGAGAAGAAGGTATTGGACCCTGTCTTAATAAAGTTTAAGGGGAATATGGGACAACAAAAGGTTGTAGCTTTTGAGATTGGTGAAAATAGTATCTTGAGGTACCAAGGCAGATTATGTGTTCCCGATGTAAATGGGTTGCAGGAGAGGATCTTGGCTGAGGCTCATCAGTTGCATTATGTCATTCACTATGGTTCGACGAAGATGTATCATGATCTTAAGGAGATTTATTGGTGGAACAATATGAAGCAAGATGTGTCTAGTTTTGTGGCTAAATACATAGTGAGTCAACAAGTGAAGGTTGAGCACTTGAGGCCCGGTGGGTTGACTCAAGAGATTGAACTGTCGGTGTTAAAATGGGAGATAATTAATATGGATTTCATTATCAAAATTCCCCGGTCTCAGAATCATTTTGATTTGATTTGGGTCATCATGGATGGGAACTAAGTCTTCTCACTTCTTTATAGTAAGGACTAATTATTCGGCAGAGGATTATGCAAAGTCGTTCCTCTAAGAGATTATGAAGTTGCATTGGGTGCCTGTTTCTATCATATAAGATCGTGGTACACAGTTCTCATCACACTTTGGGCATTCATTTCAGAGAGGTTTAGGAACTAAGGTGAACCTTAGTACTTTTTTCTACCCGCAGTCGGGTGGCCAAGTGGAAAGGACTATTCAGATATCAGAAGATATGATTTTAGCTTGCATGATTGATTATGGTGGTAGTTGGGTTGATCATTTTCCTCTTATAGATTTTGCATATAATAATCGCTACCACTCTAGTATTAGGATGGCTCCGTTTGAGGCATCATATGGTAGTAGGTGTAGGTCTCAATCGGGTGGTTTAAAGTTGGTGAGGCCGATATGTTAGACCCAAATTTTTTTCACCAAGTGATGGAGAAGGTGATTTAGGATAGACTTAAAGCTTCCTAAAGACACCAAAAGTCCTATGCAGATGTGAGGCGAAGGGAGTTTTAGCTTAGAGTTGGTGATTGGGTGTTCTTAAATGTGTCTCTTATTAAAGGAGTAATGAGGTTTGGAAACAAGGGAAAGCTTAGTCCCCGGTTTGACGGCCCGTACTTGTCATGAAAAGGGTTGGTAGTGTTGTATATGAGTTGGATTTGCCTCCTTGTTTGAGCTTCATTCTTCCTATATTTCATGTTTCAGTGTTGAGGAAGTGCATGGGTGATCCTTCGATGATTATTCCGTTGGAGGAGGTGGGTATTTTGGATTCCTTATCTTATGAGAAAGTCTGGATTGAAATTTTGGATCAGTAAGTTCGTTGGTTGCCGAGAAAGTACATAACTTTGGTGAAGGTTCTATGGAGAAACCACAAGGTTGAAGAGGCTACTTGGGAAGCCGAAGAGGTCATGAAGTCCAAGTATCCAATCTTATTTTCAGCTTCGGATAATTGTGCTTAAGGTATGTGATATTCCTAGCATCTTTATTTTTTGACTTTGTTAAAGGCAAGAGTAGAGGTATATGGAGTCAAATCATGCTAGCAATTTCCTTGACCCATTATTCGAGGACGAATGATCAAAGTGGGGGAGAATTAAAACACCTTGAATTTCGACCCTTGAAAATTCCTTGATCTTTGAGATCATAGCCTTGGTAACGACTCACCCTATAAGTAGTAGGATGTCCTGATGAGTCATGGGATGAGTCGTAACCAAATTGGTAAGTTTATGGCTTGATTCTACTCCGAGTAAGTGTGGCTCACTAATAGCTGTAAGGATACGTTACGAGTCATTAAGTGTAATCGTAGGGTGTCTAGTGTAAGTCCTAATTTGGGTTCTATGTTGACTACAACTGGACCCTACGAGTTGTAAGGTCCAATTACAATTTCTGTGGCTATGTCGTAAGGTCAATAGTATAGGATGCCTTGGTGGTACTGCCTTAGTTATGAATCGTGCTGACTACTCTTAAGGAGTGGTTACAAGTTGATGGTTGACTCGTAGTCAAAGATGATCCTTTTTTAGCTTTTAAGTTGAGGGCATTCTAGATATTTTCCCTCTTAACTAAATTAAAACCCACATTTTATAACCTCTTTAGGGAGTAATTATAACTCAGAAACAATCTAAGTAACTCTTAAACACTCTCAAAAGGCTCTCTAAATTCCCTTAAGAAAGTCTAGCTAGGGTTTTATAAAGTTGGTCATATAAGGTCTCAAGGGTCAATTTCTCTCCAAATTTCTTAGTGTTTAAGGCATGTAACTCTTCCCTTATTGTTAATTTTTTAAAAGCATGTGTTTTAAAGTAATATTCATGAGATATTTATGTTGGTTTTGAAACAAAGGTTGTTTTTTTTTTGAATATTTATGAATTGAACAATGCTTTTCATGGGTTGTATATGATTTTCATGTTTTAAATATGATTTTGAACTTGTGGGGTCATGGATATGGTGGATGAACTAGAGAATTGTGATTTTCCCAAACTTGTGTCTTTTGAAGGATTATGTCTCCAACCCCATAATGTGAAATTGGTTTTCATTATGAGAACTATAGAAATTTGTAAAATTGAACTAGTATTGAGCAATAACATGATATAAATAGGTATTTGAAACACAATGGTCTGATTTAATAAACAAAGGGAGTAGGTGTCCCCCACCATGTATTAATGAACAAAGAGAGTTGTTTTTTCTAAGTTAATGGGAATTGTTTTGGCATATTGTTGTTACCTTGCAAGTGTAGTTCGTATGAAGATACCAATAATTTATACCTTAATGTGGAATGGTTAAATGAATGGAAATGTCTGATACTTGTTTTAATTGGGCTCAAATAAGGGTTGTGTAGCTGAGTCGTGAAAGTGGAGGTTCGAGTGACTGATACTGGAAATTGCGTTTACCGATGCGGGGATCAAGGTGACCAGAGAGGTTTGAGTCCCCCTTATTATTATTTCATGATTAGGGAGGTTCGAGTTCCCTGTAAATCCTTATATGATCGGATCAAGTCACCTTAGTATATATTGGGAGGTTCGAGTCCCCCATGTCTATGTATATGATATTATTCGCTGGTTCGTAGGCTACACACACTGGGGCCCAACAGGGGGTGAGAGCTTGGGATCATATAGCCCGTGGGTACTATTATATGACGGTTGAGATACACAATCTAGGTTAAGATTTTAAAGTTCTTGCTAAACCTTGTTCCCTATCCCGACATGATATGTATATATCTATTTGCATGTGGTTATTGTGCATTTGTTGACTTGATATGTATTGATGGCATTATTTTACCTTTATCCTTGCGTTACATGCTAACTTTCACCCCGCTAACCATCTTCGAATGTTGTATCCCCATGCGATGTAGGAATTCGCCATACTTATACTTCTTCTGCTCAGAGTTTAGGATTTGAGAGCAGCTCATGAGTTGACATTGAAGTGGTGAGCTTCCATACATCGGAAGTCTACATTTCATGTTTTGTTCCTCTTATGTCTTAGACTTATTTTTGGTTAATGTTGAGAACATGTCCCAAAACTTTATTGATATTCAGTTTCGAATCATTGTTTAGAAGTTTTTTTTGGATTATTATGGTTATTAGGAGGTGACGGTCAGTCATTTGGCCAATCATCGGTGATTGGTTATGGATATGCATTTAAAACTTTCTTAGGTTATTGTACACTATCTTGTTATATGTTCAGAATTCATCTGAACTTGGGAGGTGGCGTGTTCGATTAGTTAGGTGCAGAGGGTGATCTTCTATCCATGTGGGACTTGAGATACCTATCACAGCCGGGCACTGGTTCGAGTTGTGACAAAAAAAAGAATAAGATTTCATCCCAAAAAATATGGAATTAAATAGCCTTACATACCTAAATTCCCAATTCGTACAATTTGTGAAGTGCCGACTTGTCCAGTAAGGAAATAGTTTTCCCTAGAAAAATGTCGAGTAATAAGGAAGATATTAGTAGTTAACCAACCACCTTGGTATGTTTCAATTCATCATAACATAGCCGGGCAAGAAACACATAATTCTTCTAACTAGGGGTAATCTTCCACACATTCTACTCGCGTAGTTATTTACACAAAAATGAACTTACCATGATGTTTCACATAACTTCCTAGGTTTCACAACATATATATATATAGCACTGCCAACACAGGATAGGCAACAATTATAACGCCCCGTATTTCCTTAGCATAAGCTAAGTCCCAGTGGATGAGTATTCGAATTTTTTTTTTGAAGAAATCATCATTTTACAATTTATAGCCTGCCATTGTGTAGGAAATTAAATTAGCTTTTCAATGATATAAAATTCTCCTAAATCCGATAACCGGGTAAAAAGTTATGGCAATTTTAAGTTTCAGTCATTAAACACCATCATTTTGACCCTTAGCGAATTGCAGAGTCAGTGTGAAT
Organism: Capsicum pubescens; assembly: GCA_030864215.1. Classification (NCBI taxonomy): domain Eukaryota; kingdom Viridiplantae; phylum Streptophyta; class Magnoliopsida; order Solanales; family Solanaceae; genus Capsicum; species Capsicum pubescens. Next base: position 189,083,328 of record CM061538.1, on the reverse strand, counting down.
AGAAATTGTCAATTTTCAGTGTTGCTCCGCGATAGTGGCGCATCGCGCCATAGTCCTATATCATAATTGTCCAAATATAGTGAGACAGCGTGATCATGGCGCGCCGCGCCAATGATGAAAATCACAATCAGAGGGGCACCACAATTTTTTCGCGTCACGCCGTCAGCCCAGTTCCCAGTTGTCAGTTTCTAGTAACACGGCACGATAGCGCCGCATCGTGCCATGTGCCCATTTTGAAAAAATTCGACAAAAATTAAAAGTTTTTCTCAAGGGTAAAACAGTCCTTTCCCCTAATACTAATCCGCCCAGGTGTGCTTTTAAGCCCTAAAAATATTTTTAAACTCATTATTTTAATTATTTTCCCCCAAATCAAGAAGCTTTCTCTCCCAAATCAAGAACCCTAGCTCTTCAATTTCAAGGCCAATCCTCAAGAACTCACCTAGACCTTCAAGAAATTCAATATCCCAAGTAGGTTAGACGTTCATCCATGGATTCCTTTCATCCATGGAGTCCCTATTTTAATCACCAAGTTATGATCTTTCAAGTTATTATGTTTTCAATTATGATTTCATCACTAAATCTCCATGAACTATTGATTTTATACCATGTTACCATGAAATAATCGTTACTATTAAATTCTCCATATGTTAATATTATTATTTATTGAATTAAACCATGATTTAGTACTATTATGTTGAATTCATGCTATTTTTGCAAATTCCATGGCATTCCTATGATTGTTTTAAACCCTGAACTATAAATGCTTGATAAAATGCCTACAAGAGTGATTGATTTAAATAAAAGCCTTCATGTTTTGTCCATAAGATTTAGTGTCATTTAACTATTATTGTTTTTGAGTTCTGGGGGTATTGAATACCCGAAATCCATAGTTGTTTACTTAGTCTAGTGTCAGTACATTACATAATAGTCTTCAGAACATACTATGAGCATTATCAGAATAGTCAGTTACCAGTTAGATGAACTTAGAACAGTCTAGTTTTTCAATGTCTTTCAGTTAGGAGTTGGATTTAGCACCAAGCGAGTGTAGGGATGGAAAATTCCCCGTCAGATTGGTTGAGTCATTAGTAGCAGTCCCTATACTCCAGAACTACGTAGCCAGTGTAGGGTATGAGAAGTCACCCGTCAGATTAGGCTTGACTATCTTGCAGGGGTCACCCGTCAGTTCAGGCTTGACACCTTTAGTCCTTTGGACATTATATAAGTTTAGTGGATCCACACAACCATCGTTAGTACCCGTGGAACAGTATTAACACCCTTTCAACTGGGGTTACAGGGTGGACCCCGATTAACTCAAATTAGGGAATGTCGATTAGATGATACCTCCCACAGTCTCAGATATAGTCTCAGTTACAGTCTCAGTTCAGTTATGCAGTTGTAGAGTTGCTTGACCAAAGCATACATATATCATTATTGTTTGTATTTCAGTTTACTGAATTTAGTCAGTCCATGTTATATGCTTGGTCATGCATCCCCAGTGTCCACAACTTTCCACCTATCTTTAGTATTTATAGACTGTCATGCAAACTCGATATTAACAAATTCTCCATATTTTCAATATCTACAGATTTAATGTTCTCTACTCAGTACTCCATGTTTTACATGCATATTCAGTTAATTATTAGTTCTGTTCATGAAACCATGTCTATCAGCCTACCTCATTTAGCATACCAGTATATTTAAAATACTAATCGCATACCTTTCTTTTGCGCTATGATATATTATATCATAGGTACTGATGCTCAGTTCCCGGACCGTGCTTAGACTTCACTTCTCAGGATATCAGCAGTACAGTAGCAGTGGTGAGTCCTCATCATTCAAGGACAAATTATTTTACTTCATATCTCTATTTCTGTAGTTAGCAGAGTTAGTTGGGGGCTTGTCCCATCAACTCATATTCAGTCAGTCAGTTTGAGAGGCTTTTCAGACATTAGAGTCAGTTATTCAGTGTTCAGACATTACAGTTAGTTATCCAGTTTATCATTATTTTATTTGATTCAGTCAGTTGTTTCTATAGTCTCATATTTTAGTTTTAAATTCAGTTATTAAAACCTTATGGCATGTCAGTATTCTTCTATATTTATGATCATATTATCTAGTGCTTATAACAGGTACCCGATCATGGGTTAACTTGTGGTCCCTCAGGACTGTACGCACCGTATGATGACAAGGGGGTAGTCCTGGGTCGTTACAAACTTGGTATTAGAGCCAGGTTTTAAGGTGTCCTAGGAAGTCTGAAAGACGCATCATGTAGACTCTTGTGCATGGGAGTGTAGCGTGCCATACTTATGGACTAGAGGCTACAAGGAGTTTAGGAAAAGTTTCCCTTCTTTCAGTATTCATGTAGTGCGAGTGAGAATAAGCTAAAGTTAAACTCTCTATCTAATCCATTTTTTCCTTCCATTTATAAAACATGCCTTCCAAGAAGAATGGAAGAAGAATAGGAAATCACCCAGCCCCTCAGCCCGTCCAGGCAGATCCTTTGGACGAGCATATCTCGCACATAGAATTCAGGGCTGTGTTCACTACTCTAGACAATTCCGTAACTGTACAAAATGAATAGCTAGCTGCTGTTCCGACCAACCAAGTGTCCAATACTGCTGCAACTAAAATTTGGGACTTTACCCGGATGAATCCTCCTTATTTCATGGGGTCCTAGTATGAAGAGGACCTACAATAATTCTTAGATATGGTGCAAAAGGTAATGGATACTATGGGGGTGACATCTAGTTAGAGTGCTAAGTTGGTTTCATATCAGTTGCAGCATGTAGCCCATACTTAGTTTAAGCAGTAGAAAGTTGATAGGGGTGTAAATTCAAGGCCGGTAGAATGGGAAGAGTTTGCCACAACTTTCTTAGATAGATTCTTCCCATTAGAGATGAGGGAGGCCAAAGTGTTAGAGTTCATTAACTCAGGTAGGGAAGAATGAGCCTAAGGGAGTATTCCCTCAAGTTTACTCAGTTAGATAGGTATGCTCCTCATGTGGTAGATGATAACAGGTACAAGATGAGTAAGTTTGTGTCTGACATATCTGATAGTGTGGTCAAGGAGTGCAGGATCATAATTCTTATTAGTAAGATGAACTTTTCTAGGTTGATGGTCCATGCTCAACAGATAGAGGAGAAAAAAATTAAAAAGAGGGAGAGGGGAAACAAAAAAGCTAGGATGGGTAGTTATAATTTTAATTAGCCAAAGTCAGAAGGTGGTAACTGTTCTCAGTTTCATCAGAGGTGTACAACCCTAGCAACCTCTTCAGCCAGTGCCCCAATACCCAAATTCAAAAATGACAATAGGGATAGAGCACTAGGCTCTAAGTCCCAAGTCAGTGTTAGCAATGCTCGTACAAATCCTCTATGTCAAAAATATGGCAGACACCATCAGGGTGAGTGTAGAGCGGGTAGTTATGTGTGCTTCAGGTGTGGAAAGCCAGGCCATCACATTCGTGAGTGTCGTGTAGTTTATAAAAAAGGTAGGGATGTGCGCTAATAGGGCCAGTCCCATCAGTCGTCAGTTCCATTCGGTCGCCCGACTCAGTAGGGTGCTACTTCCAGTGCTACCAGTGGTCAACATCTGAACAGATTATATGCTCTTCAGTCCCGCCAAGATCAAGAAAGTTCTCCTGACGTAGTTACTGGTATATTGTAGGTCTTTCACTTACATGTTTATGCTTTACTAGACCCTAGAGCTTCTCTTTCTTTTGTAACTCCATATATAGCCATCAACTTTAGAGTCAGTCTCGAACCTCTAGCAGAGCCCTTTTTAGTGTCTACCCAGTAGGTGTTTCCACGTAGCCAGACAGATATACAGGAACAGTCCGATCATAATATCTTAGAAAGTTACCTCAGTTGATCTCGTAGAGTCAGAGATAACGGATTTTGACATCATTCTCGGCATGGATTGGCTCCACTCGTGCTATGCCTCAGTTGACTGTAGAAACAGAATAGTTCATTTTTAGTCCCCAAATAAACTAGTCCTTGAATGGAAGGGTAGTACTATAGCTCTCAGGGGTCAGTTGATCTCGTACCTTAGAGATAGAAAGATGATATTGAAGGGATGTATTTACCATCTTAAGCGAGTCAAAGACTTTAACTCAGAAAGTCTAACTCTTGAGTCAATTTTAGTAGTGAGGGAATTTCCAGATGTATTTCCTGAAGATCTACCCGGAATTCCTCCCAAAAGGGAAATTAACTTCGGAATAGACCTTCTCCCAGATACTCAGCCCATATCTATTCCGCTCTACCGAATGGCTCCAGCAGAACTCAATGAGTTAAAAGAATAGTTAAAGGATCTCCTATATAAGGAATTCATCAGAACCAGCGTCTCCCCATGGGGCACACAAGTTTTATTCGTGCATAAGAAAGATGGTTCTCTTAGAATATGCATAGACTACCGTCGGTTGAACAAGGTCACAGTCAAGAATAAATATCCACTTCCTAGAATCGATGACTTATTTGACCAACTTCAGGGTGCTATCTACTTTTCCAAGATAGACCTAAGATTAGGCTATCATCAGCCTAGGGTCAAAGAATATGACATTCCAAAAATAGCTTTCCAAACTCAGTATGGTCACTTCAAATTTCTAGTTATGTCCTTCGGTCTTACAAATGCCCCAACAACCTTTATGGACCTGATGAACCGAGTGTTCAAGCAGTACTTGGACATGTTCATCATAGTCTTCATTAATGACATTCTTGTTTACTTCCACAGTGAAAACAATCATGCAGACCACCTCAGAATAGTACTTTAAAATCTTAAAGCTCATCAGTTGTTCGCTAAATTCAGTAAGTGGGAATTCTGGCTAAGATTAGTAGCTTTCCTTAACCATATTATTTTTGGTGATGGCATTAGAGGTAATCCTCAAAAGACTGAGGCGGTGAGAAACTGGCCTAGACCTATCTCTCCCTTCAGATATTAGGAGTTTCTTGGGTTTAGCTAGCTGTTACTGATAACGCTCAATCTACAGCTCTCGTAGGAGTGTAAAGCGGTCGTTAGCAAATATAGAACCCAATAGGGTTGGGTGTCGATCCCACAGGGAATAGCTTGGCCAACAAGTAAGCAAAATTACTAAACTTTTGGTGCAAGTCTCGTAAAAAGGGGGGATTGTAATGTGTCACCAAAACAATTAAATAAAAGCTAAAAATAGCAAAGTAAAAGAGAAATATTGTTACGTAAGTTGTAAACAATGAGAATTGAGGCGTTGGGGTTATGTCCACCTTCTGAGGTATACGTCTCTATTGGCTATGAGTGTGTAGAATTCTGACATGCAACTGCTTATAGAGAATTGTATTCGATGGTAAATCCATGCGTCTTTCGACTTATTCGAGGATTATTTCACTTTAACTCTTTCGAGCTTAAAGCGTGTCTAACGGTACGAATTCTCCAAGAGGTTAGTCCAGTTACGACACTAACTTTTTAGTAGGGAATTTTAGGGGGTGACCCTACTACCTTGGTATTATCTCTTTTCCAGACAGATAACCTTTCTTTCGAACAAGTTAAATATTATACTGGCGTATTCTCGCGTTTGCAACCACAAAGAATGTAGACTAAGATGAAGAGAATAATGATATAAGCAGTATACGTGTCGCGAACTCACAAACTCACAGCAATAGATAGTATCTCATACGACTTCCATAACCCCAACAGAGAAGTTTAGTTACCCATGAATGCGAAGGAGATCACGATTGACATTGTTGTTATACCACAAGATTGAGTAATTTCGTGTAGCTTAGGTGGTAGGCGTGAGACGTGAATTCCTAGGCAAAGTAACGATTCTCTTGTTGTGGAATTTAAGAATAGAAGAGTAGAAGAAGAAAAATAGAATTAATGGAAAGATTAGAAGAGTTGTAGAATTGTTTGTAGTGGAAGATGAGAGGGATGGAAGAAAGTATTGTGGTCTCCCCCCTTCAAATTCCTTCGTGAGCTTTCTTTTGCATCAAGTAAGCCATAAAATGCTGAATTCTGCATCATTTATACCTGAAACTTTACTAATCATGTTCGTTAGCTCATTTACAGGAAAAAGGACTAAAAGTGCATGAAATATATACTTTGTTCTCAAAACTAGGCTAAAATATGGGCAAAATATATTGATATAGGCGTGTAAATTCGCCTATCATCAGTTACCATCGGTTTATTGAAGGGTTTTCTTCTATTTCATCCCCTATGTCCAGATTGACTCAGAAGAAAGTTAAATTTCATTGGTCAAATTCCTGTAAGAATATTTTTCAGGAGTTGAAGACTTGACTCACCTCAGCCCCAACCTTGACTCTACCAGATGATTCAGATGGTTTTGTTGTGTACTGTGATACATCCAGAGTAGGTTTGGGTTGTTTCCTCATACAAAGAGGTAAGCTCATAGCCTATGCCTCCAGATAGCTTAAGCACCATGAGTAGAATAAAATTACCCTACTCATGATCTTGAGTTAGCAGCTGTAGTGTTTACCTTAAAGATTTGGAGGCATTACTTGTATGGGGTGCATATAGATGTGTTCATAGATCAAAAAAGCCTTCAGTATGTGTTCTCTCAGAAAGATTTGAATCTGCATCAGAGAAGGTGGTTAGAGTTATTAAAGGATTATGAAATGAGTGTTCTGTATCCTTTGGGCAAGGCCAATGTAGTGGATGATGCTCTCAGTAGATTGTCTATGGGCTGTGTTGCTCATGTTGAGAATGGTAAGAACAAGTTATCTTAGGAAGTCCATAATCTTGCTCGACTAGGTGTCCATTTAGTTGACTCAGTAGAGGGTATTGTGTGGGTGCAGAGTAGCTTAAAATCATCTCTAGTTTTTGAGGTAAAGAAAAATCAGGATAGAGATTCCAGTCAAGTTAAGTTGAAAGAATCAGTCAGAGATTAAAAAGTGAAGGTTTTCTTCCAAGAGAGAGATGATGTGTTGAATTGTTAGGGTAGATTATGTATGCCTATTGTAGATGACTTTAGGAAACGAATTCTTGTAGAGGCGCATGGTGCGTATTACTTTATTCATCCAGGGGCCACTAAGATATACCGCAATCTGCGGGAGATCTATTAGTGGAGTGGGATGAAGAGAAATATTACAGAGTTTGTGGCTAAGTGCTCTACATATCAGCAAGTTAAGATTGAGCACCAGAAACCTAGTGGATCCATGCAGGAGTTCAGTATTCCCACCTGGAAGTTGGGAGACGTGAACATGTATTTTGTGATAGGTTTGCCTTGTACCTGCATCAGCATGATTCTATTTGTGTTATCGTAGATAGGATGACCAAATTAGCTTATTTCTTGCCATTCCATACCTCTTATTCAGCCGAGGACTATTCCAAACTCTATCTTAGAGAGTTAGTTAGGTTGCACGGTGTTCTCTTATCTATCATCTCAGATAGAGGTACCCAATTTACCTCTCACTTCTGGACGGCATTCCAAATGGGTCTTGGTACCCAAGACCATCTCAGTACAACCTTCCACCCTCAAACAGATAGTCAATAAGAAAGGACTATTCAGACTCTTGAGGATAAACTGAGAGCATGAACAGTTGATTTTAAAGGTAGTTGGGATGACCACTTGCCTTTGATTGAATTCATATACAATAACAACTATCCTTTCAGTATCCGTATGGCTCCATATGAGGCTCTCTATGGTAGGATATGTAGATCTTAAATTAGTTGGTTTAAAGTAGGTGAGGCCGCAGTAGTAGGGCCTGACTTGGTGTTTGATGACTTAGAGAAGGTTCAGTTGATCAGAGAAAGGCTTAGGGCTTCCCAGAGCCAACAGTAGTCATATACGAATTTGAGGAGAAAGGATCTTGAGTTTGAGGTTGGTGATTTCGTATTCTTGAAAATCTCTCCCATGAAAGGAGTGAAGAGATTCGGCAAGAAAGGGAAACTCAGTCCCCGATATGTCGGTCTCTTCAAAATTCTTAGTCACTTCATAAAGGTAGCTTACAAGCTTGAGTTGCCTTCAGATTTAGACTCAGTACACCAAGTGTTCCATGTCTCATTGTTGAAAAAGTGTATTGGTGATCCAACTGTAGTTTTTCCCTTAGAAAGTGTAGATATTTAGAACAATCGTTTCATTGAGGAAGTTTCAATCAAAATTCTTGATCATCAAGTTCGTAGACTAAGGAACAAAGAAGTTCGATTGGTCAAAGTTCTTTGGCAGAATCAGTCCATTGAGGGGGCCACTCGAGAAGCAAAAGAAAAAATACAGACCAAGTACCCTCATCTCTTCTCCGTGAATCCAGATTTAGTATAAGGTACTAATCTTCTTAAGATTTCTCTCTATCATGGTCAATTTTAGTTGCACATCATGTTCATGTCAATAGAGCATTTACAAATCAGTTCAGTCATGCAATCTATGCATCAGATATGCATAATCAGTGTGTAAGCTCAACCCAACAGTTTTCCTCAACTTAACTATTTTCATTAGAGGACGAATGATCCCAAGGGGGAGATATTGTAACTCCCCTAATTTCCCTAGCATAATCTAAGTCCCAGTGCATGAGTATTTGCAAATAAAAAATTTCAAAACGCTCATCATTTTATAATTTAGAGCCTTCCATTGTATAGGAAATTCAATTAGTTTTCCAACGATATAAAATTTGCCTAAATCCGATAACCGGGTATGAAGTTATGGCGATTTTAAGTTTCAGTCATTAAACAACATCATTTTGACCCTTAGCGCATTGCGGAGTCAGTGTAAATAGCAATTGTCAATTTCCAGAGTTGCTCCGCGATAGTGGTGAGTCACGCCATAGGCCTAATTTATAATTGTCCAAATCCAGTGAGGCAGCGATCGTGGTGTGCCGCGCCAATGGTGAAAATCAAAATCAAAGGGGCACCGTGATTTCTTTACATACCATAGTCAGCCCAGTTCCCAATTGTCAGTTTCCAGTGACACGACGTGATAGCGCCGCGTTGCGCCAGGTGCCCATTTCGAAAAAATTTTACAAAAATTTAAAAGTTTCGCCCAAGGGTAAAACAGTCTTTTCCCCTAATTTTAATTCGCCCAGGTGTGCTTTTAAGCCCTAAAAATGTTTTTAAACTCATTATTTTAATTATTTTTCCCAAAATCAAGAAGTTTTTTCTCCCAAATCAAGAACCCTAGCTCTCCAATTTCAAGGACAATCCTCAAGAACTCACCCAGAACTTCAAGAAATTCACTATCCCACGTATGTTAGATGTTCATCCATGGATTCCTTTCATCCATGGAGGCTAAGTAACCTATTTTAATCACCAAGTTATAATCTTTCAAGTTATTATGTTTTAAATTATGATTTCATCCATGAATCTCCATGCACTATTGATTTTATACCATGTTACCATGAAATTATCATTACTATTCAATTCTCCATGTGTTAGTATTATTATTTATTGAATTAAACCATGATTTAGTACAATTATGTTGAATTCATGCTATTTTTGTAAGTTCCATGGCATTCCTATGATTGTTTTAAACCCTGAACTACAAGTGTTTGATAAAATGCCTATAAGAGTGATTGATTTAAATAAAAGACTTCATGTTTTTTCCTTTAAGCTTTAGTGTTATTTTACTAATATTGTTTTTGAGTCCTAGGGGTATTGAACACCTGAAATCCATAGTTGTTTATTAGTCTAGTATCAGTACATTATAGAATAGTCTTCAGAACATACTATGAGCATTATTAGAACAGTCAGTTACTAGTCCGATGGACTAAGAACAGTCTAGTATTTTAGTTTCTTTCAGTTGGGAGTAGGATTTAGCACAGAGCGAGTGTAGGGATGACAGATTCCCCGTCAGATTGGTAGAGTCGTTAGTAGCAGTCCCTATACTCTAGAACTACATAGCCAGTGTAGGGTATGATAAGTAACCCATCAGATTAGGATTGACTATCTCACAGGGGTCACCCGCCAGTTCAGGGTATGATAAGTAACCCATCAGATTAGGCTTGACTATCTCACAGGTGTCACCCGCCAGTTCAGGTTTGACACCCTTAGTCCTTTGGACATTATATAAGTTTGGTGGATCCACACAGCCATCGTTAGTACCCGTGAAATGAGATTAACACCCTTCCAACTAGGGTTACAAGTTGGGCCATGATTAGCTCACATTGGGGAATGTCGGTTAGATGATACCTCCCACAGTCTCAGATATAGTCTCAGTTCAGTTATGCAGTCTTAGAGTTTCTTGACCAAACCATACAGATATCAGTATTCTTCAGTATTTCAGTTTACAGATTTTACTCAGTCCATGTTATATGCTTGGTCATGCATCCACAGTGTCCATAAATTTTCATATATCTTCAGTATTTACAGACTGACATGCATACTCAGTAATTACAAATTCTCCATATTTTCAGTATCTACAGATTCCATGTTCTCTACTCAGCACTCCATGTTTTACCTGCATATTCAGTTAATTATTAGTTCTATTCATTAAACCATATCTATCAGCCTACCTCATTTAGCATACCAGTATATTCAAAGTACTGATCGCATACCTTTATTTTACGCTATGATGTATTATATCATAGGTGTTGATGCTCAGTTACCGAACCATGCTTAGACTTCACTTCTCAAGCTATTAGCAGTACAGTAGCAGTGGTGAGTCATCATCATTCGAGGATAGATTATTTTACTTCATATCTCTATTTCAGTAGTTAGCAGAGTTAGTTGGGGGCCTGTCCCATCAACTCAAATTTAGTCTGTCAGTTTTAGAGGCTTTTCAGACATTAGAGTCAGTTATTCAGTATTAAGACATTATAGTTAGTTATCCAGTTTATCATTATTTTATCAGATTCAGTCAGTTATTTCTATAGACTTATATTTGAGTTTTAAATTCAATTATTAAAACCTTATGGTATGTTAGTATTCTTCCAAATTTATAATCATGTTATCTAGTGCTCACAGAAGGTACCATCTCATGAGTTAGCTTGTGGTCCCTCGGGACTATAAGTACCATGTGATAACTGGGAGGTAGTCCCGGTTTGTTACCACAGTTTACACAATTCTCAATTAAAATGGCGTATCACCATACCCTTCATTTCTATTCTTTATTAACATTAGCCAAGCATTTTATAAGTCCAACCACAACCTCCCAAACTTCTCAATACCATTATACAACCCACTTCTTCCCAATATAACCAAAAATTTGAGCTCATGTCTTTAAATTGTTGTTCCTTGAATTCCTATAGATAAGTATGTCTAGAATGCTCAAACAAGCTTTTAATTAGAGGTGGAGGAAGCACCTTACCTTGAATGTCTTAAAATGATATTTTCCTTTAACTACTACCTTAATGACCTTTCCAATATACTAAAATCGGAGAGGAAAGTTAGAAAAAGCATTATGTGGAAATAAGGAAAAGAATCCAAGCTTATAACATGAAATTATTACATTAATCTTAGGAAGAGAGTAACAACACTTTAGCTTTGGACACCTATGACACTCTTTACATCACCTACCTTAAAAGTACTCTCCAGTATACTTAATGATATAGTGGAGAGAAGGTGATCTTATGGGCTACATTCTAAGAAATAAGTTGAAAAACACTTAGAACCCTAATAGAAAATTAGAGCAACTATTTGAAAAAGAGAGGAGAGAGATTGAGAGACTTATGATTTGTATCAGAAAAAGAGATATTTGCATAATATTTTTGGCCTTTAAAGGCCAACTTTGTTGATTCTTTCACCTCTTTAGTTCTAGACACCATTTGGATTAATTTTAGCCACCAATTTTAAGTAAATGATGCACCTACTTGGCCATTTCAATTATTCTTATGGGCTTGGATAGATTGAGCTTCGAGGCTGCCTATTCTTGTTATTTTCATTCAACTTACTATGGGCCATAAATTCATCACTTAATATGGACGTTAATCTAGTCCATTAGTCAAAGTACCTATTTGGCCCTTTTAACTTGGTCGATATACCTTAAGTAGGTGATGCACGTACTTGTCATTTACTAGCTTAATTTAGTCAAATGAGCACCTCACTATTTTATTACATATTCCAAATCTTAATCCTTTTGATTCAATTTAACATTAATATACACTTTACCACTTTACACTTTAACATAAAATACCACTTTTTTCTATCTCATTTTTAAATATTTTTCTCAAGTTCACTTAGCCGTATATGCATTGGAAGGTATAAGGTGTTACATCACCCCTCTTTGGATCATTCTTTCTCAAATGAAAGGTGTTTCTAAAAAATAAAGTCAGAGTATCCTTTGAAAACATACTATCCAAAAGATGTCAATTAACTATAAGTACGTATAGATAAGCCTGATAGGGTGTTTTTCAGTGAGTGTAGCACATGAAACAGTTAAATAATGAGTAGGGATGCTCTTTTCCTAGTATAATCAAGTGAAATAATTTTTTATAGAATAGCTTAGATTTATATCCTTTTTATAAATCGGCCTAAGGTGAAATACTTTGAATTTAGGAATCACAAGTATGAACTATACATCTGTATATTTGACAAATGAGCAAGATATCTAGTGAAATAATGAACTGCAATCTTATGAATAAGTGAATAGGTACATGTGAAATTGATTATTGTCTAAGAGAAAAACATAATATAAGAACCTCTTAACTACTTGAAAAAGATATGTACAGTTGGATTTAATAGAGTCTTCAGATTTTCAAGTGCCTTTTAAGCACTCTAACTTCTTTACAATAATTTGATTGAAATTACATTGAAATGGGACAGTCTACTTAGCCATCTATCTATGGGTAGGGTTGCATTAAAATTTACTATGTGCCCAAATTTCTTTTTGGTAAAATCTTTACTTCATCATGTTATGGGGAAACTTTATCCCAATTTATTTAATATTTAAGTCCATAAGCACAGAGGAGCATATAACATATGAACAAATAAGTCACCTAGAGTCTATGATACATACCCAAAACTTTTGAAAACTAGAGGCATCCTATAGAACCACTCTGTTATATCTTAAGTGCAAGCATACTGCCTCTAGTTCTATCTCACATGTGGTGTAATTATTCCCGTGTTTATTACCCTTAAAACATATGCAATTGATTTCATGCATTGTTTTTTTGCTTTTGAAAATTTTTCTCACAAGTATTTTGACTGTTGAGTCGGGCATCTTTCTGAGTATATAAAAAATTAGGACAAGGGTAGGAGAAGTTCCTTATAAATCATCTATACTAATAGGGGATCGAGGCTTCTATGTATTTATTATAGGTGACTATACACAATTAAACTCGATATTCCAAAAGGCAAATCAACAAAAGAATTTAAGGGCATCATAACCAATGATCTCTTACAAGTTGTCAATTACACATAATTCTATGTACATGAGAACTCATATGTTGATTTTATAGCATGTAAGGAATAGAAAATTTAGATCAACAAGTAAGATTTATCCATGCTAATAGATCTACAATAATGATATCACAAGTGAGGATGCTCCAACCCTTTTTCATGTAAAGGAACCAATAGGGAAAAGACACATAATCAACTGCCCTATCTTTTAGTCGAGATCTGTTTTCTCTACTTTAAGCATACATTAAATGGAAGTTATAGTAGCATTATTTATTTGAGTCCATACATATGAATAATGAACCATCTTTATTCCACACCAATGATATAGATGCATCTTAGGATGCCATACTAGCCTATGTATCTTTTATCAATATGATCTTTTAATTGCCCTCTCTATTAAATTAGCTATTAATATTAGGCACTAGAATTTACAACAATACTAAAATAATTTCTCTGTCTAATAAAAATTCAAAAAGTTATCTTAGGAGTGTTTCTGGTCTGGCCTTGCAACTTGTTAGGATAGAAGAGTTAAATATCTCTCTCCTTTTTATTTACTTCAAATTCTTAATAAGCACTCTTTATAATAAGGGCACAACCTATGTCATATTTTATTCTAATGCTCATATACATTGCGTTATTATGCTATAACTTTGATACTATTAGGGAACTTTACTTAACTCATCTCTCCATACTGTGATGTTCAATGTTATTCACCTTTATTTCATATATAACTCAATATACTCCTACTAGTGATTAGCTAACATAAAGTAATAATATGTAAAATAAGAGGTCAAATGAAAGAGTATGCTGACTATGTAAGACATAGAGTAATTATATGTAAAATAAGAGCTCAAATGAAATCAGGTACAAATGTATGGATAAAGATAGAGGACCACCTTTTCTTATACTTGTGGAATCATGTACGCTATATTTTTTTCTTTAAAATTAACTTTATTGCTTTATAAACTTTGTAAGTCATGTGATATAGTGACCAATTGATTAGTGGTAGAAGAGGGTGACCCATGCTAGGCATTTTAACCCTGGAGATATAGTCTTTATAAATATACAAATCAAGATCAATCCAGGATAGGTATTACAGCCCTTAGGACACCACCCATAATTTCAAAGATTGGGATCGGTCCATTATACACTTTCCCCTAGGCTACCACCTATTACAAGAAATTGGATTTGATCTTATGCATATTTATAAACTAAAGTGTCGTTATCTAGACACATTTAACTTAATTTTGAGGATAAATTAGTGTGATTAATGAAGTATAAAGTGTATATTTTTATTCCGAGTTACATTATTAGAGTGATTAAGGTGTATTTTAAATAATTCAAGAGTCAAAAGTATCAAATAGAGTTTAGATGAGAAAACTAGTTAGGCTAGCCTATACTATGCTTGTTCTAGTGTACTTTGATAAGCTTTATTGTGTTGTATGGACTATTGTTTGTTACAAGTTATTGTAGGATAACATTGGAGTAGATATGGAATATAAATGAATCCTAAAAATAAGTCACAAGGAGTGTGGAAATAAGGAACACGTGGAAAATAAAAAGAGAACAAAGATTGTACGAGATTGCACCTAGAGGTCTTGTTCATGCGCCAAAACTCCCATAGAATGGGAGGGGGACTTGTGACACACCTCATATAGTAGGGGATATTGGTTAGTCCTTGTGATGGACATATGCCATACACCAAGGATCCATGCAACAAATCCCCCCCTCCAAAACATCTAAAAAAGGGTTTTTACTTGGTTTAAGTTGTAGGCAAAGTGGTAAATACATATGATTCATTTGGGAAGCATATGGATGACCAAATTCACTAGATAAGGATTTATTTGCCACATTTACAATACATCTTTGAATCACTTAATGTTTGGAGAGAGAAGAAGGCACCAAGGGCTCTACGTTAGTTTTTTTTCTTTAACCTTTAGTCTCTTGTAGTATTACTTATGAATTCATTAATGGTGATTATTTGTATAAATATGAGTGGATAAACACCTTCTTCATATGGTTGAGGATATGAACATAATATCTTAACGCTCATGTTGGTTAATGTTAATTATCCTAATTGGTTGTTCTTGTATTTACTATTCTAGTAATTCACAACCTTTAGAATACTCTTCGAAGAAAACATATAATGAGTTGTATACTCTTCTCAACTATATTACACAAAGTAATACAAAGTGGTAGGGTGATGTATCCAAAAGTATTATGAAAAATACTGTAGGCATGCATGATCGACGTAGATAGTATCACAACATTGGCTGCATAGTCGGCCTCTTTTCAGAATTAAATAATGAATTAGTTCAACAAGTTGAGTGTGACTCAATCTAAGTCCCAGGTTAATGCAATTCAACAGGCTCATACTTGGTGTGAAAATTATGAAAGTAGTGGTCTCTCTTAAGACTTATGTGGAGAAAATTAAAATCAGTGATTTTATGGGCAATGTACAAAAAGGGAACCAGAACTATGGCTATGCCTACAATCGTTACTGGCAGAGTTATCCTAACTAGTTTTGGGGAAATAATCAGGTCCAACCTCGTCTATTTCACCAACAACAAAGTATTTAGAATAATACTTAGGCCAATAATATATAAGAGTCTTTGAAAGTAATTCTAGACAACTAAGAACAAGCGGTTACAAAGATAAGAAATCAACAATTAGATCAGAAGAATTTAGAGATGCAAATGGGTCATTAGCTCAGGCATAAAGCACAATACTTCAAGAGGGTTTGCTTAGTGATATAGAAAATCCAAATAAAGTGATGGTAATCACCTTAAGGAGTAGTAGAGATTTGATTGACACACTTCCAAAGAAGAATTATGAGGTGCAAGCAGAGTTGGTCGCACCTAAGCAAACTGAAAAGCAAACTGAGTCCACAAAAATGACAAAAGGGGGAAGTTTAAGTACCCGAATGAAAAGCCGGTTGAGAAATAGCAAAACAAACCACCACCATAATTTCCTAAAAAACTTAAGAAATCCAAAGAGAATTCTTATTTTAAGAAGTTCTTTGACACATTTAAAGAACTTCACATTAACCTTCCTTTGTTAGATGTCTTACAAGGAATTCCCGAGTATGCTAAGTATTTGAAGGATGCAGTGAAAAATTAGAGGAGGCTCGGTGATATTGAGACTAAAACACTTATCAAAGAGTGTAGTCCTGCTGTCATGATAAAATTCTAAAAAGCTCAAGGGCCCTGGGAATTTCACCCTCCCCATACAAATTGGTGAAACTAATGTTGGTCAAGCTTTAATTGATATAGCGGAAAGAATCAATTTGATGCCCCATCTGTGTTTAAAATATTAGTCTTGGAAAAGACAAGGCCTTGTTTAGTTGTTCTCCATATGGAGAACATAACAGAGTTGCCCTCAAAGGAATCATAGAGGTTGCTCTTATTGCTATTGATATGTTCATTGTCCTGGTTGACTTTATTATTCTAACTATGATACAAATAACATAGTACAAATCATATTAGGATGTCCATTTTTGGCTACTAGGGGGAATTTATTGATTTTAGAAAAGGTACACTTGAGATGAGATTGAATGATAAAAAATGGTTTTCAGTATGTACAAAGCACTCAACACTCTCTCACATTATAGAGATCTATGTATGATCATAACAATGGAAGTAGATGAGTGCGGGGTGGAGGAGATAAAACCTATCATCGCCTCTTCAGACTCTCTAATGGAGTTACCCAAATAATAAATAAGCATGAGCTTATGAAGCTTGAAGGAAATCGTGAAAAAGTGAGTGCCGAGAAAGCTTCTGACCTTGATCGTGAGCACTTTAGAGGTCAAAAAAGAAGGAGAAAATGGGTCTTGAAAAGGAAAAAAGGATGAGAGAATTTATATAATAGTTATGATGTGAGTCGTGTCACGATAATAAATCAAGTGTTGCTTGGAAGGAGACCTAAGTTAAGGTGATTATTTTTATTTTTTAGTTTTCTGTAGTATCACCTTTGGTTTTAGTTTTGTTTTGTGTTAACAAATTGAAGAGAAGTTTGAGTACATGAGATCTTACTTAAGAAACATTGAAAAACTAAGTCTGGGGTCCCTCAGACCTCCTTGATGGATATGATGCTACTAGCTAGGCTTAAAGGCCTCAGAGAGTATTTCTATTCTTCATTCTTTGATTAATATTTTGTGGAAAAAGTATGATCTTAAGTGTGGAGTGCGGAATCTTCCAATTTTGTTAGGGTGAAGTGCACTATAGGATGTCTATTTTTATTTTTTTTCAAGTTAGTGACTAGATTAAAAAATTACAAAAAGATTTTATCTTTATTTATTTTATTTTCTTGTTGTTTTGTTTGTTTAATAGAAGTACACTCATCCACCCATCGATTTTTCTTTTTGGTTCTTTTCCAATAAGGAGCCCTTTGAACCCTATATCATTTTTAAATTTTATGTGTAATTTTAAATTTTTTTATTTGGAATAAATAGAGATGCTTTAACTAGGGCTACATATGATTACTTATTGTACGTGGTGTTGAATTTGAAGGTATGATATGAAAAAAAATTGAATCACTTCTTTGAGATTCCTAGGCTCTTTTATCTAACTCTTGTGTGAATTTATATTGAATTTTAATTCTTGTGATTGCTTGGTTAAGAGTCTATAGGGATCTGTCTTGATTCAAATATATGCCATATTTGTTGAGTTTTTTGTTATATACCATAATTGCATATTGATGTCTAGAAATTTCTCGGTGGGTTTGCAAAGAGAAATAAAGAATGTTTTGTTTAGGAGATGACATAAGAATTTCTTTGATAGCCATGTTTTATACATGCTTTATCTACACTTTGTGCATGGCCCTAGCTAGCCCCATTGAGCCTTTAGCCTATTTTTGGTAGCCTCATATTTTGTTTATTCCTTTCCATTCAATTGACTGTAATATTATCAAAAATTCCTAAGCACTTTAGTTAAAGAATTAAGTGAGTAAGGAGTGAATAGTGAAGAAGAAGGAAAAACTAAAAGTAAGGCCCCAAAATAATATATATTAGTGTGTTGAAATAGTTTATCTATTGTGGTAGAGGGTAAAGTGATGAAAAGAAAAAATGATCAACAGATGTGAATCGTGTGTTGGTAGCAAATACTGCCTACTAAATATGCGTAAGTTAGCTTATAAAGATAGGGCAGAACAATAGAGAGGTGGGAAGATAAAAGTTGTGAAAAATAGGTTAATTGGAGATTAGTTTAATAGAAAGTGTGATGTATTAAGGCACTTTGAGAATATTGTCACTATTAATAGCCATTATAGTTTCTATCCTTCCCTTATCCTATATTACAATCCTTAAGGTCCTACTTGATCTTGAGCTCTTATATTCTAATATTAATGGAATACTACACTAAGGGAAAGGTTATTAATCATCATATGTGACATGTGAATTCTTTGTGAGAGTGTGTAGAATTTGATTCTTACACCCATTCTTATGTAAAATAGCACATCTATGAGTGGGGTGAATCTCTTATGGTGAGGGCACATGTTTAATGAATTATAGGTGACTTATATGATATCCTTGTTGAAAATGTTCATGAGTTTTCCAAGTTTTTGGACTCAATTCTTGAGGCTAGGAAGTCTTAAAGTAGTATTTATGAGTTATTTAACTGTACTATGACATGCCTAATATACAAATTGTTATTCATGTAGTCGTTGTAGTTCAAGATTGAGTGTCTTGATTCAATTAGTGATGTTAGAGTTTTCATTAGTTGATCCTAGTCTAAGGAGTTGTTCAAGGACGAGCAAGGCTATAAGTGTGAGGTGGTGATCTTAGGCTTATTTATACACCTAAGTGTCATTATCTATGCATGTTTAGCTTAGATAACTTGGTGTTATTAATGAAATATAAAGTGTGCATTTGTGTATTTGTGTGATAATTTATATATTTAGAGTTTTTAAGGTGCATTTGAAACAATTCAAGAGTCAAAAGAATCAAATAGAGTTTAGACTAGAAAACTAGTTAGACTAGCCAATGTTATGCTTATTCTAGTGTATTTTGATGAGCTTTATTACATTGTATGCACTAATTTATGTCATTATTTTTTGTAGGAGATCATTGTAGAAGATATGGAAGCTAAATGAAGCCAAAAAATATGTCATAAGGAATAGGGAAACAAGGAACAGGTGGATGAGAAGAAGAGAACAAAGATTGTATGAGATTGCACCTAGAGGGCATGGACTTGAGCCGCACCCCCATAGCATCGGA
Organism: Capsicum pubescens; assembly: GCA_030864215.1. NCBI lineage: Eukaryota > Viridiplantae > Streptophyta > Magnoliopsida > Solanales > Solanaceae > Capsicum > Capsicum pubescens. The sequence continues at coordinate 189,063,872 of CM061538.1, read as the reverse complement.
GGGGACCTTGCACCACATTCCCTATAGCATGGGGATACTAGTTTGTCCTTATGATGTCCATGCAACACAACCCCTCCCTCCCCCCCCCTAAAAAAAGAAAGTCTGAAATGTTGGGTTTTGCTTGGTTTAAGTAGAGGGCAAAGTGGTAAATACATATGATTATTTTGGGGCAGACTTCTTTGAAACACCACATATTTGGAGAGAGTAAAAGGAAAGAAGGGCTCTACATTATGATTTTTCTTCCTTTAACTTTTAATTTTCTTGTAAGTTTACTTATAAATTCATTTATGGAGATTATTTGTATGAATATGAGTGTATAAAAATATTCTTTCTAGGGTTGAGGCTTCGAAAATAATTGTTGAATGTAATATTCAAGTTGTTTAATGTTAATTATCATAATTGGTTGTTCTTATGTTCTTCTATTTACTAATCTATTGACTCACGACCGTTAGAATAAATTTATATTTCTTTTGTGAACCAAGAAGGAGTAACATTACATTAGAATGTGGAAAATAAGGAATGGGTTCTTGTCTTCCTAATGAGTTAAAGACTAGACTTGCAGTTAGGATAGAAATATACCTAACTTGCCCCATTTGGCTCAAATAGGACATGAAATACAAATGTGTTTGAATTAGTTCCCATATACCTACTAAACGATTTAGTCCTGAGGCTAACTTAGATAGGCAATTAGAGGCTCAAAATACTATAATCATGATATAAAACACCTATATCAACAACCAAGATAGATAACTTAACCAATATGATTGTATAACTTTGCATGATTGTTTAAGATGCCTTGCCCTGGAACTCTCCAAATTATTGTTTACAAGACTTTTAAATTCCTTTATTATTCATTATTTCTATTAGCACAGTAATACTTAAACTCTCTTTGGTTACAAATCACGCTTGTTTAACATCAATAGTAATACTTGAATTAGACTGTCTGCTAAACGTCAAGTCCCCATGGTATTGATATTAGGCTTGAAAGAGCTACTTTATTACTTGAATAACCATGTACACATGCGTGTGTTGTTAGACACAGTACATGATCATCCCTTGCTAAGCATTTTCCCCTGACATGCAACCCATATATATGTATATGTAATTTTTTGGGATTAATCCAAGATAGTTTTTTAGACCATGGAATGACACATAGGATTATATAGGTTCACTTTACCTTTTTTTATTAATATTTAAGATTGTTCTTTTGGTGGTCACAACTTTTATGAGCTTTGGAACTATAGATATGCGAACAATATTGTAACACCCTACATTTTTAGGATAGACTTTGAATCACTCTTCCTACGTGTGTAAACTCTAATCCCATGATTTGTATGTGAATACATGTGTAATGATAACTATCCTAGTGTGTGAAGTGCTATCGAGGTGAAAAATGTTTGTAAGAATCACTTAGATCAAAGTTGAGCTAAGAGCCTTTGATTCGACCAAATTTTGGTATTCAATTCTACAAGGGTCAACTTTGACCACGTTTAACTTTTGATATATGTATAATTTATTATCTCAATATCCACCAAATTATAGATAATTCAATTAGAGTTCCGGTGCTACAAATTTTTCCTTAATTCGATACCCGAGCGAAAAGTTATGACCATTTTCATAAGAAATAGTAAGGGTCCGTGATAGCCCCGCGCCATGAAGGCTTTTCCCCCGAAATAGGGTCATGATGTGAGGGATATTCCCTCAGAATAGGGGTCGCGCCACGAGGGCTATTCCCCCATTATTCCAGCTTCCTATGGTCCAAGGGGTAATTTGGTCCTTTTCCCTCAACCCCAATCATCCAAAACGTAATTTTTAACACTCTTAGGGGCATTATTTTCCAAGGGGTAATTTGGTACTTTCCCCTCAACCCCAATCATCCAAAACAAGATTTGTAACACTCTTAGGGGAATTATTTGCCCATTAACCTCAATATTACTCACTAAAACCCCCTCTCTCTTCCCAAGAACAAAATTCAAGCCTCTTCTCTCAAGAATTAAAGGATTCAAGCTTCAATTTCAAGATTTCTTCCATAATTCGTTCAATAAGGTATGCAGGGTATTCATCAATTGGTCATTTTCACGCTCTGAGCCCCAAAACCCTCTTTTTGATTAAAGTATGAGTTTTTCCTTCATTATAGAATTTTCACACATTCAAGATGAATTCAATCCATACTATTCCTTATTAAATTGACTCCATCCATGTCTTCATATGACCCCACAAAAAATTAGGTTATTTCATGCTTTAAATTTCAAGTTCCCATGTCATATTTAATTGATTTCATGTTACAATATCAATTTTTGTAATAAACCATGTCAATATGGTTATGTCTCTTATTTAATTCATATCATGTTCAAAATTCATGTTTCTCACCTATTTATTAAAATGTCTTATATTTTTGGGTCTTTGAATTATGATTCCATACTACTATTTTAAGTATTCTTATCGTATCTTTGTAATCATTCAGTGCTGGTAGGTTATGAGCACCCGATACCTATGTGTCTTTATATGATTTTTGTTTCCAAGATATAAATCAGTCAGATCATGCTTATTTTCTTCTATTACCACCTTCAGGATATTATATTCATGCTGAGCATTTACCAGTACCGTACCATGTCATGTTAAACTACTAATAATACCAAAGTCTTTCAGTTGGGAGTAACACTTAACAACGAGTAAACATAGGGTTGATGACTCCCCAATCAGTAAAGAAATGAGTCGTTAGTAGAAGTCCCTTAGTTCTAGACCTACGACACCACCATAGATTATGAGGGGTCCCCCGTCAGTAGAGGCATGACACCCCAATCTTTTGAGACATCAGCCTTGTGGATCCACATCGTTAGTTATGTGTTGGTACCCCTGGCAAGGTACCAAAACCCTTACAACTTGGTTATAGGTTAGACCACGATAGCTCAGATTGGTGCATATCGATTGTAGTTAGCTCCCACAGTATCAATGTAGTATTCAAACTAGATCAGTTCAGGCTTGCTTGACAAAGTATACAAACTTCAGTTATCCAGTATATTTTTATGGTGATTCAATCATTAAGATTTACAGGTTATTTCATTACATGTTTATGCTTAATCTTGCATTCTCAAATTTACATTTTCATGTTTTCATGTTCAGTATCCATACATGATCCTCAGTTCGGTTTTACAACATGTTCAACTTTACATGTGATTTACATATAGTATTTATGTTTTTCCATTTACCAACTTCAGTTCTACTCGTTCTTCAAAAGTAAAGATTTAAGAAACTAAGTGTAGTGATTCACCAACTTATCAGATTATGTTTGTACTCATGTCTTGAGATACTTCATCTTTTAGTTGATTTAAGTCTCTTTATGAGTCTACTTGCACTTAGCATGCATATTTTAAGACTATGTATCTATTCAGTTTTACTTATTGCATTCACCTCCACTTACTCCGTACATTCCATAAATACTAACCACATATACGTTTATATGGCTATATTATTTCATAATGTAGGTACCAGTTATATCCCACACATCATAATCAGGCATTTCTCAATTTTCAGCCAGTAGGTGATAAGTCCTCTTATTTTGGTGACTTTAATCCATTGTATTTTATGTGTTATATTTTAATTATTCATATGTATTGATTAGTGGTAGTTAGAGGTATGTCCCAACTATCTATAGTCATTATAGTAGAGGCATGTAATTTAAGTTTCTTTCTTCAGTTTTATTATGTTGTAAAATTTATCAGTAGTTTATTTATTTTGACTTTCTAATGATTATGCTTCCACTCAGCAAATTTAGTTTTTATATAATTTAAATCAGTTGCTCAAGCAGTATGCCATTTCATGGGTTAGCTTGGGATCACTTATGGTTCTAAGCACCGTTTTACGGCTAGGGGGTAGTCTTGTGTCATGAAAAACTTGGTATCAGAGCACAGAGTTCAAGTATCCTAGGGTGTCTAACAAGCCGTGTCTAGTAGAGTCTTATGGAATGGTACAAAAATGTCCATACTTTTCTTCGAGAGGCTACAGGGAATTTAAGAAATATTTCCCTTCTTTCATGTCGTAGATTGTTTAGTAGAAGTGTTCTATAAGGAACTTATGAATATTCTTACATAATCCATTCGTGCTAACTCTGCCTTATTCTTGAGGCAACAGAAATAGCCAAGCTTAAATCCTTACAAATAGAGTTTCTTAGATAGTCACCACATACTATTATAGGATTACATGTAGACTCAAAAGCATCCCATCGGATGAATATTCCCAATATGTACACTCTGATGATATGCATGAAGATCTAGCTCTCGAGCTAGAAGGATCTCCTCAGCTATAAAGGCATCTGGCTAGGCACAAGAGATATATGCAGTTTAGACGGGCCAGAAAGAAGAAACTGCCAGACAAAGAACTGTTGATCAACCAAGATGACAAATCCTCCAAAAAGACATACCCAGAAATGCTTCATCTACCATGACAGAGGACACTTTGCAAAAGGATATCCCAAGTCTAGAAAGTCGAAGAGAGAAGCGCAGGCCTCAGAACAAATAGATAGGGAGGCAAATGGAAACAGAAGAATACTGGATAGAGTAGCCAGGCGGACATGCAGTAGACTCTAAAATTTCCAACATGAAAGGTGGTTTCACGAACATATAGGTGGCACACCATACGAAATCAAATATTTTATCAAACACCACAGACACAGAGACTAACTTTCCAATAGGTTTCAATACCATGGAGGTGGTATACCTTAACATATCAAAGCTTTCATCAACACCACAGACACAGAGACTAACCTTTCCAACATAACAGACAATTCACATCCATATAGGTGACATGCCATACAAAATCAAAGCTTTTAATTTACACGACACAACTTTCTTACGACTGAGCTACGCATATGTATAGATGGTTTTGTTTTTAGCTACAAAGCCTTCAAAACCCTTAACAAGATGTCTTGACTTTGGAACTGCATGCTACACATCAAGGATGGTTTGCCTCGGCAACAAAGCCTTTGCAACCCTAAAGAGGGATGGCTTGACTTTGCCAGTCTTAGAACACAAGAAATCCCTTGTCTCCTTAGTACCCAGCGGTTCTGTATTTGCATAAAATAGGTCTTACGATTGCTCTCCCTGTCCTGTTACCCTCAAAATGGCTGCAAAACAAAGGAGTACTAAGGCATACCCCAGATCTGCGTGTTCTTTCTCAGTTTTTGAACCTTTTCGGAAAGCTATGGCATGGACTAAGCAAATTTCGTTTCATATGCATGGAAAGGACTTATACATCTACGTAGTGTGGACAAATCCAACTTCGTTATACATGAAAAGTACTTAGACATCTACGTCGTGTGGATAAAGGCAACTTCATTTCATAAACATGGAAAGTAACTTTGGGGTGCCATTGTTGCCATCACAACAAGCTAGAACTTCGCCATAGTATTTTCTTACCCCCCTACTCCAACCTAGAGAATCGAAGTACCCATCCCTTTGGTAGAGAGAAATCAAGATAAAGAGAGTTTAGCCAACAAACATTTTCATTGAAAGTAGAGAGAAACTATACAAAAGGTTTTTAGGTAGAGAAAATGATGCCTCCAACCTAAAGACCTAGGCTTACTTTTATAGAGAAAGGAAACTTACTAGCTAAGTTAAGATACGGATAAATATTAAATAAAATATTACATTCCTATTCTAACAGCTAAGGGATAGGCATTATCCGTTAATAAGGATAAGTCTTATCCTTTTGGAAGGGATAAACATTATCTGTTATGACTAGATAAGCCTTATCTTTATTCACACCGGGACCTACTAACATGTGGGGGGCCAAATAAAAGCAAAACTAACTATGTTGTTCGCATATGACAACATGTACAAGAAGGTGAGTGAGCATCTTGAAAGAAGGTGCATCAATTGCTTCATAGGCATCTTGTAAGCAGGTGGATAAGCTCCCTGTCTTCAAAGTAGCTGAGTCAGAAACTTTAAAAACCCATCTAAAAAGGTAACCGACTGAGGGGGGTTTCTTTGGAGAGGAGGGTAACCCACTGGAAAGGGTAACCCACTAGCAAAGGTAACCCACCTGACAGGGCTTTCTTGGAGAGGAGGGTAACCCACTGGAAAGGGTAACCCACTAGAGAGGGTAACCCATTAGAAAGGGTAACCTGTTGAAGAGGGTAACTTTCTTGCACATGTCATCTAACGTCATCTTTCAGGCAGTGTTGGATGGTACCGGCGGCGGTGAGCTCACGTATCCTTCTTCCATCCACTAATCAATTCCATGCTTTTACCTGAGGCGTTCTTGTCCTTCCAAGCTTCTCTTCGTCGATCTAGAGAAGTAGATCTCTCTCTTGGGTGAATCTTTGCATTTCTGTAGAGGAGCCTTCATCCGTATGCTTGTGGCTTCATCATTTTTGGTTACATACGATGGCTAGTATTTTGTTGTTGTTCGTTGGGCTTCATCATTTGTGTAGTTTTTTTTCTTTGGAATGTATCTGGTTTGCTGGAGATTAAAGTATTGTTCTTCACATCATTCATCCTCAAGAGTGAGAATCAAATTTAAAAATTTCTAGAAAAATGGAATCACCAATTGGGCTTGGCTGTGATTCCTACTAGGTGATACAACATAAAGACCGTTGCATCGTAGGAATATTTGGAGCATCGAATCCCGTAAAACCCAAATCCTTATGGTATTGGTTGGATTCAATCGTGATGCCTGAAGGCATAACACCTGAACTCCATGATAGTATAGTACTGGTGGCGTATGTACCAGAACAACCATAGGTGTCCTTATTGGGAATCATCTGCTAGTATGATCAACACATAACAGAAAAGATACCAAATAGACAAGGAGGCAGAGGGACATGGAAGACTGCCAGAGAGAGCAGCCAGATGTACAGGCAGTAGACCCTAAACTTTCCAACATAAAAGGTAGTTTCACGACCATGTAGGCGGTACGCCATACGAAATCAAAGCTTTCGTCAAACACCACAGACATAAAGACTAACTTTCCAACAGGTTTCAACACCATGGAGGCGGTATACCTTAACAAGTCAAAGCTTTCATCAACACCATAGACACAGAGACTAACCTTTCTAATATGACAGGCAATTCACATCCATATAGGCGGCATGCCATACGAAATCAAAGCTTTTAATTGACATGCCATAGTTTTTCTACGACTGAGCTACGCATCCATATAGACGGTTTGATTTTTAGCTACAAAGCCTACACAAACCTAAATGGGATGGATTGAATTTGGAACTGGAAGATATATATCAAGGATGGTTTGCCTCAATAACAAAGCCTTCGCAACCCAAAAGAGGGATGGTTTGACTTTGCCAGTTTTAGAACATATAAGATCCCTTGTCTCCTTAGCATACAACTTTTCCCTATTTACCTAAAACGGGTCTCACGGCGGCTCTCCCTGGCCTATTACCCTCAAAATGGCTTCAAAATAAAAGGTGTACTAAGGCAAACCCCAAATCTGCATGTTCTTTCTCAGATATTAAATCTTTTCGGAAAGCAATGGCATGGACTAAGCCAATTTCATTTTATATACATGGAAAGGACTTAGAAATATACATCGTGTAGACAAAGCCAGCTTTGTTATACTTGGAAAGTACTTAGACATCTATGTCGTGTGGACAAAGCCAACTTCATTTCATAAATATGGAAAGTGACTTTGGGGTGCCATTGTTGCCGTTGCAATAAGCTAGCACTTCAACGTAGTATTTCCTTACACCCCTACTCCGACCTAGAGGACCGAAGTACCCATCTCTTTGGAAGAGAGAAAGAAAGAGTAAGAGAGTTTAGCCAACAAACATTTTCATTGATAGCAGAGAGAAACTATACAAGAGCTTTTTAGGTAGAGCCAATGATGCCTCTAACCTAAAGTCCTAGGCTTCCTTTTATAGAGAAAGGAAAATTACTCGCTAAGCTAAGCTACGAATAAACATGAAATAAAATATTACATTCCTATCCTAACAGCTAAGGGATATGCATTATCCGTTAATAAGGATAAGTCTTATCCTTTTGGAAGGGATAAACATTATCTGTTATGACTAGATAAGCCTTTTATTTATTCACACCAGGCCCTACTAACATATGTGGGGACAAATAAAAGCAAAAAAAACTATGTTGTTGGCATGTGACAGCATGTGCAAGTAGGTGAGTCAGCATCTTGTAAGCAGGTGCATCAACATCTTCACAGGCATCTTGCAAGCAGGTGGATAAGTTTCTTGTCTTTGAAGTAGCTGAGTGAGAAACTTCAAAAACCTATCTAAAAAGGTAACCCACTGAGAAGTGTTTCTTTGGACAGAAGGGTAACCCACTGAAAAGGGTAACCTACTGGCAAAAGTAACCCATATGACAGGGTTTCCTTGGAGAGGAGGGTAACCCACTGTAGAGGGTAACCCACTAGGCAGTGTAATGCGTTGGAGAGGTAAATTTCTTACACATGTCATCTGACATTATATTTTAGGAAGTACTGGATGGTATCAGCGTCGGGGAGCTCGCGTATCCTTCTTCCATCCACCAATCAATTCTGTGCTTCTTCCTAAGGCGTTCTTGTCCTTCCAAGCTTCTCTTCATCGATCTCAAGAAGTAGATCTTTCTCTTGGGTGAAACTTTGCATTCCTGTGGAGGAGACTTCATTCGTATACTTGTGGCTTTATCGTTTTTGGACTCATACGGTGGTTGGTATTCTATTGTTGTTCATTGGGTTTTATTATTTGTGTAGTCCTTTTTATTTTGAATGCATCTGGTTTGCTGGAGAGTAAAGTATTATTCTTCACAGAATTCATCCTTAAGAGTGCGAATCAAATTAGAAAATTTCTAGAGTAATGGAATCTCCGAATGGGCTTGGACTTCATAGCCTGTGATTCCTACCAGGTGATACAACATAAATACCATTGCATCACAAGAATCTTTGGAGCATCGAATCCAGTATGGCCTGAATCCTTCTGGAGATGGTTGGATTCAATCGTGATGCCTAAAGGTATAATACCTGAAATCCATGATAGTATAGTACTGGTGGCGTATGTACCAGAACAACCTTAGGAGTCCTTGCTGGGAATCATCGGCTAGTATGATGAACACATAATAGAAAAGATATCCCAGATGTTCTCCGAATGACTTCAAGATGGATTTATTGTGCTTGTTGAATGATTAAAGCTTGTTAAAAGTATTGATAGATGGATCTAAAGGATCCATGTATCTGTGGAAAATATTTGAAGAGCAATATGCTATTTCAAAAGGTAATATTCCTATGTGTTGAACGTGAGAGATTGACTGGCCAATTTCTGGTTGTCTTCTCTGGTGCTGGTATTGATGTCTCATGATTCTGCATTAACATCTATAGAGAAGATGGTGTCCTCCATTGGTTCTTCTTCTAGAAAGAAGACCGATTCAAGGTCGTCCTCTTCGTTGAGATAGCTATAGATTTCAATATGATCAACTATTTCTTTAAAGAAGTGGATAATCTCTTTCAACTTCTTGAGTTGAGGATAGTTGTTTGCAAAGTAACCAGGCTTTCTGCAGATGAAGCAGTTATCATTCTTCTTCTGGTGATCTGCTAGGATTCTTCGTGTGAAATGCCTGGTTTGCCTGACTACCTTAGGCTCATTATCTGGAGGCCTGGGTAGTTTGAATCTCCTGAACAACAACTTTCTCTGGGATCCCATCTGGCGACTTGAATAGAGGCAGTTGGAATTCACATCAAGATTATTCCCACTGTAATAAGGATATAAAATTGGGTAGTTCTTTATGATCTGCTTCAGTACAGATCTCTTCTTACCTAGACTATTCAAGGCCTTAAAGATGACCTTTTTGGGATAGCTTGCATCTTTGCAGAAGTGTTGTAGTAGGACTTTGGTATTGATGGAAAAGTCTTGAAATGTTGGAAAATTGGTTTTATCTACAATCCCAAGTGTATTATGCCAGTACTTGAGGATTTTGGAGAATTTGGAAGTGCAATCTGTAGTGTCAAGTATTGTTTTCTGTCATCCAGATTCTTCATCATCATGAAAGCTCTGAAGTCCTGAGGCAGGGATAGAGTTGTAGTAATGGTTTCCTCCACCTTTGTTATTAGATCTTGCCTCTTTTCTGGGACTAGGTCACTAGTCAACTCATATGGCTTAGAGACTGATTGAGACACCGCTAGATTGCTGGAGTGTTTCTATAGAATAGATGGAAATTCCTCCTCATGTAATTGGATTGATTTCTACAAAGCATCTTCATTGTTCTTGGAACATTCATCAACACAGAATTCATCATTAGCACTAGATAACTGTCTTCTAATGAGAGATAGTGGTTGGATATTAATGAAAATGTCCTCAGATATTTCCTTCTTTGTGTTTAAAGCAGGTCTAGGAATGTCTTCAGCAACTGGATGAGGTTTAGCAAGATCTTCAGGACAATCATCCTTCATCACCTTTCTGGACTTGAGACATCCCTTGGCAAGGTGTCCTTTGTCATGGAAGATAAAGCATTTGTGTTTGCCTGGATCTGTATTCTTAGATGATTTTCCATCTTTGTTACTCAGTAGTTCCTTGTCTGGTGGCTTCTTCTTTCTGGCTTGTCTGAACTGCATATATCTCTTGTGCCTTGCCTGATGTCTTGACAACTGAGGAGACCCTTCTAGCTTAAGAGCTAGATCATTATACACATCATCAGAGTGGACAGATTGGGAACATTTATTCGACATGGTGTTGCCTAATAAAGTTTCCTTATCCTTCTTTGCAGGATAGGAGCTTGTGTGAAGATTTGAATTTTTTGACATAAGCTCATTATTCTTTAGAACAACAACACTCGGGTCAACTTGACTAAGGTTAGCCAAGTTAGCAGCCTTGTCATTATTTTTGGGAATACACTACTTCAGAGAGACCTGTTCGCCATTATGGAAGGAATCTCGTTCACAGGTTATGATCATCATATGCGTCGGATCAACTTTGTCGTCGTTGTTATCCTGCAATTGTTCACCAAGATCATAATCTTACGATACTCTCTGAATAGAAGCAGCCTCTGGTAGATCGTCATACTGTGTGTCTGTTCTATGGATCTCAAGATCATTAGCTGAGACTACAACAACTGGACTATGGTCGATGAGAGCATGCATCGATACTATCTTATCAGCATCATAGGGAACCTGGCTAAAATATGTTATCTTCTTGACCCTTTGTGTCATGGCATCGCTCCTTGTCCATTCAGCTTCTGGAGATAAAGTGAATTGTATGGATGAACAAAGTGGAGAAGGTTGGTTTATTCTTTGTAGAGAATATCCATGTGGGAATATCGTAGATACTCTGGACTTTCCTTGTATGGCATAGTTGTATTCCTTTTTGGCTAATTTTTCTCCCATACAAACCTAGCGATGTTGAACTCCTTCTGTTCATATTTGGGAGATGGAGAGAACAAAATTGGTTTGGATGGAAGAGGGGGGATAGTGGAAAATGGTTGTACCGAACCTCATGAATGATATGTTTTGGGAAATACGATTGTTTTTTCAGCTTTTTGGAGTTTGGGATGATCGTATTTCAGGAGATGGATCTGTTCTTCTAACAAGGACATTTATTTCCGTTGGTGGTCAAGAAATAGTAGTATTGAGGATCTGAGTGGGAATTTTTTAGACTGTATAGCTTGTAGCCTATTTTCCAGTGCTTTGATAAGTATGGCATATTAAGGGGCAGCTGAAGCACTTTCCAATTGGATAACAAATGGTGGTTTCGGAGCTTGGGTCTGGTTATCCTCTTTAGATAGGTAGTTTAAAAGTTAAGCATCTATGTGACTGGACGTAGAGAGGGGCATTAGAAGAATATCACCTTGAGTAGCTGTAGTAGATCTTCTTCTGCAAATTCTACAGTCACAATCAGCCCTCCATGGGTAATGTCTTGAGAAAGGCCATTTACACCATACTAGACTACGACCCTTATGATTGAAGTTCTTTATCCAATCATGCTTTCTCATAAAGACAGTGAGGAAATTAAGGATGGTATTTGGGTTTTTTACATTTGAAAAATCATCACTTAGGTTGTATATGCGGATGTAGAAGGTGGTTTTGGGTGGCCTTTTGAGATAGTGGTGGTTGGAATCATCAGTGGGGCTGAGAGGTTGAGGATAGGCTATCAACTTCTCATATTTAGTGACCAATGAAGCTGGGATAGTGCTGACCAGTTCAGCTCTAGGTATGTTTCTCGGAATCTTATTACACTTTGGTTTTATCTGTTGCATCAATATTCAAGAACAGAGAGTTCTTGCCACTTGAAGGAAGTAGTATCATGTCATGGTTCTGAACACGCCAGGATACCTAACAATGGAAAGTTTCCTGATAGGCATCTCTGTCCTACAGAGCATCGAGAATCTGGACTTGGACCTTCAACGCCTTCATTAGATGTGGATCAGCTAACTATATGTTGAAGTCGGGGAACATGGTGACAATGATTGTACCATCATCCAGAAGAATCTCCGATGTACTCAGATTCATATGTTGGTACTTATTGAATCTAGTATCAAGAAGAGAAAGATGCACCACAACTGGCCGACCTTTTCTCCCCTGATATGTCAAACTAATTCGTACAACACCAATATGGAGATGAGTAAATCCAAGACTTTTCCATTGCTGGGAAAAGTCCTTTGGCATCTGTAGTGATATGAATTGTACCTCTGGAGTTACCAGAATAGGGTGCTAAATAAGTGGTGTAGCATCAACATATTCCTTATCTCCTTTTGCCTTTTCTTGGACCATAGAGTGGATCTTCATCCAGGGATTACATACTTTTTTAGCAACAACTGAATAGGGGTTTTGTAAAGGTGTGGTACATATCTGTAGTAGTGAGGGTAGAACCTCTACTTCGTATGTATAGTCAAGTTTACATGACAACGTATCACTAGGAGTGGTTGACATGTTTATCGTGATAGAAGAATTGTTTGAACTGGACGGGGACTGTATAGTAGGCATATTTTTGGATTTTTCTAGACTATGTAGACACGAATTATTTTTTCTAAAGATCTATGGAAAAGACTGAATAAAATAAAAATCTTTTTTGTGGTTTTATGGACTGACTCCATATATTTATGCTAAGGATCTAAGGACAAAACACGACTATTACTTGTTCTAAAATCTAAGAAAAGAAACTATGACTCGATTATTTACAAGAAATGAGTAGTAAAACATGGAAGAAAATAAGGAAAGATCTAAGAGTAAAACAAAAGAAAATAAAAATGTAAAGCTGGCTCACACGTTTGTAATCAGCAAAGGTGGATGCAAACTCCTGCTTCCTCCCAACCTCCGGGAGTAGGGATGGCTTTGATACCAAATAGATAGAGAGGTAGAGGGGCATCGAAGACTATCGAAGAGAGAAGCTAGGTGGATAGGAAGAAGACCCCAAACTTTCAAACATGAAAGGCGGTTTCATGACCATGTAGGTGGCATGCCATACAAAATCAAAGCTTTTGTTAAACATCAAAGACAAAGAGACTAACTTTCCAACAAGTTTCAACACCATGGAGGCGGTATACCTTAACAAGTTAAAGCTTTCATCAACACCACAAACACAGAGAATAACCTTTCCAACATGACAGGCGATTCATGACCATATATGCGGCATGTCATATGAAATCAAAGCTTTTAATTGACACACCACAAATTTCGTATGAATGAGCTACGTCTCTGTATAGATAGTTTGATTTTTATCTATAAAGCCATAACAACCCTTAACAGGATGGCTTGACTTTAAAACTGCAAGCTACACATCAAGAGAACCATGCTAAAGCAAATCGTCAAAAATAATCCAGACCTCAATCGATCCTGGTGCAAAGATGACCTCGTTACCAAGTATGACTTCCCCTACCCTCACCGCAAAATGAGAACAAAAATATAGATACTGTTCAGAAGGTTTAGACTGACAAAACCTCCCGATGATAGAATCAGGGTTATCAGTGAACCAGGTATTTTAGATGGAGGAGCCTAGCCAGCTACAAGAAGAGAGATGATGGATGATTCATCTGTAGAAATCCTGGACACTTCACCAAAAACTTTCCTTAAGACAAAAAGTCGAAGGACTCTGTCTACCTCTTTGAAGAGATAACCGATTATGCGGGAATCTATCTCAACACAGAGGACGACCTCGAATTGGTCTTCTCATTGGAAGAAGAACCAATAGAGAACACCCTCTTCTCTATAGACATATATAAAGAAGTAGGAGATATATATGCCAATGATCTTTACCTGATATCCGACAACAGAGAAGACTACCAGCATCAGGCCAGCAAAATCCTCATGCTCAACATGGCAGGGATACTATCTTCAGAGCTAGTAGATTACCCTCTAGATCTGTTCAACCAGTGTGTGGATCCCTTTGATCCATCCATCCTTCGAGAAAGAAGAACATTCTATGAGATTCAAGTGTTCAAAAAATATGTAGAATCCATCCTGAAGCCGTTCGGAGTACACCTGGAATATCCCTTCTGCCATGTGTTCATCACACTGGCCAACGACTTTCCGCAAGAACTCCTGTGGCTCTTCTGGTATCTGTGCCACCATCATTAAGTTCTCATGGAGTTCAAGTGTGATGCCTTCAAGCATTTTGATCGAATCCAACCTGTTCTGAAGAGATTCATGCTGTGGTTCAAGCCGCAAGAATACTGGATTTGATGCTTCTGGGATTCCTACTATGCAATGGTCTTCTTGCTGCATCACCCTATAAAAATCTTAGGCCATGACGTCCAAGCTCAACTGGAAATTTCACTCCTCTGGAAATTTCCCGTGTCCATACTCTCTCTAGAAGATGAATACTATGAAGCCTAGAGCTTTATTTTTCAGCAGAATAGATACATTCCAAAAGGAAATCTAGCCAAAGGAATAGGGAAAATGGAACTATGCAGACGATGGTCATCCCCACTGGGATGAGGTCCGACAAGCAGGAAAACAATTTTATCTACAGTATGAGATCACTAAAGATGAATTCACCGGCTCTATCAAAAGCATACGGCTAAAATTTTCCCTAATAGGAATGCGAAGATTTATTATTCAGAAGGATTTACTTCACCAGATCGATGAATATTATCTTGGAAGGATAAGAACGCCTCAAGAAGAAGTACGAAGTATATTGGTGAATGGACGAAGGATACACGGGCTCACCGCCGTCGGCACCATCCAACACTGTTGAAAAGATGACGTCAGATGACATGTGCAAGAAAGTTACCCTCTCTAGCGTTTTACCCTTCCCAATGGATTGCCCTCTATAGTGGGTTACCCTTACCAGTGGGTTACCCTCCTCTTCACGGAAACCTTATCACATGGGTTACCTCTACTAGTGGGTTACCTTTTCAAGTGGGTTACCCTTTTTTCTAAGGAAACCCTCCTTAGTAGGTTACCCTTTCAGATGGGTTTTTGAAGCAGCTGACTCAACTACTTCGAGGATAATGAGCTTATCCACCTTACTTCAAGATGCCTGTGAAGCTGCTGATGCACCTGCTTGCAAGCTGTTGACTCACCTGCTTGCACATGCTGTCACATGCCAACAACATAGTTTGTTTTGTTTTTATTTGCCCCCCCACATATTAGTAGGGCCCAGTGTGAATAAAGATAAGGCTTATATAGTCGTAATAGATAATATTTTTCCCTTCCCAAAGGATAAGACTTATCCTTATTAATGGATAATGCCTATCCATTAGTTGTTCGGATAGGAATGTAATATTTTAATTCATGTTTATTTGTAGCTTAACTTAGCTAATAAGCTTTCTTCCTCTATAAAAGGAAGCCTAGGCCTTTAGGTTAGAGGCATCATTTGCTCTACTTAGATCATTTTCTCTACCTAGATCATTTGCTCCACCTAAAAACTTCTTGTATAGTTTCTCTCTTCTATCAATGAAAATATTTGTTGGCTATACTCTCTTGCTCTTGCCTTTTGTCTTCCAAAGGGAAGGGTACTTCGATCCTCTAGGTCGGAGTAGGGGGGTAAGGAAATACTACAAAAAAGTGCTAGCTTGTTGCGATAGCAACAATGGTACCCCAAAGTTACTATCCCTTTTTATGAAACGAAGTTGACTTTGTCCACATGACGTAGATGAATAAATACTTTCTATGTATAATGAAGTTGGATTTGTCTACAAAACGTAGAAGTCAAAGTCCTTTCCATGTATTTGAAACGAAATTGGCATAGTCCATGCCATAGCTTTCCAAAAATATTTAATATCTGAGAAAGAACACACAGATCTGGGGTCTGCCTTAGTACACCTTTTGTTCTGCAGTCGTTTTGAGGGCAACAAGCCAGGGAAAGCCACCATAAGACCCATTTTAGGAAAATATGGAAGAGTTGTGTACTAAGGAGACAAGGTATCTCATGTGTTCTAAGACTGGCAAAGTCAAGCCATCCCTCTTTTGGGTTGCGGAGGCTTTGTTGCTGAGGCAAACCATCCTTGATGTGTATCTTGTATTTCCAAAGTCAAGACATCCCATTAAGGGTTATGAATGATTTGTAGCTAAAAATCAAACCGTCTATATAGATGCGTATCTTAGTCATAGGAAAGTTGTGGCATGTCGATTAAAAGCTTTGATTTTGCATGGCATGCCGCCTATATGGACGTGAATTGCCTGTCATGTTGGAAAGGATAGTCTCTATGTCTATGGTTTTGACTAAAGCTTTGACTTTTTAAGGTTTATCGTCTCCATGTTGTTGAAACCTGTTCGAAAGTTAGTCTCTGTGTCTGTGGTGTTTGAAAAAAGCTTTGATTTTGTATGGTGTGCCGCCTACATGGTCGTAAAACCGCCTTTCACTTTGGAAAGTTTGCGGTCTGCTGCCTATCCGTCTGGCTTCTCTCTTCGATAGTCTTTCATGCCCCTCTTCCTCCCCATCTATTTGGTATCAAAGCCATCCCCACTCCCGGAGGTCGGGAGAAAACAGGAGTTTGTATCCACCTCTGCTGATTGCAAATGGGTGAGCCAACTTTATATTTTTATTCTTAGACTTTAGGTTTACTTGTCTAAACTACTACTCTTATATACGTGCTTTGTTCTTACTTCCAAAGTTTACAACTTAAATATTGTACATATTAGAGTCATAGTTTTAATTTCATTATCAGAGTCAGTGTTTTCTAGTTATTGTATTCTGTATCTTGTACATAATCGAGTCGTAATTACTTTCTTAGATTTTAGAACAAATATCTGTTGTGTCCTTAGATCCTTAGCACAAATATATAGAGTCAGTCCATAAAAACATAAAAAGATTTTCATTTTATTAAGTCTTTTCCATAGATCTCTAGAACAAATACATCGAGTCTTTATAAGTCCAAAAAATACAAAAATATTTCTCCCCTTGAGTCTTCTTCTTTAGGAAGGTCCAGTTCATGTAAATCTCTATCTCAAGTAAATATGTCCCCTTCCAAAACTCTTTCATTCAAATTTGATTACCTATATGAAGTAGATGTGCTACCCCCAGAACAAATGATATCTTCAACACATCTATCTCTCCTAAACCCTTACTATGCCTTTACGAAAAAGGCATGTAACCCATGGCTGCAGATCCGTTCTTTGGTGCAGCAGAGACCGAAAGGAGTTAAAGAATATTTTTCTACCCAAAACTAGCTCACCATCCTATTCTTGCAACTCAGGAGGAACAATTCATCACTCTACAGATGCCACAAGATTTTCTAAGACAGTGGAGGAACCAAGGCTTCACCCATATCCACTTTGGTGCTGTTAGGGTTGCGTTGTCATATCATGGAAGAAAAGGCCAGCCTGTGGTGGCACGTCTTTCCCTCATTAATACCAGGTAAAGCGAATACAAATATGCCAACTTGGGAACTTCAGAAATCACACTGAAGACCGGGACAATCTTTATCACTATATTCCCCAACTTCAATATATCCCTCTCTGATCCGTATCTGACGGAGACGTTGAAGATCCAAGTCCAGATACTCGGAGCTCCATAGGCCAGAGATGCCATCCTGGCAACTCTCCACTACCAGGTAGCTTGGCGGGTTCAGAATCATGCTATGGATCTATTATCCCTTCAAAGTGGTGGTGATACTTTGTTCTTGAATATATAGGCCCCACCAATGGAATTACTTAGTGTGTCCAGATCCCAAGGCAGATACCCAGAGATGAACTTGTGATAGTACTCTCAGATTCATGGGTCACAAACTATGAGAAGTTGAGAGACTATCCTCAACATCTCTAGTCCAAGGAGCCAACCTTTTCCAGAAGGAGTGACAACACCGTCATGATTAGCTTTAACCACTCATACCTAAAGCAGCCTTCCAAAACCACCAGAACCAAAGAAAACCAGCCCGCTACCAAACAATTCATGATGTCTCACTCTGGCACTAGTTACTCAAATGACTTTCCGTAAAACAAATCCTTCGAAAAGGATAACACGAGCCATACTCCAAAGATACCAGCCAAAACTGTTATCTTGCTATTTGGAGAGAAGATGCCCCTCAGCGACACCGAAGCAACGCTCAACTGATAATCTGAAATTGCTATGTGCCAAAATAGGATGCTATACAACATCAACCAAGCTGTGAAGAATATTGCTCACTCTCAGAATAAGTTGGCAAGCAAAGTTAAAGGAATGTACAAGAGAGAAGAACAAGCATCAACTTAGCATGTCCGCCAGACACTTCGATGTCTCATTTCTTCGACCAGCAATAGAAGGAAATGGCTTCTCTGAAGGAACAAATCAAACAGCTAAGACACAATGGGTTTTATCCCCAGAGAACCCATAGCTCACTACCAAAGCCAACCTTTTTCCCCATGTTTCCACATGCATACTCTCTGCCAAAAATGAGCCACATCTTCCCCACTCCTACTTCGATATCCCATATACCGATATCCCCAGATTCTTAAGAAGAAAGGGAGTTTGATATTGCCAAGAATGTATGGGATAGGAAAGATGCCATCGCTGCCAAGAGAAAATCTGATGAAACTCAGAAGCAAACCAAGAGAAAAATAGAATCCAACACAGACAAAGGGACCATGATAATCTCGAAACACGACATCACATTCCCTGATGAAAATCTGATAATCCATAAGCTAGAAGTGCCATATGAAGATAAAGAATGGAACGTATTGCTGAAAGATGGCCTTCTCAATCACAAGTGGTTGCCGTCCCATCGTGATACAAATACTGATTCTGTCAGCTTGTCCCAAATTTGTATGGATTGAACATTGATAATGATGACATCCCAGATCCAAAAGACACAACAGTCTTTGATCCAGTTGAAGAATCTCTGAGGTGAAATAAATAGATCTAGGATGCTGATCCCACTGATCCTTCTTTGAGTAAAGGAGATTCCTCTAATGCAGAGGCATACTCCGACACCGGTGATAACTTTCCAGCCGATGGGTATGTGGAAGACAACAAAGAGTCTATTGATTCATGAGAATATGTTGAGGATACTCCTGAGTCCTCAATTGAATCTCCAAAAGAAGATTATCCACTGATATACATGAACCATTCTAAGGAACCAAAGGTCTCCGAGTTTGTCGACGACCAAGATGGGATGAAGGATGATCCAATCTCAGAAAGAAGGCTAGATCTAGGTACACCAATGATAAATACCATAGTAACCGAATTTTACACTTTCACCCTCGACGACATAAAGATTTCAGCCTGGCCCTAATGGATCCAGGACTTCTACAATTAGATAGCGATGAAGAATCTAGCCGAGCGGGAGAAATACATGATACTCTCGGAGTTCATATCCAGATTCTCCGGCATACTCAGAGACTGGTGGAATGCTCCTGGGCTTTCAGAAAAGAATACATATCTGACATCCCAGGACTTTTCCTTCAACATTAGGATCCTGCATGAGGTATTCTGCAGAGATGTAGGCCAGAGGCACGAGAAACTTCGATGACAGCTCTTCAAGATAAAGTGTCTATCATTTGATAGAAATGCCATTGATATCCACTTCCAGAAGATGGCGAAGATCTACTTTGCGTTGGGCGGGGATCCCAGCCAAAAGCAAGCCTTCGTATCATCACTATCGATGATGCTATCAAACCACAAGATGATGATTGTGAAGGAGAAGTTCAAGTCCATAATTGTCCCATAAATAGGCTACATTCAGCAAGCTATATTCCTGGATCTAGATAGTATATACATCACGAGGACCAAGCTGAAAAAAATCATCAAAAACAATCTAGCCCTTAATAGAGCCTACTACAAAGATGACCTCATCACAAGTTCGACTACACCTGCCCTCACCGTAAAACAAACATGAAAAGGCGGCTGATTTTCATGAGGTTCAGACTGCCAAGGACTCTCGATGATAGAAGCAGGGTTACCCAACAAACCAGGTAATTTAGATGGAGGAGCCTAGCCAGCTACAAGAAGAAAGATGATGGCAGCTTCATCTACAGAAAGCCTGGCCACTTAACCAGAAAGTGTCCTCAAGCCAAGAAGTTGAAGGACTCCATCCACCTCTTTGAAGAAATAACCGATCATGTGGGAATCTATCTTACCACGAAGGACAACCTTGAATTAGTCTTCTCACTGGAAGAAGAACCAACAGAGGACACCCTCTTCTCCATAGACATATATGAAGAAGTAGGAAATATCTATGCCGATGATCTTTACTTGATATCCAGCAACAAAGAAGACTACCAGCATCAGGCCAACCAAATCCTCATGCTCAACACGACAGGGATACTATCTTTTGGGCTAGCAGATTACCCTCAAGATCTATTTAACCAGTATGTGGATCCCTTCGATACATCCATCCTCCAAGAAAGAAAAACGTTGTATGAGCGTCAAGTGTTCAAAAAATATGGCGGATCCATCCAGAAGCCATTTAGAGTACACCCGAAATATCCTTTCTACCATGTGTTTATCGCACTGGCCAACGAATTCCCGCAAAAACTCCTGTGGCTATTTTAGTATCTGTGCCACCAATATTACATTCTCATGGAGTTCCAGTGTGATACCTTCAGGAATTTTGATCGAATCCAACCTGCTCTAAAGAGATTCATGCTGTGGTTTAAGCCGCAAGAATACTGGATTCGATGCTTCAAGGATTCCTATGATATAATGGTCTTCATGCTACATATACCTATAGGAATCTTAGGCCACAACGTTCAAGCTCAGCCATAAATTTCACTCCTCTAGAAATTCCCGTGTCCATAGTCTCTCTGGAAGATGAATACTATGAAGCCCAACACTTCATTTTTTAGTAGAACAGATACACTTTGAAGGAAATCTGGCAAAAGGAATGGGGAAAATAGAACTATAAAGATGATGGTCATCCCCACTGGGATGAGGTCCGATGAGCAGCAAAACAATATCAGCCGCAGTACGAGATCATTAGAGATGAACTCACCGACTCCATCAGAAGTATATGGATGAAAGCTCCCCAACAGGAATGCAGAGATTTATCATTCAGAAGGATTTAATTTACTAGATCAATGAAGAGAACTTAGAAGGTAAGAACGCCTCAAGAAGAAACACAGAGTAGATTGGTGGATGGAAGAAGGATATGCTAGCTCACCGCCACCGCCACCGGCACCAACCAACACTGTCTGAAAGATAACGTAAGATTACATGTGTAAAAAAGTTACCCTCTCCAGTGGGTTACCCTTACCAGTGGATTACCCTCTCCAGTGGGTTACCCTTCCCAGTGAGTTACCTTCCTCTCCAAGAAAACCCCTGTCAGATGGGTTACCCTCGCCAGTGAGTTACCCTTCTCTCCAAGGAAACCCTACTCAGTGGGTTACCCTTCAGATGGGTTTTTAAAGCTACTAATGCACCTTCTTACAAGCTGCTGACTCACCTGCTTACACATGCTGTCATATGCCAACAACATAGTTTGTTTTGTTTTTATTTGGCCCCCATATGTTAGTAGGGCCCGATATGAATAAATATAAGGGTTATCTTGTCATAATAGATAATTCTTATCCCTTCCCAAAGGATAAGACTTATCCTTATTAACGGATAATTCCCATCCCTTAGCCGTTAGGATAGGAATATAATTTTTTATTTTATGTTTATCTATAGCTTAGCTTAGCTAGTAAGCTTCCTTTCTCTATAAAAGGAACCCTAGGCCTTTAGGTTAGAGGTATCATTTACTCTACCTAAAAACCTCTTATATAGTTTCTCTCTGCTATCAATAAAAATGTTTGTTGGCTAAACACTCTTGGTCTTGCTTTCTCTCTTCCAAAGGGATGGGTACTTCGATCCTCTAAGCTTGAGTAGGGGGTAAGGAAATTTTGCGGTGAAGTGCTAGCTTGTAGCAATGGCAATAATGGCACCCCGAAGTTACTTTCCATGTTTATGAAATAAAGTTGGCTTTGTCCACACAACATAGATGTCTAAGCACTTTCCATGTATAACGAAGTTGGTTTTGTCCCCATGACGTAGATGTCTAAGTCCTTTCCATGTATATGAAACAAAATTGGCTTAGTTCATGCCATAGCTTTCTGAAAAGATTTAATATTTTAGAAAAACACATAGAATTGGGGTCTACCTTAGTACACCTTTTGTTTTGCAGCTGTTTTTAGGGAAATAGGCTAGGGAGAGCTACCGTAAGATCCATTTTAGGCAAATACAGAATATTTGTGTACTAAGGAGACAAGGGATCTCATGTGATCTAAGACTGGCAAAGTCAATCCATCCCTTTTTTGGGTTGCAAAGGTTTTGTTACCGAGGCAAACCATCCTTGATGTGTATCTTGTAGTTCCAAAGTCAAGCCATCCCATTAAGGGTTGTGAAGGCTTTATAGCTAAAAACCAAACCGTCTATACAGATCCGTAGCTCAGTCGTTGGAAAGTTATGGCGTGTCGATTAAAAGCTTTAATTTCATATGGCATGACACCTATATGGATGTGAATCGCCTGTTATGTTAGAAAGGTTAGTCCCTGTGTCTGTGGTGTTGACGAAAGCTTTGACTTGTTAAGATATACCACCTCCATGGTGTTGAAACCTATTAGAAAGTTGGTCTCTGTGTGTGTGGTGTTTGACGAAATCTTTGATTTCGTATGGCATGCCACCTACATAGTCATGAAACCACCTTTTATGTTGGAAAGTTTGGGGTCTGCTACCTATTCGCCTGGATGCTCTCTCCGACAGTCTTCTATATGGTCATAAAACCACCTTTTAGTTTGGAATGTTTGGGGTCTGCTGCCTGAGTACCTTTATGTTTTAAAGTTGGAAAAATTTCATTCATGATCATGAAAAAAATTGTGCTTTGAACCAAAGTCTGATGTGGTTTTAGATCCCTTATCAGAATTCTATGACAGCAAATGACCTAGAGTTAGAAGCATAAACCCAGAAGTTTAGCAACAATAAAGTGGGGATAATATTTGTCTAAATCTAGTAGACTTTGTATCTTTGGGGATAGTTGTATGAAAGGTGAATAAGTAGGCTTGAAATAGTGTATGCAAGAATTTATGTTTATTGATTTAAAATTAAGTATGATGGTGTGGGTGTGATTTAGAGGTGTACCTAAGGTGATATAGGAATGTATTATTTCTAAGTTTTTACAGTGTACGTTCTTGATAGTACCCTTGAGTTTCTAAGTGTGAGTGATGCTTGTTGTGTAGTATATGGTGTCCTTACCAATTAAGTTATGGGCTATAGGTTGTTTATGTCAGGTAATTGGCTCTCATAAGCTGAAGAAAACTGTGTTAAGATCTAGCTCTTCTTCTCTCTTTGTAGTTGAGTCTTTTGTCTTCAGTATCATCACTGATATGTTTTATATAGAAGTTGACAATCACTTTTAGTCTTTCCACTTCACAATGGATGGGATTAAAAAAAATCTAAGATTTCAATCCCAGTTTGACTTGGTTCTTCTTTCTTCTTGTTTTAACTAAAATTGTCAATTGGGATAGTTCGGGTCAATCCGTACCGATTCCACTTATTTATCGGGATCAGACCTGGTCCAGTACGGTCTTGCCTCTTACTGGGCAGATCTGTGTCGGGCTCAACAGTAAAATATCCCTCTGATGACCCAACACCGGCCCACTTAGCATATATGACTGGTCTTAATGGGCTAGCTTGGGTCAACCCGGCTTGGGTATGCTTAATGGGCTGGTTTACCTAGCCCAAATGTAAAAAAAATATCTAATTTAAATTTTGATGGTGTTTTAAATATACATTCAATATATCCTATTTAAACTACCACTATAAGGCATACACGCACATATATACATTCAATATATACTACTTTAAGGAATACAAATACATATATACATTTAATATATACTGCTTCAAATAATACACATCCAATATTACTCAAAACAATACAACAAAAACAACAACAATAATATACTCAGTGTATTCTCACATAGTGGGGTCCAGGGAGGGTAGAGTGTACGCAAACCATACCACTACCTCAGGTGAAGTAGAGAGGTAGTTTTTGATATACCCCCATCTTAGGATCGATAATAGTATAAAAAACACAAAACATAAATGTATATAAACTAGTATAGTATGCAAAATAAAATAATGCTACTAGCCATTAGATAATACTACAGCCACAAGATAATACTTAAACTATCTATTTGAAACCATAGGCATCACTCAACACCATGCACAAGAAAATTAGACACAAATAAAGAACACTCTCATATTGTTACCGATGAACTCCCACCCCCTAACCCTCTACCCTAATGCGCGTCCTTACACCTTCCTATCCAGGGTCATGTCCTCTGCAAGCTATAATTATTCCATATAATGCCTAATCACCTCTTACCAATAATTCTACGTCCTATCTCTACCCTGCCTAAAACCATCCATAGCCAGTGTCTCACACCTCTGCACTAGAGCATCAGAGTCCCTCCTCATCATGTGTCCGGCCCAACGTAACCTCACTTCTCGCATCTTGTCTTCCATCGATGTCACTCCCACCTTCTTCTGAATAATCTCATTTCTCACCCTATCTTTCCTAGTATTGCCACACATCCATCACAACATCCTCATCTCTGCCACCTTCAACTTTTAGATGTGGAAGTTCTTAACTGGACAACACTCCACTCCATACAACATAGCCGGTTGGACTGCCACTCTGTAGAACTTACCTTTAAGTTTTAGGAGAATATATGAAAAAAACATATAAAATATATACATACACATATGCATCAATTATACTACTAATGAAAAAAACATACATATTATAAATCAACAACATGTAAAGCTTAAAAGAATATACATACAACATATTTTTGAATGTTTTTTGAATTTGAAATATTGGAATTGAATTTTCTTTAAAAAAAATATTGAAATTCGAATTTAAAATTTTGAAATTTAATTTGAAAGTTCAATTTTAAAAATTCAACTAATCTCAAATTTCAATGTTCAATTATTCAAGCGGGTCATTAAATTATTAAATTTTCAACATTCAACTTGGACCCAATTCAAGATTTTCAACTTGGAGTCAATTCAAGTTTGAAATTTGAAATTCAAATTTCAAGATTTTCATCTTTCCCAAAACGTACATTCTAAATTAAATATTTACACTTGTCAATCTATAAATAGCACCACTATATTCCTTTAAATTTTCCTACAAACCTCATTCTTTCTCTTTCTAATTTTTATCCATATTAATTTGAATTTGAAATTTGAAATTGGTAGTGTAGTGTTAACTACTTGAAATTTGAATTTGCATATTCAACATATACTACTTTAAGAATATATATATTCAATATATACTACTTCAAATAAATTATAAAAATATGCATACATCTATACGTTCAATATATACTAGTTAATATACATGCAACATATATACATTAAAAATATACATACATGTATATATTCAATATCTACTACTTAAAATACTACTTTAAAGAATATACAGACAACATATATATATATATATATATATACTAATTTAGAAAATATAGATACATATATACATATACATTCATTATATACTACTTCAAATAAAATACAAAAATATGCATACATGTATAATTTTAATAAATACTACTTAAATTACAACTTTAAAGAATAATCATACAACATATATACATTACATATTATACTGCTAACTACTTTAAGAAATATACATACCTATATACACTGATTCAACACATACTGCTTAAAATAATATACAAAAAAATATACACATATGTATACATTCAATATATACTATTTAAAATACTACTTTAAAAAATATGCATGCAACATATATATATATATATATATATATAATATTATACTACTTTAGAAATTATATATACATATATACATTCAATATATATACAACAATATAAACTACTACTTAAACAAAATATACATATACTATTCTACAACATATACTTCTTAAAAGAATAATACTTAAATATATTAAGTATTAACACATACCACTTAAAAATTAACCTTATATAACATTTTTATATGTCAATACTAGTTTAAGTAATATTTTCTAATATTATATTTCAATATATCATATATGTTTGTTATGTTTATGCAATGTTTGATAAAGATATATTAAAAGTATTTAATTCATATTAGATATATATATATATATATTCAACAACATATATTACTACTAAATAAAATATATGTAGAATATATTAAACAACATAAACTACTGCTTAAAAAAATACATACAATATTCAACAACATATACTTCTTAAAAGAATAATACTTAAATATATTCAAGTATTAACATACAACATAAAAGTTAAAGATTATATAGAATTTTTATATGTCAATACTAGTTTAGGTAATATTTGCTAACATTATTTATCAATATATCATATATGTTTGTTATGTTTATGTAAAGTTTGATACTAATATTTTAAAAGTATTTAATTAATATAAGATATTCAATTTAAATAAAAAAAATATGCAAAGAGTAAACGAACCATGTATTTGGTTGATTGCAAAATGAATCAAAACTTATAAGTTACAGGATTGCAATTACATCTCACTAATTTGACAAAGTTAAATACTTATATTGAAATATAATAAATTCAATAGATTAAATGATTAATTGACAATTCTACAAGTTTTGCATCATTTTTTTTTTCAATTCACTCATGTTAATATTAACGGAAATTATCCGAGAACTGTCAAAATCAATGGGACTAAAGCCACGCATTGGACTTGATTGTGTTGGATATTTCCTTGAAATTATTATTTCTTCAAGATCTTGTTTATCTGCCGGCTCCGCGAACATTCCTTTATTTCTTTATTCTGTTCTAATCCAACATCTAAGACAAAGTAGAACATTCATGATATTTCTTCTCAATGAGTGTCGGTTGTCTCCAAGCAACTGTCATCCTTGACTTAACACGCTCTCTGATGCAACGGTTGATATTGGACCATTCAATATATCTCTAGCTAATCTTGAAAGAACACGAAATTGTCTTTCATTGTTCTTCCACCATTCTAGTGTGTTGATCCTTCCTCCACGATCCTTTATAGGTTGTCTAAGATAATACATAAGCTCTTTTAGACTAGTGAGTCTTTGTGTTGAAGGGTGCACTCTATTCCAAACTAGTAAATCTAAAACACAATAAGCAGGAATACTATGTGCCTATATTATAAAAGATAATGGATCCTCAGAAGGATGGAGAGCGGGATTTGGAGTAATATGTGACAGTAAAATATTGTCAAGTAAATTGGCATAATGCTTGTATAATGTGTTGATGTAACTATTCGTATCAGACCTAACCGTAAATAAATAAGGTTTTTCTTCAAGTATGTACTTTGAAAGTAGAATAAAAAAGAGAAACAAATTTGAATATAGTATTATATTTCATAATGAATTTATTATAGCACCAACCAAGTAAATCGAGAAAAGTAGAAAAACATATTTTTTAAATTTATCAATCACTGCAGCAATAACATCTTTGTAACCTGGTTTAGTCTTATATTTGTTAAGCAATACAGAAATGTCAGCTAAATAAACTAAAATATTAGAAACAATAGGATAATAAGCACCATAAAATTCGACCATAGCTAGATAAAATTTTTGTAAGAAACTAACAACATCATCAATCATAGCCCAATCAAAATCATGAACATACACTCAGGAAAAGCACTAGCAAATTGGTTAAAATTCATAGTAATATGAACTTTATAAATTGCAAGCATTTAAAAAATCATAAGTAGAATTCTATATACTATCTAGTTCTTCACGCATTAACCTCGGTCTAAGTCCACTTTGTTGATATTTTCTTTTAAATTCTATAAATCTAATTTTTTTTATTATTTTCTTTAATAAAGCCAACTGTAAGCCTAAATTTCAATAACAAGCTTAAAAAGAATGATCATCTTTTACAATTAAATTATATATATGACAAGAACAATTACATGAAATATTTTGAATAACGGTGGAGAAAGTTCAACTTTTAACAGTTCAATAGCAACTTTTATTATATACATCATTAAAAGATATACATAAAATTTTACTTTCAATACCATAATATCTTTCAACTTTTGTAATAGATTCAGAAATAAATTTTGCAGTGTGTCTATGACCTTAATCATGCAAAAATACTAAAATACATTTTTACATAACAAAATTACTATCTACTCAATGATAAGTAGTTTTAAATAGTCATTTTTATTAACAACACAGTCAAGATAAGGAGTTTGAGCAACTCTACATGAAAGATTTTTAATAATGCAAATAACTAATAAATATATTGTGCATGGAGTCTAAACATATCGGACCACAAGTACTTCTAGAAATACCTTCAAATATAGAATTATAATTGCCTGAATATAATGAATAAAAGATTCAGAAGAAGCAAAAGAGAAAGGCAAACAACCCACAACTATCAATTTTGCTAATTCTTCATGGTTCTTCATTTTATTATAATTTTGAATTGATTCACCAATTTTTGGGTCTAATCTAGTTTAAGTTGGCCCACAACAGTTCCACCACCTTTTGCCTCTTCTAGCTCTATTTTATGATTACCTTGCAAATGTCTCGTCAACTGACCCGTACTCCCTTTATTACCTCCGATCTTATGCTCATATAATTCCTAACATATATTTCATTGGACCATAGTAGTTCCTTCTACACGAGTAAGAAATTTTCACACAATACTAATTTCATATGAGATATTACAGGGGTTCCTGGAAGAATATTAACTGACTCAAATTGAACATTAATATTTTCGGCTTCAGGTGTAACATCAACATCATCATCATTTTCATGTACATGAACTATGTCTACTTCATTCTCCTCTTCTATACCATAATTTTCTTGAGCTTCAAAAGATTTCATATCGTGAGCACCTACACCTATTTTATTCTTAATGAGTTTTCTAATTAATACCGGAGGCACACGAGTATATCGAGTATTTGTACTACCTCTACTGAAATTGAAACTAAATTTTTTTTACTACCACTACCACTTTCAAAACAGAAATTTCTAACACTTCTATCGACTTTTCTTAATTTATCAATGTTATAAATTACACTGACAAATATTCAAAAAACACAATAACAGTACAAGTAAAAATGTTCAACAAACAATACACTAATTAAAAATTAAAAGTAAGAGATGGAACGACAATATCAATATTTTAAAGAATCTGAAAGTTGATCAATTGAAGACTTTTGCAAACTTTCACTTGATATTTGTAATAACAAAATAATATAATAAAATTGAGTAAATAAGATAATTAGAATAATTGAGAGAGACTGAGAGAATGAGACTGTAAGTTGTAGAAAAAATGTTTGAAATGACATGTATTTATAGGAAAATATTTTGATTTTTTTTTTTTAAAAATTTAAGCCAAAATGGTTGCTTTGGCTGTTGGGCCAATCACGTTATAACCGTTAAGGCCTCAGCGATCTAAAATAACTTTTTGCTATTGGGATAGGCCTAACAGCCTCTAATCAATTTTTTTTGAAATCAAATTGGTCTACCAGGCTCCGTCGACCAGAAAACCTAGCCCCCTAATCGATGCTCAAGCCCGGTAACCTAATCGGTTCTAGATCTGGTTCGGTCTGGGTGGCTTTTGGGCTAATCTTAATAGGCCAAAACCAGTTTGACCCTGCTGAGTTGTCAGTTTTATTTTTAGCTATTTTCTTCTTATTTTTTTAAAGTTTCTTCCTCATGTGCAAATATGTTAATAGTATTATATTTTTCTTTTTCCTTGTTTCACGAGATTAGCCATAATCCTAATTCCTTAAGAAATTCTGCTACATAATTAGAATATTTTTTTCTTGATCAATAGTCTTCTCTCGTCTGATGTGAATGACATGTTCCTTTATTATTTCTTCAGTTTTTATAGTACATTATTTCTAGTAAGTCTTTGTTGTATACATGTTAAGAAATTAATGCTCTCATAATATTTTTTTATGAACACGACCAGTCCTTTGTTAAGAGTTGTGATGGACTTAGTTGTTGCATATATTTGTTATGTTTTGCTACTCATTTTGTTAATCATCAAATCTTCATATTTTTATATTTAGTTCATAGCCCTCTAGATCATATAACTCTTCCTAGAAATTGTAGTGTCACAACTCGACAACTTAGGCCATGATGGCACCTATGTTTGAATAATAAGTAACAGTCCAATAGAATGAGAGAGCACATCATGAAATAAATGATACATGTATAAATGTAAACACAAAAAATAGGGAGTGAAGAACTAAAATATAAAAATACACGCAAGACATAATATCAGTCGAAATACACCCAATACTTAGTATCAATTGAAATAGGAACTACTAAACATAGTAGGAGTACTATGTAGATATAATATGTATAGAACCATCTCCTAATATACAAGATAAGATCAGTCCAAAAAATAAAGTAAGGAGGAACAACTCTGGATGTTATGAGCTCACCGTAAATCTCCAATCTAAGATAGCTCTATAGAAAGTACACGTCAGTGGAGGGATCTCATACTTGGATCTGCTTTAAGGAAAAATACAGAAGTATAGTATGAGTATCATAACACATGGGATTTAGAAGGAATAATAGGTTTTTTGAGGTCAATAAATAGATGCAAGTATAAATAACATGAAAGGAGATAATGGACAATGGAGGTAAATTGAAAGGAGATGAAATACAAAGTAGGTAATAAAAAAGAAGGTACTTACCTACATAAGCTAACCTAACAGTATAACAACACTTGAATTATATCAAGGAAGAACACCAATAATTGTATACTCAAAATCTACCCAAAGTAAGAGAAATAACTATATAATCTAACACTAGAACTAGTAATGCTAAAAAAGGGGAGTTTACAGGGCATACCTAGACCATGAGTACATGCTAGTAACCAACCTATCCTAAGAAATATAGTAATAATCAAATAATAAAATAACTAGGATCCCATAAGTCTAGAAGGTGCAAAACAACAGAAAAACCCAATCGGACCCTATAAGAATGATAGGTACAAACAACAAAATAATTCGACCAATGCTCTTAAGTATGGTAGGTACAAAACGATAATCATACTAGCGATGGAAACACATATGAATAAATGAGTATAGTAGAAATCAAGTTATGCATCATAAAATAAATACCATATCCAACCATACTGTATACACCTCCTCCAGCTCTTGAGGCTCATAATGGTAGGACCATGGGAAACACCCTTTATCTGACATTGTGGCTTATAGATAGAGGGATCCATAAGGGACTTGAGATATTAGACACCGCCCAATTCTAAGTCGGGACTTCCAAGTAATAATCAATATTATATCCCTTCCAAAATTGATCCAAAAGTAAGCATGAGTATAACAGGTGATCAAAATCAAACTGCGACTATGATGATCCTTTTTTTATTTTTTTTAAAACTAGTGTGTTGGTAAGAATACTACAAATTATGTTCCATAATCAAAATCAGTAAGTGGAGATCAGGATAATTTATTTGAGAAATGAAAATAAAACCACTAATTAAAAGACTTATAATTTTCTTTAGAAATTACCAAAAAACAAGTACAAAAGTTGCATATCTTAGTCTTAAAAAGTCACCAACAAGTAGTAAGAGTGGTAAGATTTTCCTTTTTTAATTTTAAAAGCAAAAGTCAATGTTTCTCCTAGGAATCATACTATAATGCATGTGTATACACATATAAACGTATGCATGCCATCACCTATAAAGGGTAGAACCACTTAAATATCTAAAACTAGAAATCACAGCCTTTCTAGAGCAAGGAACACTAACCTAAAATACAATTGGGTAATAACCATGAACTCGAGTCCAACAACTAATAGAGCAATATATATATATATTTATTGAAAATGATAGTAAGAAAGATAAAGCATGATACTAAAAGAGTCAATTGAGGAATACCAACCTTATCGCGAGACACGACCCCAAACCTATGCTAAGGATCATTAAATTAATCCTAAAGTTATTATAAGTAAATAGTATTCTAAATATAATCCTAGAACTACCACATGTATTATAATTAAGGCTCAAACTATAATTCTATTCTAAGATCCCCTCAAAGAAGGTCAAGATCGAAAAAAATGGTAAAATAACCATAAACCTATGTGTTAACCCCCTTACCATGCATGCAAATTTCTACTATATACAATATCATAGAATAAAGTTTATAA
Organism: Capsicum pubescens; assembly: GCA_030864215.1. Lineage (NCBI taxonomy): Eukaryota > Viridiplantae > Streptophyta > Magnoliopsida > Solanales > Solanaceae > Capsicum > Capsicum pubescens. The sequence continues at coordinate 189,031,434 of CM061538.1, read as the reverse complement.
GAAAGTGGTCTATAGCCTACCTCAAAGTCAAACAATAGCCTTTCATAATCCACAAACTTCTCATTCCCTCTACTCGATCTCAGAAAGCTCCACACTATCACAAATATAATCTACATATAAATACGAGTAAAACAAGACCTATAATATAATTTTAGACTTCGAGTTGAAAATTGGTTAAAACATCAACCCTTGGGGCTCGCTTACAAAATCTAGAAATTGAATCCATAGTTATGTTGTTCATAGGATAAGGAACATAAGATTAAAAACCGAGAATAGAAAAAAATAAATCAAAGATCAAAATAGTCCACAAAGCTTTAAGAAAATCAAGATCCAAAAGCTATGAATTTAACGAATTTAGGGCAGGATTTAAGGAGAAAATTAAAAAAACAATCAAGGAGGGTAAAGTCAATGCACCTATATGCAAAACAATGATCCCTCCAATTTCAAGCTCTAATGTTTCAAAAATTGAGGAATAGGCTTAGAAAATATTTTAAAAATTAGGGAAGATAAGATTTTATACTCATAAGGGATAGGTTTATGCGTATGCAAAAACCTCTGCGGTGCATGTAGAGGTCTACAAGCTCAACACTCTGTGTACACAATCATACACCACCCACATGTAAAAAAACTTTAACCCAACCAGACCAGCCTTTTTCATGCACACAGAGGTGGGTTGCACACGCATAAGGATAATTTTGCCCTACACTAGGGGCTGTTGCACCAATTGGAATTCTATCCAAATGGGACCTTGAGACTTTTTAGAACCACGTGAATGCAAATAATATATGCTACCCTTCTGGAAATCATATTCCAAACTCAATAGAATTGATAAAATTTCTGATGAATGTTATTTTGATAAAATATGGGTCCCATACCCTCTATTTTTCACTTTAACCTAAGTCTACTGATGAAGGTTGTTTTGATTAAATATGGGCCCCACACCCTCTATTTTCTACTTTAACCAAAGTCTACCCAATAGCCCAAAATAATCCTAGAACCCTTGAGACCTAAATAAAAGTCCCCCTAGATGAAAATTTATAATTTGGAGCTGGATAAGTTTGTAATTTACCAACCTCTTGAAATGTATAAGATTGAATTATCCCTTATTTTTCTTTAAGTTGAGGTGATTCTCATGTTAAATTACTCATTTGTACAGGTAATGGATAAATACAAGGTCAAGAAAATAATACGAGGCAAATGGGATATAGAAAATACTGAATATGAGCTCAAAATAACACATTATAGGAGGTGACCCCACCTGCGCACGTAGGTCAAGAGGTGCACATACAAGTGGGAAGATAACTTGGAGAATAAAGATTATAGATGCCTATACAAAGCTACCTGGGCACATAAGTCATCACCTGCATTGGCACCTACGCCAGTAGGTGACCTGTGTAGTGGTATTTTCTAATTTTCAAGAACACAAATTTGGGGCTTTAAAAGGGGTTTTAAACTTTTGAACTCTATCTTTGTACCTTTTAAAGCCAGAGAAACATAGAGTGAAACCCTAAGAGTGAAATTTGTGAATTTCTTTTGCCTTTTATTGAATTTGAATCTCAATTATTGTGATAATATTTGATCCAATTTAAGAATAGAATAAGAATTTGCAGATCTTGCCTCTTCTTTGGTACCGATGCTGGTATGTTGAAAACTCTTTTCCTTATGGTGTGTGGTTTACTTGGTTCGGGGATCCTCTCTCTTTGTTTCCCTATTAGTCTCTATGAAACTCTTTTCTTTTTCTATTTTTACCCTGGTAGGTGACTCTGCATTATCAAAAGAGTCTATGGGGGTGTGAGGTACTTGTTGGAAATGTAATGGGATCTTGGCGTATTTGTTTATCTCGGATATGGTGGGATTCAATGTTATTTAGGGGATATATTAGTTGCACTCGTGCTATTCATCATTAGGTTATTAGATCCGTTAAGGTTATCTTTAGGCCATATGGTGAGCTGGTTATAGAAAGAGAGAATGGTATCATTCCCTAAGCATTAAGGGAAAGGTTATATCATATCTTAGAGCTTGGAGATTAGTCTCCAAAGGTATGTCTTTATTACTTAGTTTTGGTTAAAGATTCTAACTCAGAAGGTCTTTATTTGCATACAATTATGGTGGTGAATGGATTCCTTAAGGTCTTCTTGATGAACCTTATAGTGTCATTTAATAGGGAGGTTGGTTTGGGATTGGTCTTATTTAGGACGCTTTTCCAAGTTTCTATTCCTTTCTCATCGCATGGTTCCTATGGAGTTAAAGAGATCTTTATTTCATCAGTCTTAGTGTTTCTCTGTAGAGTGTTTTCATTTCTTGAATTCTTAAGTAGAATAGTTTCACCGAGGATGAATAGATTATTGGTGGGTGAATAAAGGATTTTGGGTTTCTTTCTTGTGGGGTGGATTGTGCTTATGTATATTCTATAAGGGTACTTTGATAGTAGTGCACGGTGGTTGGTACATCCTAGGCTTAAACCTAGATTCTTGATCTTGGTAAAGTAAGTATGTTAGCTTAAGAGTAGCAATATAAAGATTGTAGGGGTAAACTGGTAGGTTGGATGAGGTTGTTGACTTGAGGAATACAATAGGGGAAAAGTTGTTCCATATAGACAGGGAGTATCAGTTGAACTAGTAGATTAGATGTCTAATCATTCGATGTGTAGATCATGGAGCTTGCATGTATCTTTGTCTATATACTTTTACTTTAAATGATTTTCCATAAATTATGATGCATTATTTATGTTTTATTAATATTTACGAACATTGTGAGATGTATGTGAATGGTAAATGGATTTTGGGGTACTATGGATTCCACAATTACTTGGTTTTGGTTTTGGAAATTATATGTCCTCAATTTTTTGTAAAATTTCCAATGAGTATGATTTTGTCATATGTTTTGAATCTTTGTATTGCATGAATGGTTAGGGGAACATGAAATTATTTTGATTGGATTCAAATGATTTCTGAAAGGCCTTGGTGGCCATAGTTTGATTTTTAATGGTTTTGTTTTAATTGGAGACCTTGGAGTCAATTTGGTCTAAATGGTTTTTACATGTCTTTTCTAGGCTCTAGGTAGCCTTTGGGTGGATGAGATTTTGGTATGGCAAAATCCTATTTCACTAGTGTACATCTTTTGTGATACCCATTAGGGTGGAGTGTTGTGCTTGTAGTGGTAATGGGGTGAAATTGATGGTTAATCTTAAATTTTGTTTTAGTGGTGGATTCCAAGTGAAGGTCGGGTTGCATATTCTAGTGATACTTTTCTATCTTGATTAAGAAAGTGCTTTACTAGCGTTACATGCATTCTTATAGCACTTATGCCTAAGGTTCACTTTTTGCTTTTGCCTTGTTCCCTAAATATGAGTTTTGTCTTTACATTACATTAATCATGGTATAGGTGGTTGTGTTTCTTTCTATGTCTATTTCAAAGGACTCCTTTTATGGATGGTTTTTTAAGGATGATTCTCCATTATGGTCCAAGTAGTTGTTATGAAGTACTTCATGCCTATAGTGCCGAGTCTTGTCTCTAGGATTTTTCCTTGGGAGGCATGGGTGACTCTTGTAATTTAGTTTATTAAATGACTCTTCTTATGCTATGGTGGTAGTTATTTGGGAAGTATGGTGATGTGTTGAAATGGGGAATGTTGAAGTCCCTAAGTAGGGGAGAGTCTAGGGTGACTGCTAATAGTTAAGGTTTTGGAAGGTAATGTAAGGTTGTTGTCATGTGAAATGGTTAAAAATGTAATAGGTGGTGCAAACCCTTGTGGAAATGATAGAGAGTACTAGATCTTTTAATGGATAGATCATACTGTGGGTATATAAGTGGTAGGCTTGAACGTTGTGGTTGATAGGTGTACTAATAGTTGTATTGCGTACCTAAGAGGTTTGGTAAGGCATTATTTTATGAATTGTCTTCATGGAATAGTAGTTGTATTGATTTGGTTTTCAATGATAATGGTTGGATATGGTTGGTCTATGTTCTTTACTCATGGGTTCCATATTATAGAGGTGATGAAGGTAGAGTAGTGTTTCGGGATAGATGTAAGCAGTAGAGTCAGGTGACCTAAGTTAACTCCTTTTGGCATTGGATAGCCTTGAACATAGAAGTGGTGATGTAGGGTTAGACTCAATCTCTCATAGTGATGTGTCTCGGTAAATTCTAAGTTGGATTGGACTTGCTCTCTAGAATGAGCCTATTCACCTGGTAATCTATGAGTTGTGGGGAGGTAAGGTGTAGATGGTCCTTGGTTGGTTGGTGATGTTGGGTGTATTTATGTATTCTAGCGCTGCTATTCTAGCCTATTTAAACTTGAATTGAGGATGATTCATGTTCTTAAGGTGTTAATAATGAGATAAATGTGCATCTAAGTGTCCATGTATGTGTTAACAATGTTTGATGGTGTTTTCACATGAGTTTTGATTCAAATTGTTCATTTAGAGTTCAACCGAGAAAACTAGTGTGACTAGCTTGAGCTAGGGGTTTGTCTAGTCTATCTTGTTAGGTTCTAATGTGGTTGATTATTTACTAAGCTTTTTATCGTGTATTTATATGTGAAACAACTTGGTTATAATGTTCAAGGGTCAATTGGATCAAAACAATAAGTTAGAGATCAAAGTGAATGAAGCCTATGCTTAGCTCGTGTTTCTAATTCACCGTCGAGGATCTTGAGTTATTTTGAGTTCTAAATTGTTGTGTTTAATGCTATAAGATGCTTGTTTAATGGACTATGATGATATATTAAGGATGTACAAGATTCAAATCAAGTGGAAATAACTCAAAAAGGCTAGGAATGGATCATGGAAGCACAATACACAACTTGAAGTCATTTTGGACACCTAAAAAGTCATGGGTGAGTGCAGGCGAGTGGAGACTTTACTGGGTGCGTGAAATCCACCGTTGGATTCAGAAGGTCCCCAAAATAGTGGCCCACTAAGTTCAGATTGTAATAGTGGTGGAGGAGATACCGCGTCGCGGTGAGTAGTGAATCTGCAGTTGTCAATTTCCAGAATCTTGGCGCGATTATGCCGCTTCACAGTCCAATGGCGATTGTCATGTCACCACGACATGGTGACCATCAAAAATAGAAAAAAAGTGCCTAGCTGAAGGATAATAACACGGAAACCCAATCCAAGTTGGTTTATGACTTGTCTACTATAAATAAAACATGTTAATCACGTTTTAAACATCCTGGAACCCCCAGATCAATTGGAATAACATTGTAGGCTACCAAAACATCTTTTAGGTTTTTTATTTCTTTAATCATTCATACAATTATTTGGATGTTGATTATGGCTATGAGGGGCTAAAAACTCCCGTTCCAGGGTTAAAGCCAAGAACATGAATACTATTATTTAAAATTGATTTTGTTTAATTTAGCTTATCATTATTGGTTGTTTGTTTATTCTTGATTTAAATATTTGATTGATTGATCACCCAGAGAATACATCTATTTTCACCTTTGTGATCTCGGGAGAGGGAATAGGGGATAGAACATGGGAATGAACAAAGTATGGTTTTTATTTCTTTATAAAATAAGGAATTTGAATTAGTATCTAGGAAAGGGATGTACTTAGATGCCTTACTTGATTCAAATGTAGGATGATAGCTTAAACAACTTAATTGGATTATTACATCCCTCTCGACTATGTAGTTGTAAGGTCCAAATTAGGTGAACAGTTGGAGGTCGGGAGACCATGATCATGGAATTAGCCCTACGAATCAACAACCAAGATAAGCAAGTTAACGAATGATGTTCAAAAACATAGTATGATTGTTCGAAGTGCTTTAACCCTGGTATTTAGATTTATTCGGCATATTTACACATGGTCTTGTTTTTTTCATTGCAAGAAACATGTTTTCAAGGTAGGAAACTGGCAAAGGCTCGGGATTTGGTTGAACCAAGGCCCAAACCTGAACAACTTTTCCATCAATACAGGAGAAAAACAATCCTTCTCCCCTGAATTCCTTAAATCCATGAAGACCAAGAGAATCCTACTACTATGTCTGAACAACAAACAAAACGAAGGATAGTTAGGGAAGAGGCAGTCCCACTTTCGACAAACTTGACTTCCCCAATTCAATGACCGACTGCTGGGGGGAATTTCAAGTTAAAACACAATATGGTGAAACTTCTTATTAGCAGTGGACGATTTGCAGGGATTTCACATGAGGATCCGCAAGTCCACATGTAGAATTTCATTAAGTTTACTGATACATTCATTCTGACTATCATGAATACAGAATATGCGAGGTTGACACTTTTTTTGCATTCACTATTGGAGGAAGCAAAAAGGTGGTTGAATGTGGAGCTGGCCAATTCAATCACATCATGGGACGGCTTTGCCAAAATGTTCCTCATTAGATTCTTTCCATCTGGAAAGACTGTGAGACTTCACAGTGAGAAAATGAACTTTAAACAGAAGCCAGATGAAAACCTCTATCATGTTTGGGAGCACTTCAAGACTCTTCTTTGGGATTGTCCACATCACCAACAGTCAAATGAGGTACTTGCTCATACTTTTGTAGAAGTACTTGATGAAAATAAAAATATTTTGCCAGATTCAGCCGTAGGTGGTCAAGCATTGGAGTTAACTTATTATGAGAAGTACACATTGTTGAACTTCATATCATAAGGAAATCCCAAGTGGCATTCAGATTCTAGAAGTGCTATAAAAATTGTGGTTGTATTAGAGGTGGACCAGTTCACTGCCTTATCAGCCAAGGTTACAAAATTATAAACTTTGATAAACACTCAGTTTATCTACTTGAAATTGGGAGATCCACAACCTACAATAAAAGTCAATGCAGTTCAACAAACTAGTGTTTGGTGTGAGGTCTACAGAAATAGTGGCCATTCTACGTTCATGTCTGCTTTAAAGACGAAATCAGTGATGTATATGGGCAATGCTCAAGGCCAAATTATGATAATATCTACAATATAAAGTGACAGACTCATCCATGGAATGCCCAACAAATGCAAATTCAGCAACCACAGGCTCAAGTAAACCAGTCAACTAGCAACATCGAAGAGATGATGAAAAGGATTTTAGCGAATCAAACACAGTTGGCTACGGAGGTAAAAAATTAGGAAGTGTCCACAAGAATTTTAGGGTTCCAGTTGGGGTAGTTATAACAAACATCATTTATTACGCCTCAAGGTGGGTTTCCTGGAGATGCAGAAAATCCAAAACAAGTTATGACAATCACTTTGAGGAGTGGTGAAGATCTTCAAGGAGAACCTCCAAAGGTAACTAAGGAGGCATATGAAGATTTGACTCCTCCACAAGTAAATGATAAAGTTGCAGAAAAATTTAGGCAGTCTGAGTACTCAAAAGAAAAAGCTGCTGAAGACGTGAAGAAGATTCCACCACTCCCCTTCCCTCAGAGATAAATAAAAGCAAAGGAGGATGCAATGTTTAAGAAGTTCTTTGACACGTTCAAAGAGATTCACATTAACTTACCTTTGGTTGATTTCTTGAAGAGTTTGACCTAGTACACTAAGTACTTGAGGTATGTGGTTGCTAATAAGGTAAAATTACAGGATGTGGAGGCAATAACAATAATTGAGGAGTGTAGTTCAGTAGTTTCTCAAAAGATGCCGAAAAAGCTTAAGGACCCAGGTAATTTTACTCTTCCCATTCAGATTGGCAACAGTGAAGGGGTGCAGGCACTTACTGATTTAGGGACAAGTATCAACTTGATGCCCCTATCTTTGATCAACACATTGGGTTTGGGGAAGCCTAGATCGAGCTCTGTATTACTGCAGCTTTCAAACAGGACCATAGCCCATCCCGAAGGAGTGATTGACGATGTTCTCATAAAGGTCAGTAAATTTATTATTCCTGTTGATTTTATCATTCTTGATTTTCAGGAAGACGAACAAGTACCAATCATCTTTGAACGTGCATTTTTAGAGATAGACGGAGCTTTAATTTATGTAAGAGAGAGCACACTAAAAATGAGGTCGGAGGATGAAGAGGCATTATTTAAAGTTTACAAAATGCTAAACACGCTATCCCACTTCAAGGATTTATGCATGATTACTGTTGTTGAAGGGGATGAGTGTGAGGTGGTTAGCCTTCCAATGACCTCTTCATACACCCTCATTGAGAGGCCTAAGATGAAACCACTACTTCCCAATATGATGTAAGTTAAAAAAGATGTTGACCTATATAGTGCCTACTCAAGAGGTCAGAAACAAAAAAGAAAATGGTTCCCAAAGGGGAGTAAAAAGATAAAGAAATTTAGTTGAGTTGAGCTGGGTTGTGCCGCGACACAAATCAGGCTCTGCTTGGGAGGCTACCCAAGTTAAGTAGGCATGTTTTATTTTTAGTTTTTACTTCACATAGTTTTTTGGTTTTGTTGAGTCACAGGTTGATGGAAAGTTTGAGTGTTGGAAACCTGAGCTAAGGAGTATGTCAAAAACTAAGTGTGTGGTCCATTGGATCCTTTCGATACAAAAAAAATGCTATTAGCTAGGTCTAGAGGCCTCAGAGAGTATTTCTATCTCTTGCTTTTAAGTTCACTTTGGGGATAAAGTAGATTTTTAAGTGTGGGGTGGGGAAATTTCCAATTTTAGTCTCTATTTAATTTTTTTATGTAAGATATTCATGTTAGTGCAATTTTTTATTGCAAGATGACAGTGTTTTAGTGGCATAAGCTTGTTGATTGATGAAAATTACTACTTTTGTGACTCCTAGGCTCATGTTTATGACTCGTGTACTTGTGGTTTAAATTAGAATTCATGCTATTATTGGTTGAGAGTCTATGATGATACTACGTGAGTCAAGCATGTGCCATGTGTGATGTAAGGTTTTTGTATATTCCTTGTTGCATGTGATGTCTAGAACTTCCCCAGTGTATGTATAAAGCAAAATAAAGAGTGTGGGTTTTGGAGATGATATAGGCATTTCTTTGATAGACTTGATTTATACCTGCTTTTGACCTACCCTTGTGCATAATCCAAGTTAAACCCCATTGATACTTTATCTTATTTTCTTTGGTAGCCTTATATACAACCTAATCCCCTTCTTTGATTGAAATTAATTTGATCCAAAAGGCTTCTAAGTACTTCAGTGTAAAATTGATTTAGTAAGGAGTTTGAAAAATAAGAGGAGAAAGGTGAAATTGATGCCCCAAGGTAATAGTTATTGGTGTTGATAATTGATGTGTGGTGGCTAGCTGTGATAGAAAATATGTTAGAAATATTACCATGGTTGTGAAAAAGAAAAAGAAAAAGCAAAAAAAATTGATTCATGTGGCAATAAACAATACTTCCACCATGTGTTTGTGAAAATGCTTAAAAGAGATAGGGCAAAACAAAAGATATGGGTGGATGGAAAAAGAGTAATTTTGTTGTTGGAGATTGGTTTTAAATGTATAATGTAGTGTACTAAAGCGCTTAGAGAGGTTAGTCACTATTCTCAAATAGTTTCTACCCGTCCCTTAGCCTATGTTACAACTCAAAAAAGACCTATTTGATCCTACATTTAATAATCTGATATTAGTGGAGTACTACACTAAGGTCAAGCCTATGTTTCATTATGTGTAACTTCTGAATTCTTTATGAGAGTTAGCATAAATTGATTCTTGTACCCATTGTGTTATTAATTTGTATTTATATAAGTGATTATGGGTAACTCTCTTGTTGTGAGGGGCACATGTTTGATGAATGAGGGTGATTTTTATGATATCTTATATTGAAAAAAATGCATTAGTTTTCCATATGTTGAGTTAATTCTTGAGGCTAGGATGTTTTGAAGTAGGATTCTTGAGCTTTAAATTGTGTATAACATGCTTAGTTTAGAAACTTACATTTTGTGTAGTCATTGTAGTGCTAGCTTGAATTTATTTCTTGTAGTAGAAGTGTGGAGTTTCTTCAGCTCATGGTGTTGATAATGAAGAGTTGTTCGAGGACAAACACGGCTTTAAATGTGGGGTGGTGATGTTGGGTGTATTTATGCATTCTAGTGTTGCTTTTCTAGCCTATTTATCCTTGTTTTGAGGATGATTCATGTTGTTAAGGTGTTGATAAGGAGATATATATGCATGTAAGTGTCCATGCACATGAGTTTTGATTAAAATTGATCATTTAGAGTTCAACCAAGAAAACTAGTGTTACTAGCTTGAGCAAGGTGTTTGTCTATGTCTATCCTATTGGGTTTTAATTTGGTTAATAAGTTCATAAGCTTGTTATTTTGTATTTATATGTGAATCAACTTGGTTATAATGTTCAAGGGTCAATTGGATCAAAACAAGGGTCAAATCAATATGTTTGAGATCAAAGTGAATGAAGCCTATGCTTAGCTCATGTTTCTAGTTCACCACGAGGATGTTATATTATTTTGAGTTCTAAATTGTTGTTTTTAATTCTATATGATGCTTTTTTAATGGACTATTATGATATATGAAGGATGTACAAGATTCAAATCAAGTTGAAATAACTAAAAAAGGCTTGTAAAGGATCACGAAAGAACAATATACAATTTGAGGTGATTTTGGACACCTAAAATGTCTTGGGCGTGTGCAGGCGCGTGAAGATTCTACTTGGCACGTGAGAACCACCATTGGATTCAGAAGGGGCCCAAAATTCTGATCCACTATGTCGCAGTTGTAATAGCAGTGAGTGAGTCACCGCATCGCGGTGAAAAGTGAATCTGCTGTTGTTAATTTCCAAAATCTTGGCGCAATTGCACCACTTCGCGGTCCAATGCTGATTGGCATGACATAGCGATGCGGTGGCCATCAAAAATGGAAAAAAGTGCCCAGATGAAGGATAATAACATGGAAACCAAAACCAAGTCAGTTTATGACTTGTCTACTATAAGTAAAACATGTTAAATAAGTTTTAAACATCTTGGAAACCCTAGAACAATTGGAACAACATTGTAGGCTACTACAACATCTTTTTAGGTTTATATTTCTTTATTTTGCTTTTTTATGGTTTTAATCATTCATACAATTATTTGGATGTTGATTATGGCTATCAGGGGTTAAAAACTCCCTTTTCGGGGTTAAAGCCAAGAACATGAGTACTATTGTTTTGAATTTATTTCATTTAATTTAGCTTATCATTATTGGTTGTTTATTTATTTTTGATTTAATTATTTGATGAATTAATCACCCAGAAGATACATCTATTGTCACCCTTGTGATTTTGGGAGAGGGAATAGGTGGATAGAATATGGGAATGAACAAAGTATGGTTCTTATTTCTTTATAAAATAAGGAATTTGAATTAGTATCTAGGACAAGGATGTACTTAGATGCCTTACTTGATTCAAATGTTGGATGATAGCTTAATGAACTTAATTGGATTATCACATCCATCTCAACTATGTAGTTGTAAGGATTAAATTAGGTGAACAGTTAGAGGTCGGGAGACCATGATCATGCAATTAACTCTACGAATCAACAACCAAGATAAACAAATTAACGTATGAATTTCAAAAACATAGTATGAGTGTTCGAAGTGCTTTAACCCTGGGTTTTCTCCTATTGATTGTTCCAAGACTTTTTATTTTACGCATTGTTTATTTTTCTTTAGTTTACAAATTACAAACTCTGTTTGGTTACTATTACACCAATTGAATTTAAACTATGAACTGAAATTAAATAGTTGTTACATCAAGTCCCTGTGGGATCCATAACTCGGCTTTCTTTAAGGCCACTTTACGACTTGGTAAACCATGTACACTTGCGTGTGCGCTTGGGCACTGTCAAGTTTTTGGCGCCATTGCCGGGACTTAAAAATTTTCAACTATTTATTTTAGTTTTTCTTTTACATTTATTTGTTATCTTTACACATGGTCTTGGTTTTGTTATTGCAGGAAACAGGTTTTTAAGGTAGGAAACTGGCAAAGGCTCGAGAATTGGTTGAACCAAGGCCCAAACCTGAACAACTTTTCCATCAACGTAGGTGAGAAGAAATCCTTCTCCTTTGAATTTCTCAAATCCAAGAAGACATAGAGAATCCTGCTCTAATGTCTAAACAACAAGCAGACCGAAGGACAGTTAGGGAAGAGGCAGTCCCACTTCCGACAAACTTGACTTCCCCAATTCAAATACCAACGGATGAGGGGAATTTTGAGTTAAAACACAATATGGTGCAACTTCTTATTAGCAATGGATGGTTTGCAGGGATTTCACATGAGGATTCACAAGTCCACTTGAAGAATTTCATTGAGCTTACTGATATATTCATTATGACCAGTGTGAATACAGATTATATGAGGCTGACATATTTTTTGCATTCACTATTGGGAAGAGAAAAAAGATGGTTGAATGGAGAGCTGGCCAATTCAATCATATCATGGGACGGCTTAGGCAGAATGTTCCTCATTAGATTCTTTACATCTGGAAAGTCTGCGAGACTTCATAGTGAGATAGTGAGCTCCAAACAGAGGCCAAATGAAAACTTATATCATGATTGGGAGCACTTCAAGGCTCTTCTTCGGGACTGTCCACATCACCAACGGTCCAATGAGGTACTTGCTCATACTTTTGTTGAAGTACTTGATGATAATACAAAGATTTTTCTAGATTCAGCCGTAGGTGGTCAAGCATTAGAGTTAACTTATGATGAGCTATACACATTGTTGAACAACATATCACAAAGAAATCCCCAGTGGCATTCAGATTCTATAAGTGCCACGAAAAAAATTGTGGGTGTATTAGAGGTGGACCAGTTCACTACCTTATCAGCCTAGGTTGCAGAATTATAAAATTTGATAAACACTCAGCTTAGCTACCTGAAATTAGGATATCCACAACTTACAATAGAAGTCAATGCAGTTCAACAAACTAGTGGTTGGTGTGAGGTCTACAGAAATAGTAGCCATTCTGCGTTCATGTGTGCTTCAAATCCGGAATCAGTGATGTAATTGGGAAATGATCAAAGGCCAAATTATGATAATGCCTATAACATAAAGTGGTAGAATCTTCCATGGAATGCCCAACAATAGCAAATTCTGTAACCACAGGCATAAGGAAACTAGTCAACTAGCAACATGGAAGAGATGATGAAGTAGATTTTAGCGAATCAAACACATATGGCTGTGGAGGTAAAAAATTAGGAAGTGGCCATAAGAAGTTTAGAGATGCAGTTGGGGTAGTTATAAAAAACATTGAATATTTGGCCTCAAGGTGGGTGTAACGCCCCGAATCTGGTACCCGAAATGCTACACGATGCTCATGACCTTGAAGGACCATAAGCTAACCCATGACTGATATCTGTACCTGTATACTGCATAACATCATGTAAAATATGGAAATAGTAGGCTAAAACTTTCCATAAGGTTCAAAAACTAAATAAAATATTTGATAAAAACATATCCGTATGAGGTGGTATCACAATACAAAAACTGAATAAATATCTGAAAATACTGAAGTCTGAATCTAGTTTGAAAGCCTCTAAACTGAACTGTCTGAATAAGGAGTTGATGGGACATGTCCCCAACTAACTCCATCAACTAAATACTAAGCGAAAATAATGAAATAAATAATCATATCGCCCTCGAATGATGAGGACTCACTGCTAACTCTAGCTGCTAAAATTTGATCTACTGAGGATGCTCGGGAGCTCATACTTATTAACCTATGGTATGAAACACCATAGCGCAAATGCATCAGTACGATTGAATGTACTGGTATTCAAGTGAGGCAGGCTGAAACAAGGGTTTGTATGAATGAACAATGCTAACTGACTAAATAATATGAACGTGAGAATATATGTATGAATAAGTAATTGTAACTGAATTCATGATGATACTGACTACTGAGTCTGAATACTGATAACCTAAGTTAATGACAATTGATACTGAGCGACTATATCTGATAGTCTAGGTTCTGATGGAACTAGCTGAGTTCTGTACCATTCTGAGTTGACTGTATCTGACAGTCCTAAATTCTGTAGAACTATCTGAGTTCTATTACTGAGACTGAAACTATAACTGTGGGAAGTAGTCATCAAACCGAAATTCCCTATATAATCCATCATAGCTGAGTTGGGGTCCAATCTGTAACCCTAATTAGAAGAGTGTCAATACCACGTCACTGGTAAGGACAAGCTATAAGTGACCCTCATATAGTAGGTTACTCTAATGAGAATGGTGGGACCCTCATATAATAGGTTAAGCCACCTCTTCTACCCTCATATAATAGGTTATGATGTCTCAACCTATGTTGGCTACGTAGTTCTAGAATGCAAGGATTGCTTCCAGGAATCACACATTCTAATAACAGGTGAGTTACCATCATTGGGTTCACTCAGTGCTAATTTTTTAATTTCATCTGAATAGACACTGAACATGATTATTTGAACTGAACTGGACTGAGTTAACTATGTTTCGTTGACTGATGGAATAGTACTGAGATTACTAAATTACTGAGCTTAATATGTTTTTCCTGAGTTACATGACTAACTGAGTTCTATGGATCATGTCTTGACTCAGAGTATCTTGAAAACCTGACACTGGCTCTAGGCACACAACTAAATTTTTGGGTACAAGTACCTCTAGGACTTGATAGCATGAAACTGACAGGACATGACACTTCTAGAGCACATGACCAATATCAACAAATCATAATACAATAATTAGTGGATTTTATGAATCATATGGTTATCATAATCTTGTACATTGTAGGAATACATATGATCAATGTCATAATTTCATACTCTAATATCATGAGAATTCCAACAAACATCTACAATACACATTAATAACATGGGAATAATTCTTGGTCATAGGGTAAAGCATGTATTTATCACTTGGGTCACAATTCAGATAAAATGCATAATTTCTATTTTCTTATGCATTTTATCAAACACCTAGGACGCATGATGTAGGGCATAGGCTTAATCATCAATTTATCCCATCATAGCCAACTCAAATTCATAGTTTTCAACTTACATGCTAACATAGATTCATATAAACACATAAAGGTTCTGACTTGGGAATCATACAATAATAATCACATGAATATAATCAACCCACAACATGAACATCATGATATATAATTTAAAATAGGATTCTTGAGCTTCATGGATGAAAGAAATCCATGAATGAACACTTGGCATATCTTAGTTCTTGATTTCATGAAGATTGATAGTGGAATTTCTTAATTTTGAATCCCCAATTGAAAAGCCTAGCTTGTTCTTGATGATTTTTTTTAGAGGAACAACAATATTTTGGATTCAAAATGGTTCAATATCATGTTTATGAGCTTATATAGGCATGGGAAAATGACTATTTATCCCTCAAATATGCTGAGATGGAAGCTAAAAATTTTGACAGCGTGTGATGGAGCGTGCGTCGCTTGCTCTAGTGCTCTAGGATAGAGCGTGCTCCGCTTGCTCCACTGTACCCCCAGGGGTGGATTGGAGAATGTGCCGCACTCTAATCGCGCAGTGCTACTTTTTTGAAATCCAAACATACCCTAAATGGATTTCAAAAATTTCAAAACTCACCCAATATGTACTATTGGCTTTCCCCATCGTGAAACAACTTGAAAATCAACAAACGGAGGTTGGGAAGGTTGTAAAATAATTCCCCGAAGTTTGGAGGCTTAAAATGACACTAAGTGTTGAACATTTAGCTAAAATATTTAAGTGTTGGACCTTCTAAAGAGCTTTAAGGGGCTTAATTTAACTTAGAATTTAACGTGGTCTTATAATATCTCCCCCTTGGAAACATTCGTCCTCGAATGAGACTGACAGAGGGGAGAAATAGATGAACTGACATACATACTGAGCATGAACAACTGAAACATGATTCTATGACTAACATGACTGATAAGCTGAATATATCATACTGAACATGCATATCTGATGCATGAGTAATTGAATCATAATGCATGACAGAGTGTTCTGAGGAATTATGTTTCTCATAATAAGAATGCATATCTGATGCATGATTACTTGACTGAACTAATAAATGAATGCATGACTGAATATACAATGGTATTTAATACCAAGTTTATAATGAAATTTTGAACATGAAATGGATACCAAGATTATAACTGAAATATGAGCATGAAACTGAAAAGCTTAAGGAGAACTGTTAGCTTGACCTGAGTCTGAGTTAGCAG
Organism: Capsicum pubescens; assembly: GCA_030864215.1. Lineage (NCBI taxonomy): Eukaryota > Viridiplantae > Streptophyta > Magnoliopsida > Solanales > Solanaceae > Capsicum > Capsicum pubescens. The sequence goes on along the minus strand of CM061538.1, from coordinate 189,015,361 downwards.
AAAAGAGGTGAGGATACTTGGTATGCATTTCTGCTTCCATTTCCCAAGTAGCTCCATCAAATGAATGATTTTTCCAAAGAACCTTGACTAGAGGGACTTCTTTGTTCCTCAGTCTACGAGTCTAATAGTCTAGGATTTCAACCAGAATCTCTTCATAAGAGAGGCTTTTCTAAAAAAATATGCTCTGAATAGGGACTACAATTGCCGGGTCACCTATGCACTTCCAGAGCAAAGAGACATGGAAGACTGGATGAACTGAGGCCAGATCTCAAGGTAACTTGATCTCATAAGCTACCTTGATGAAACGACTGAGAATTTTGAAGGGACCGACATATCGGGGGTTGAGCTTTCCCTTCTTGACAAATCTCTTCACTCCATTCATGGGTGAGATCTTTAGATAAACATAATCACCAATCTCAAATTGGAGATCCTTTTTATGTATTTCTGCATAAGACTTCTATCGGATCTGAGTAGTTTGGAGTCTTTCTCTGATCAACTGGACTTTTTCTAAGGCATTGAATACTAAGTTAGGCCCTATAACTGAGGCCTCACTAACTTCAAACCAACCGACTGGAGATCTGCATCTCCTACCATAGAGAGCTTCGAATGGAGCCATTCGAATACTGGAATGATAGTTGTTGTTGTATGCAAATTCAATCAAAGGTAAGTGGTCATACCATCTCCCTTGAAGTCAGTTGCACATGCTCGCAGTATATTTTCTAAAGTCTGAATGGTCCTTTTTCCTTGACCATCTATTTGAGGATGGAAGGCTGTACTGAGATGAACTTGGGTACCAATACCCTTTTGGAATGCTTTCCAAATATGAGAGGAGAACTTTGTAACTTTGTGTGAGATGATAGATAATGGAACAATGTGCAATCTGACCAACTCCCTGATATAGAGTTTGGCGCAATCCTCGGCTGAATGAGAGGTATGGACTAGAAGAAAATGACTTAATTTGATCATCTTGTCTACAATGACCCAAATTAAATCATGTTGATGACGAATACGAGGCAAACCTGTCACAAAGTCCATGTTTACTTTTTCCCACTTCCAAGTGGGAATACTGAACTCCTGCATGGACCCACTAGGCTTATGATGCTCAATCTTAACTTGCTGACATGTAGAGCACTTAGCCACAAATGCTGAAATATATCTCTTCAGCCTACTCCACCAATAGACCTCCCGCAAGTCGCAGTACATCTTTGTGGCCCCTGGATGAATAGAGTAGCATGCTCCATGCGCTTCTGCAAGAATTCATTGCCTTAAGTCATCTACACCTAGAACACACAGAAGACCCTGACAACGCAATACACCATCTTTCCCTTGGCAGAAAACCTCTACTTTTTGATCTTTGACTGACTCTTTCAACTTGACTAAACTGGGATCTCTATCTTGCTTTTGTTTCACCTCAGAAGCTAGAGATAATTTTGAACTACTCTGAACCCATATGTTACCCTCTGAAGAACGAACTAGGTGGACACCTAGTCGGAAAGCTGATGACCCTCTTGAGATAAATTCTTCTTCCTATTCTCTACATGAGAAACACTACCCATAGAAAGTCTACTGAGAGTGTCGGCCACTACATTGGCCTTTCTCGGATTATAAAGGACACTTATGTCATAATCTTTCAAGAGCTCTAACCACCTTATCTGACGAAGATTGATATCTTTCTGAGAAAAGACATACTGAAGGCTCTTATGATCTGTGAACACATCTACATGAACTCCATATAGATAATGCCTCTAAATCTTTAAGAGAAATACTACGGATGCAAACTCAAGATCATGAGTCGAATAATTCTTCTCATGGGGTTTAAGCTTTCTGGAGGCGTAGGCTATGAACTTACCATGTCGTATAAGGAAACAACCCAAACCTACTATGGATGCATCACAATACACTATGAACCCATCTGAACCATCTAGAAGAGACAAAACTAGAGCTGAGGTGAGTCGAGTCTTCAACTCCTGAAAACTCTTCTCATAAGGATTTGACCATTAAAACTTAACTTTCTTCTGAGTTAATCTATACATAGGGGATGAAATAGATGAAAATCTCTCAAAAAACCATCTATAATAGCCAGCCAAACCCAAAAAACTCCTGATATCTGACGGAGAGACAAAGAGAGGCCAGTTTCTTACTGCTTTAGTCTTTTGAGGATCCACTCTAATGCCATAAACAGAAATAATATGACTAAGGAATGCTATTTACCTTAGCCAAAACTCATACTTACTAAATTTGGCGAACAACTGATGATTTCTGAGGGTCTGAAGTATGATTTTGAGATGGTTCGCATAATCCTACTCACTGCGGGAATAGACAAGAATGTAATCTATGAAGACTATGACGAACATGACCAAGTACTTAAACAAACGGTTCATCAATTCCATGAAGGATGATGGGGAATTGGTAATACCAAAGGACATGACTAGAAATTTTAAGTTACCATACCGAGTACGAAAAGCTATTTTCGGAATGTCACATTCTCTGACTCTGAGCTGATGGTAGCCTGATCTAAGGTCTATCTTAGAGAATAGCTGGAATCCTAAAGTTGGTCAAACAAGTTGTCAATTTGGGGAAGTGGATACTTGTTCTTGACTGTGACTTTATTGATCTAATGGTAATCTATACATATTCTGAGAGAATCGTCTTTCTTTCGCACGAATAAGACTGGTGCACCCCACAGAGATACACTAGGTATGATGAATCCCTTATTTAGGAGATCCTTCAACTGTTATTTCAGTTTTGATGGTGCCATTCTGTATGGCATAATAGATATAGGCTGAGTATCTAGAAGAAGATCAATACCGACGTCTATTTCCCTTTTGGGGGGAATTCTTGAAAGATCTTCGGCAAAGACATCAGAATATTAACTCACAACTGGGACTTATTCAAGACTAGGAGTCTTAGAACTAAAGTCCTTAATGTGAACAAGATGATAGACACATACCTTAGATATCATTTTCCATGCCTGAATGTAGGAAACATGCTGACCTCTGAAAGCTGAAATATTGCCCCTCCATTCCAGGACGGGTTCATATAAAAACTAAAACTGGACAATTCTATTTTTACAGTCGACTATAGAATAGCAGGATTGACTCTAATCTTTCCAATAATGACATAAAAATTAGTCATCTCTAATTTGACTAAGTCTTCTGAGGTGACTTTCTAAAATATCATAACCCGACATTTCCTGTATACCCGCCGGGCTATGATAGTTTTTCCCACTAGGGTAGAGACTAAAAAGGGCTTTGCTAGAATTTTAGGACTGACTCCAAAATCAACTGATATATAAGGAGTAACAAAACACAAAAAAAGCTACTGGATCTAGCAAAGCATAAATATGCAAGTGAATGATCTATAATGTATTAGTAACCACATAAGGAGAATTTTCCTGATCTTTTTGGGACTGGAGAGCATAAATTCTATTTGGTAGTTGCCCAATAGTAGCACTGGAGGTGGCACCCTACTAATTTGGGCGACCAAACTGAGCTAAGGAATGGTTTTGCTGACCCTAAGGACATTGCTGAGGACAGTCTTTGACTCTGTGGCCTGACTTGCCATATCTAAAACAAATACACTACCCGCTATGCAAATACCCTGATGGTGCTTTCCACAAGTCTATCACAGAGGATAGGTTCAGGAATTTCTAACACTGCCCTGAGACTTAGATCCTGGTGTCCTATCTCTATTACCATCCCTAAACATAGGAGCTAGAGAACTAGGTGAAGAAGGATCTTGAACTGATGATTTAGGATGGAGCTGATAATGGTTTCCTCCCTCAAACTTAGGCTGAGCAAATTTGAAACTACCTGTCCTTGCCCTCTTATTTTACTTCTCTCTCATCTTAATCTTTTGCTCTTCTATCTGCTGAGCATGGGTTATAAGTCTTGCTATGATCATGTCACTATTCAACATCGCAGACCTTCACTCATTGACCACACTTTCACTCACCCCAGAAACAAACTTACTTATCTTGGCCCTACTATCTGCAACCACATGAGGAGCATATTAGGCTGATTGAGTAAACTTAATAAAATACTCTTTCACCATCATGTTTCCCTGCCTGAGGTTGATAAATTCTAACACCTTAGATTTTCTCAGTTCTTGGAGAAAGAATCTATCTAAGAATACTGTGACAAACTCCTCCCATTCTATGGATCCTGCATCAACTGACCTTTCTAACTTCTACTGTTTAAATCAAGTTTTAGTGACATCCTTTAACTGATATGAAACTACTCAATAGAAGTAACCCCATGATGTCTATAACCTTCTAAACTTGATCAAGAAATCCCTGAGGGTCCTCGTCTGTCTTAGACCCAAAAAAGAATAGAGGTTTTATTCGGGTGAAGTCCCAAATCCTAGCTGTAGCTGAATTGGCCACTGGGTTAGCCGGAATGACAGCTGGTCATTCATTCTAAGCAGCAACTGAATTATCCAGAGTGGTGAATACAACTCTAAATTATGCATTAGAAATGTGTTCGTCCAAGGGATCTGCTTGGACGGGATGAGGGGCTGACTGATTTCCATTTCTTCTTTTGGGAGGCAAGTTCTATAAATAAAGAGGGAGAAACAGATTAGACTGAGAGATTAACTTGAGATTATGCTCACTGGCACAATATGAATACTGAAAGATGGGAAACTATTCCTAAAACACCTCATATCCTCTTGTACATAAATGTGGCGCGCAACACACCCATGCACAAGACTCTACTAGATACGACTTTCAGACTTCCTAGGACTTTATTGAACATTAGGCTCTGATACAAAGTTTGTAACGCCCCGAATGTGGTACCCAAAATGCTACACGGTGCTCATGACCCCAAAGGACTACAAGCTAACCCATGATTGATATCTGTACCTGTATACTGCATAACATCATTTAAAATACAGAAATAGTAGCCTGAAACTTGCCATAAGGTTCAAAAATAGAATAAAACATCTGATTAAAACATATCCAATAAGGTGGTATCACAGTAACAAAATTGAAATAAATATCTAAAAATATTGAAGTCTGAATCTAGTCTGAAAGCCTCTATACTGAACTGTCTAAATAAGGAGTTGATGGGACATGTCCCCAACCCATCAACTAAATTTTAAGCGGAAATAATGAAATAAATAATCATATCTCCCTCGAATGATGAGGACTCACTGCTAACTCTAGCTGCTGAAATCTGATCTATTGAGGATGCTCTAGAGCTCGTACTTCTGAACCTATGGTATGAAACACCATAGTGAAAATGCATCACTACAATTGAATGTAATTGTATGCATGTAAGGCAGTTTAAATGCAAAGGTTTGAATGCATGAACCATACTAACTAATTGAATAATATGAACGTGACAATACATGCATCAATAAGTAACTGTAACTGAATTCGTGATGATACTGACTACTGAGTCTGAATACTGATAACCTGAGTTACTAATAACTGATACTGAGAGACTGTATCTTCCAATCTAGGTTCTGATGGAATTAGCTGAGTTTCGTACCATTTTGAGTTGACTGTATCTGACAGTCCTGAATTCAGTAGAACTATTCGAGTTCTATTACTGAGATTAAAACTATAATTATGGGAAGTAGTCATCTAACCGACATGCCCCAAATAATGCATCATAGTTGAGTTGGGGTCCAATCTGTAACCCCAATTAGAAGGGTGTCATACCGCGCCACTGCTAAGGACAAGCTATGAGTGACCCTCATATAACAGGTTAATCTAATGAGAATAATGGGATCCTCATGTAACAGGTTATGTCACCTCATCTACCCTCATATAACAGGTTATGATGTCTCAAAGTATGCTAGCTACGCAGTTCTGGAGTGCAAGGATTGCCTCTAAGAATCAGACCCTTCAATAATAGGTGAGTTCCCACCCTTGGGTTCACTCGGTTCTAATTTCTACTCCCATATGAATAGAAACTAAACATGATTAACTGAACTTAAATGGACTGAGTTAACTGAGTTCCATTAACTGATGGAATAGTTCTTAGATTACTGAATTACTGAGCTTACTGAGTTTTTCCTGAGTCACATGACTGACTGAGTTCTATAAATCATGTCTTGACAGAGAGTATCTTGAAAACCTGACACTTTCTCTAGGCACACAACTAAATTTTTAGGTACAAGTACCCCCAGGACTCGATAGCATGAAACTGACAGGACATTACACTTCTAGAGCACATGACCAATATCAACAAATCATAATACAATAATTTGGAGATTTCATGAAGCACATGGTTATCATAATCTTGTACATGGTAGGAATACATATGATCAATGTAATAATTTCATACTCTAATATCTTAAGCATTCTAACAAATATCTACACTGTACATCAATAGCATGGGAATCATTCTTGGTCATAGGGTAAAGCATGCATTTATCACTTGGGTCACAATTAAGATAAAATGCATAATTTCTATTTTCTTAGGCATTTTATCAAACACCTAGGACACATGACGTAGGTCATAGGCTTAATCATCAATTTATCACATCATAACCAACCTGAATTCATAATTTTCAACTCACATGCTAACATTGTTTCATACAAACACAGAAAGGTTCTGACTTGGGAATCATACAACAATAATCACATGAATATAATCAACCCAAAACATGAAAATCATGATATATAATTTAAAATAGTATTCTTGAGCTTCATGGATGAAAAGAATCCATGAATGAACACTTGGCATACCTTAGTTCTTGATTTCATGAAGATTGATAGTGGAATTTCTTAATTTTGAATCCCCAATTGAAAACCCTAGCTTATTCTTGATGAATTTTGAGAGGAACAACAATATTTTAGTTTCAAAATGGTTAAATCCCGTGTTTTTGAGCTTATATAGGCTTGGGAAAATGACCATTTAGCCCTCAAATACGCTGAGCTGAAAGCTGAAAATTTTGGCAGCGTGCGATGGACCGTGCGTTGCATGCTCCAGTGCTCTGGGATGGAGCGTACGCCACATGCTAATCGCGTGGTGCTACTATTTTCAAATCCAAACATGCCCTAAATGGATTTAAAAAATTCTGAAACTCACCCAATATCTACTATTGACTTGCCCCATCGTGATGCAACTTGAAAATTGACAAATGGAGGTTGGGAAGGTCATCAAATAATTCCCAGAATTTTGGAGGCCTCAAATGATACTAAGTGTGGAGGCCTCAAATAAGACTAAGTTTTGAACACTTAGCTAAAATATTCTAAGTTTTGGACCTTCTAAAGAGCTTTAAGGGGCTTAATATAACTCAGAATATTACGGGGTCTTACAGTGGGTTTCTCAGAGATAGGGAAAGTCCAAAACAAGTTATGAAAATCACTTTGAGGAGTGGTAAAGATCTTCAAGGAGAACATCCAAAGGTAACTAAGGAGGCAGATGAAGATTTGACTCCTCCACAAGTAAATGATAATGTTGCAGAAAAATTTATAAAGTCTGAGTACTCAAAAGAAAAAGCTGTTGAAGAAGTGAAGAAGATTCCACCACTCCCCTTCCCGCAGAGCCAAATCAAAGAAAAGGAGGATGCAATGTTTAAGAAGTTCTTTGACACATTTAGAGAGCTTCACATTAACTTACCTTTGGCTGATTTCTTGCAGGGTTAGACCAAGTACGCTATGTACTTGAGGTATGTGGTTTCTAATTAGGTAAAATTACAGGATGTGGAGGCAATAACAATAACTAAGGAGTTTGGTTTGGTAGTTACTCAAAAGATGCCGAAAAAGCTTAAGGACCCAGGTAATTTTACTCTACCCATTTATATTGGCAATAGTGAGGTGGTGCATGATACGGCATGGGTAAATTATCTTAGGCGTGTAAATACGAACTTTGAAACATTCTACCAATCCCTTGCGATTATTATTAGATTGTTGGTCGAAGATTCCAAGATAAGGGGGGGTTTTGGTTTAAGTGCACAATAGTACTATTAGTGTAACGAATGAGACGATATATGTAAAAGTAATTGATCACAGAGAATGACATGTTAGGGTTATGTCCACCTTGTAGCTTCTACTTCTATATTAACTATGGGTAATACAAATTTTATACATGCATGCACTTATAGAGAGACGTCTTCTAATTCTAAATCCAAGTGTTTTTCAACCATCAAGGATTTATTCACCTTAGTTCTCTCGAACCTAAAGTGTACAACAACTAATATGAACTCTCCAAGTAGTTAATCCTGCTAGGGAATTAACGTGTAAACTAGGGGTTGGAAACCCTAATTTCTTGTCACACTCTCTTTTCCAAACAACAACTTTTCTATCGAACAAGTTATTTCTATAATGGCATATTCCCTATGTTTGCAACCATGATAATTCAATTATAATGAAGAGAGTAATGATATAAGTGCATTACACATCATAAATTCACAAACCCATAGCAATAGAGAGTATACTACAAAGTTTCCATAACCCTAACAGATAAGTTTAGCTACTCATGAATACAACGGAAATCAACATCAAAATATTCATCATACCAAAACTTAGAACGAACTTGGTGATGAAGAGGATTAGCGACAATGAGAGAGAAAAATGTTTCTCCCTCTTTCCTCAAACTAAGCGTCTCTTGTGTTCCAAAAATATTACCGAATCTGAATTTTGTGAATAATGTGAATTATGGCTGAAAATTCAGCAATAAGGTTTTTAATACCAACCTTCTCTACTAAGTTTCTACTGCATCCTTAACTATTTAAAAATGTTGAGTTTGCCCGGGAAAAATTTCCCATGCATCACATTTAGTCCAAAAGATGCCTTCCCTTTTATGTGAAGTTTTCCTTTGCTGTCCACAGGTCCCCAAAGTGCTGAAATCTTCCGCATTAGTACCTAGAAAGCATGCTAATCACACAGGTCAGCTCACATAATTGAAAGTAGACTAAAAGTGCAGGAATTATGTATTTTATCCTCAAAACTTAGCTAAAACATGGGTAAGTTATGGTGCTTAGACGTATAAATACGCCCAACATCACCACCCCACACTTAAAGCTTTGTTTTTCCTCGAACAAAATATTACATCCATGCAAACACCTAACTAGAATTTCACAATAGCATCATGAAATTTTCAACAAGACATGCACAACAATCATTAACAAAGAGTAGGTTTCTCGATCACTACTAGAAACAACTCAACCTCCAACATAGACTCATTAGGATGGTTAATTCGTATCCACAAGTTAAGCCACAAAGAAACATATAAAACTACCCAACAACCATCAACCATGTGTGCTCACACAAGATATCACC